>CAMAPF010000972.1:2400000-3000000 GCA_945859915.1 Cuscuta epithymum | reverse complement strand
AATATAAGTGAAATATAGTCCTGAGGAATATGCTGGCAATTTTTCACAAATATATTTAGTGCCAGATTTAGTTGTCGTAAGACAAAGATATTCCTTTTGGTTTTCATTCATGGTTTCTATGTGATAACCATTTTGACGCATGTCTTTAAAACTTAATAAATTTCTCCGCGATTTGCTGGAGTATAAAGCGTCATTTATAATTATTTTTGTCCCGTTAGGGAGCATCACATATGCTTTCCCA
Organism: Cuscuta epithymum; assembly: GCA_945859915.1. Classification (NCBI taxonomy): domain Eukaryota; kingdom Viridiplantae; phylum Streptophyta; class Magnoliopsida; order Solanales; family Convolvulaceae; genus Cuscuta; species Cuscuta epithymum. Next base: position 2,999,759 of record CAMAPF010000972.1, on the reverse strand, counting down.
GAGCCTTCAATGAGCTTTGCAACACCTGATATTGTATTGACTTTAGCTTCAACTAAAGTCATTTGAGAAAAATATATTTTATTTCTCAAAATGGTGTGCGTTGTGGCGCTGTCTATTAGACATAGCTCTTTATCATTTGAGTGATCCATATCTTCGATACATAAATAAATATAAGTTGAAATGTAAATATCATAACCGATTTCAATTTCAATAGTACGTAATAACTAGCGCATAAATGTTATCCAAATTGAGATTATTATCAAATAATCTTATAAAGTTATAAACCTGTCTATGCATGTGTATATATATGTACAAATATAAGACGTGTTTAGATTTGCAAGATACAACAAATTGTGACACGTGGATATATATACATCCATGCACGTATGCAGTTTAGATGACACATATATACGTAGGTGATAAATAATATGCATAGATTAGTAAACATGTGGCCGGTGTTTATATATCGAATCTTTCTTTCTCCACTCATCGCCGTTTCCCGTCTTCATCATTTTTGATAAATATGATTCGGCTATTAAAGATGAAATTTTAATTCTTATAATCAAAAGAATTTTTATTTTATTTTATTATATAGGATGGTTCCTAGCTTGTTGACTAAAAAATGACATTATATAACTATGATACCGAAACACTCTTGTGATTTTGTTAATACTGTTGCAAAGCATAATTTATAGACAAAATAGATAGATGTGTGACTATATATATGTTATACTAAAATAGTTAAATCTATCATTAACTTGTACTCCGTATTAAAGTGTATGAGTCATATAATTGGATGATATGCATTAACTAGTACAATATTAAACGGAATATACTCCCTTAATCCTTTTCTTTTTAATAATAAGATAAAGTGAACCGTTGTCTCTTGGTCAGATCATATTTGTTTTCTTATGATCCGTGAATACGTAGTAATATTGAAGAAAATAAACTGCTATCAACATATTTGTAAAATTGAGTGGTTTGCTTGTAGCTAATCAGAAGATAAATCTAAAGAAAAACCCGTATATACTCCAATTCTGATAAGTATCGAAATTGCTAATATCGAAATCGTTTGCTGTGTAACCTGTGTTGTCATAATTTGAAATTGGGCAGATCAAAGCCACTACCCGTGATTTTTGGTTTAATTTATACGGAGTATTTCTAATCGGTAATTCGGTATTAATTTTCGTAAAAGGTTTAAAGAAAACTGCAGTAGTCAGTTCTGACTTCTGACCATGCATATAACAGTGCTTTTAAATATATTATTTTATTCTTTGTGTTCACCAAGGCATACCCGTGATCATTCAAAGACAAAAAAAAAGTAAATGACTATTCAGATTGAATTACTAGCCTATACATGTCGAAGTAATATAAGGTATGTAATATAAGCAATTGCAATTATTTTACCACATTACTTCACTCTATTCTTTCCTAGTACTATACCAACATGTAGAACGACAATGATCTTGGTCTCTTCTTTCTATTTCTGCTTTCATTATCTATCTTTCTTTTACTTGCCTCATATAAATCACCATTTCTCAGCCTTCCTTTTGATTAATCGTGTATTCCCTTAAGGCCTCAAGTCATATAGATCTGCATTATTCTTTATACTTCCCCTAGTATACTTTTTGTTTGTGTCTAATCATTCTTTACAAATACATACGTAGTATTAGTTACGGAGTATCAAAAAATGTCTTCTTTTACCTTTACCGAGAGGTCCAAGAGTATAGCAAGATCAATGAAAGAAAATAGTTATTCAGGTATGTATGTTATCTATTTTTTTCGTAATATGATAGAATATTTTATTTAAAACTCAGAATAATTTTCTGGTTTAAATACTAAAAGAGGATAAATGGATAATATATATTGATGTTAATACCTGCAGGTGATATGATTTCTTGAAGAGTTTGAGCTGATTCGTGCTGATAACGTGTTGTGAAATGAAGAAGATGAAGACTAAATTTAAGAGATAGATATATATAGATAAAAACTTCTGAATTACTTCTTCTTAATATCTGAAATTTCTGAGTTCTCTGAATTGCTTGAATTAAATTTACAAAGGATTGAATGCCCTATTTATACTAGCCAGACTTGGGATGAATCATCTAGGAATGATTCTACATAATTTGCTGGCAACATTAAACCTAAACATCTGTCTATTACAAGGACTGGAATTGGATTAGTGTCCTGATGACAAGGATGAAACATTCACACTTGTCATTCTCAGGAATTTACAACATATTTGACTTATTTTCACTGTGTGATTGATTGAAAATAGAAATCCATGAATGTTAAAGAATATTAAAGGCTACATACTTGTTAATTTGAGAGGGCTGCAAATGTTTGTATCTTGGAATTGATGGTGAGAGACTAGATGTAGGCACTACAGGAAAACTGCCTCTAAGTACCTCTCATACTACGTACTGGTTTGTTCTCTGAATGAAATGCATATGGACTTTTTACTATGTGATTTATTTTACAACCAACCAAATAGGACATTCTTTTTTAAAGGTCTAATTCATTCCATGGAGAAGTACTCTTAAGTACTGCCAGGTCTGTGTTAAGGACTGAGGATGTTGTTAGGTGGACTGATTTCAGTTGAGACCGGACTAGGCCAGATCAGACTTTGACAATAGTAATATACACATAACATTTAATACACCAGAAAATTTTAGTCCAATTGAATGAGTTTATATTTAGTACTAAAAAGTGATATTTTAGAATAAAAGTCCACTTTTATATGAGGCTTTCAAAATTTAACTATTTAGTTCTGCTATCTGGATTATATGTGAAAGCCTGTGTGATTTCATCTAGGCAGTAGTACGTCTAATTCTATGACGGGTTAATTGGTTAGTTTTTTACATGTACTTTTTAAATTTGATAATTTACCACTAACTTTGTTATTCATTTGTCACACTAATAATTGCTAGCTTTTATATATATAAACGGGGCCTTAAGATCAATTAGGCGGCCCTACCTGTTAAATTGCTAGTGATAGTACATTTTAAAAGGATTAGGAAAAATTGAAAATTATTTCCAATTATTGCCGGTCCGTCACTAATAATCTCAACTATCGATTATTCATGGGTGATCCCAACTATAGAGACCATTTTCCAAAAATGGTCCCTAACATGTTACAACCTGATGATATAACAGGTCATTTTTAAATTTGAACTATGTTTAAGCTTTAAATAATCCCAACTATATATAGTTGACCTTCTTTATTAATCCCAGCTATCAATTCTCAATTTTTTGAAAATGTAAAACTATTTTTATAAATTTCCAAACTAAATATTTTTAAGCAAGAAAAATTAATTACGAATACTCTACAAATGTACCGAAATTAAATAATAAAAAATAGTCATTTTGTCCTTTCACTTATAAAATTTCATTTTGTCCTATTTCCAATTTGTTTGTCACAATTATGATACCAATTTATGATTATTTTCTTTTATTCAAATTCACATTTTCTATTTTCAAAAAGTAAATTGTGATTAAATTTTTTACAATTTATATTTTTATTCTAGCTTGATCTAAAAATCTATTTTTTTTATTTATTCCATTTTAGTGTTTGTAATTTCTACCTATGTAAAAATATGAATTGCTTGGAATGAGGATAAAAAATATTTACCAAAAGTCCACACTTTTTCTACCTACCAAAATAGTTGGGATTATTATTCCATTTTGATACACTTTTTCTACATGTTTACAATTTCCATTATATCACTTAAAATTATAATATTAATACATTTTCATTAAATATAGTCAAAACCTCCAAAACCTATACCCCCAATCACTAAAATTAAATGATAAACAATATGATATAATTTATAAAATATAATAGTATAAAAAAAAGAAAATAAAAAAAACTAGAAATACTAAAATGAAAAAATAGAACATTTAGGTTTTCAGAATTAAGATAGCATAAAATGAATAAATAAATAAATAAATAAATAAATAAATAAATAACTAAATAAATAAATAAATAAATAAATAAATAAATAAATAAATAAATAAATAAATAAATAAATAAATAAATAAATAAATAAATAAATAAATAAATAAATAAAATTCCAATGATTATTTACTTTTTGAAAATCGTGTAAATTTGAATAAAGGAAAATAATAGAAAATCATAAATTGGTAACACAACTGAAAACAAACTTGAAAAAAAGGAAAAACAATTAGTGGAATTAAATTAAAAAATGGTAAAAAATATTCTATTTAACTTCGGTACATTTGTATAATTTTTTAAATTGTTTATACATGCTTAAAATTATTTAGTTTGGAAATTTATAAAAATATGTTTACTTCAAAAAATTGAGAGTTGATATTTTTGTATCATATATGTTTATAAAGAAAGAAGTGAATAAATTTTTGAAACGCAATAGAAAGTGAGATGGTAATAGGAGATAACGGTAAAACAATGATAGTCATATTTATGAATTTTATCATTATTTTAGTTTTATTTAGTGAATTTTCTCTTTTAGCTAGCCATCATTGACTTAACCAGTGATGATAAATTTCAATCAATTATTTTAATTAGTATATTCTATTAAAATTAATAAATTTGATACTTTAATGATATACTTTTAAGAAAGTATACTTTGATACAATCGCATATTTGCCATATTATAAATACTTTTATATATATGGATATATAACTCTTCAAAGTTTAGCTAGAAAAATCAAACGAAGACCAATTAAAAGGGAAAAGAGTAATTAATAGTGTTACATATACGTACATTAGGACAATAAACAATCTTCCCAGAAGAGCCTATCCCTCTCCTTTTCACTAATCATCTCCAAATTACAAACCTTTGTTTTTCTGGTCGGTTTTGCCCCCCTAACTCCCAACGGCCAGATCTTTTGCCCAATCTTCATGCTCAACACCCACCGTTGATTTACTTCGTCCTCGTCCTCATCATTGTCATCCTTGTCGCAGATGTTATAATCATTGTAACCTTTTTCCTCGTACCTCAAACAACTGGAAATAGGATTAATAAGCTCTTGATCAGGGCAATCGTCGCTGCGGTGGTCTTCGTCGTCAACCTCCCCGATAATGCTACGGCCGCTACATGACTGCGCATCGTCGTCCTCAACCACCACCGAATCCTGGTGTAGAACCGAAGACTCGACATCCGATGAATCTCCGGTGACCTCGAATAGGTAGGAACGGGACAGATCGACGCCGTTTCCGTTGAAACACGCGTTCATCATTATCCGCTGCCGGTTTAGTTGGGAGTGTACGTTTCATAAAATCGGATCGAGCATATCGCGTATACTTCGTATATGTGATGATATGTATATATATAGGGAGTATATGAAGAAATACTGATTCCGTAAGATCTATTGAGTTTTGCGAAAAATGAAAACCTTTTCAATTAGAATGGAATAAATCATACTTCGTATTTTAATGAATTATTTTTATAATTTATATAGAAATTGCTCTAGACAAGACTATAGAAAACCTAAACTGCACAAATAGGACTGCTACATTTTAAACCCCCTAAAATAGGATTAAACATTGATTTCTACATACCATAAATACTCCTAAGGGTATTAATTCATAATGAAATGTTTTAATTCATAATAAAATCTTAATAAATAAAAAATCATAAAAAATATTAATAAATCGTAAAAAAATACTCCGGTATAAAATAAAAAATTTAAATAATTTTTTTTCTTAATTTTTCTTAAATTAATAAAAAATAGTAAAAAACCATTAAAAAATGGATACCTTTTCCACCGCCTCCAAGCACCACCACATCCGGTTGTTGGAAATTTTGTCATCTTTTTGTAAAAAGTGCTATTATTTCCCGAAAATGGTAAGAAAGTGGCATTATTACTCTTCATAATGCCAAAATTCTCATTGAAATCTGTCATTATTATTATGTCATTGTTAAACATGTTGGCAAATTTCCAATCGGTGATGGGAGCTGGGGTGTTGGGGTGGCAGAGGTGGCGGCGTATGTCTTTTATTATTTTTAATTTTTTAGTTTTTTAATTTATTTTTTAAATTTTTTATTTTTTAAATATGTCATAAATTTTTTATTATTTTTCTACGTTTTTTTATTATTTTTTACGATTTTTTATCTTATTATTAATTAAGACATTTTAAAAGGTACAAGGGTTATATTATACTCCGTATGAGGGATTGGGAAAGGCACAAGGGTTATATTATAGCATAGACCTGTGTGTACAAATTATAGTACAATATTATTCAAAATACCACGTGTGTGCACGAGTATAAAGTCTATCATCGTTTGAATTGATTGAATCACCATGATTTACAATCTCCCATATGTTTGGTCAGATCGGGGTGTGGTGATCTTTGGGGTTGGAGAGTCAACCTTTTGGACAAATATTCAAAATACCCATCATCCCATGTCACATGTTATATACTTAATACTTGTGCGTCTGTTCAAAATGTTATATAGTGCATAAGAAATGTTTTTTCCATACTTTAACAACTTTCATTTTTTATTTATGTGCAAATGTAGAACACCTATTCGTATGTGCAGGGCCGTAGACTAGGGCGTGCAAGAAGTTGGGCTCAAAGTTTTAAATATAATCTACATAATATACAAAATCTCTTTTTATTTGATTGAAGATTCCTATTTTAGTTTTTTTAAATACAAACATTAAATAGTAATATTTATATGTAATTAAAATGCAATTATTAATTACAATTGTGAAATTAATTTATTACATAAGGCATAGTTGTAGTAATTACCACAAAGTCCTCTTACAGTTTGGGACGAGCTTACGTATGCGTGTACGTCCACATAATACAAAATGATTATATTTGACTTATGTAAGAGTTTTGTATTTCACTTTTCAAACTTGTTAAATGACATTTGATAATTAATGTGCTCCACCTAGAAACCGCGTCGACCACCATGACTTGTCGATGGTACGATTCTTCCTTTTCTAGGAGGTCTACCTCTTTTTAGCACACCTCTGCGCATGCGTGTAAGTCAGGGGCATAGCCAGAATGGATCGTTTGGGTGACTCGATACAAAGATTTTTTCAGATAAATTTCTACACATAAAATATAAATTAAAATACAATGATTTTTCAAATTTGGGGTGGGTCAGGGCCCGGTTGCTCCACCCCCCGCACATCTCCGCCCTAATGTAAGTCAACCTCTTAGCTTGGTGATCTACTCCTTCAATCTTGGATGTTAAACACACAAGGTTACACTTAGAAGTTGTCACGTTCATCCGATCTGAATATTTTACATTTGAACTTTTAAAGATATAATTTAAACTTTTCAAATTTGATTTGAATCTTTTCTTATATAACTTGATGTGATTTTTTCTATTCTTATTGATTGTTCATTATTATTAAATTATTGTTGTTATTATTATAACAATTATTATTATCCTTATGACTAATTATAACTATAAATATGACTAATAATTATAATTACAGTTATAGATACAACTATAATTATAATTATAACTATAGTTAATATGTTTATATTACCATTATCGTTATCATTATTTTTGTAATTATGATTATCGTTATTATAAGTGTTATCAGTAAAATTATATGACGTAGTGTTACTATTGTTATTAAATTATACCATCATCCGTTCTTTAATAGTTCAACAGTTTCACTTTCACATTTGTCAACGCAGAATTTTGACTGTAATTATAATAATTATGTATTAGTAAACATTATAAAAAGTTAATATTTTGAAAATTCACATTAATAGAAATTTAATAGCATTTTATACACAATGATTTGATTATATATATTAGTAGAAAATCATGATCAAAGTAAGGTGTATGAATAGTGTAAAAATTCAATGTTGCAATTATTAGCGAACAAAAGAAGTACATACCAACAACCTACATTTGCATAATAACAGTAACATACAATTATTAATAACAATAACAACTGACTAATAATAATACGGTGTACTAATATTATTAGTAATAATAACAATATATAGCATATGATGTTTTATTAATTACTAGTGACATACAAATAATGATAGTACGGAGTAATATTTATACTAAAAGCATTCATAATTAATTATTATGGAAGCAACATACAATAACAACATAATATTAATAATAATAATAATAATAATAATATAGTGTAACATTTTTTTTAATATTAATAGCTATCAAGAACTTATGCTTATTTTTATTTTTATAATAACATACAAATCATAATATATACTTGTTGGGATATTAGGTCCAGGCCCAATATCCCTAGGCCCAAATCCGGGAAGAAGCAGCACGCCCAAAGAACTCCCGAACGGCATTCGGGATAAAACTTATACTTGGAACATTCTGGGAAACAATTATGCCAAAGTATCAAGGCCCAAATGTCGATCGGCGTTCGGGATACTCCGGGTAGAAATTATCACTTATGGCGGGGTCCCACACACCGAACACCTTGCCCGAACGGGCGGTCAGCAAGTGGAGGCCGCATTTAATGCTGGATCATGACAGCTGCAAGTGGGGGCATGAGTGCTTACATGGCAGAGGTGATAGCCTACCAGATTCGGCCACGTATCCACCTTACCCATCCCCATTATAGTATAAATACCCCAGTTTAAATCATTGTAAAGGGTTAGCATTTTAATACTCAGAGCTTAGCAATAGATTTACATCTCCCATCCTTGTAATCTCATATTCATCTACCGTTCGGGTAGTTTCAGTGTAATTGCTTAATTACAGAATATAAGTAAGTTCTTGAGTTGAATATTATCTCACTATTTTATATTTTATACACATTTCAACCCTACCCAATATCCCTACAATATCCAAGGCTTGTGTTGGGCTTTCGGATCTTCGGGAAGAAAACCTCAACATTGGCGCCGTCTGTGGGATTCTCCCCCTTGGCCTTCTCAATTTTCAGGCCAGCAGCTTCGGCGACCTTCACCTTGGCACGCAGATCACGGATTTCCCGATCGCGTCGTTGAAGCCTCTGCTCCAGTTCAGCCAGCTCTTCCCTGGCCTTGTCACCCTTGTTGGCTCGATCTTGGAGATCTGCAGCCATTTTCCTAGCAGCAGCCAAAAGGGTTTGGCTCTCATCCAGCTCCTGATGAAGGAGGGTCATCTCCCGTTCAGCAGCTAGGAAGGCCCGGTGGTAATATGTACCGACCTGTGGAAGAAAGAAACAGCAATAAGGACAAGTCCAGAACAATATCAAAAATAAAAAGAATGGACTATACAGTCAAAGGCATACCTTAAGGGACTCGGCGTGGCCTGCTTCAAATAGGTCGGACCAGTGAGTCAGGTTGGTGAAACCCTCACCAGCCTTCAGAGAAGTACTGCACCACACGGATGATGCAGTCTGCCCGAACAGCGTCCGGCATTCGGCTCGGGGGCCCATGGCGGAAAACTCCACCGTCAACCGATCGGGGATTGGGAGACTATCTGAAGCAACACCTCCCCTGTTGCCCAGCTTCCTTGAAGGGGAGGGGACCGTAAGCATCCTTTCCACAGAAGGATCCGTCAGATCAATGACCTGATCGATCGGGACAAAGGCGCCACTGCTTTCGATTCTCGGCCGCTTGTTTACTGGCCCAGATTCCCGGCCAGCGAAAGAACCTGACTGAATAGCCTTCTCCTTTCCCTTGCTAACTATGGCGGTGGAGGAAGGAGTAGGAGCAGGACGCTTTATGGAAACGGGGGGAATCACACCTACAGGAAAGAACGAAGAAAAATGAACAAGAGATTGAAAAATATACCGAACGAACAAAGTAAGGGAAGAATCATACTGATGCCAGCAGCTAGCATCTTAGCGGGAGTCAAGAAAGACCGTAGGTTCTTGGAACCGGCCAGACGGAGCCTTTCGTACTGGCAGAGAATAGCTGCATCCACCCTTGGGGAGGCATCCTGAACGGGGTAGGTGTTCCACCGATCAGGGAAAGGAAGCGGCGACCCCACGTGTACGAACACAAATCTTTCCTCCCATTTTTCCGGAGGGGTGGGGTTGTCGGTGAAGAGCGAACGGCCAGGACGGGCGACAAGCCTCAGGTACCCGGTGGTCCAATAGGGCTGGACGCCGTAGCAGTGCAAAAAGAGATCGGCGCTGGGGGCAATCCCCAACTCGTGGCACCAGACAATGAACCCATTTAGGATCCTGTAGGTGCTAGGCACGAACTGTGTCGGCAGTACTGACACCCGGCGGAGGAACTCCACAACGAACGGGTGCAGAGGGAACCGCAAACCGGCGATCAGGGCGTCCATATGGACTAACACACATCCCGGACGGTGTCGCATGGGATGTTTGATGAATCCCGCACTGAACTGACGGGGTGGAGGTAGTAGTTGCCGGAGCGTCTGTTCTGCATCCGCAGGAAGGCGTTGACGTTGCTTCCTAATGCAATGAAAGTTCAGACTATAACGAGGGGGCCGTTCAGGCATGCCCTTATTATAGATGGCTAGGTCATCTCCCGACTGACATCCATCATCAGGGAGGGGCTGTTCGGGCTGAAGTGTCCCAGAGGACCCATTGGAACCCGATGAGCGGGTAGATGCTCCTTGATCCTTGGGATGAGCCTTTCCCCTGGATCGATGAATCAAAGTAGGCACCATTTCTTCGGAATCTGAGCCAGAAAGAACCGACATCGAGCAGGGAAAAGAATTCTAGAGAGAGAAAGCTTGAAGGATTTGAGAAGCAGCAGAAAATCTGAAACAAGGTAGCTGCATCCTTATATAAGGAAATACTACCGCCAAGAATTCAAATGAATAACTGACACGTGTCAAGACGGTTGGGAGAAGTTAAAGCATCCTTTGGGGTAAGTGAACACCCGAACGGTATTGAAGTCAACAAAGTTCACGAACCTCTACAAGTGAAAAAGAAAGTGGGCTACAAGTGTTCCCCCGAACGGGATAAAAGACACTGAAGATGTTCAAAAATCAGGCCCCAAACAGAAAGGGAAGATGCACCAAAATATAATGAAGAATGACCGATGTACCCGAACAGTATGGTTATCTTACATGAAAAAATCTGGCAGATGCAACGAAGAAGGTAACACTACATCCCAAATGCTGAACACAATTACCAAATAGTTAAAAAAGAGGCCTGCGGACATGATCGATGAGGAAAGTACAGGAGTTTACACCCCGAACAGATGGGGAGGGCAAAAAAAAAAAAGTTGGGCAGACAGGTCGATTATGAAAAAAAAAGTGTGTGCAGACTGAACGGGTTCATTATGAATGATATCGAACAAACAGGTCGATCAATATTAAAATCCTAAATTCTGGACTTGGCGAAGGGGCGACGCAAACAGGCAAACCTGATCGCAAACAGGTAAACAAGAAATGTATTACGAAGACAAATTAATGGGTGAGAAAACAAGTATGAAGTACAGTAAAAGAAATTACAAAGACAGAAGTTGCAAAACAAAAGTGGTGTATTCATCGGCTCTACTGGCCGGAAAATACAAGAAATACTGATTTAAAAAAGGAAAAGGGGTACAGATGAGGATGTCTAAATCTACTGTTCGGGATGATCTTCACCCTCTTCATCATCTTCTTCATCATCAGCTTCATCAACAATTTGCACCACATCCATCCCCAGGGCTCGCCGGCACTTTTTCATCTGAGCCATCAGGGCGTTCAGGTGATCCGGATGAAGATCAGCGGGAAAGTCAGAGGGTTGCACCGCTCGGCCCATGTGTTTTTCTATGAGGGGGAGGAGAGGCTGAAGCATATGTTGGCAACCTGAGCTGTAGACCCCGCGGGCGAAGTTATCAGCCCACTCCTTGGTGACAGAATGCTGATCAAGCACCCTGATCCCCTCCTTCTGGCGCTCTTCTCCGGCCAGTTTCTCCAGGTGCCTTCCGAAGACAGCAGGGAGCTGTTCGGTGGCGTATTCTTCCTTGAGAGCCAGAAACTCCTCGGAAGCTTTGAATTGATCCCGAACGGCAGATAGATCAACTAACATTTCAGCCGGGCCGTCCGGGATTTGAGGAGGAGCTTCAGAAAACTTGACCTGAGCGGCCTCAGCTGCCGCAATTTTGGCTTGGAGAGAGCCCACTTGGACACGAAGCTCCCCGGCCTCAGCTTCCAGCTTCTTCCGCTCCTCGGCAAATGCTCGCCGTTCAGCTTCCACTGCCTGCTCAGCTGTTTCCTTGGCCATCAGCAGGCTTTGTTCCTTTGCCTGCCTGGCCTCTCTGAGTTTCAGGCTGTATATTCCCGCCTAATGATCAGAAAGTAAAATATAAGCACATGATAAGTTATCAAACAAAGAAAAGGAAAGAGTGAATTATGAGCACAAGATAATGAGCTACCTTCAGGACAGTCAGAGCAATACACTCCTCGGCCTCCTCCACCGGTATCGGGGGAAGATTGTGGCCATTGAGAAATCCTGATGTGGACCAGATCTGGCTCGCCGGACAGCCACCCCGCTCCAACATCTCATGAGCAGGATCATAGAGGGAGATCCGCTCGAACTGGCTAGCCAAGTCATCCTGATGGGCAGCCACCTCCTCAGCAGAAAAATGGTGGGACTGCTGGTCAGAAAAAAGCTGATCCATCAGCGTGTCAGCATGAGTTTGCTGATCAGGAGCAACCTGCTGCACAGGTTCTACATCCCGAACAGGTTCTGGCTGCTCGGGGAGGAGGGGGGCAGATTGGGAGGATGTCCCCTGATCGGCCTTCCTCAACCTCTTCCTCTTTGTCTTCCTCTGCTGCTTGGGAGGAGAGGTTGGTGGCTCATCATCGAATCCAACAGTGAAAAGCCTGCTGTCATCCATTGCTGATTGTCCGGGATTGGCTCCTTCGGATTCTGAAGATTCGCCTTGCTTTGGAGCTGAAAAGATAACAAGGACAAATTAGTACCGAGCGGTTCACACGTGGATTAAAAAGTTATATCACACGGGAAGGACCACCCGGGCCATGGTACTTGGTTTTCAGTCAAGTAAGTCCAGGAATACGGGCAGTACCTATCCCGGCCTTAATTAGCCGTTCGGGAGTCAGATAAGACATGATTTTGAAGCAGCCTCCTGCCTCCACAGCGATGACATCTTTGCTAAGCTCCTCGGAGATGAATGGCTCGAGGGATTTGGGAGGGAATGCGTTCCACTTCCTAGGAATCAAACCGTTCGGGACAGAGACAAAGAAAAACCTATCTTTCCAACCCTTAATGGAAGAAGGAGCCTCACAGAACAAAATGTGTCCTGGTCGGGAGCTTACCACCAGAAAGCCGTGGGACTGCTGGGGGATAACTGAAAAGAAATAGTGGAAAAGCTCTAGAGTGGGTAAGACCTTGACACTGTGACAACGACAAATGAAACCAGCTATCGACCGGTAGGAGTTCGGCATTATTTGGGCTGGTACTACATTGTAAAAATTTAAAAGGGAGACAAAAAAGGGGTGAAGTGGGAATCTAAGACCGGCCTTGATTGAGTCGAAATGGACCACAACCATCCCTGGGAAGTGGCGCATTGGGTGGAGACCCGATTGAAGGCGGAAGTCCACCGAATCAGGAATTAGCATCTGAATTTGGGCCCGATTCTGGGCCGTGAGCTTTTGGCGCCTAAACCTAATAAGAGCTAGGTCAAGCTTATGACAGGAAACGCCGCTTGGAGGGCCGGCTTCCATAACTTCCAATTCATCCCCCGATTTGGTGCCATCAGGGTAAACATCGGAGGAAGAGGAATCATCGCCGTTAACCTCCGCCGGAATACGGACAACTTGCAGCATATCGTTGGGGTTTTCTTCTGGAATTACAGTGCCGGAGGTAGAGGGTTCAGATGAACGAAGGGGTGCCATTCTCACCGAACGAGGGAACTAAACAGTAGAAGGGAACTCGAAGGATACCTGAACAGAAGCTGCGGATGAAGCTCTAGAGAGAAGGATGAATTATAAGCCGGAGGTGCAAAGTTTCGAAACCCAGAATCAAAACCAGAAGAGCCTACTTATACTCTGTCACGCCGATTCAGCACCCAATCAGAAGAGGACACGTTTTCTGTAATGATGACGGATACACGTGTCACGCGGAGAACCCTTCTCAAGAAATCATGGCGTTTATCGAAGAAGTGAAACGACAGTTGCAAATAACCGTCAAAATATACCTCGGGAACCAGCGGAATGCCATCCTATACTCACCCGAACACCATTCGGGCAATAATATTCTACTTCCTCATGCACTCTCTACCGTTCGAGACATAGGAAGTGGGGGACTAGTGTTGGGATATTAGGTCCAGGCCCAATATCCCTAGGCCCAAATCCGGGAAGAAGCAGCAAGCCCAAAGAACTCCCGAACGGCATTCGGGATAAAACTTATACTTGGAACATTCTGGGAAACAATTATGCCAAAGTATCAAGGCCCAAATGTCGATCGGCGTTCGGGATACTCCGGGTAGAAATTATCACTTATGGCGGGGTCCCACACACCGAACACCTTGCCCGAACGGGCGGTCAGCAAGTGGAGGCCGCATTTAATGCTGGATCATGACAGCTGCAAGTGGGGGCATGAGTGCTTACATGGCAGAGGTGATAGCCTACCAGATTCGGCCACGTATCCACCTTACCCATCCCCATTATAGTATAAATACCCCAGTTTAAATCATTGTAAAGGGTTAGCATTTTAATACTCAGAGCTTAGCAATAGATTTACATCTCCCATCCTTGTAATCTCATATTCATCTACCGTTCGGGTAGTTTCAGTGTAATTGCTTAATTACAGAATATAAGTAAGTTCTTGAGTTGAATATTATCTCACTATTTTATATTTTATACACATTTCAACCCTACCCAATATCCCTACAATATCCAAGGCTTGTGTTGGGCTTTCGGATCTTCGGGAAGAAAACCTCAACAATACTGATTATAAAGATAGTCCTTGGGGAGCGAAGGTAGTGAGAGTCTTAGAGAAAAGTTAGAGATATAAAGCTTTGAATATTAAAAAGGTCATAGTAACGGTATGCTATTATTTGGAATGCACATCCTTTTGCACGGGCTGGATCGGAAGGTGATTATTTCTAGTGAAAATATTCTATGCTTGGTGAACAAGTAAAAAAATTGCTAATCTAATAGGCATAGTTGCCATATCGCGACCCTCATCCCGAGATCCCCATATTAAAGCTCTATGTCTTTTTGGGTTTTAATAAAAAAAAAAATATAGGGAGCATTTCAGACAATATTATTCATTCATTTATTCGTTTCTTAAATATATTCTTTAAATAAGTAGTACTTAGAGAAAAAACTAACTAGGGCGTAGATTTGAAAAGAAAGAATTTTACTCGTACCTAGTGTAATTTTCTCTATATATTTCTTTAGATAAGGTTTGTGTCATAAAAAAAAACTAATTATTCAGTCGTGCAAGAGGTTTAAAGTTTGTGGTATAATTCACTTGCGCAATATATTTCTTCAAGAATAACTTAAAGAAGTTTATAGTTTTACTTTACATTGAGTTTAACTTCTAGAAATGTAATCATAAAAAAATTCTAGAAATGTACGGAGTACCATAAATAAAACTTCTAGGAGAAAAGTGTCAAATAGGTCCTCGAACTTTAACGAAAAAGTCAATTGGGTCCTTATACAATTTTCCGCCTCAATCAAGTCCACTAAGTTTGAAAAATTAACCAAATAGGTCGTTTAAACGTTTAGCATCCGGTTAGTCGGTTCCGTGTTGACGTGGATGTATATGTGTCATATATAATTATTAAATTATTTCCACATTGGTTAAAATTGATCTCTCTCCTTCGAAACATGTAAAAAAAATTGAAACAAAGACCTTTGTCATCGTTCCAAACCTTCTTGGCAACGCAACTTCATTTCAGCCCTAGATATGCAAGAAATGGTGTGAAATACGCTCCATCCTTCTGAAGTTTGTTACGTAATCTGAAGTTTAACGTGAATCGGAACTCCATCCTTCTTCAACGCTCCATATAAGTGGGGTATTAGGTTATACTTTATTAGGTTTCAGTTTTGGGGTCTTTCATGGTTTACCTGCTGTTTAATATTCATTACATGGACATCCAGATGGTTATGTATGGTTATTACTGGATAGTATTAGTCATTGTACACCATGTTTAGGGTTCTTTGTGCATAATTGTAGTTGTCATTAATTTCTAATTTATTTGGGCCTCTGAATTGAAGCATGGTCTTTTAATGTGTACAAAATGTTTGATAAAGTGGAACTCAGAATACATCATGGAGGGAACTTTGTTACCATTCCTGAAACTAAATACATAGGTGGTGAAGTGGAATGCATTCACATTGATCCAGACTTGATATCCTATCCACACTTAATGAAGGATTTAAAAAGTGGGAGCTATGGTAATATTATAGGGTTGTACTTCAAAAGACCTATTGAATCTGGGAACCACTATCAGGGAGTACATTTTAACCTCAACTAAATCTGCACGTTTTTTTAGAAAAAATGATAATCCTTTGGAACCTTTGGAAACGTAGGAACATGTCTTTTTTCGATGATTATTTCATGAGTAATCCTAAGGCAATTGTCCGTATTAACAAGGACATCTACGATTTCTACGGTTGGCGAAATCCCCCTCGGGGGAACAAGAATAGAAAAGCTAATATTTATAGATGGTCACCTCCCCCTCATGATAAATTTGCCGTCAATATTTCCGTCACTCGATTTGGCATGAACATTAAGAGTGGGGTTGCCGTTCGTAATCATAATGGTGAATTAGTTTTTCACCACCATGGTGATTACTTCGGCACTTCTACGTTTTCAGCTTTTTCTGAAACAATTCTCTTTGTTGTTACTGTTTGCAGGGCTATGTCTCTTCGAATCCACAATTTAGACATTGAAAACAAGCACGTTAAAAAAGCCATTCAGCAACATTGCAAAGACCACTGAGATCAAATATATACAATAACGAGAATTAGGAAGATCATGTATCAGGATTACACTTTCATAAATGTAATCCCAGAGAATACCAACGTGGTTGCCAGACAGATTAGCCTTGGGAAAGACGTGAATTCATCCCATTTTATGAGGATTTTAAAATTTGATGCTATAGGCTTTCCATATGTAGTTTGACTTCCTTGTTGTAGGCTTTGGTGAATGTCCTACAACTTTGTTATTTCCTATTTTTGTTGAATAAAATGTTTAAATTAAAAAAAAAGACCTATTGAATCTATGGACATGCTTCACGAACTGCACAATGATGAATCAACACTTCACTTGATAGATATAGTCTCAACTTGTGGCAAGTGTGACATATATGTGGAGCATGGTTTGGATGAGGTTGAACTGGTTTTTCCTTTACCTCCCCCAACTGAAGTAGTAGCTAAAGTTGTTGAAGAATCTAAGGTGAATACAAAGGAAGCACGGGGTGATGCCCCTTCTCCAACTGATCCAGAGGGTGAAACAGGTTGTGACAGTGAAGTACAAGTAGAATCAGCTTCTGAAACTAAACTACAAGGTCAGCCACTGCCAGAAAGTGAGGCAGAGGGTGAGGCAGATTCAGAGGAAGAAATTTTTAATGAAGTCCATGTTCACTCACATGATAGTGATACACAGACAAAAGAAAATGAAGGAGAGGGTAGAAATGGTACGGAAAATAGTGATGAGGAGGCATACAGTGTAGAGTATGATTCATCCAATCCTCCAAGCTACGTTGGTGAGGAAGATGCAGATGATGGTAGTTCTAGCCGGCCAAAGATCACCCATGTTTTCTACAATCCGGACTCTGATCCTCCCCATATTGATTTGGCTATGTTATTTGAAGATTCTAGACAATTCAAGAATGCTATTATCAAATATGCAGTGGTTAACAAGAAGGATTTACATTTTGTTAAGAATGATTCTATAAGAGTTAGAGTTGAATGTGCTTTAAACTGCCCTTATGTTTGCTATGCTAGTTGGGAAGATAGCCTTAAGTGTTTCCAAGTGAAAGTCCTAGAGTCTGAACATGAATGCAACTCAAGTTTAAGCTGAGAATAGTGAGTGAAAAATGGATAGCTGAGACATTTGAGGACAAGGTAGTTGAAAATCCTACCATGGGTGGAGTAGACTTGAAGAAACTAGTTAAAGCTGAACTGGAAATACATATTTCTACTAGTATGGCCACAAGGGTTGTGCGGAATATACAAAAGAAAAGCCAGATAGATTTTAAACACCAATTTAAGAAATTAAGAAATTATGCTGAGGAGTGTTTAAGCTCCATTCCAAATTCCACTGTGATCATTCACACTGTCAGAGTTGTACCAGAATCTCCTGCTGTTTTTCAAAGAATATATATGTGTTTTGGACCGGTCAAACATGGTTTTATGGAAGGCTGCAGGAAGGTCATAGGATTGGATGGGTGTTTTTTAAAAGGACCGTTAAAGGGTGAGATTCTTACTGCTGTTGGTAGGGACGGGAATAACCAAATGTACCCAATCTCTTGGGCTGTTGTTGAGATAGAGAACAACTCATCCTAGTCATGGTTTTTAAGCCTCTTGAAGGCAGATTTGCAAATCACTAATCCACATATGTGGACTATAATTAGTGATCAACAAAAGGTGTGTAACTGTTTTTCAGTTTCCCCTGTATTATTATTATTCATAATTTGCTATTTAACATCATGTATCATTTATGAAATTTTCGCACGGTCTATCAAATGTCATTGTCAATATCCTTCCAGATGCTGAGCACAGAAATTGTGTTAGACGCATACATGCCAATTGGAGCAAATTACACAGAGGATTGGTGTTGAGGAACCTGTTTTGGAAGTGTGCTAAGTCAACATGTGAACCACAACTCCAGGATGCATTAGCTGAACTAGACAAGCTAAACCCTGAGGCTGGAAGGGATTTGCGCAAATACCCTTTCAAGTTATGGTGCAAGGCATTTTTCAGAACTCAAGTCAAGTGTGACACCGTAGATAACAACCTATCTGAGGCCTTCAACAGCACCTTACTACAATGCAGAAACAAGGCACTGATTCCTATGATGGAGGATATGTTGGAAAATTGAGAAGTATTTCAAATGAATAAAATGTTACTTCTTTTAATAATTTTTTCACACACTGATTTATTAATAAATGTTTTACATAATAAAATTATAATCATAATGAAAATTAGATTTTTGGACGTTATGTTGAACGTTACAAATTAGTGATCATTTGTTTATCATTACTAAACTTGCATTAATGAATATTTCTTTAGAGCTTCTAGCTTCTAAAAACCGTTAGTAGCTTTAGTTCTTATTAAAGCATTTTAATAAAGATGACCAACATGGCTCTATATGCTAGAAACGCATTTTCTCCGATATACTTCGTATATGTTTGTGTGGTGCTTGAGACTGAGAGAAAAAACATAGCCTAAAACTTCATCCAACATTTTGCTTTAGAATTGTTGGCTGCGATCAAAATCATATGTTCATCTACTTTACTTCTTGGGTTTTATTAACGAATTAATTCCCTCACACACACACAATTCTACTGCTGGATTAATATTTTTCACTCTCGTTGTTTTGTTACCGGCTATCGCCGAAGAGCTCGTTTTATCTTGGGGAAAGGTTTTCGCTAGTCGGAAATACTTTCTTGATGACAGCGTTTACGCGACTCGAGCTATATTATTTTTCTAACGCTTTTTTGCAGGTATATCCGGCTGAATTCCTCCAATAGGATATTAGGGTAGCTACAGAGTTTGAAGAGATAATGCCTCCCTTACCCAAGAAGATGACTGGCAGGCCCAAGAAGAGGAGGATAAGAGAAGAAAGTGAACCACCAAGGAGTGGTGCCCAGTTAAGAAGAAAAGGTAGAATAATGAAGTGCTCCGTTTGTAACGGAGAAGGACACAACAAAGCATCTTGTGCTAACAAAAACACAGCACCATAAGAGGAAATAGGAGGAAAAAATATAAGGGGTAAAGGGAAAAGAAGATCATATGCATTTGCATCTGAAGCTGGTAGTGCAGTCCATGAACCTTTTAAAGGTGGAATACCGGCCACAGACTGAACAAGGAACTAGAGGGGGGAGGGGGAGGGGCCAAAGAGGGAGACGAAGATCCTGAAGGTCGTGGCACAAGTCAACCTAGAGGAAGGAGAGGAAGGGGTCAGAAGTCTAGATCTGAGAGGGGATTTGGGGTTAGTTCAATGCTACCACTAGTGAAACTATTGTAGATGTAAGTGTAAGTGTGTTGTATGTGAGTCATATAAATATATATGTTTGAAATCTAATTTTATTTACCTCATGGCAGCATGGACAAGCAAGTGAAATGGTCATTGGTGAAGGATCCAGATGAAGGGGAAGAGATGAAGTTCCAGATTTACAAGTTTTTTTTCTTTTGTTGTGAATTTGAAGCTGTTATGAAGTGAAATGGTCATTGGAGGAGGATACAGATGAAGGGGAAGAGATGAAGTTCCCGATTTAGAAGTTTGTTTTCATTTTGTTTTGTAGTACATAAAGTCAAGTCCTGTAAAATGTAGGTGGTACACCTACTGTTTTTGTTTTTTGTCTTCAAAACTTGTGGCTAGTATGACACTTTTGTGGCCCTGAAAGTAAACACTGATTGGCCTTGTGCGACCGTACTACCATATTATGCATTTTGCTGTACATTTGGTGGAATTATTGCTACTAAAAAACTCCAATAAACATGTCAATTATGGTTTTTAGTTTGAACTATGTCAATGGTGTAGGTACTGACTTCAGCCTTATACTACACACTGACTTAAGCCTTATACTACTGGTTTTTAGTTGGTAATGACTTAAGCCTTGCTACTGAAAAACCTCCAATGAATATATCAAAAGCCTTATTCATTTTTATGGTCTTATGTTATTCACTTGGTTAATTTGACCTCCATTTTGGGTCCATCAGCACTGATCTATTACCATGTTCCTGCATACTACACATATTCTTTATCTTTAATAGCACAACCACTACACATATTATTTCTTTAATAGCACAACCACTTTAAAAAGAACACACATGTGATGACTGAAAAAGTAGGACAACCAATCAATTATTACACACACTTTATTAAAGGAGTCAAGGACAGTACAACACAAGTTCAAGGCCATCACTCATTGTTTATTACACTAATGCATTCCATTGAGTCTTACACAGCAGTACAAAATGCAGACCAAGGTTCCCGAACACTACAATTACAGTGTACTCATATACATTTGAAGCTGATTACAGTAAACCATGGTAAGGAAACCCAGAACTACAATAACAACAACTCCAACCAATTTTCTAAACTTTTTAGCACCCTTGGCTTCAGTTTCAACAACCTGTTGAATACATTCAATTTTTCCCTGTACTCCACTTAACTGGTCCGCTAGTTTGGAGATCATGCTCTTTCCTTCATATATATCTTGATTCACTTCTTCACCATGAACTGCATATCTACTTTCCAGAGAATCTTTCCACACAAAATACCCACATCCAACCCGGAATGCAATGTGAATAATTATATAGGTTCATTGAAATGAGAACAGTATCCTAATATTCATCTTTATGTAATTGCGTTCAACTGTATACTGAAAACTCCATTTTTACAGAAAATTTTAACAATTTCGGAAAGAATTACCTTCCATTTTTGGCAGCCGTAGAATGTTCTCCCACTCTCCTGAGCTACGCACAAGGGAGCCTTCAAAGCACAATAACAGTGCACCGACGGCTCGTAATCAAGAGTAATGGTTCGTCCTTTTCTGACAGGTGATGAAGATGCAGATGACATTTTGATTCGCAGTAGAAGAAGATGAAATGGACGAGCGACTAAATTAGGATTGGGGATGCGGATGGCTAACTACGTTAGGTTTGCTGAGAAGGAAATATATCATTTTAACCAATAGGTAAATAAGTGTGTAATTAAAATAATGACATGTGCGTATACATCCACGTCAGCATGGAACCGGCTAACCGGATACTAACCGTTTAAACGACCTATATTTGGTTAATTTTTCAAACTTAGTGGACTTGATTGAGGCGGAAAATTGTATAAGGACCCAATTGACTTTTTCGTTAAAGTACGAGGGCCTATTTGACACTTTTCTCAACTTCTAGAAATGTCATTTGTATTGAAATAAAATATTATATGTTGGTCCCGTTTAATATGGTAATCAGTCTAGAGGGGGGGGGGGTGAATAGACTGATTGGTTTTTCAAATTTTCTCTAAGTCCAAAATGACTTATCAGAGAATGTCTGATTCTGGTGACAGAGAAAGACTGGTTCTGATATCAGAACTGGCCTTGGCAGCGGATTCTGATCTGTCCGGGTAGCCTCAGAAACACTAAGGCAAATGCCTTTCTGATAACTCTGAAAACAAGATCTGCTGAACACAGATTCCAAGTCTTAGAGTTAACAGTTAATATCCTAAGTGCAGAAATGTAAATTGCAGTAAAGTAAATGACACCGGATATTTTTATAGTGGTTCAAGGAACAACGCGTTCCTCTAGTCCACTGTTCCACTAGCTTTGAAGTAGATCGGTTACAAAGCTAAATCCTAGCACTTAAGAAGCACTCCTCGTCTTCTTCAAGTCTAGATGCCACCCAGGATGTAATTCCACGCCCTGATGGCTGGTCCTTTCACTCAGCTTCCCGGAAGTATCACCACTTCACTACTGCAGTTACTTGGACGCCCTTCTTTGCAGAAGATCCTTTGAAAAACAGAGTTTTTCCTCCAACTTGCTTCGTTACAAATGATGTTTGATGAAGTTCTTGAAGAGTTGAAGAACAGGATGAACTTTGCTCGTTGTTGGGGATGAAAGATTTGGAGTTTGAATCTTCCCAACGTTGACTTTTCTTGTAGAGTGTTATGAAGGTTGAATCTCAAGAAGTATGTTCGGAAATGGATCAAGAGTTCTTAGCAAAGTTGTTTTCCTGTTCTTCGGTGTGTAGCTTATATACTGAGGTTGTCTGCCCGTTGGAGGAGGAGACAACTGCATTAAATGTGCGTACAGTTGACTTGACCGCCGTTTTGGAAGGTTTCTATTTTTATACTATATCTTCCCGGATTCTTTGGTCAATCATTTGCAATCAATCCTTCAGCGTATCAGGCTCATTTAATGTGCATTAAATGCTTTCCTTTCATGCATAGTCTTCTAGCCGTTGGATGTTTTTACCCGTTGGATTCATAGTTGTTGGATGTTGCTTGAAATCTTCTAAGTGTTAGTCGGACTCTGATCAGGCTCTTCTGATGTGTTGGATTCTGATGGCTTACTGAAGAGTTGAGTTCTGAAGGCTTTCTGATCTCTGACTGAACTCTATCTCTGACTCTGGTAGGTCCGCTGATGAGTACCTCTGATCTGTAACTCTCATTGTTTATCAGATGTCCAAGCTTATCAGCAATTCTCATGGTGCAACTCTGATGGACTTCTGAGAAGAGAACTCTGATGGAGCAGTTCTCACAGAGCAAGTCTGGTCGAGCAGTTCTGATGCACTTCTGATTTGATCCAAAACAGAGCAACTCTGATCGTCGACTACACTAATACTTACAATTGAAAATTCTAATACATAAAATCTAATTGGGGGTGATCTAACTTTCTAATCCTATAGCATCATCAAAATCTAATTACATTTATTCCTTACAATTTCCCCCTTTTTGATGATGCCAAAACCCTTAAGCTATTTCCAGAGAAGTGCCTTACACCATGAAGGAAAATAAGTTAAAAATAAACTTTCATTTAGAATCTTGGTGGGCACTTAGCATAGGAAAATAGTAAGAGTAAGATACAATCAATCATGCAATAAACAATTAAGGAAAGAAAGTAATAAATAACACATTATATAATATAGCCATGCAAATTAGAGGCAGAGAGATTATTTTTATTAATCAGAGTTTTACAAGTAAGAAGTGCAAAAGAGATAAAGTTTAGAAATCTTCCTCTGCAACCTCTGCAAGAACAGCCTCTTCTTTTGCCTTGGTTTCTAGAAGCTCCGCATTTACTCTTGCTCTGATGGAAGCAAGGTTCCTGGGAATCATGTATTTCTTCCAGAGTGGAGTAAGCTGGCAATCAAGATAATACCTTATTGCATCCTTCTCATCCTTCCCAGGCAGAATCCTCAACCTCCACCATTCCTCAGCTTCTTCTATGGATCCTCCATGAGCAATGGTGATGATGCCATTCTCATCTTGGATCAGATTCTCACGCTGCAGAGGAGTCATATGCTCTTTCATCTCAGCAAATTGGACTTTGTCTGGTTTAGACAATCCACTGTTCAGCCATTGGTTCAATGTGAAGGATGGAGATTTCTTCTTCTTTGAACGAGGAGGAGTAGGTCTCTGAGTGCCAGCAGCTAGCCTTTTTTGCCTTGCTCTTTCAAAGTATCTAGCAGGGTTAATGGCTCTGGAGCTTGGTCCTTCTGCTTGTCTGGTAGGCGGGACAGGTTCTCTGCTATCTTCCCCCTTTTTGGCATCAACAAGATCACCAAGTAGGAGTCCAATTTTCGAGAATTCTGTAGCATTGCTTTCTTTGATCGCCTCCAGAGCCCCAGGAAGAGTCTGAGTTACAGAGGCCAGCCCTTCTATCAGTTCCTTTTGCTTGCCCACAGCCGATTGAATATCCTTGGTAGTAGCTTCAAGGAGAGTCAGTTTGTGATCTCTGTCCTTTCCACTGTTTATCAGTTTGATGTCAAATTCCTTCAAGGTTTTGCAGATGTCCTCTACATCTGTGAGTTGCTCAGCATGCTTATCAGAGGACCATTGAAGATCATCCACAGCATCAGACAGCTCCTGAATGGCCTTGTCTTGAGCAGAGAGGGTCAGAGATTGAGAGTAGAGGACAGTGTGGATGCTTGCTACCTCTGAGGCTATATCATCTACCTTCTCAGTAGAGGTCTTCATGTAGCTCAAGAAGGTAGTTGACAATTGTGAGAGAGCGTTGGAGATTTTGTCAAGTCCTGATTCAATGTTGTACTGTACCAAATCAAGATGAGCATCATGCTTCTGATTCAGTACAAGCAACTTGTTCAGTCCAGCCACCATCTGATCTCCAAAGTCTTCAGCTGATTCCACAAACTCCTGGAAGGGGATGAGGACAGCTTTTGGAGGTTCTGGCTGAGGTGAATGATTAACCTGCGGTTGTTGAGCAGGAGATGGAGGAGGAGTAGGAGTCTTTCTCTTGGCAGATTGAAGATCACCAGCCATAGAAGCTGTGAGAAAGCCATCATTGTCTTCAGTTGAGGAAAGAATCCTTACAACTGGCTCTCTCTTGGGAGTAGAGGCTGCAGATTGCTGAGGGGAAGGAGATTTGGATGAAGGCTTCTGCTGAGGAGAGGCAGATTTGGATTTCTGATGGTGGGAGCTCTGATGAGGTGAGGTTTGAGGGGTAGGGGTTCTCTGATGTTGTGATGGAGGAGGAGGTGAGGGTGAGCGGCTTCTGATGGGGGTAGTCTGATGACAGGGTGAGGAAGGTTTGGGTGTGGGGGATTTCTTGGGTGAGGTAGTAGGTGAATCTGATGGAGGTTGGGGGTTCTCTGGTGGGGTTGATAAGGGAGTGGAAGGTTTTGGTGAAGGAGATTTAGGAGGTGAGGTATGGGGTTCTGGTGTAATATGAACAGGTGGAGAGGGAGAGTTAGGTATTACCTCAACAGAAGTCTCCTCAGTCTGAGAGTTCCTCCACTCTCTGATCAGTTGCTGCATTGCCAGTGGCATATTGTTGGCAATTGAGGATTCACCGTGAAAGTGAGGAAGGTAGGGATATTTTCTCAGAGATTCCCTCCTTTTCATCTCCACCAGCCATTCTTCAAAGACTGGAATCTCACTCTCTGATAGAGGCTTGACATGCTCTTCTGATGGTGGAGCAGTCATCTTCTCTTTTCCCTTGAGGCTTTCCTTTTTCTTTTCCAACACAGAATGCAAGAATTGAAGATCAAAGCATAGTGAAACATCGTCTATACCTGCCCATTTGAGGACTTCTTCTTCCTCAGATTCAAAGGCTGCAGCTTGAGCAAGGATTTGCTGCAGAGGTCCCATTCTCCACTTCCTCCATGTTAGCACCCTTTGAAATTGTTTCTCAAGGGCAGAGATGGGATCTACCTCAGGAACTCCAGTTGATGAGATTGGGTGCTCTTGTGGAGAGATGGTGACTTGCAGATCTGGTGCAGATAAAGGTTGGACCTCTGATTCAGGTTCCCCCTGAGCATCAGAGATCACTAGTGTAGTAGCCAACTCTGGTGCAGGTTCCCCCTGAGGTTCTGATTCCTTGGGGGGTGAGTTGGCCTTCTTCTTCTTCTTCTGCACTCTGATAGGAGATTGTGAGCTATCAGAGTCACTCTGAATCACAACTCTTCTTCTCCTCTTCTGTCTCAACATTTTCTTGACAGGAGCCTCTGCTGGTGCATCCTTCTCTGATGTGTTACCCTCTAATGCAGGTTTCTCTGGGGTGGTGTCAGGCTTCTTCTGAACCTTCTTCTTCTTCTCTTTGGGTTGTCCATCATCAACCGCAGCTGTAGTGACTGGTTTCTCCCTTAATTGCTCAAGCTTGCTGGTTTTCTTCAATTCTGCTGCAACAGCCACATGTAGTTTGGGGGATGCAGTAAGAAAGATGGTTTTGTTGTGGTTGACTTCATTGGCTTCTCTGAGCGCTATGTTGACATTGGATATCAGTCGAGAAATCAGAAGGCCATGGCCCATCTTGGTTGAGAACATCCCTGTCTTTTTGTCCTTCTTAGCAATGGACTCAGAGATGGACTGGAAAAGTACCTTTCCCCAGTTGATGTTCATGCCCCTGTGAACTGCAAAGATGGCCTTGGAGTTGGCATTGTTCATCTGGTCAGTTGACCCAGTTTTGCACCATAGGCATCTGTGCATGATGCTCATAAGCCTTTCGAAATCCTTCTTCAGGACATTCTTCTTCATGTACAGTTTGTCTACTCCGGTTGCATCATCCCGGCAGTAGGTGTCCACAAATGTCTCCACAGAGACTTCGACTGACTCCAAGTCAATGAGTGTCGGGGTGTCAATGTCTTGAGAGTCGAGTTCGATCCCGAAGAACCCATTGAGTGATTCAGCATCAATCTTCAAGTCCTTCCCCTGGACTTGAGAGTGGATGGTGTTGTCAGCAATGTAGGCGTTGAGATAAAACTCAGCCACATCCAAGTTGCTGAAGTGCTCATAAGGATGAGCTACAATCTTGTTTAGATGTGAGTCAATCATCCCAGCAATGACTTCTTTCATGATTTTCTTGTTTTCTGCCAGCAACGGCAAGGAGGACATGTCAACCTTCATCCCTGTGGCAATGTTAGCCACAAGCGCCTTGGCTTCCGATTCGGAGAGATCGGTGATGTTGATGAACTTCATTTTCAGGTTCTTTGAGAGATTTGAGAAGGTCTGAAGGTTGGAAGTTTTAGAGAGATAGAGCTTGAGGACGAAGAATAAAATTGCAGTAGCGATTTAGGTTTCAGAAAGAGTATATATGATTTTGGTTTAGTGGACGTTTGATATAATTTGCGGTTTTGATGTCGCATTAAATGGATTGTGGGCGGAAAGCCGTTTTCCAAATATGGTAATAACTACCAGGGGTAATATGGTAACTTCCGGTTTATTGAAAAGTCTCGCCCGAAATTTAGAGAATTTTGCTAAGTCCACAGCCACTCTGATGAATATCAGTCCATATATCAGAGAAGGGGTATTCTGATATAGGGTCCTCTGATGAATAAGCGTATCAGAGGTGGTGAATTCTGATAGATCCACATCTGATGCTTCTGCAATTCTGATCGAAGCTTCTGATGGATAAGAGTTTCGGGTATCAGAGGTGGGGTGTTCTGATGAATCCACATCTGATACTTCTGCAACTCTGATTCATGTACCTCTGGGAAGATCATCCATCATTCCCAGTTCTTCCCTTAGCTTGTTAAACCTTGCTTCAGAGAGAGGTTTGGTTAAGATATCTGCAAGTTGGTCTTCAGTTGGTACATGCTCAATTGAGATATGCTTCTTCTCCACATGATCTCTGATGAAGTGATGTCTGATCTCAATATGCTTTGTTCTTGAATGCAGCACCGGATTCTGAGTGATGGCAATGGCACTGGTATTGTCACACAGCAACTTGATCTCCTTTGCTTGCACTCCATAATCCTTGAGTTGTTGCTTCATCCAGAGTAATTGAGCACAGCAACTCCCAGCAGCAATATACTCAGCTTCAGCAGTGCTAGTTGAGATTGAATTCTGCTTCTTGCTAAACCAGGAGACAAGTCTCCCACCTAGCAATTGACAGTGACCAGAAGTACTCTTCCTGTCCAATCTGCAACCTGCAAAATCTGAATCAGAATAACCAATTAGTTCAAAATTACCTCCCTTGGAATACCATAGGCCTGCATTTGGATTTCCCTTGATATATCTGATAATCTTCTTAGCAGCAACTAGATGGCTCTCCTTGGGCTTTGATTGGTATCTGGCACAGATTCCTACTGCAAAAGCTATATCTGGTCTGCTTGCAGTTAGATAGAGGAGAGATCCAATGATTCCTCTATAAGTTGTTGCATCAACATCTTTGCCTTCATCATCTGGTCCAATGCCTTGAGATGCATTCATAGGAATTTTGACTGAAGATTTTCCATCTACTCCAAACTTCTTGATGAGATCTCTGGTGTACTTTCCTTGGTTGATAAAGATGCCTTCTGGTACTTGTTTGACTTGTAATCCAAGAAAGTAACTGAGTTCTCCCATCATGCTCATTTCAAACTTCTTCTGCATAACTTGAGAGAATTTCTTGCATAATTCTGGATTAGTGCTTCCAAATATAATATCATCAACATAAATTTGCACTAACAGAATATGATTAGCAACAGAAATTTGAAAAAGAGTCTTGTCAACCTTTCCTTTAGTAAACCCATGGTTCACCAAAAATAGGGACAATGTGTCATACCAAGCTCTGGGAGCTTGCTTAAGACCATAGAGGGCCTTTCTGAGCTTGTAGACACAAGAAGATTGAGTAGGAATGACAAAACCTGGAGGTTGTTCAACATAGACTTCCTCTTCCAATTCTCCATTCAGGAATGCACTCTTGACATCCATCTGGTAGACCTTGATGTTGTTATAAGCAGCATAGGCTAGGAATATCCTGATTGCTTCCAGTCTGGCAACAGGTGCAAAGGTCTCATCAAAATCTATGCCTTCTTCTTGACAGTATCCCTTTGCTACAAGCCTTGCTTTATTCCTTACAATGTTGCCTTCTTCATCTGCTTTGTTCTTGAATACCCATTTGGTTCCAATGACATTCTGATGCTTTGGTCTGGGAACAAGTTTCCACACTTCATTCCTTTCAAACTGTGTCAGCTCTTCTTGCATTGCATTGATCCAGTCTGAATCTTCTAGAGCTTCTTCCACACACATTGGTTCCATCTGCGAAATACAGCAAGTGAACATGGCTTCTCTTCTTGATGCAGATCTGGTCCTAACACCACTGGTGACTTGACCAATTACTTGATTAGGAGGATGATCTCTTAACCATGTTAGATCGGGTTCTGACAGTTGCTGTCTAGGCAACTCTGATGGTTCATCTTCTGATTCTTCATCTTCATCTTTGTCTATCAGAATTGGATTGACAGAAGGAATTGATAATACAGGATTTATGGTGACCTCTTCTGATGATTCTGAAATCTTGTCTTCAAGATTGATCTTCTGCAGGGTTTCTGATAGTTCTTCTGCAGAGGTACCATCATCAAATTTGACATGAATAGATTCTTCAACTTGTATAGTTCTCCTGTTAAGTATTCTATAGGCTTTGCTTGAACTTGAGTAGCCTAAGAATACACCTTCATCAGCTTTTTCTTGAAATACTTTCAAGTTCTCCTTTCCATTGTTTAGAATATAGCACTTGCATCCAAACACATGGAAGTAGCTGATGTTTGGTTTTCTTCCTTTCCACAGCTCGTAGGGGGTCTTCTGATGATTCTTGTGGATCATGCTCCTGTTCTGAGTGTAGCATGCAGTGTTGATAGCTTCAGCCCAGTATATGATGGGCAGTCCTGATTCTGCAATCATAGTTCTTGCAGCTTCCTTCAGTGTTCTGTTCCTTCTTTCTGCAACACCATTTTGTTGGGGTGTTCTGGCAGCAGAAAGTTGATGAAAGGTGCCATTCTGATCACAGAAGTCCTTGATCACTTTGTTGACAAATTCAGTTCCTCTGTCAGATCTGATTGTTCTGACCTTCATATTCTTCTCAGTTTGAAGTTGCTTTAGCAGAGATGGCGACTTCTGAAGAGTTTCATTCTTCTTGGTTAGAAACACAGTCCATGTGTATCTTGAGTAGTCATCAACCATAACAAGAGTATATCTTTTTCCACCTCCACTGGGAGTTTCAACTGGTCCAAATAAATCCATGTGGATCAGATTTAGAGGACAAGTAGAAAGATCTCCAGCTATGGGTTTGAATGAGGTCTTCACTTGTTTGCCTTTCTGACAAGCACTGCAGAGGGTCTCCTTCTTGTAGACAATGTCAGGCAGACCATCTACAATGTGTTCCCTTGCCAGTTTGTTGATGGTTTTGAAATTCAGGTGGCTAAGCTTCTTGTGCCAGTCCCAGCTTAGCTTTGAATTGTCCTTTGCTATCAGACAGGTTCCATCTTTTGCTGTTTGCCAGTCAACAACATAGATGTTCTTTCTTCTTTTCGCTGTAAGAACCACTTCCTTGGTTGTCTCATGCTTGACATAGCATAAGGTCTTGGTGAATTCAACTGTGTAGCCTTTGTCACAGAACTGGCTAGCACTTAGGAGGTTGAATTTCAGACCTTTGACATATGAGACATCTTCAATGATTATCTGGTTCTTGATCAGCTTCCCTCTTCCTTTTGTTTGCCCTTCCTTGTCATTTCCACCGAAAGTGACTCTGGGTCCATTGATTTTCTGGAACTCTGATAGGCAACTCTTGTCACCTGTCATGTGTCTGGAGCATCCACTGTCAATATACCATTCTTGTTCTGAGATGACTCCAGCACACAGTTCCTGCAAAATTAAAAGGAAGATTTAGGTACCCAAGCAATGTTGGGTCCTGGGGGGTAATGCAGTCTTGGTAGTTGGTATCATTTTGGTCTCATCAACTGAAACCTTGGTGGATGATACCCATTGTCCACCTGGTAGTTGTAGTAAACAGATGTATGATTCACTTTGGGCAGATGCTTGTGAGGATCATGCTTTCTGTTTGCATACTTTTGCATAGCCTTCTTTGTTGGAAAGAAGTCCCATATACTATCAAGATCAGAGGAGCGCTTAACTTTAGGCTTCTGTGGTTGACCAGACAACCTCTTCTGCCTATAGTTAATTTTCTCTTGATATCTGCCTTTCTGATAGCAGTTTCTGATACCATTGTCATGAGATTGTCTGATTGGATTAGGCCTTTGATTATCATTTTTCTGAAAACTCTTCCTTTTGTTAGTATTTCTGCCAGGTTCATTAGTTTTCAAACTGTGTTTTGGTTTGGCCTTTAGAGTTTGTTTCTCTGGTATGACCTTCTCATGAACAACTTTAGTACCAGAAGTACTAGCATGGCAAATGGGGCTCAGAGTCTGTGGCACTATGACCTTTTTAGCCTTAGCAACTTTGGTGCTAGGCCTTACAGAAGGCTCACTAGACTCTGGTTCAACATATCCAAGACCAGAGGTGAAGTTATGAGAGTCACCAATATTCTTCATGGAAGATTGCATCTTCAGAAGACTATTATATTTACTCTCAAGTTCTTCAATGTCTCTTATTCTTTTAAGAAGAGACTCATTTTCAGCCTTCAGTCTATCTCTTTCCTCAGTTAAGAGATTAAGTTTGCACTCAGTCTCTTTCCTTAGATCAGAGATATCAACTTTCAGCCTACTGTTCTCATCTTTAACAGAAGAATAAGTGGCTTGGATAGTTTGGAACTCTTCCCAAAATGATGACATTGGATCATCATTTAAGGCTGTGCCTACCGAAGAAGAAATAGAGTCAGAAGTAGAGCATACCTCATCATCTGATTGTGCCATGAGGCAGAGGTCTTCAGTTTCTGCATCCAAGCAGCAGAATGCTTCATCAGAGTCGGAGTCTGAGCTGGACTCTGATTCAGAGAGTGGATCTCTCTCAGCTTGCTCTGAGACGAATGCTCTTCTTCTTCTGTGTTGATCATCTGGTTTCTTTTCTTCTTCATGTCCTTGCTTCTTGGACACTCTTGGATAGGGGCAGTTTGCTTTGAAGTGCCCAGGTTGTCTGCAGTTGTAGCAGAGGTACTCTCCATTGCTCTCAGAAGATTTGGTCTTCTGATGTGGTCTTCTGATGGAAGATGGACTCCTTCCATCTTTCTTCATAAATTTTCTGAATTTTCTGGCAAAGGCAGCCATATATTCATCAGATAGAAGAGTTGAGGGATCAAAATTTGTAGCCTTAGAAGTGCTGGCAGTAAGAGCAGTTGTGGTTCTCTCATCTGGCACTTCTTCTTTCTCATCATGCATCTCAAACTCATAAGCTTTGAGATCAGATATCAGTTTCTCTGTGGGATAGGTTTTGATGTCCTTGCTTTCTTGGACAGCAATAACCTTCATCTTCCAGACTGGGGGCAGTCCTCTGAGAATCTTCAGGTTGACTTCTTTAACTGTGAGCTCCTTCCCAAGCTCGGATATCTCACTGGTAAGAATCAGAAGTCTGGCATGCATCTCAGCTATGCATTCCTCAGGTAGAAGTTTGAAGTCATCAAACTTCTTCATAGCTATTGTCAGTTTGTTGTCTCTCTCTTGTTCATCACCTGCTCCTATGAGATCAAGTTTGTCCCATATTTCTTTGGCAGTTCGACACTTCTTGATTCTGTTGAAGTATGTGTTGTCGATGGCTTTGTAGAGGATATCTTTGGCAATATTGTCAAGATTGTACTGTCTCCTCTCTTCCTTTGTCCATTCTGATCTGGCTTTCTCAATCATCTCAGGTTGAGTCCTGTCAATAGTATGCTCAGTATTCACCTTCATAAATTTGGTGAAAGGTCCTTCTTCAAGGACTTCCCACATTTCATCATGAAGAGCGCAGAGGTGTGCTTTCATTCTGATCTTCCAGTCATCATACTTCTGATCTGAAAACATGAGGTGCTTTGCAAGAGAGTTATCCATAATAACAAATAAATAGAGGCTAAGAACAAGTGGATCTTTGTTCAGAGAGTAACCTAAAAGATTACAAGAACAAGGAGGCTCTGATACCACTTGTTGGTCCCGTTTAATATGGTAATCAGTCTAGAGGGGGGGGGGGGTGAATAGACTGATTGGTTTTTCAAATTTTCTCTAAGTCCAAAATGACTTATCAGAGAATGTCTGATTCTGGTGACAGAGAAAGGCTGGTTCTGATATCAGAACTGGCCTTGGCAGCGGATTCTGATCTGTCCGGGTAGCCTCAGAAACACTAAGGCAAATGCCTTTCTGATAACTCTGAAAACAAGATCTGCTGAACACAGATTCCAAGTCTTAGAGTTAACAGTTAATATCCTAAGTGCAGAAATGTAAATTGCAGTAAAGTAAATGACACCGGATATTTTTATAGTGGTTCAAGGAACAACGCGTTCCTCTAGTCCACTGTTCCACTAGCTTTGAAGTAGATCGGTTACAAAGCTAAATCCTAGCACTTAAGAAGCACTCCTCGTCTTCTTCAAGTCTAGATGCCACCCAGGATGTAATTCCACGCCCTGATGGCTGGTCCTTTCACTCAGCTTCCCGGAAGTATCACCACTTCACTACTGCAGTTACTTGGACGCCCTTCTTTGCAGAAGATCCTTTGAAAAACAGAGTTTTTCCTCCAACTTGCTTCGTTACAAATGATGTTTGATGAAGTTCTTGAAGAGTTGAAGAACAGGATGAACTTTGCTCGTTGTTGGGGATGAAAGATTTGGAGTTTGAATCTTCCCAACGTTGACTTTTCTTGTAGAGTGTTATGAAGGTTGAATCTCAAGAAGTATGTTCGGAAATGGATCAAGAGTTCTTAGCAAAGTTGTTTTCCTGTTCTTCGGTGTGTAGCTTATATACTGAGGTTGTCTGCCCGTTGGAGGAGGAGACAACTGCATTAAATGTGCGTACAGTTGACTTGACCGCCGTTTTGGAAGGTTTCTATTTTTATACTATATCTTCCCGGATTCTTTGGTCAATCATTTGCAATCAATCCTTCAGCGTATCAGGCTCATTTAATGTGCATTAAATGCTTTCCTTTCATGCATAGTCTTCTAGCCGTTGGATGTTTTTACCCGTTGGATTCATAGTTGTTGGATGTTGCTTGAAATCTTCTAAGTGTTAGTCGGACTCTGATCAGGCTCTTCTGATGTGTTGGATTCTGATGGCTTACTGAAGAGTTGAGTTCTGAAGGCTTTCTGATCTCTGACTGAACTCTATCTCTGACTCTGGTAGGTCCGCTGATGAGTACCTCTGATCTGTAACTCTCATTGTTTATCAGATGTCCAAGCTTATCAGCAATTCTCATGGTGCAACTCTGATGGACTTCTGAGAAGAGAACTCTGATGGAGCAGTTCTCACAGAGCAAGTCTGGTCGAGCAGTTCTGATGCACTTCTGATTTGATCCAAAACAGAGCAACTCTGATCGTCGACTACACTAATACTTACAATTGAAAATTCTAATACATAAAATCTAATTGGGGGTGATCTAACTTTCTAATCCTATAGCATCATCAAAATCTAATTACATTTATTCCTTACATTATAGTACTATTGTGAGTACTACTTTAATCATGTTTGATACTTTATCACGAGTATCATTTAAGGTCGTCTATAACATGATCTAAGAGGTTCATAGAATATCCATAGGGTGAGCATTTTGGTTCAGAATTCATTTTTCTCAGTGTTGGGATGTTTTCTTTTGAACTGAAATTTGCTGGTCTGGTCTGGTCTGAACTGGTCTGGTCTGGTAAACGTCTGGTCTCTGTGTATTTTATAACTAAGAAATTCTGGTCTGGTCTGTTTAAGTCTGGTCTGGTCTGGGACTGAAAACAGTCCAAAAGAAAACATCCTTGGTTCGGCATGAGTAAGATCTTACCAAAATAAATAATTTATGTTTCGGTTTGGTTTGATTCGATTTGGGATTCATTCGGTTTGATTTCGTTTCAAGATCATATATTAGCATAATGATAACACGATAGGTGATACTTCGCCTGAATCGTGTCATCTTTCGTAATTTCATCCCACATCGGTAAAATGTGAAGTAAGAACATGCTACATTAAGATCCTAAACTACTTCTCCTATTGGGTTGATCATTTGTGAAAAAGACATGTCTTAATATGGTATCAGAGTGAAATCGATCCATAATCACGGTTTGGGTCCCAATGAAAAATGACAGTGCAATTACAAAAAATGACAATGACTAATTGATGAAAAAATGAATGACGGTATGATCCAGATGCAGTGTTTGTTCGTGAAGAGGAATGTTAAAGTCTCACAGATTCACACTCGTAAAATATGAAGTAATAAAGTGTTATATTAAGATCTTGCATCATTCTTTCTATCATGTTGACCTTTAAGAATGGAAACTCGTGTCTTAACATGATATCACAACCAAATAGATCCATAACCATGGTGTGCCCCCATGAAATTGATGACTATTATGAAAAATTGACTGACGAATCGATGAAAACAATGAAAAATGACACGATTAAGACAAAGTCTCTGATAGCCAGTAGGGATGGCAACGAGGCGGATCGAGGGTAGTTTTACATATAACCGTACCCGCCTCGTTGGGCAATTCCCCCGTCCCATAACCGTCCCATTCCCAATAGGTAATTTTTACCCAAACCATAACCGCGCCAACGGGTAACGGGTATAACCGCGGGTAACCATGGGTAATCACTTTATTAAATGAGTCATTGATATTTTAATATAAAAATTACATTTTAAAAGGCAAAAAATGGCATCACTTAGATGACTTTAGAATCAAATGCCACTTTAAAGTTTTTTATATCTACAAGATGAGAAAGAAAGCAATCTACATTAATTTGAACCTAAAAATACTTAATCTCAAATATAATTGATTACAAACAAAATCTACAGATAATAATCAAACAAGATTATTAAGATCTATTATAAATTTTCACTCATACATTATAGTTAGTACATCTATTATCGATATATACACAATGAAAATAGAAAAATCCAATTTTTGAGGAGTTTTTTTCAAACTTAATGCTAAATAATAAATTAATTACATAAATGTGGTTTGGTTTAAAATATATATTTCCTCTGTTCTTTAATTCTTGCAACATTGTGATTTTTGCACTATTTACAAACCTTACTTTCACCACGATTTTCTACTCATATGCATAATCAAATTATTACGTATAAAATGTTATTGAATTCTTATCCATGTGAATTTCCAAAACATCAACTTTCTATAATGTTTACTAATAAATAATTAAATATAATTACAGTCAAAGTTGTGCATTGGCAAACGTGAAAGTCAAACTGTTGCAAGAATTAAAGAACGGAGGATAGTACCAAACTACTGCTAGAGTAACTAGGGTTAGCAAAAAAGCGGCCAACTTGGAAGCGTAACTCCATAAGTAGCGAACAATAGGAACAAAGGGGACACAGTAAGCTTGTGAAGGGACCCCCAATTTAACAAAAAAAAACTCTTTTTTAAAAAAATGATATAACTTTTTTATTTATACTCTGAGTTTTATAAACAATATATCAGAATTCATGATTTTTTATTATCTTTCATATGACACCAATATTACATGTATAAAAATAAAAATAATTTTGAAGGCACAATTCGTGTATGATTTTAGGTTTAAAATTTTTCTTGAGTGGATCAAGATTCAAAAATTAAGATTTTACGAGTCTATAGCACAACTTTATGGAGTTGCTATACCGTGGGATCATCCACGGTGAGCACCATACTCCCATTAGTTAAAAATGTCATTTAATATAAAGTTTTAACTTAAATACGCGGATGAACAGTAATTGTAGTTAATTCCTCAGTATTTTTTTTGTGTGATGTAATTCGTGTGTATTAAAATGTAAGTATGTAACTCACGTCCCGATAAATGTAATCTCAGTTATGAATAAATGTAGCTCATGCACTGGATTTAACTTTACTCCTTCCAATAATTATTTTCTCGTCCGTTATATATAAATGTAAATCATGTATATTAAAATGTAACTTCAAGTAAGTTGAGATGTAAATCACATTCATTGAAATGTAACAAGGGGCAACTCTAGTCACATGAAGGGAATACATCGTACTCGCCGGCGAGTCATGGGTCTGCTACCAAGGCGTGAAGGCGACGGATAATAATAGTTGTGCTCAGTCTAGAGTTAATAATAGATCTTCCTCCTGTCGCCAAGGTGGCGGATCCTATATCCAGCCGGAAAATTCTAGGCTTGTGGGCTGCGGCAATTGTCTATAGAGGAGGATTCATAGAGAGAAGAATTTCAGGCTTGTGGATTGAGGAATATATACGATATAGGAGGATTCGTAGAGCGGAGAATTTAAAGCTTGTTGATTGAGAATGGAGGTTTGGAGGATTCATATCAGTGAAGAATTGCTTTCTCAATTTCTTGACCGAAGGGACTGATCGAGAAGACGATGAGGTTTTGCTTTTCTGTTTTAATTAATAAAAAACACTACCATTTTGGGATCGGTTTACCGTGCTCACGGTGCAACGATCCCACGGTATAAATTGCGAAATTTATGCTATATAATCTATAGCATAACTTTATGCTACAACTATGGGACATTTGATTTTAGTTATTTGCTGAAAGTGTCACTAGAAAATGCTTGTGATAGTTATTTATTTTGTTGATTCAATTTGAGTTGTTCTTTGAAATTAAATGTATTAGCACATGCTCTAAAATAAAATGTTTCAGCCAATAAATGAAATCATGAAATTGCACTATACAATCAGATCTTAATTTTAGAACTTGGATCCACTTAAGAAAAATTTTGAACTCAAAAGTCAAAAGCCTCTATCAAATTGAATCAACAAAATAAATAACTATCACAAGTCTTTTCTAGTGACACTTTTAGGAAATAACTAAACTAAAAAATATCCCATAGTTCTAGCTTAAAGTTGTGTTATCATACTCGTGAAATCTTAATTTTAGAACCTTGATCCACTCAAGAAAAATTTTAAATCTAAAATCATACGAATATATCAATTATATATCCAATATTGGTCTCATATGAAAGATAATAAAAAAATCATGAATTTTGATATATTTTTTTATAAAAATTTGATTATAAATAAAAAAGTTATATCAATTATTAAAAAATGAAACTTTTTAAAATTGGGGGTCCCACCTTCATGAGCTTACTGCTTGCTGTTTGTTGCTATTGTTGGCTACTTTCGGAGTTTCGGTTCAAAGAATAAGCCGTTGGCGGCTTTCATTGATTTTTGTTAACCCTAGTTACTCTAGCAGTAGTTTGGTATATATTTTTAACCAAACCATATTTATGTAATTAATTTATTGTTTAACATTAATTTTGAAAAAAACTCATTTTTGAGTAGTTGTGGGACAAATAATAGATATAAATATAATAAATATATAACTAAAAATAAACGGGGCGAGTACGGGCGGGTAATGGGGGCGGACATGTATAATTGTATAAAATTGTAACCGCCCCATTACCCGTAAAAACAAAACGGATATTTTCTATTTCGTACCTGTTGAGGTTTATTCCTTCAACCCTTGGGCCCAACACGTAAGCCCAAAGGTTTCGAGTGGAGTGAGTGTATGAATGTCTAGCCCAACAACTATCAGATGGATCAGGAAACAAAAGTAATAGCAGGCAATGTAAATAGGTATTATTAACTCCGTAATAACTCCCCTAAGTACAATCTACTTGCTAAAAAGGGCACGTCGGCCGTTCGTCTTACAAGGCAGTCAGAAATGCTGCGAGTAAGAATGCTGAAGCTAGTATGCTAAGAATAGAAAGTTGCCAACCCCTTACTATGAAATAAATGCTACTATTTATACCCGCCAATGGGCAGTTAGTCTTGATGATGTGGAGGATTGTTAGTGGCTGTGGCCCAACCACCAAATCTCCAGCATTAAATGCGCTTCCCGCCAGAATCTGGGTTCCCCGCCTAATTCCTGACCACGATCGTCTAGTAGAACCGGGGGCCGTTCGTCCTCGGCCCTTTGTAGGACGTAACAATCTTCTGGGCCTGGCCCACCTACGGAGATGGGCCTCGGCTGACGACGTTCGTCATGGATGTGCTAACCGACCCTCGGCCGGGACCTTGTGCTGTTATCCCGGAGATAGACATCCGTCCTCATTCCTTCAGGCCAGGGCCATCCGCGGGCTGGGCGACGTACGTCGGTTGGGGGTAATTGGGCCGGACTCCTGTTCGGGGCCATTTATCCAACACAAGTCCCCCACTTCTGATGTTCCAAGCGTGCGTGGGACATAAGGAAGTATGCTGTGCCTCCTGGAGGATGCCCGTC
Source organism: Cuscuta epithymum (assembly GCA_945859915.1). NCBI lineage: Eukaryota > Viridiplantae > Streptophyta > Magnoliopsida > Solanales > Convolvulaceae > Cuscuta > Cuscuta epithymum. The sequence goes on along the minus strand of CAMAPF010000972.1, from coordinate 2,960,492 downwards.
TCCCGTACTTGTCCACGGGGAACTGGACGTACCTGATCGAAGGGCACCCCGAGTTGGGTGACCGCGGGTGGATCGAGGTGGCGGCTGGCGGCGAGACGGTGCGACTCCCGATGGGAAGTCATCATTACGCGTATCGCTTCCCCAGGTTGGATTCCCGCCAGGGTACGCTCCTCGCCACGTGTCGCTTCTTCATTCGTCCCCCCGGGGGTGCTTCCACTATAAGTACCAGAAATCCCCTGATGTCTAGGGTTTCCGATTTCTGGCTTTTGCTTTCGAGTTCTCTTGCCGCTCTTCGAGTTTTTCATCACAGCTCCCCGAGTCCATCTTCAAGTTTTTTAAAGGTAATTATTCCTCTTCATCCCTGCCCTTTCTTTTGGTGATGACTTCGATGGAGATCTCTTCAAGTTCGAGTTCTGGTTCTTCGGGCTCCGGCTCTGATTCCTCCTCCAATTCTGGCTCCCGTTCCTCCGGAAAAACCAGTGTTTCCGGCAACCCAGGTTCGGCGTCCACCGTAGGGACCATCCATATCGATGGTGAGCAAGGCGCCGACATTCCCGAAGGTGCCATCGAGGCAGTGCCTCTGAATGAACGTGCGGCCGGGTATGATTCCGCAGATGAGGCTCAATCTGGCTCTGATCTGGAGGTGCACGATTTAGGTATCCCCATGGACGTGCAGAGGCACATCTGCAAGATTAAGAGTGTTTTAGAGCACCGACAGTCCCTCTCTAGCGTTGCCATGAACAAGATTGCTTCCTTCTTCCCCCATCCGTTCGTCTTTAGCCATAGCGGGGCTGAACATGCCATGCGGCGACGGGCGGGGATGATCATTCTGCATGTGGACTCCGTAGAGGCCGGTCTGCGGTTTCCCCTCCACCCCTTCTACGTGGAGTTCTTCAACTGCTACCAGGCGGTCCCGGCGCAGTTCATGCCCAACTCCTATAGGTTTATCTCCGCATTCCTCGTGCGCTGCTCGTCCGCGGAAGCCGATGTATCCCTGGATCTGTTTCACTACTTTTACCGGGTTACCCCGCAGAATTCCGACGGTTATCTGAGTGTGGCCGCTCGTCCGAAGAGGAAGCTGTTCGAGCACTATCCTTCCTCCATCCATGATTGGAAAAATAGGCTCTTCTTCCTCAGATATGATGGTCCTCCCCTCCCAATCCGCTGGAATGGTTACCCCCCGAAGATTGAGTCGCCGGTGCTGACGGACGAGCTGGAGGCGGAAGTTAATAAAGTCCTGGAAGGCGGCATTCGCCCCATAGGAGAATACCTGACCCCCGAGGCACTCTCCGAAGCAGGCATAGGTACCCGCCCGTGCTCCTGGATTCCTTCCCCCCTTGGACGCTCGTCTCGGGGCACGGGCGGTCCTGTCCTCTGAGGTGGGTGTTCCTCCCTTATCTCTGTTCGTCTTTTCATATTCTTGTATTTCTCTCTTGCAGGTCATCCTCTTACCGCCGATCAAATGGACAACGCCGAGTGCCTGAGGAACAGGAAGGCGAAGATGGCTGCGGCCAAAGCGGCCAGGGAGGCCGCCGCCCATGGCGCCGGATCATCGGCCTCTGACGCCGCCCGCCGGACTGCAGATGGTGAGCAGCATCTGATTGCCACCCTTCTGAATGAGGGGGCCATACCCCATCAAGCTGAATCTGCTCTCCCCCCGCCGGTCGTCACAACGAAGGTGGTTCCCAAGAAGGGGGGCGAGAGGGCCCCAGAGAAGAAGCCGAAGAGGGGGCGAGACTGTTCTTCCTCCGGCCCCGTTGTTGAAGATGCCAGCGGTCTCTCCCTGAGCCGGCCGGCGGAGGAGCTTTGGAGGGAGCTTGGGGCCAAGGCCGGCCTCGAACTGGCCCCCCGGTCGTCTTCTGAAGCGACCAGCGCCGCTCTGGCAGCGGCCATCCAGGTATTGTCACGATTCGGCTCATTCAGTTTCTCTGAAGCCCGTCGTTATGTCATCTAACTTCTGTTCATTCCGTTCCTTTCAGTCAGGGCTGCTGGTACTGCAAGCCGAGGCTGCCAGGGAGGCCGCCCTGCAGGAGGCGAGGAGCAAGGCTGATGCCGCCATTTTGAAGGCTCGGGAGGTCGCCCGTCGGGCAGAGGAAGAGGCTGCCTCAGCCAGGGAGGAGCTCCGGTCCCTTCAGGCCGAAACTGGCGCCCAACTGGCCTGCCTGGAGAAGGCCGGCTTCAAGCTTATGCCAGTGCTTCCGGCCCCCAAAGGTGCTATCCGGGAATGGTGCGTCGATACCTCCGGCTACCGGAACACTGACGAGTTCATGGACTCGGCCAAGGATTTTTGCGCTGGGGCCTTTGGCGATGTGTTCTCTCATGCTCTGGAGAAGGTCCCGGCGAAGGATCGTCTGAAATACGGCGTGCGGCTAATGGGAAGCTCCCCCTTAGCGCGCCAATTCCTTTATGATTCTGCCGATAGCGCCTTCGCCGGTGGCTACAACGAAGGGGTCAAGGCCTTTCTCCCCGTCTTTGAGAAGCTCTTGGGTCCTGACGTCAACCCGGCCGATCATACGGAGGAGGACCTGCTGATCGAAGCCCTGGGGAAAATAAGGCGGGATAGGCGCCGAGCGGCGGCCATAGCCATGGGGGATATCCCGGAACCCCCAACCCCTGAGCCCGAGCCTCAGGTGGAAGAGCACACTCATGCCGGGAGCCGACCATCGTCCCCCCATATGTGCTGATTTATATTTTAGTCTAGCCTTCCTCCCGATTAGCGCGTAGACTTGTACTTTCCAGCCGATAGTGCTGAAGAATAAAAATCCATGTTTTGCCAAAGTTCGTCTTTATGCCGTATTCATACCTTATTCTTCCAATGTACTCCCGCCGTACGTAGCCAGCTAACGCGTAGCGTATTCGTAGTTTTTACCGCCGGGCGTCGTCATCTCCTGGCTTAGACGCCCGTTGCCTAGTCAGGCCTCTCGCACCTTGGGCACCCGGCCCCTTCGGCCGTAGGCTCTCGAGCTGATCCTGCCCTCGCCACCTTAGATAGCCGATTCATAAGACTAACAAGGCGTCGCTATTTGTACGAGTTGCCTTGAAGGACGGCGGCACGATGCCCGGCGATGTTCGTCTGGTGTTGCCCTCCCAGTTTTTTGGGCGACGTTCGTCGTCAGACCCGAATTTAAGATCCGTCGGCGGCCTCTTGGCTTCCCCCAAAATCACGGGGCTCGAGGTGCCTTCCAAAGTTATTGCTACGCCGGTGTTATTTGGACACGTGCCAGCCTGCGGTTGGTGTCAATCTGCGGCATCTCGCTTATAAGTGCCCAAATACCACGAGATCAGTCATCGTTGATTCATTTAGTCCACACGCTGCGGAAATATATTCTCTCTCTAGCGACTTCTACGAGCCGGATTTATCCCCAGTGCCCAAGCAAAAGGTACCGTTCGTTGCCATGTCCTCCGAAAACCGCCTCGACGATGGTTGTTCTTCTGGTGACGACTTGGAATATTATGAGCGGGGAATGCCGCCCTGGCCCCCTCGTTATAGCCTCAGCTTCTCGTACGTTCGGCGTCAAGTCCAACGCCTGACGAATGCTGACAAGCGTCTGATCAGCCAATGGTTCTATCCTCCAAGGACCTACGACGATCGGCGTCTGCGCAACCCCATGCGCCATCTGCCCGGCTATGTGGTGGTCCACTTGGATTCGGTGATAGCCGGGCTGAACTTTCCCTTACATAGCTTCCACTTGGAGCTCTTCAGGGCCCTGGAGATAGTGCCCGCGCAGTTCGTCCCTGCTGCCTATCGGATAATCGCTGGCTTCATTATTAGATGCCACAGCGTCGGTGTGACCCCCACCGTGGACCTGCTGCACCACTTCTTCCGGCTGTCCCCCTTCGGACGCACGGGGTATCTTACCCTGATCGCCCGTCCGTCCATGGTCCTATTTTCAAACAATGCTGGGAATCCGGATGGTTGGGAAGAGCGCTTCTTCCTGGCCGGAGTAGGCTCACCGGTGCCATTCTCTGACCGGTGGAATGCCTACCCGGTGAAGACGATCCCGCCGCCCATGACGGACGAGGAGCTCGGATATGCCAAGCGCATAGCCGGACTTGGCATCCAGAACCTCCGGTTGCTGGTGGCCGAGCCTTTCAAAGCTCGGGCTGGGTTAGGTGCGTCCGTTTGTACTTGTATTGTTTTAACCTCTGTCCACTGTTATGGCTCTGAACGTCTTGGTTCCCTTTGTGCAGGAATTTTTCCCTCCACGTCTTCGATGAGCCGAGTCAACGCTGCTTCGACTGCCGCCGGTCGTGAGCATAAGGGGCATGACAAGCCTGGGAAGCCGCTCGTCCCGAAGGTCGAACCTCGGGTGACCAGGGCACGAGCTGATGACGCTCCGGGGGCCGGCGCCTCCAAGAGGCCACGTGTTGAGGGCACCTCCTCCAAGGCCATCATTGTGGCTGATGACTCCGATGGGGAGCCCGGAAGTCCCCTCAAGCGGAGAGCCACTTCCCGGCCCCATCTTCGTGCCTCTCCCCCGCAGAATTCTGACGTTCGCCGTCTCCGGGACGATGATGCCCAAGCTGTCAAGGGTTCTGACGACGCTCGTCCAAGCTCGCCTCCCGAAGCCAGTGGGTCTTCTCTTGGACTGATTGAGTTCTCCGGGGTTGGTCCTCGCAAAGAGTCAATGATGCTCTTCGGCCAGACAGCGTCTTCCATCTGGTGCGGGCTGAATCTCAAGGTTCCGCAGGACTTCGCTGCTCAGGAGGCCCCTGAAGATCTCTTGGAGTGCGGCCAGAGCACGCTGGATAAGGCCGGGCTCTACTTCCACAGGGCTCGGATGGCCTTCGAGCGCCAGGGTAGGGAGATGGCTAGAGTACGGGCTGAATGTGATGCCCTTCTGAGGAATGCAAAAGGCAGGGCTGGCACCCTTCAAGAGAAAGCCGAGGCCTATGATAAGCTCGTTCAGGAGAATGCCTCTCAGAAGGAGCTTCTCAAGAAGCAGGAGGCCGAGCTCGTGGATCTCCGCAGCCGGATGTGGGCCGTAGAGCAGGCCAAGGTGGAGCTTCGCCGGACGGGCATGGACAACCATGTCCCTATTTATGAGGCCGATGTTGCCAAAATCAAGGAGTCTGGTTCCATTGCATTCCAGAAATCCAAAGCTTACACTGGTGCCATTCACACCATGGCCATGAAGTTTCTCCCGAGGCTCGTCGGAGAATTTCTAGCCACCTGCCCGGATGCCTATCTGGATGGGGTCAAATTGCTCCAGGCCACCCCCACCGGACGGCGTTTCCTTGGTGATCTTGCCGATGATACTTATCGCAAGGGCATGGTTGGGCTCGTGGCGGAGAATCTCCCCACGTTCGAGCGTCATTTCGGAGCTCCCTTCGATCCGGAGGCGGCTGGCTTTGATGTTTTGATGGCAGACGCTCATGCAGGGGCCCTCGAGCTGCTGAAGGAGCAGGCGGAAGCCAGAGCTAGCGAAGAATGCAAGCAGGCTCTTTCCAAGGTTCCAGCTCCGGACGTCGATCAAAAGTGATTCTCCGTTCATGACCTTGTACTTGTACAATTTTTCCATTATTTTCATTGTCTTGTAATCTCCCGGCCAATAGTACCGAAGAATAAAAGAATCATTCTTTGCTCCTGTACAATTTTTCCATTATTTTCATTGTCTTGTACTCTCCCGGCCAATAGTACCGAAGAATAAAAGAATCATTCTTTGCTCCTTGCTCTTCTGGCTTTTTTTTTTTTTTTTTTTTTTTGGAGTCTTTTAGTCTTCGTTCGTCCTTGGTCCCTGGTCCCACCGGCGTCCCCACTTCGGGGAGATGTTCGGTGTCCGCCGACATCGCAAGGATGAACGGGTTTATCTACATCGAGATTCCCCCCTTTTCGTTCGTCCGTGGTCCTTTTAGCCTTACCGACGTCTCTTGCTTCGAAGAGGACGTTCGGTACCCAAGGACTCGCAGGGACGAACAGGTCTACCCTCACGGGTCCCCGACTTTGTTACCCCACGTCCATCGATCCATGGTCATTTGTGGGATAAACAGGTTTATCTTGGCAGGCTCCCTTGGTTCGTCTAGCCCCCTCCGCGTCTCTACTAACCTCTACACCGAGAGGCGTTCGTCTTCGGCGGTTGGAGAAGATCTGGCACACCCGGGCAAGATTCCCTTCTACATAGGAGCTCCTCTCCTCTTCTCCCCACTTTTTTTTTTTTTTTTTTTTTTTTGGTGGAGGCAATCCATACTCTTTGTTCGTCCCTGGTCCCTGGTCCCACCGGCGTCCCTACTTCGAGGAGACGTCCGGTGTCCGCCGACATCGCAAGGAGGAACAGGTTTATCTACATCGAGATTCCCTGGTGCTTCGTTCGTCCTTGGTCCCTGGTCCCACCGGCGTCCCTACTTCGAGGAGACGTCCGGTGTCCGCCGACATCGCAAGGAGGAACAGGTTTATCTACATCGAGATTCCCTGGTGCTTCGTTCGTCCCTGGTCCCTGGTCCCACCGGCGTCCCTACTTCGAGGAGACGTCCGGTGTCCGCCGACATCGCAAGGAGGAACAGGTTTATCTACATCGAGATTCCCTGGTGCTTCGTTCGTCCTTGGTCCCTGGTCCCACCGGCGTCCCTACTTCGAGGAGACGTCCGGTGTCCGCCGACATCGCAAGGAGGAACAGGTTTATCTACATCGAGATTCCCTGGTGCTTCGTTCGTCCTTGGTCCCTGGTCCCACCGGCGTCCCTACTTCGAGGAGACGTCCGGTGTCCGCCGACATCGCAAGGAGGAACAGGTTTATCTACATCGAGATTCCCTTCTTTATCGGTCGTTGGTGAGAACAGGATTTCAGAAAAAACAGGGGCCTTATTATTGACGACGTCCGGCCATTTTACATGGTAGTGGGAATAATACAAGGACAACAGCCCCTAACTATTGATAGAACTTTCTCAAGTGCTCTACGTTCCACATCCCGGCATGGTTCCCCTCCATGGTGTGGAGGAGGAACGTCCCCTGGTTATATCTTCTGATGATCCGGTAAGGTCCTTCCCAGTTCTTCGCCATCTTGCCGCCTTCGAGCGGTTTGCTCTTCTCTCTTTTCCTGAGTACGAGGTCCCCGGCCTCTATTTCGCGGAACTTCACGGCCTTGTTGAAGTATCTCTGGGTGGCCCTGTGATACTCTTCCATGCGTCGAGCCGCTAGGTCCCTCCGTTCCTCGATGAAATGGAGCTCTGCTCGTAGGTTGACCTCGTTGTCCTCCGGCTGGAAGTGCTTGGTGCGATGGGTAGGCACCAGTACCTCCGTTGGTACCTTAGCTTGGAATCCGTAAGCCAAGGCAAAAGGGGTTTCCCCAGTCGCTGTTCTTGGCGTCGTCCTGTACGTCCACAAGACATAATTCAGCTGCTCCGGCCAGGTGGAGGTGTAGTCTTCCAACTTCTTCTTGATCCCGTCCATGATGGTCCGGTTCATGTTCTCCCTTGGCCGTTGGCCTGCGGGTAGGCCACCGAGGCTTTAGAGTGTCTGATGCCCCACTTCGCCAAGTATGCCTCGAAGCCTCTGCCGACAAACTGCCGACCGTTGTCTGTGATGATCTGCTCCGGGATCCCGAAGCGGCAAATGATGTTCTGCCAGACGAACTTCTGGCACTGGAATTCAGTGATGGAGGCCAATGGTTCGGCCTCGACCCACTTCGTGAAATAATCAACCGCCACAATGACGAACTTCCTTCCACCAGCAGCCGTGGGCAGAGGACCCAGCAGGTCTATGCCCCACCTAGCAAAAGGTAGTGCGATGGTCATCGGGGTGTAGAAACTCGCTGGGCGGCCAGGGACAGGTGCATACTGCTGGCATACTGCGCACTTCCGAGTGTGGTTGAAGCAATCTTGCTGTATGGTCGGCCAGTAATATCCCTGCAGGATGATTTTTCTGGCTAAGGTCCGGGGGCCCTGGTGGCTGGAGCAGATCCCTTCATGTATTTCCTCGATTACCGCCGCTGCCAGGCTCGGCGGGAGGCACCTGAGATAAGGCCCGCCGAACGTCTTCTTGTAGAGTTGCCCGTCAATAAGTTCAAAGTTAGGGGCACGCCTCTTTATCCATGCAGCTCTTCCTGTGCTGCCATCCTCGTCAGGCTCGGGGAGTGTTCCATCCCTGAGGTAGTCTGTTATCTCCTTCGCCCAGTTGGGTTCGGCGATGGAGATAACCTCTACCTGGATGACGTCCGTCGCTGGTGCTGGGAACACTTCCTGCCTGACGAAGCCTCTGATGTGGCGGGGGATGCTCGATGCCGGGTCATCGGTCGGGGGGTTGCTTAGTTTTGACAGAATGTCCGCCTCTGCATTCTCCACCCGCGATACCTGCTCGAGCACCACCTGCTCAAATTGTGCGGTCTGTTCCTCCGCCAGCTCTTTGTAGACCCTCATTCTCTCTTCCCTGGTTTCTGCCGTGCCGTTCATCTGGGTTACCACCAGCTGGCTGTCCATTCTCACCTTCAGACGAGCTGCTCCGAGGGCTTTTGCGCATTTCAGCCCTGCGATAAGCGCCTCGTATTCAGCCTCGTTGTTGGTGACCTTGAACTCGAATTTCATAGAGTAGTAGGCCTTGAAACCTTCGGGGGAAGTGATCACCGCTCCCCCGCCACAGCCCCGCGCGCTCGAGGCCCCATCGGTGTACATCTCCCACCAATTATCGAAGTCGTTGCTGTCATGGGTTTCATCCTCGGTGCGCGCGGTGCATTCTGCAATGAAGTCCGCCAGTGCCTGTCCCTTGATCGTCGGCCTTGGTTTGAAGTCCACGTCATACTGGCCGATCATCAGGGACCACTTGGTTATCCTTCCGCTCGCCATTGGATTTCTGAGGATGGTGGCGAGGGGTTGTGTTGTGTAGACGGTCACCGGGTGTGCCTGAAAATACGGCGCCAGGCGCTTGATGGATGCAATCAAGGCAAGAACCGTCTTTTCCATCAGTGTGTATCTCGTCTCGGGGCCGTTCAGCGCCTTACTCACAAAGTATATTGGCCGCTGGACGCCTTCAGATTCCTTTAGCAGCACGGCACTTACAGCCAGATCGGCCACTGCCAGGTACATGTACAATCTCTCCCCGGGATCCGCTTTGGTGAGGACGAGCGGAGAGGAGAGATATACCTTGAAATCTTCGAAGGCAGCCTGACACTCCGGGGTCCATTCAAAGGGATTGGCCTTCTTCATGATCTGGAAAAAGGGAATCGCCTTATCGGCCAGTTTGGACAAGAACCTGCTCAGGGCCGCCAGACGCCCGGTGAGTCGCTGCACATCCTTTAGGCTCTTCGGGGCCTCCATGTCCATAATTGCCTTCACTTTCTCCGGGTTGGGCTCGATCCCCCGCTCGCTCATCATGTAGCCGAGGAACTTGCCACCCCGGACGGCGAAGGCACATTTCTTCGGATTGAGCCTCATGCTGGCCCTCTCCATGATGTCGAAGACCCTCTCCATGTCCCGGACATGGTCCTCCTTTCTCTTGCTCTTGATCAGGATGTCATCCACGTAAGCTTCCATTGTCTTCCCAAGTACGTCTTTGAACAACATCCCAATCATCCTTTGAAAAGTAGCCATGGCGTTCCTCAGGCCGAACGGCATGACGATGTAGCAATACACGCCGTCCGCCGTGACGAACGCCGTTTTCTCGGCATCATCGGGGTGCATGAACACCTGATGGTAGCCCCTGAATGCGTCCATGAAACTGAGCAGCTCACAGCCTGCCGTTTCATCCACCAGCAAGTCGATCCTTGGAACGGGATAAGGATCCATCGGACAAGCTTTGTTTAGGTCCGAATAATCGACGCACATCCGCCAAGTGTCGCCCTTCGGGGCTAGTACCACGTTGGCCAGCCACTCCACGTGGATGACCGGCCGGATGTGTTTGATGCTGAGGAGAGTTGCCGTCTCCTTCTTGATGAAATCGCGTCGGTCGGCCGCCATGTATCTTTTCTTTTGCTGTACAGGCCTGGCGTCCGGCCGCACGGCGAGTCTGTGGCATATGAGGTTTGGGTCGATGCCCGGCATGTCCTCTGGTCCTCTGGCGAACAAGACTCGGAACCTCCGCAGGACAGCTATGACCCCCGCCCTGATCTCCGGCTCTAAATCTGCACCGATGGACACCTTCCTGTCCGTCGGGTCGTCGAGCTCGATTTCCTGTCCGTTGGCCCTTTCAGAGATGCTGTTGACCCGTGCCTCCCGCTCGTTGAGCCTCTCCATCGCCTTCGTGTAGCAGGCCCTGGCCATATGTGGGTCCGTACGTGCCACCCCCACTCCAGTGTCGGTGGGGAATTTGATGCATGAATGTCGTACGGAGCATATGGCCCCCAAGTCTTCCAAGCCGGGTCGGCCCAAAATGGCGTTGTGGGCGCACTTTAGGCGGACCACGACGAACGTCATGCCGATCCGGGCAGTGTGAGGGCCGTCGCCGACCTCTACCGGTAAAATGATGGTGCCCTCAGCGTCAATGCAATCCCCGGTGAAGCCGGACAGCGGGGTGCGTAGGGGGTGCAGCATGTCCTTCCGGAGCCTCATTCCTTCGAAAGCCTCCCAGTAGAGGACGTTCACACTGCTCCCGGTATCAACGAGGACGCGACGGACGATAGCATCGTTCACGTCCATGCTGATCACCAGCTCGTCTCTGTGCGGCGCCGGTGACATTGGCAGGTCAGCGGGGCCGAAGGTAATTGCCTCGACTCTATTGCGCTTGGTGGGGGGTGCCGATACGGAACCCACATAGAGTGACCTCTCAAATTTTTTCCGCTCGGCGGGTGTATCCCCTGTCTCAGCGCCCCCGAAGATCACCTTGATCTCCAATTTCTTCTTCTTGCCCTTCGGGCCGAGGGATCCCTCCGGACGTTTATCTGCACTTCGATAATCCACGTCCTGAGGTTCCGCCTCGCGCCGATCGTCGCGGCGCCATGTCTTGTGCCTTGAGTTCAGCTTCTGCTGGCTGTTTTTGTTCAGCAGCTGGGTGAACTCGCCCAGGTACCCCTGACGGATCAGCTCGTCGATCGCTTTCTTTAATTGGCTGCAATTATCCGTCAGGTGGCCGGTCCTCTGATGGTATTCACAGTAGGCCGATTGGTCGTGCCCCATATGCTTATTCATATCCTGGGGTTCCGTTAGGAGGCCCTTGTCCTTGATGGCCTCAAAGATCTGGCTCACTGGATAGGCCAAAGGGACATAGCGGTCGTCCGGCCGTGCTTGAATATCCCCGGACGGAGCCTTCCAGGGGACCATCGCCCCGTCTGTCCTCTTCTTTTTGTTTGGGGGGGAGGGCCCGGGTCCCGGCCCGGGCCCGAGCCTGTCCGCCATCTTCCGCGGGTGGGCCGCGGGAACTCCGTCCCGCTGCCTGATCTCCTCCTCAATGGAGGCATACTTCTGGGCCCGAGCAAGAACCTCGGTGTAGCTGGTGCCGGGATTCCTCCTTAGGTCCCGGTATAGATCCCCTGTGGCCAGCGCACTGGTGAACATGTTGGTGGCCAGACGTTCGTCCAGATCGTCGACCTGCAGGACCTCGTCCCTCCACCTTACCAGGAACCTAGCCAGCGGTTCGTCCCGCCCTTGTTTGATGTGGGCGAGGGCCGTGACGTCCTTCCTGGGGGTGGTGCTGGCAGCAAACTGCGCCATGAACTGCTGGGAGAGCTGTTCGTATGAGTCGATGGTGCCTGGCCTCAACTGACCGAACCATTCTTGCGCCGGCCCCCTGAGGGTGCTGAAGAACAATCTGCAGATGGCCTCGTCTGATGCTCCCAGCATGGACAGGTTCCCTTGGTAGCTTATCAGATGGGCCTTGGGATCGCCAGCCCCATTGTACACCAGGTTGCCCGGGGGCCTGCAGTCTCGGGGAATCTCGACGCTCATCACCCGTGGAGTAAAGGGAGATGTGAGAGAGAAAGAGGGGGTGGCCGAGCCAACGTCCGCCCGCCTATTCATCTCGGCTATCTGCCTTTCCATGGCCTCCAACCTCGCATCCTGTGCGGCCCTTTCGGGGGACACAGGGGGCGCGGCTTCGGGGACGGCATTCTGCTGAGCGGCCACAGCATCGTGCGGCCGCCTAAAAATCTGCGCACCTCGCTGTTGGAAACGTCGTCCAACGGTATTGATCCTCGGGGTCTCGTCTCCCCGCGGGATTTGGCGGGGGACTGATGGTGTGTGAGCCCTGGATGCAGCGATGCTGACTCTGGTTCGCCCTCCCGTTCCACGGGAGCCTGAACCCCCACCTAGCCGCTCGTGGACTGAGGGCCGGTGGTCGCTGGATCCTGTCGTATCGTCATACGACTGCATGCGGCGTATGGGAGAGAGGGGCGTTCGCTGGGTACTTGCAGAGTACACCTGGTCTCGGGCCTCCCGCTCGTCCGCCAAGCGTCGCATGGTGTCTGCGAGTTCCCGCATGAGGCGAGGATCCTGCCTGGCCTCCAGAGGAATGAGGTCAGTGATACCCCCGTTTCCCCCGGAGGTCCATATTGTAGCGGATAGTTCCGAGTTCTGGCCGCGATTCCGGCGGCTTGATTCCAGACGCTCGGAGAGATCACGCTGGTTGTTACTTCCTGACATCGTGTTTGCTGTAGGTAGACTTAGTAGCTGTTTGGGAGAGTTTCTGGAAACTTTTTGCTCAGTTTCCCACAGACGGCGCCAGTGTTGAGGTTTATTCCTTCAACCCTTGGGCCCAACACGTAAGCCCAAAGGTTTCGAGTGGAGTGAGTGTATGAATGTCTAGCCCAACAACTATCAGATGGATCAGGAAACAAAAGTAATAGCAGGCAATGTAAATAGGTATTATTAACTCCGTAATAACTCCCCTAAGTACAATCTACTTGCTAAAAAGGGCACGTCGGCCGTTCGTCTTACAAGGCAGTCAGAAATGCTGCGAGTAAGAATGCTGAAGCTAGTATGCTAAGAATAGAAAGTTGCCAACCCCTTACTATGAAATAAATGCTACTATTTATACCCGCCAATGGGCAGTTAGTCTTGATGATGTGGAGGATTGTTAGTGGCTGTGGCCCAACCACCAAATCTCCAGCATTAAATGCGCTTCCCGCCAGAATCTGGGTTCCCCGCCTAATTCCTGACCACGATCGTCTAGTAGAACCGGGGGCCGTTCGTCCTCGGCCCTTTGTAGGACGTAACAATCTTCTGGGCCTGGCCCACCTACGGAGATGGGCCTCGGCTGACGACGTTCGTCATGGATGTGCTAACCGACCCTCGGCCGGGACCTTGTGCTGTTATCCCGGAGATAGACATCCGTCCTCATTCCTTCAGGCCAGGGCCATCCGCGGGCTGGGCGACGTACGTCGGTTGGGGGTAATTGGGCCGGACTCCTGTTCGGGGCCATTTATCCAACAGTACCCGTTATCCGGTCAATACAGTTTTTCCCGTTTTGACGGAGCGATTCAATTTAGGTATCCATTGGATCACTCACAATTGTCATTCTTAATTGTAGGAGAAGTGTTTGAGTGTTTCCCATACCGGTAACCGCTCAAGCCAAGCGTACTAACTTGTTTTGTTCTTCTCGCTAACTTGTGTAGATTGAGTGTCCCACAGATCCTAGCTAGCCCATGCCGAGCGGTTCAGCGGTCTTCTAGAATGGTGGACTTGTGTATCCCAACAAATATGTTAAATTAACTTTCAAAAAACAAACATATTATTTTAATGGTAATGTAAATTTTCATTTTTTTCATTCTATGCATACACTAGGAGAACTGCATTTTTTCATTTTGAGCGTACAGTATTTTTATTCACTTGCAAATTTAATTACCCCGCCTAGGCGCTAGGCGGTGGTCGAGCGCCCCGATTTTAGTCTAGGACGCCTAGTTGCCCGCCTAGAGAGCTTAATGGACCGCCTAGGCGTCCAGATTCATCGAACTTTTTTTTAATTTTTTTTTAATTTTAGTATCCTAATATATATATGTACTTTAACTTTGACAATGAATAAGAAGAAAGCTGTTAGTGAGTAAGTGAGTAGGTATAATATATTTTTAAATGTGATAACTCTATCATTCATGCATGCAGTGGCGGACACACAAGGGGGCTATGGGGGGCTGGCGCCCCTCCGGGGGAAAAACATTCTAGGTATATTTACCCCGAAATTTTTAATATATATGTATTTGTATGTATATTCTTGTACTGCCGTCCCGGCTATCGGGAAATCTTGCGTCTGCCGCTGCATGCATGTTAATGTGTATATGTGTGTGTATATTTTTTATACACACACAAACACAACATTACTAATCATATTTATGCAAATATATTGATAAAACTACAATTTTTATGTCTCCGACTAGTCCCCGCCTAGGCGCCCGCCTAGCCGACTTTGCGCTAGGCGCTGGGCTGGCGCCCGATTAGTGCCTAGCGCCTCATTAACCATATTGAGACCTTTTCTAACAAAAAGTACAATTTTCAATTTTCACATTCGAGAAAATGTCGCCATATCACCGGGAAATACAATTTCCTATTTCCTAGTAATACAATATTCCACTAATCCAAGTATTTCTTCCGTTCCTTAAAACTTTGTTAACTTTTTATTTTCGGTTGTCCAACTAACTTGCCACTTTCTCTCTTAAGTAAAAAATCTGTGGTTCCCATTAATTCTCTTTCCACTGCATAAATCTCAATAAACAATTTTTCTTTTAATAATTTTTGAATCGATCAAGCGTGACAAGTTTCAAGGATGAAAGAGTATTAAATATGGGACAACTCAAAAAAAAATTAAGGGGAATATTTAATTAGGCAGTGTATTTTGGACATAAAGGATGGACGGTGATGGCTTTGTGTAGCGCTGCACGGATTTGTGGTCAAGGAGAGGTCAACATCAGGTGCGGCCCCAGTTCTAGAAGCGTGGTTTGGTTTGCTTAATCACTCTTGACAATACGACATGTTACATGAACCTTGCCGGCTGTCCCATCCATTTCTTTCTAGTTCTAGAAGATACCCCGTAAAAGAATAGCGACCCCCATAAAGAATAGCGACCCCCATGCCCTATTTGTTTGTATACACTTTTATTCTTAAAATACTTTCAACTTTCTCTTTTTGACAAAGAATTTGTAGTTCATAACAATTTTTACACATTCTTACACATTCTCTCTTCTCTGCACAACTCTCCACCACTCAATTTCCACTTTCTTAATTGTGTGCCATATGTATTATGTACTTCGTACTATGGAAGAACTTTTAGGGACGGAGGGAGTTTATACCCTTTATTTGTGAGAAAGCATTTTTTTGTGAACCTCATTCACAAACAAACGAGACTTGATCTCGAACAAATAACGAGGTTCACAGGGAAAAAAGTTTTCACACATACAGTGCGTATAAAAGTGTGTATAAAAATGTTTACAAATAGCAAATTTTTTAATTTAAATCGTCCTATTTCCATGGATTCAATTAGGTGCAAACGAGACGAATCGAGCTCGAACATGAGTATGTTTGAGCTTGAGCTTGATAAGAATTAACGAACGCAACTCGAGCTCGAGATTGGACGATCTAACTAAATCAAATTCGAACTAGAGCCGAGCTTGGGTCGAGCTCGAATCAAGCTCGCGTCGAATTTTGTGTTCGAATAAGATGTTTGAACTTGAGCTCAAATTCGAGCTAAAAATAAAATTAATATTTTCCAAATAATTAAAATTATATTCACACATTCGATCAATAATATCTCATATTTGTGCTTAATCGTTCTCATTTTTTAGTTTTCTCTCACTCACATATTTACTCCCTATTTTAATATCAATTAAATTTTGAAATTTTTATGTTATTCTAATAGCATAATATTAAATTAGGAATACTTTGTATTTTTGGTAACTTTCATTATTA
This sequence comes from Cuscuta epithymum, assembly GCA_945859915.1. Taxonomy (NCBI): domain Eukaryota; kingdom Viridiplantae; phylum Streptophyta; class Magnoliopsida; order Solanales; family Convolvulaceae; genus Cuscuta; species Cuscuta epithymum. The sequence goes on along the minus strand of CAMAPF010000972.1, from coordinate 2,944,740 downwards.
TAAATATATCTGTCAGGGCTCCCATTGCGGGTAACCTTTCCCATTATTTCGCATGGTATCAAGAGTCTAATTTTTTCTCTCTCTCCTTTAACCCTCGTATCGCGACATGAGCTCGGCCAACTCTACTTCTGCCGCTGCTTTGCATACAGACGCCGCCTCCTTCTCTTCCATGGCGGACTCCACCATAGCTTCTGCCTCGACTACCGCACCGGTTTCTTCAGTTTCAACTGACGTGGCCGTAGCCATCACTAGCGCTGCTTTCACCCTGACAGCGCTGCCGCATGTGTCTTCTTCTCAGTCGGGTCCGCTTTTGCAGACGGGGTCTTCCCCCTTCGTTGCAAATGTTCCCGGTGCTTATTCCTTGTTTCAATCAATCCCTCCGGCGTTTCCGTGGCAGCCACCTGCAATACCCGATAAACTCGTCCTCTTCTCTACCCTAATGCCCACCTGTACGCCTCAGCCGCACTCAAGTGCAGGCTATTTTGGTTCCACATTCTCCGGTGCGCCAAGACTATCTTGATCAGCAGATCACTCTCTCTTCCAAGTCACCGATGGCGGCAATTGCACAATCAATTTCTCTGGTCTCCAGCGTTACTCAAATTGTTACGATCAAGCTCAAAGCGGTGGAAGACTACATCACATGGCGCACTCAGTTTGAATCTTTCTTAGTCGTTCAAGGTCTGTTTAGCTTCTTGGATGGTTCCACACAGGTACCTCCGATGTACACGGTTGATTTTAATAATCACCAAATCATTAATACTCATAATTACCATAGGTTACAGGTTGATCAAACAATTCATTCCTGGATTTTTGCTACTCTGACATGTGACGTATTAATTGATCTACATGAACTTAAACATTGCTTTGAGATTTGGGATCAATTACAAAATCGTTTTCGGTCTGCTAGTCTGGCTAGTTCTATGGAACTTAAGCGTCTGTTGTCTAATATGAAAAAGAAGGAAAATCGGTCTATGGAAAATTACTTAAGGGAAATTAAATTATTAGTCGATGAACTGGCTGTAATAAATTCTCTGATGACCAATAAAGAAGTTCCTTCAGACCACTCTTCTGGGACTCGGACCGGAATATGAATCCACTATGGGCACTATTTCCCTTTTTCCTGACAATTTTCCGCCAGACGTTCTTCATCGGAGCCTGTTAGAAGCCGAATAGCGGGTTCTTTTTCTTCGCCAAGAGTCCGCTCCTCCTACCTACCAGACCTTCGGCGTACAAGAAAGAAGTGTTGCACCGCGTGGAGGCCGCGGTGGCCGCGACAGAGCTGGCCGCGGTGGCCGTGACAGAGCTGGCAGCGGCAGGGGCCGCCAGTATAACAACTACGGCCAGTAGCAATACTACGGCCAGGGGCAGCAGCCGGGGCAGCTTCATCACCAGCAGGGGTTCGTCCAACAGCATGGAGCGCATCAACAACTGAGACCTCCAAATGCAGGTGCTATAAGTAATTCTATTTTGTCCACTTTAAATACTAATGTTATATTATTTTGTGGTACTAATGTTAAGTCTGTAGGCTCTCCACCTGCTCAGGGAATTCTTGGGGCAATTCCCCCTCCTGTTGTGTGTCAAATCTGTTTTTCTGCAGGTCATTCTGCCCTCAATTGTCCCTCCCGATTTTCTATATCCTCTGCACCCACACTTCTTGTCAAGCTAATGAAGCCCTGTGGTACTCAAATACTGATGCCTCTGCTCACACGACGCCCTCTGAAGGTATTTTGACAAATAAGTATACTTTTTCTGGTCCAACTATTGTTAGTGTTGCTAATGGTGCCCATCCTCCTATAAAACATGTTGGTGATATTTCTTTAAAATCCTTTGGCCGCCCACTGCTATTGAAATTTGTTTATCATGTGTGTAATATTAAATTCAATTTAATTTCTATTCAAAAATGGTGTGCTAATAACAACTGTGTTGCTATTTTTGACAAAAAATCCTTTTTGTTAAGGATAAAATTTCGGGGGCGGTTCTTCTCCGGGCAACAACTAATGGTCATCTCTATCCTCTCACCCTGAGTCCACCATCTAGCCTAGCATTATCTTCACTCCTCACCACTGGCCCTGTGTGCCATCGTAGATTAGGTCATTGTGGTGAAAATATTTTACGTATTTTGGGCACTCATAAACGCATATGTAATAGCTCTAGTTTTTCTCATGATTGTACTTCTTGCCGGTTAAGCAAGTCTCAATGATTACCTTTTAAGATGTTAATCACACTTATTCGTCTCCCTTGCAATTAATTCATTCTGATGTGTGGCAGTCTCCTATTCTCTCTAATTTGGGGTTTAAATACTATTTGTTTTTCTCATTATTTCTCTCGTTTTAAATGGCTTGACCCCATGCATACTTAAACCGAGATTTTTGATCACTTTAAAATTTTTAAATCTTTAGTTGAAAATCTTTGTAACTCTAGAATTAAAAAATTTCAAAGTGATGGAGGGGGTGAATTGTTAATTCTAATACGCACCCATTTTTTAATTCTCATGGAATTTATTTTCAAAAATTTTATCGCCACACTCCTCAACAAAATGGGGTTGCTAAGCGTAAACATCGTCATCTACTTGAACTTACTAAGACAATGCTTATTGAGACTTCTCTTCCTAGTTATTTTTGGGTTGATGCTATTTTTATGGCTGCATATATTATTAATAGATTACTCACTCCAACACTTTCGAGTCTCTCTCCTTATGAAAAATTATTTCAAAAATCTCCTGATTATTCCTTTTTACGTGTGTTTGGTTTTGCTTGTTTTCCAAATATTTCTGCCACTTCTTCCAATAAACTTTTTCCTAGATCCATTCAATGTGTTTTTATGGGTTATGCATCTGGTTATAAAGGTTATCGTTGTATTGATCCTACTACTGGCAAGATTTACATTAGTCGTCATGTGCGTTTTTATGAAAATATTTTTCCCTTCACCACTTTGATTTCTTCTACGCCTGCTTCTTCCTCTTCTCCGGGCCAATCCACCACAGCATTTCTACCATTTTCTTCCTGGAGTAGTTTATCTCCTAGCCAAAGTACACAATCTTGGCCAACTGTGTCCCTGGACCTCAACCAGACCCACAGCCTAGTACAACCAGTCCAACATACCGGCCCAGCCGATTCACACACATGGCCCGACCCACCAGCATGTCTCGGATCACCTCCCAGCCCGATTCCCTTCTTAGTTCCATCGGTCCAGCAACCTACACCAGCCAGTACCAAGTCCACCAACCAAATGCCTGAGTCCAGTCCACCGTTAGCTACCAGCCCACTGTCAGTCCCCAGCCCGTCATCTCCGGTCAGCCCTCCTATCTCCCCACCCTCAGCCAGCGTCCACAGTCCCGAACCGTGCTCGAACCGCTGCCTAATCCTCCCGCTAATGTCCACCCGATGCAAACTCAGGCAAAATCAGGAATTTTCAAACCAAAATCCATTTTTAACTTAAACACGGTTGTTATTTCAGCGGATCCCACGTGTTTTTCGGAGGCAAATAAACAATTGAAATGGCGTCGGCCTATGGCTGAGGAATTTAATGCACTTATTGCTAACCACACTAGGGATTTGGTACCATTTGATAATTTTAAAAATATTGTTGGATCTAAGTGGATTTATAAGACGAAATATCTTTCTGATGTGTCTATTGAGCGCCACAAGGCAAGATTAGTTTCTCAGGGTTTTAATCAGCAGGCTGGTGTGGATTTTTGTGAAACTTTTAGTCCTGTTATTAAACCCACCACTGTTCGTATTGTTCTTACTTTAGCTATTTCTTTTGGGTGGGTTATGCGTCAGCTAGATGTTAAAAATGCTTTCTTCCATGGTCATCTAACATAAGAGGTTTATATGCGTCAACCGCGAGGTTTATTCACCCTCAGTTTCCTCATCACTTGTGCCGTCTGCGCAAGGCTATTTATGGTCTTAAACAGGCCCCGCGGGCGTGGTTTCATAGATTCAGTAGTTTCCTGCTAACTCATAATTTTTGTTGTGCATTTAGTCAGTTTATGCATGCCCCTCGCACCACTCACTTTTTTGTTGTCAAGAGGATTGTTAGATATTTGCAAGGTACCCATTGATCATGGTTTATGGCTTCATCATACACCAAAGACTAATTGCATTATGGCATACTCAGATGCAGATTGGGCTGGGTGTCCTGATACTTCTCGCTCCACCACTAGCTATGCTGTTTTTCTGGGGGCCAATCTTGTGTCTTGGAAGTCCAAGAAGCAACCTATTGTTTCCAAATCCTCCACAGAAGCAGAGTATCACGCTATTACCTACACGGTCCAGGACACACTGCATATTCGGTCTATCCTGTTCGAGCTTGGCTTTCTTGTCACGGCACTGGTACGTTTATTCGGCGACAACATCTTTGCTTCGTATTTGACAGGAAATCCTGTTCAGCATGCTCGGAGTAAGCATATCCAGATTGATTATCACTTTGTTCGTGAACGCGTGGCTCATGGTGATCTTGTAGTTAAATATGCGCCTACTTCATGAACATGTGGCTCATGGTGATCTTGTAGTTAAATATGTGCCTAGTAGTCTTCAGCTGGCAGATATATTTACTAAAAGTCTTTCTAGTCAACAATTTCATTTTTTTAAAAGACAACATCCGCGTTGTATCTCTCACACAGTTTCAGGGGGTGTAATAGCCTAATATTAAATTTAGAATATTTTGTATTTTTGGTAACTATCATTATTATCAATATGTGTGTGTGTGTCAGGGCTCCCATTGGGGGTAACATTTCCCATTATTTTACATATTCCTCTCGATGCAAGGGCCCGACACCTTCCCTTGGACTTTCGTAGGAGTTAGTGGATTAGATGTATTTAGTGTACTAAGTAACTAATTAGCACAAGTAATTAGCAAGAAAGAGTAAAAAAGGTAAGTAGGTCAAGTCCTATTCAAGACTTAGAACAATTACAACACATCCTATCCAGCTGAGCATTGAGCCTCTTTCTAAATTATGACTACAAAAGGAAGTAGAGAGAAGGGCTAAAGCTATTGAATACAAGTTGTCAACCCTTTATAATGAAATAAATGATTCTATGTATACTACCAACCATAGGCGGGTAGGTGGTGGTAGTGATGTGGCGATAGCCTCCAACCATAAAATTTTACAAATTTGGTGCATTAAACGCGCTTCCAACCAAAATGCTTACTCTCTCGCCAATTATCCTGAGGCTACCGGCAAAGAGCCTCCTAACGATGGCCAAGACAAATCATCCAAGGACTTTGTGTTGTGCGGCTAGGGGACCTTAGCGGATTTCTGGGTTCACTTACCTGTAGGGGTATTGGAGCGTAGAGAGAGAACGTCTGTATCAATAAAGAAGTGTAGAGAGAGAACATACGTATAAGAGTTCTAAGAATGATGCGTGAGGCTATTTTGAATTGTGAACTCTTAGGTTGTTCGATACATGCCTCTTCTATTTAAAGACGTGTTATCGAACATTCTAATTACATAAGGATAGTCCACTTTATTATCAAAAAGCCCATTAATTTAATCTAATAGACAAAGATAAATACAATTAAATTGAACACAATATAATATGTTTTAACAGTGTTACACGAGATGTAAGGAGTGTTTGCGAAAACTTAAAAAGTGATTTTCAACTTTTGGCTTTAAAAAAATTGAAATTGGTGTTTTCAAGTGACAACTTCTACTTATATTAAGCACTTAAAAGCTAAAAGCTTGAAGCAGGTTGAGGGGTGCTTTAAACTGCTTTTCACTTTTTCTATTACACAAAAAACATACTCCCTTCGTCCCATTAGGAGGTTCCAATTGCGGTTTATGATGCTTGACTGACGATAAAGCAACTTAATCCCTGTTCACACTCTGAATATTTTTAGTAAATAAAATTTACATATCCTGAAACTACATTAAAACCGCTACAAAGCCTTATAAAAAAAATGTAAGTTTGATAAAAAATAATAATATATAAAGCAAAAGATTAAGAATGATTTAAGTTGACCATGTGAATAGTGGACAGGAACCTTTAAATGGGACGGAGGGAGTATATTTTATCTACACTACCAACTTTTACTTTTTCAGAATCACTTTTTTCTCTTAAAAACTATCAACTTTTACAATTAAATACTTTTCCAAAATCACTTTAAAATAACATTTTTTTTAAGTAGAAGCAATCGCAAACACTCATGTAATTTACAGCTATTATAACTCTAAATAGCTTTGAAGTCAGATGAATATCTCGGGTAATAAATCACCCTTCCTTTATGATATGAGAATGTGGAATATTAGGATGTTTTCTTTTGGATTGAAATTTGCTGGTCTGGTCTGGTCTGAACTGGTCTGGTCTAGTCTGATCTGGTCTGGTAAACATTTGGTCTCTGTGTATTTTATAACCACGTAAGTTTGGTCTGGTCTGATCTGTTATAGTACTGAAAACAGTCCAAAAGAAAACATTCTTAAAATTTGTCAATATAGCTATTTTTATTTCTCTATCATCACGTGCGCCCTCCCAACATCATCGCATAGTAGTAATTGTAATATCAAATACTCCTTCCGTATTTAAATGTTCTCTACATTAGCTTTTCACACAATATTTTAGGATAGAATAGTAGGGGTAGTGAATAATGTAGAAAAAGTAGGAGAGAGTATGTAAAAGTATGAAAGAGAAGATAAAAAGTAGATAAAATTAGGGTAGTTAAGTACGTAGACTTTGTTTGCAACCACTTAAGAAAAGTGATTTTGGCTTTTTTTTAAGAAAAAAACACTTATTTTACCAAACACTAGCAACTTCTACTTTCTCGGCTTCCGTGTAGAATCAACTTTTTCTTTTTTCTATTACACAAAAAACACTTATTTTACCAAACACTACCAGACAAAATGTGAAAAAAATGTGTGAGCATGGGTGTGGGGGTAGGGTAGCAGACAACCCGGGGGCAGTGAATTTATAATATGCATAAGGTGAATATAGGGGCTGCTGGGCGTATTATTTTTCAAGGTCTTAGCCTCTCATAGATCTAGACTGATGGGTCCAAATCAACTTCTAAGGTGAAAACCATTATATCAATCGTTTAACACTATTTAAACAATCAATGGCCGTCGTCTACCCAGACACAAAATGCGGACAAAAAACGTTGGGTATCGCATACCCAAACAAAAAAAAATGTGGGCCACAAACGTTGGGCGTCACCTACCCAAACCAAAAAACAATCGGTCCACAAACGTTGGGTGCCGCCTACCCAAACATAAAAGCGGTCTCTATGACTAATATATATAGGAATTCAAATATAATATATTCCAATAATCTAGCATGTATTCAAATGCTCATGCCATGTAATAAAAATAATTGCAAGCAATGGTAGAAAAATTTGAAGTTAAAATGACATACCTTTGAAAACGAATAATGCTTGCACAAGATTCCTTGCAATCTTGTCAGCACTATAAGGAACACAAGACTTTCTTACATTAGGTAAGAAACCGATTTTTTGTAAAAAAAAAAATATATATGACAGACCTACGTAAAAAAAAGCATGTGCTTTACATACAACAGATATACCTATGTAACATCACCAAAGAAAATAATATTAATCTCTACAAAAATAAGTTTAAAATACCACCAACTAATGTTTTATACCCACAATACCCTAACCTTCATTCAAGATTTTTACATTGTAGAGATAACATCACAAAAGAAAAGAATAAGTAAAATGAAGTGCCGATTTGGAGTTCAACATTTTTTAAAAATAGTTCTTCAGGAGGCCTGGAATGATGGGTAATACTTATATTTTAATATTAGAATACATCAAATGTGGAATAAGCATTATAAATCAGAGCAACTAAATTAATGCTTTTGATTTTATAAAAAGTACTCTCTGGTATAACTTTTTAGTACTCCATATTTTCTTATATATGGCAAAGACAGATTTTGCCATACCCTTTTGGTCTAAAACACTCAGTATACAAACTATCCTTACATAACAAGCCTTACTTTAACACAAAAATACTATATAAAAAAGTCCACATAGAGAAATTGGTCTGTTCCTGTCTTAGTGATATTGTTGAATTAAAAGTACCACTTACCTATGTTTAAGATTCTACGTAATACTAAAACCTTGACTGTGAAAAGTACCAAATATGAGGGAAAGTATAACTTAAAGTATAACATAGTACGGTTGACTTAAATGAGCAAGAATGAATGATATGATTTCGTATGGGATCAACCTGTTTCTTTGCCTCTGATTTACCAAATTATTGAACCGGTGGGCGTAGCTCAACTGGTAGCGAGGGAGTGCCACAAGGGTTAGGTCTCGGGTTCGAATCCCGGCAACTGCGATGAGGGGTTACTATGCTGAAAAATGCATAGGGCCTCTGTAAGTACCGGGGACAGAGCCCCACTCTCTATCTGTCATATTGTGATTATAGTCCAATTTACATCCTCCCATCGTGCCGTCCGGTCGGTGTTGGGGGGCCCTCAGGGATGGGGTGTCATCCTTTTTTTTTTACCAAATTATTGAATGATAGGAGCAGCTTTTAAGCATTAGAAACGTTACTATACTGTAATACACTGCCTAGGCAGCCTACCCTAGTCTTTTTTGGTTGTAAATTGACTGTTTAACACAAAATAACTGATAATATAGATAGTGTTCCTTTTTGGTTTATAGAAAAATACAGATGATACTTGTAAACATCTCACATTTCAGCTAATTACAAAATGAAGTCGGGTTTGAAAAAACTTGATACATTCTGTAATACTTGATGCACACTCGGTGATTGGTTAAAATTTGTGACTCCATTTGTTAAAACATGTGAGCTAATGCTCACATGTTTACTACTGATGCTTTCTTTTCCTATGGTACATGCTGAAAATGGAGTTTCTGGTACTGTTGTTTCGTAATTGTTTCCTGATGTTCGCTTTATTAAGGGTCCGTTTGCAATCCTGACACTGCTAGTGAATGGGGAAAGGGAGAAAAATAGAGGGAAACTTTCAAAGTCATTTTGGGAGAAATTCGATATTTGTTCCAATTCGTTTTAGTTATAAGTTTCTATTCTACAGAGTATATACAAGTTTAAATATATGTAGACAAAAGTATAATTTAATTGAAAAGGTCATTTGTTGGTCTTTGTCCCTTTCCCTACCACTTCCTCGGGTTCAATATGTATCTTAAAACATTTTCAGTGTTAGACATCATGTGATTCCCCTATACAAATATTGATCAGACGTGGTGTGCCCCTCAGCTCTGACTGTAGGAAGCGAGTGGACTGGTGGTACTTCCTGTGCAAACTACTACTCTTTCACGCAAACAAAAAGAGTTCCATTTGGAAAACTTAATTTTTAATCCAAAAAAGAAGAGTATCTATCATTGATAAAGAATCTAACTTTCATATATTTAATGTATTTTTTGTTTTACAAAAAAAATGTATTTAAAAGGATAGTGTATCTTAAATTGTATTATTTAAGTTTAAAAAGAAATAATTCCAAATATGTTATCAAAATATGGATAGTGGCCAAAAATGTGATTTAGTTACTTCTTGGTTTGGATGAGGGTATGACTTTGGAGAGAGCAAAGTGGAGGGCGGGCATTCGTGTGGAGGAGTGACATCTTTTCCCCTCTTTTTTCTTACTTTTTATCCTTATATATAAATATATTATTTTTATCCTTTCCATTTTATATTCTATAATCTATATGTAAATTCATCTCTTTTCTATTATCTTTTTTATAATAGCTTATATTTTTTATATTTATTTTCTTTCTTTTCCTTTTGGTGATATCATGTATCGATTCATGTCAGCCGACCACAATATCTTTTGGGACTAAGGCTTGGATGTTGATGTCAACTTGATGTAGTGACTAAAAAAGTGTGCTCATAGTCACTTTAGTTATATTTTGTTCCATGAGTATTATTTTAGTTATATTTTAGCAAAAACCTCATTTAAATTTAGTATGTTGAATTTAGTCAAACCTACAAAATTTTAAAATATAACTTAAGATTGTGCCTAAATCTCAAAAGTTGACTTTAATAATGATCAAGGGAGAAATATATCGAGCAAGAGTAAAAAAATGGCTGTCATTTTTGTCCGGACATAAAAACTTTTTAGCTAGTGATAAAATCATAGCAACACAGTGATAAAAATATAAGTTCAGTGACAAAAAAAACTCCCAGTCTATTTCAAAAAAAAAATCCCAGTCCTTGGGTTGCTATTTCATTTCATTTCATTTACCGCAGTCTAGAATCTTGTTCATCCTATTTCATTTACCGCAGTAATATTTAAGTTTTAGTCACAGAGCATTGGTCTAAAAGAACAAAGAAAAATTAAATGTCCCAATATTTATTATTATGATTACCTTACAATTGCATTTTTCTTTGAAACTTGAAACAATGGATCTTTACAATATCAGCCACATTGTCATTATTCCAAGTGCACATACATCTTTGGTTTGTTTTAGTAAAACAGAAATATCTCCTTCAAGAAACCTTCCAAATTTGTTGATGATTCATCCATTTGAGACTTGTTTTGACAGAGTTATGAAGATGAACCATTGCCGGGCTATAAACAGTGGCGTATCTAGCGTGGGGGCAGGGGGGGCAGCTGCCCCCACTCAACCCCCACCTTACCCCATTATATATATATATATATATTAAATTTTATTGTTTACATATATCATTGTTTTATATATAGTATAATAACGCTTAATGTCCAAAATAAGCAAAACTAGTGTAGTAGCTAACTGGTTTCGGCGCTAGTTCTCCTCCTATATGGCAAAGGTTCGATTCTCCCCAGCTCCACTGCTCCCTTTTTCTTACAGTATGTCAACTCAAAATGATACTAGAAGATATATAAAAAACTCAAAATAATACTCCGTACTAATTTTAATAACATCTTTTATATACAAATTTGGTTTTGTACTTAATAAACTATAGAATGTTTAAACATAAGATCCATATATATTAATTTAAAATAATTTATTTTAATGTAATTTCAATCACACCTTTTCGCACTTAGTATTAAATCAGACTTGCTTATTTGTAACTTAAATTAGTTATAAACTTATAATTAAATATTTCATCTGTTTTTTAAAAAAGTTATTTTATTTTTAATACATTGTGGATTTTTTAATTAATATTTCTTTCCTAAAAATTGTGTGATAACGCTAGTGTAAATTTGCCCCCACTGACCGAATTTTCTGGATACGCCACTGGCTATAAACAGCTAGAAAGCCGAAGCTGTGCTGAAACTCCAGACGAATATAATCTCAGAGGAGGAACGGAAAATGGAAACGAACCGGTTTTATCAGATACTAACAATTACTATTGCCCAGAACCAAAACCTTCTTTAGAACATGTGATAACTGTCAATTGGCTCTGAAATTTATTTCGAAATTATATAAGAGAGATATAGTGGCCAGACAAAAGCAGATTTCATCATTTCAAGAACAGACAATGTTCTTGCAAGGACTATTGGTGATTAAATGGTATTTATTCTTTTCGAAAACTGATATTCTTCATTTAACTTAGACACACTCTACTTCTTGTTTGTTGTCTGTATTCATGGTCATTGTGTTTCTTGATCATAAAGCTTTTTGCTTATTCTGTCAAGGAGTTTACGAAATTTTCTCCACATGACATTTGTCCAGCATCTCAGAGGCAGAGGCCATCTGTACAGCTTGTGACCAACACCACTTCTTTGCTCTGGATCCAGGCTTCATACTAACTATATTTAGTGTTGGTGCGAGAAACTGTGTTATTACTAACAGTGCATCGATCTAATCCCTCTGAAGGGGGTGCAAAAACAGACCTGGTTGCCCGAATCAAGTGCAGGGCTTCTAGGAAGATTACATGTAGTACGCTTTCTCCTGGGGGTGAATTTCTGACTTATTCTGATCATGTCAAGCCCAGCCTTTTGGAACTTAACCCCACTGAATATGGCAATGTTTCTTGGAATGTGGATAAAAGGCAGCTCCCTTTACATTTACCCTTTGCTCATTCCATGGTTTTCAGCCTCGATTCTTCACAATTTAAGCTCCAGTTTGATTTTGATATAGCGTTAGATCAACATTTATAGTACAGAAGAGTTTGCACTCTTTATTTTCATTGATATTTTATGGGGTTTTCTACTTTTTTCGAATGAGGTACATAACTTGAGCCCAGCAGGTAACCATGTTATGCCACCACAATCAGACTCCCACTCTTTTGCTCAATCACAGCAGCCAAAGAACAAAGGGCTGATGTTCTCCTGGTTGTTCCCTCGGGTTAAAACGAAAAGCAAGAGAGAACTTTCACCAATGAGGACAGAATCCGAGGGTGTCTCTCAAATCTATACTAATGACAAGAAGTTGAAAATTTTTCAATGACCTACCAAACTGTGAACCTTTCAACCAAATCACAATCGATATCTATGGTTTCAAAATTCAGAATCTTGGATGCAAGATTCTGAATTAGTAGAGGTACATAATTAGTAGAAGTTTCAAGTATATGACAATTCAAGTATGTACAGATTCTGTATATATGCAAGATTCTCAAAATTCATGTATGTACTTCTACTAACCTTCAGTCAAGCTTATCACAACTGTTATATGACATTAGATTGAACAATTAAAACTGCAGCAGCCAAATGGTAACAGCCTGGGTCTAATTGTTACACAGAATGCTACATTTAGCTAAAGAAAATCTAGAATATTAGAAACTTGGTAGAAGTACAGACACGAACTGAATTGAAACTTCGTAGAAAAGGCTTATTTTAGCGTGTTTGTGCAAACTGTGTAAAAAAGGGGGAAACAAGAACAAAGGAAGAAGACGCACCTGGAGAAGTGTGAATTTGCGGGAAAAATCGTCTGCAAACGGAACAACAAGGATTTATACGGCTAGGGGAGAGGAGTGAAGATGGCCGAATCCACTGGATTTCCATCACTTCCCCTCGAGAGGAGAAGGATCGATGCGCTGAAATTAAACAGGATAATAAATGCCAGAGTTATGATCAATTGAAGGAAAATAACTCACAAACAAATGCCAAAGAAGACGAAAGGACTGAGCTGGATGCGGACCAAGAGGGAGTTTGAGCGTGCATCCGTGAAGCGAGATCCCAGCCTGATTCCATCGAACGGGTGGTCTTCTGCGGCCAAACTGCAGACAGGAACGGCTGGGCCTGTTGAGCTCGAGAGGAAGACAAATACGGAAAAGGGCTGGTTCTCACTTCTCAGAATATAAACTAACGGGCGGGCAATTAACGGGAAAGAAACCGAGTGTTGGGGGCAAAGGAAATTGAAGATGAAAGTTTACAACCATTTAAGCATGATGTACATATCAACCAAGCTTAGAATACTACCAACAAATTTTTCATACCCACAATACCCTAACCTTCATTCAAGCTTATTATATTGTAGATATTATATTGTAGATAGATGTAGATGTAGAGATATTCATCTTTTGGCAAACTAGCAAAGGATTATCTCCCACTGCTCAGTAATCTTTTTCCGGTAAGGTTTTTAGGCCTCTATGTCTGTCTTGTACGTGCTTGTGCTTATTCACATTTGTTTATTTACTGACCGAGTATTTGGCCGCAAACTATTTGTTAACCAGTAGTCCGTCCTTATATAAAGTGTTATATGATTAAAGTTATGGAAATTTAGAGAATGAAATTTACAGCCATGTATGATACGGAGTAATAATTTGTTAACAACTTCTTCCTCTAACACTATGAACACCTAAATCTCTTAAATAATTGCAGTCACTGCTTTTGAAACTGAAAATCAATATCAAATAGACTACTTTCGAATTCCATGTTGCATTTTGCTATCTTTTGAATTAATGATTACTTTCAAATTTAGGGAAACCTTTAATAGAAACTTACTAACAGTTAGAAGTTATAAAACCCAGAATTCTGGGAAGAAAATTCTATATCAGATAGAATTCTATATCAACTACTCAGAGTTTTTTTTCAATTTGTTATCCGGTAGACTAATCTCAGGTGAGATCGTAGTCTCATTGTGTATCAGGGAACTTACATTTGAACCCAATAGGGATAATAATTGATCACTTGTTTCTGTTTTCAAGCCTTCAAAGTAGTCATGCCTATTATTCTGCTTGCGTTTTAAATCTCAAAATTCTCACAAAAAATGAGCAAGTTTTCATACACAGTAATGACTATCATATATGTTTTGAGCTAAGAAAGAAAGGAGCTCTATGTTTACGGTTTTAGTAATATTTTTTCCTGAAATAAATTTAATATCTACTGACTAACTAGCTCAAGCAATGAAGTCTATTACTCTATTGTACCATGTAGATTTATATATGAAAAACAGCCTTTAGATTTCAATTGTCACTTCAGTTAAACTTTTTTCTGTTTGCACATTTTTGGTTCTCTTTTGCTTCTATAACTATTTGTTCATCTGTCAAGTAATATCCTTAAATGGTGAGTTGACATTTTCTATAGAACAGAATGTTAAACCTACAGTTATTTCTTGTGGAAGATGAAATTCTTAAAGTAAATGGGAGAATGTGGTAAATATTACATACAACTAGATTGTGTAAGGGTGGGAGCAGAGATATATACATCACCATTTAAATAAAGAGAAAGTAAATCATCATCTTGAAATACATTACAACCATACCTTAAAACATTACACACACAAATGACATCAGATGTTTTAGTTATAAATGTATAACATTTTCAGTTAATCATAAATCCGTCAACTACTTGCAGTATATTTCCTTATATTATTTTAGTTTTACATAGTATTTTATTTACTCACTCTAACTTGTACTCCGTATTGCAATATTATATATTGACAAAATTGTACTCCATACAATATAACGAATTGTAAGTCGTAGACGTATTAAACTTTTGTTTGAAAATAGCATTGAGCATAAGTGTCACATTTGGTACAAAGTGTGAGATAATAAAAGCATATACAATTAGTTTTTTCCTCCAAAAATGTACACAATTCTGATATAAAATGTAAAAGGCCAGAAATGCATATGGTTTTTGCCAGGAAGGCCCGATAAAGTGTACGTAGTCAAGCAAGCTGAAGATTACGAGGGGGATAGTGTACCTTTATCCGCAAAGAATGAGATTATCTCATGAGAACATTCAGGCTTTTGAAATCAAAATACATTTTGATTTTGATTTAGTAGGTGATAACCTTGACATATAAAACATTTCGATTCTCTTCTGATGTTGCATTTACAACAACAAATTGAATCTATTATGTTAGAGATGTGCATATGTATTATCTTTAACAAATTTACTCATTGCAAACCATTTGTTTTTCCCGTTTTCTTTTTCCCACATATAATCTAGCATAGAAATACTTTATTGATTAGGATTCCTTATCAATAAGTAACAAAGTATGTATTCAAATATTGTATTCATATTACTCATATAATTAACTCAACCTAAACCGCGGAGTTAATATCCCTACAATGGCCTTGGGCATTATCACGAACGTGTGACGCGCGTTACGTAACTAGTAGCCTCAGAAGATGGAATGGTGGGAACTGGGAAGTCACGAAGTGCAGCTATAAAGCTTTATGTCTAGCGTAGGGCTGGACTCGGTTCGGCCCGGGCCCGGTTCGGGCCTTGAACCGGCCGGGCCTCGGTTCACCAAAAGGAGGGCCCGAACCCGAACCGGCGGTGACCGGTTCCGGGCCGGTTCCGGGCCAGACCGGGCCGGTTCCGAGCCGGTTCACCCGCCTTATTTTTTTTTTTTTTTTTTTTTTTTGGCTTCTCTTATTTAACCCCCTACCCCTCCCCCTCAACCCCAAACCACCCCAAACCACCTCAAATTGTCCAAAATACCTAATCCAACCCAAAAATTAAAAAAAATTCAAAAAAAAATAAAAAAAAAATAATTCCGGCACGGACCGGGCCCGAACCGGCCGGGCCGGTTCACCAAATGGAGGGCCCGGGCCCGGAACCGGTATTCACCGGGCCGGTTCGACCCGAACCGCCGGTGGACCGGGCCACCGGGCCGGGCCGGTTGCTACAGTGGGCGGGCCGGGCCGGGCCGGTTCCGGGTCGGGCCGCCCGGCCCGAGTCCAGCCCTAGTCTAGCGGAAGTTTCAAGTTCGAAATATTATTTTCCGAAATATTATTTTTCCCTGCCACTTTTTGTTTTTCAAAATTATTTTTTAAAAAGACCAAAGCAACATCGTTTTGGCTTTCAAAACCTAACCACATACCTATTTTCAAGTGGTTTTTTGTTTTTCAAAAATATTTTTTTAAAATATGAAAACCACACGGTTTTGGCTTTTAAAAAAAAATCTCTAACAGCATACCTATTTTCAAGTGGTTTTTTGTTTTTCAAAATTATTTTTTAAAAGGCCAAAACCACACCATTTTGGCTTTTTTTTAAAAAAAACATCTCTAATTGCATACCTATTTTCAAGTGGTTAAAATCTCAATTCTACATTGCTAAATCGATTCAAATCGCAAGTAAAATCGTAAACTCATAAAATCATACAAAATCGTGAAAAAATCGTACAAAATTGTGTAGAATCGTATAAAATCATAGTAAAATCATACTCCCTCCGTTCTTTATTATCTGTCCTCTTAGGCTTTGGCACGGGTTTTAAGAGGAAAATAGTAGGGGTAGTGTAAAAGGTGTAATGAGTAGTGGGTAAATGAAAAAGTAGGAAAGAGAAAGGGGTAATGGTAATAAAAGTGAGGGTATAAAGGTATATTTAAAGTAAAAACTTTCCTTAAATGGAAAGGAGGACAAATAAAAAAAAACGTCCCAAAAAGGAAAGGACTTTTATTAAAGAACGGAGGGAGTAATAAGGTTTTTTTTATGAAAAGATATTTCGATTGTGTACCCAGATTTAAAAAAATCGGAGTACCAGGGTAATTCGAATGTTAATTCAAATGATTCGCCATTAATAAATGAAGAATTGGATCAAGTAATTGCTGAAAGTGAAACTAATTTGGCTTATAAGCTACATGACCAACATGTTGATTTAGAATCTTTTGACGCTAATCCTGGATTTAGAAAAAAAATAGAAATACAATAGGACGGGGACCCCATGGCTCTATTTTTTGGGTCCGACAGTGGGTGAGAGCCTTTGTGGCACCGGGGTAATGACGAAGAAGGTGAAGCAACTGCCTCGTCCTGGTTTCAACAGTAGTTGTGGATATGAATGGACTGGGACGGGTCGGCCCGAGGCCCCGACCCGGTACAATTTAGGCCCGGTCTCGGCCCGGGGCTCAGCGCGATGGCTATGAGCCTGGGCATCAGGCTCAATTTTTTTTGCCCAGCCCGGCTAGGACCAGGACGGGTCCGGGTTCAACTACACTATTTTTTGATTGAATGCCTAGTCCCATCCCGAAGCCCGGCCCAACCCGATATTGTTTGAGCTCGGCCCGGCCCGATCCCGGTACAATCCAGGGCGGGTACAGGCCTGAAATCCGTAACCCCGAATCCCGTCCAATCCTGGCCCGAAGCCTAGCTCAATTCCGGCCCAGTCCATCCTAACCGAGGAACAAGAATTTAGTGAAACCGACAATGTGCTAACGATTATAGCATGAGATTGAGCACACAATATCTAGACACTCATTTGCTTCCACAATTGGTTGAAGGTCTGACATAGAACTCAAGAACTTTGCATCACCCTTGACAACCACTTCATGGAGAAAACAACAACTGACACTGATGGAAATTCCAACAATTAGCAAATGTATTAAATATTTTAAATTATTCTCAAACCTCAATTGTAATTCATATTTCAAACAAATCTACATTTCATTTTTAATATCTACCACTTCTTGTATAATTAGGTAAAAAAAACCTAACCCGAGACCGGCTGTGAACCACTCAGGTACCCGAAACCGGTGTCGTACTTAACCGGGTCGGTACCTGGCTCAAATTAATTGGAACCGAGACCGGAACCGATGCCGTACTAACCCGGGTCAGTACCTACTCAAATTAATTGGAACCGGGACCGGCCAGTCCTGAGCCCCGAACCGGGCCGGGCCCATGGGTCTATGACTAGTTCAACACGAAGAATGACCAAAATGAAAGGAACAGTAACAAAGATGAAAGAAACGGGTAAGAAATGAAAAAGCTTCTGACCAATGGAGGAGAAAATGAAATCAGGTCCATAAATCAAAAGAATAATTTTAAAAAATTGATGTCTAAATGAAAATGATCATTATACAGAAATTACATCGGAACCCCCCAAAAATCACAAATTACATGTTTCCCATGCTTCAATCCCATGAGTGGCTCCAGTAGCCATGTAGATGTTAATCGTGTAATACGCCTGAAATTGCAATCCTAAGCCAGTAAAATGTGTTGTCATTGATGCATATAATTCCCACACCTTGCTTGATATATATCAATGAAGTCTGGTTTGTTTATTGTCTCTTTTAAGCTGAACCTTCAATTTTTTCCCATTTAATTGGTAGCCGTTCATACTGTTAATAGCAGCTTGTGCAGCTTCTGGAGAGTCATAACTGACAAATCCTGCAGGAAGAGGAGGATATGATTAAAGCAGAAAGAAGAGACACTCTTACCGTACATATCAAATCAGGAGAATCTGTACCGAAACATTTGCTAATGCCGGTTGCCTTGTCTATGAAAACCTTTGCACTCAAGACCCTACCAAATGGTTCAAATGCATTTGCTAGTTCTTGATCACCATATTCTTGTGGAATATGATAAATAAATAAATTGGCACCAGGAGGACCTGCAAAACGCAAATTTCACTCTTTTACATTTTTAATATTATTAACCCTTCGTCATGGGAAGTTTCAAGCAGAAGGAATGTGAACATAGCATCTTCAATTGTAAAAGTAAATCAACACTTGAGACCTATGCACTACTCCCGTCCCAAACAAAACAAAGGTTCATGTTTCCCATTTATGTCGGTCGCAAAATAAAGTTCATGTTTCCTTACAGGAAATAATTGTGTGGTTCCTATTATTTCTCTCAACTCAAAATAAATCTCAACCACCACAACATGTTAGTGTTCTTAAAAGACAGGTCAAATTAAACCACATGTACCACATTTTTGGACAAATGGAGTACCTTATCCTGAACAGTAATCAAATTAAGCTAAAATAGATGCTAATTCACTAGGGCCTACCCTTTTTTGTCTCATGTTCTAGTTAGTTGTTCTACACTATACTCTTATTGGTCCTTGGTCCTTGTTAAGTTACTGTTCATAGCTTCACATACAGTCATACTATTTGCCCCCCATGATAAAAAGCATTGTGAATAATGAACTTCTTTATCATGAGGAAGCGCCTACAAAAGGTGTATGAGCCTAAGCAAACAACTGTAGGCCAATCTTAACATAAGAGAAATGAGGAAAATTCTGACAACCTTCAATCTGACCCCCAGATACTGAGTTGATGCTTGAAGATGCTGCAGATGAGCTGTTAGCGCCAAGAGAATTACTAAAAGGTCTATTATTATTCAAAATTCCTCCTCCAGGATATGGCATCGGATACTGAACCCCGGGGACAGAGTAAGGAGATCTTAAGTAACTTGCTGGAGACATAGCATAGCTTCTTGGGGTCAATCTGGATGAAGGATCAGAAGTGGTGCCAGGTACTGCGCTTACTTGATTTGTGGGCGGTGGAACAATATTCTGAAAACCATGTTGGTTCTGCACTGGTGGGAAGCGGTACGGCATGATTCCATATGTTCCATGACTCTGCAAAGCAGATTGAATCGAATGATGAGTATTAAAAGACAAAGGATGATTATTTTTATCAATCTAACTCTACATTAAACCTTCGTTTGTTTAGATGACTATCAAAGGAGAGTACGGAGAGAATGAAGTGAAAGATTTTTTAGATAAGGTACAAATATACCCCAATAATATGGGTGTGAAAACAAATATACTCATGTTCTATTTTTCGGAACAAATATATCCCTAAAGTATACGTTGAAGTGCATATATACCCCTGAATTTTTTAAAAGTGAAAAAGTACCCCCTCAAGGCCTTATAAAGGAGCAAATTTACCTTTATTAACTTTAAATAGATAGAATAAATTTCAAAAAACACCAAAAAAGGTATAAATTTGAAGTTTAAAAAAAATATGTTCAATACAATCAAAGAATGTTATTTCAAAAAATGTAACAATGTGCTCAAGATTTCACAACAAGACTAAAATTAATATTTATGAATTTAAAGTGCTTCATTTACTAAGGAAAAATAATAATTTTGAAATTTAAAATTAAAGAGTTAATATTTTAACATAATAATAAATCTTTATTTTTAAATTTTTAATTCTTAATTTATTTTTGATGTTTTTTGAAATTTATTTTATCTATTTAAAATCAATAAAGGTAAATTTGCTCCTTTATAAGAACATGAAGGGTATTTTAGCACTTTTTAAAAGTTCAGGGGTATATATGTGCTTCAACATATACTTCAGGGGTATATTTGTTCCAAAAAAAAGAACAAGGGTATATTTGTTCTCACACCCATATTATAGGGATATATTTGTACCTTTTCCCAAGATTTTTTTGAAAGAAAATTTCATGAAGGTCCATTAAAAAAAACACTCTGATAACCTTACTATATATTTTCTACATTTCAATCTCTACAATAATAGGGATATATATGTCTAAAATTCTAAAAGAATAAACAACTTTTCTTTCTCTCCTACTTCTCGCCATGCAAACAATTTAAATGTCTGCCTATCCCCACTTATTTTATCATCTCCCTATTCCCCACTTATTTTATCATCTCCCTATTCCCCACTTATTTTCTTATCTCCCCTACTACTTTTTTTGCTATTTCCCTCCTTATCCAAACAAACCATAACACATATGAACTGAAACAGAGGAAAAGAGAGGAAAATTGCAACAACCTGCTAGTGGCCGAAACATTTCACCAATAGGGGAGGACAATGTTAACTATCTGAACTGATATGCAAATAGCCAGAGATATGGAAAGTAATTAACCTGATAAGCATATCCATTGTACGGAGGCATATAACCAATAGGTAAAGCTTCATATGGAGATGGATGCTGTCCAGAGTCAGGCGAAGATGCTTGAAATAGAGCTTTTTGAGCCCTCCGAGCTTGCCTTTCCTTTTCTGTATCTGCCCATTTGACTACTAAGGGGACTGTGGAACCCTGGTTAGAAGGATGAGAACCAAATTACTACCAGCAAATACAAGCCCTCAAAATGACAAAAATAACAAGTTGAGATCTTGGTAGTCATTCTTGAAATCCTACGAAGGATCAGAAGGGGACCTAAATTTCGTAAATTGTAGGATCGTATCTCGGATGGTAAGGTCCTATGATATACATATACATATATATATATAATATAATACTACGTATAGTTTGAATTAGATATTGAATTAATTTATAGATATTATATTTAGAACATAACACCAAATACTTAATGACGAATACTTAATGCACTACAAGCTAAATAATGATAAACTAAAATAAGTTATTAATTTATAGAATATCGACAGGTAAAAAAAGTAATACACTAAAATAATAATCACAACAGAAGTTACCATTAACTAACAAATAACGGTAAAATAAAGTAGTATATTAATAAAATAAAAGTAATAAAGAAAAGTACCTAGAGGCATAATAATATCGTAAATAGTAATAAGTATGTGCAACTATACCTACTACCTAATGGCTGAAGGTGGTTTCAAGATAATGACAAAGACTGAAGGATGAGGCCGGCACAGAAGATAACAATGAAGATTGAGGTTGAAGCAAAAGTTCAAGGTAGAAGCAGAAGAATTGCAGGGAAGAAAGAAGCTAGATAGCAGGGATCCACAAGTGGTGAAGCAACACACCTGTTCACTACAAATTCTTACTTTTCACTTTTTCAGTCTTTTATTGCCGACAATTTTTAAAGTCAGAACTCAGAATTTATAAATTTACCGGCAACTGTCACAGCTCAGCGGTAATTCCACTAATGTATGACTCCGCGTAGCGATCCCACCCATCCAGGTCATTTTACGATCTTCAGCAAAAGCAGATCGCGTGAAGCATTAGAGATTGTATAATCGTATGATCCTGTGCGCAGGATCACGATTTTGACTACCTTGCTTGGGATGATAATGGTCAGGTTTTATAATGGAACAAGGGGAATTCATGACAACTAATGACTAGAATTATAACATACAAACTGAACTCCTCACATTTGGGAAGAGTGTTCACTAAATGCTCAAAGTTGGGACCTTGAGAACCCAAAATCATGTGCATTTGCATAAGCACTAATATTTTTATTAGGAATGCTTAATATAGAGAAGTGCAGACTCACAAATGAGATGATGCCTAATTTGCCATCATCAAACTTTGTGTTAAACATTTTCATTTCTAATCCACACAGAGTAATTTTCAAACTTTGTGGAATCATAAGCTCCAAAAGATCAGATTAGATGCAATGTCCCAAAACCTTATACCTTTATCATGCAACCCGTATATTTTTTCAGGCTTTGCCTCTCCAAATATTCACTTTTGAAAGGATAGATTAAACCGTAAATTTATTTCATAAATTAAAATTTATGAAAGCAGGCATATTAAAAGGTATTCATGAAGTATGAACATATGAGAACCCACCATAAGATGTCTACATCAAACAAATACAGTTCAATAAAGCACACTATGTGTAATTAAGGGAGGCCATATTCCAAAAGTTATGGATAAATTGAAGTGAGAAGTCACATTATCATCAAATGTAAGCAGGAAATATGTCCCAGCACCAAATCAAGTGTCTGCAATTTCTGAATAATGAGCCAGATAGAAATGGCTTATAAACCTTGACAGACCCCAAATTTACGATACATTGTCCACATAGAAATGGCCTAGTAAAGAATCCCTAGATTTTTGGACTCCTCCAGACATCAAATGTCAGCATTTGGGCCATTCTGTAGGCCCAAATTTTTCTTAAGATCTCCTAGCAATAACACTGTTCCCAAATTCACAATACATGAGGTTTTTATGTATGTAAAATTGTAAATACACCCAGATCAAATATGAATGCTTCTTTAGGTAAACATTAAAATTAACATGTCAAGATGAAGTATATACAAGGTAAACATTAGTTCAAGTTTACAAAGTGAGATTTTTGTCATTTTTGTAACTAAAGTACATTTTGTACATCACAGTGTGCCATTAAATAAAAGTGTGGTATTCCTGAAGTAGTTCATTGTTTCACTATGCAAATGTGCAAGTGCATTAAAAGGAAACTATTCCACAAAAAGTCATGTCACGCCCTATCTGGACAAGATACAGAGTTTATATTCTACTAATATTAAATTATTAATAAGGCGAAATTCATAAGAATAATCTCTACTTTCTGAGATTCTACAATAATAACCCCTACTGAGTGTGTTCATAAATATGATCAGAACTAGCAATGGTGTCCACAAGAATAAATTGGGGTAAGTTGAAACTAATACACATTTCATACTACAAAACCCTACCCTCACTTTCTTTTTCACCACTCTCGTGTAACAGTATAACACTTCTATCTTCCAATTTAGATAGAACCACATATGATTAAAATGGCATTGAGATCAAACGGACATTAATTTGAATTCACCCCGAGAAGAAGAGCAGGAAGGGGAAGTGGGAGTTGGGAGTATTAAACGGGCATTGGTTTCAATTTACCCCAATTTATTCTTGTGAACAACATTGCTAGTTTGGATTATTTTCATGAAAACTTTAGTAGGGATTATTATTGTAGAATCCCTAAAGTAGGGTTATGAATTTCACCTATTAATAAATAGCCAGCTAAAAATTACATCTCAAATAAAAATAATACAAAAATTCCACCAAGGAAGCAGGAAAGCACCAGACAACATAATTTCCATTCCTGCAGAAGAGAAATAAATGTTGTAAAAGGCTAACTAATAAACAAAAGTCCTACCTCCATTCTATGCTTTCCGTTGAGGGCATTTATGGCGGCAACAGCTTGTTCTTTCTGCTCATATTTCATAAAAGCACATCCTGCAGTAATCAAGACATTAAAATCAAATTGGAAAGTAAGACATTCAGTATTGCACAGCATATGATTGACTGATTGAGTATTGAGAACATGAACAGTGGGCAACATGGAGTACCTTTACTAGTTTGCTGAGACCCTCTAATAATTTGCAATTCCTTGATGGTTCCAAATTGTGAAAATAAGGTCAAGAGCTCAGCATCAGAAACATTCTTTGGTAGCATACCAACGAAGAGCTTGTGTTCTGTTGTTTGAAAAAATAATAATGTAAACGAGAAGATAGAATGAGATAAACTAAGTTTCTATGTTTATTGCACAAGATGGCCACTAGTAAAATTTTATTTAAAAAGGAACTATAAAAATATTCAAGAGTTCAAATCGGGAATCTTTATTAACTTTGTGAATAATGAAGTATATCAACACATCACAATAGGTAGGAACAAAAGGTACTTATCACTACAAACTTAAAATTATACTACACCTAGTCTTTCCAATTCGCCATCAGCATACTTTACTTGCAATGGACTGGAAGCCTGAATTGACAGAAAGAAATAATGCATTAGGTTTAGAAAAGTAAAAGCACAAAGCTGGGCTATGGAAAATAAAGTTAATTTCAATGATAAAGATGCGTGAAATGAAAGCCCACAATCATGGTAGAATTCAGTTAACAATGTGCATGTAAAAAAAATTATGAGCATTAATAGGTGATCAATGATGACATACAACCAAGTGAGCCAACAACAGTACACTTCTTGGATCTTATTCCCTCACATCTACTTAACCACAAGTCCCCGACAGTAATGGCCAGTTAATGCTACCACAACTTGTCAAATAACCCTTTGCAGTTAAGAAACCCCTCTATAAGTTTCAACGTCCCAACAAAAACAGCAGTAAATCAAAGCCACAGCGGTTACAACATTGTTTTCAAAAGGAAGTTAAAAAAGCAATTAATTCAACCAATGAAACATTCATTAAATCTAGCATCTCAGCCTTCTCTACCCATACTACTAGCTATGCACAATGCACATCAAGAGAAACGAAACACTCATTAAAACATACCCCAGGAAGTGTCTTCTTGTTGTGGCACGCATTAACAGCCTTGTCTGCTTCTTCTCTGGACGGGCATATCACGAAACAACACCCTGAAAACACCGGTTCCAGAACCAAATTCAGAGGCTACAAATCTCAACAAAAGGTCAAGGGGACGCTCGAATCTCACACTGAGATCGAGAGCGTGGAAATTAGAAGGGAGGGAGAGAGTGTGCGGGAGGGGGTTCGACCTCGAGAAGCTCGCGTAGTCTTGTCCTTAATGATATTGACTTCATCAACGATGGAAAACTCTTTGAACATTGCGAGAAGCTGCGCTTCAGTCATGTGCCTTGGCACTTGACCGACGAAGAGCTTGACGCTCTCTTCGCCGTGATTCCGCCGCGGATGCTGCGTTTGCTGCTCCTCCGCCATTAATGCCGGTTCACTCACACTCTATTTCGCTCCTCTCTTTCTCTCTCTCTCTCTCTCTCTAAGTTGCTTACTCTCTTCTTCTTCTGCTGCTGTCGTTGACGGCTGCTTTCGTGCCGATCTCGCGCCGTGCCTCTCGATTCTCTCACTACTCTCTGCGTTGAATCTTCGCTCCGGTCGGGGCCTATTTCGGGCAAGTGGGGCAAATTTGGATCTTCCGAAATTTATTATCATTGTTGACTTTAAAAGTGCCCTCCTTCTCACCATTATTTACAACTTTAGAACTTCTACTCCCCCTCCCGGCTCCCACCCGTTTGTCCTTTAACACGGAAAAATTTAAAAAACTAGAACTAAGAACATTTTTAAATTTGGAAAATAAGGATTTATTGAAGTTAGGTAATGTCAAAATAAAACAGTGTTTATTTCTATTTTGATTGTAAGATATGTAATTCTATTTTGAAAATCAAAAATGCTTTTACTCCTACTTAAGGTAAAAAAATTCAACACATATATGAAGTTAAAAATAAGTTTAAATATGTTTACTCTACAAATATGACTTATTTAATCATATTAAAATAATAAAATAGATTAAAACATCTCAAAATAAAAGTAACTGGATTCTATTTTGAAATAACGCAGTGACAATCCTATTTAGAAATTTTCTTGTGATTTTACTTAGGTCTCGTTTCGCAGTTTACATTTTAAGGAGACGTTTACTTCACTGCTAAAGTCACAGTTAGGTTAGCAAGACAGATAAAGTAAACACGCGCGCTGCTTAAAAAGCCGTTTACTAATCAAAAGAGGTGCTTAAAGTGCCGCTTACTAAGCATATCACCATCATGTATTAATTAAGCGGCACTTTAAGCTTTTTCAATTGCCGAATTTACCTCTTGCCCTTACCCTATTATTACCCCTCTACCCGCTACCCCACCCCGTCCAACCCTACTACCCCGACCCCACCCTACCCACTACCTCCATCCTCGAACCATACCCCTTACCCCTAGGCCCTAACCCTAACCTACCCCCGATCATACCCTTTTTTTCTACAAGACCCTAGCCCACCCCCTACCACATGCCCCACCTCGATCCATAGCTACCGCCATCCTACTGCCAGTCTGCCACCCCTACCACCTCGACCCCACCCGACCACCCCGAACCTACCCTACCACCTACATCGGCCCCACCCCGATCCCGGCCCCACCCAATCGCCATCTACCCCAACCCTACCTACCTTACCCCGACCTCACCCCACCCCTACCACATGCCCCCTACCTCGGCCCTACCTCAATCCCGGCCCCACCCTACCACTATCCTACCCTACCCCCATATCCTACCTTACCCCGACCCACCATACCTTACCCCAACCCTACCCTCCCTTACCCCGACCCACCCCTACTGTCATCCCGATCATGGCCCTACCCTACCACCATCCTACCCTTACCATTACCCCTATCCTACCTTACCCCAACCCTACCCCCTACCTCATGCTCCTACCTCGGCCCCATCCCGATCTTGACCCCACCCTGCCGCCATCCTACCCTACCCCGACCCCAGCCCTACCCCTACCTTACCCCGACCCCACCCACCACGACCCTACCCCTACACCACCCTACCTACCCCACCCCTACCCTACCTAACCGACCCCCACCCTACCCTTACCCCGACCCCACCCACCCCGACCCCACCCCACCCCACCCCTACCCGACCCCACCCTACCACTACCCTACCTACCCAATCCCACCCCTACCCTACTTACCCGACCACACACCTACCCTTACCCTACCTACCCCACCCCTACCCACATACCCGACCCCACACTACCGACCCTACCCCTACCCTACCCCCCTACCCCGCCTCAACCCCCACCCTACCTACCCGAACCCACCCTACTACTACCCTACCTTACCCCGACCTCAACCCACCCCACCCCTACCACATGGCCCTACCTCAATCCCGACCCCACCCTACCGCCATCCTACCTTACCCCGATCAACCCTACCTTACCCCAAATCCCAACCCTACTCTACCTTACCCCGACCCACCCTACCGCCATCCCGATCATGGCCCTACCCTACCACCATCCTACCCTAACCCTACCCCTACCCCTATCCTACCTAACCCCAACCCTACCCCCCTACCTCATGCTCCTACCTCGGCCCCATCCCGATCTTGACCCTACCCTATCGCCATCCTACCCTACCCCTTACCCTACCTTACCCCGACCCTAGCCCTACCCCTACCTTACCCCGACCCAACCCACAACCCCCCCACTTTTACCCTCCTTACCTTACCCCGACCCCACACACCCCCCTACTCTACCCCCTACCACATGCTTCTACCTCGGCCCCATCCCTATCCCGACCCCACCCTACTGCATCTTACCCTATCGCTTACCCTACCTTACCCCGACCCCACCCACCCTTAACCCTAACCACGACCCTACCCCCACCCCTACCTCGGCCCCATCCTAATCCCACCCCCACCACCCCTACCACATACCCCCCACCACATGCCCCTACCTCGGCCTCACCCTGATCCCAACCCCACCCTACCGCCATCCTACCCCCCACCTCACCCCCTACCGTGATAAGGGTAGGGTAGGGGTCAAGGGTGTGGAATTGGGGTGTAGGGTAGGGGTAGGGGTAAGGGTAAACGTACGAGGTGACCCCACATATTATATTATATACTTGTGTTCATGAATGTCTGTGCGTCTATATATGTATAAGGTTATTTTGGACATTTTAATGTTAAACGGTGTTTTAAACCCTTTGAAGTAAACACGATCTTACAACATTGCTTATGATGGTCCCAGATAGAGGTAAAAGTTTATAGGGGGGGGTGAATAGACTTTTAAAGCTTTTTCAACCTTAAAGAGTTTCCCTCCTAGATATAATGATCAGTGACCTTTTGAGAGATTAAGGATCCACAGCGGAAGTCTAAACCTCTATGTATATAACAACCTTCTGTTAGTAAGTGGACAAGGAGAAGTCTGAGAGATGATCAGATGAGTTTCATGATCTCAAAGAAACCTAAGTGAAGTGTTTGAGAGAGGTTAGATGAATGTTCCTTATTTTTTTAGACAGAGGTGCTTTAGTGGCAGAGATGCTTCAGACAGAAGGTCTCAACCAGAATACCTTGGTATGATATTCTGGAGTCTTTGTGATAGAACCCTTCCTGAGGTCTTCTGTTGATCTTGGAACAGAATTCCTCACAAGGTCTTCTGTTGGACTTCTAAGGTGATAGTAGCTTAGAGACTTCTGTTATAAGAAGGAGATCTTAGTGAAGGGTGAAGAAGACTTCTAAAGCATATAGATGTCTTTAGATGAGAGTATAGACAAGCAGTGAGCTTAACAGAGAGGTGAGCAGAGGAGTGGGCAGTAAATTGCTGCAATGGTTACTGCTCACGTTTCTGCTAAGTTAAAGAAATGTTTGGTGTGTGCTTTATTGACTGAAAATGAATCAACACACCGTATATCCTGGTTCAGAGGTGGTGTAATCCTCCTACATCCAGTCCCACCCTCTTTCACATGGATTTCCACTAAAGTATTAAACTCAATACACTTAGTGTCCGTCTGGCTGTTATCACACAACTAGCTCAGACCTGAAGGTGTTTCACAAGGAGTACACACCACTCGAAGTTACTCAGTCCTTAGATTTTCTCAATTGATCCAGTAGGGATCAAAAGGTACTCTATTCTATTCTACCACACTTAGGACTAGATAACACTGTCCTTCTAAGTGTTTACAACATTTTCAAATGTAACGGAATTTCTAGCCTCCAACTAAAAACTAAACTTCCAGAATTTAGCAATGAGAGTTCTAACTGGGAAGTCTAGTGAAGCATGAGTCTAAACAGAGAGCAGAGTTTAAACGAGCACTTTCTCTTATGCTAGGTATCTCGTTGAATGCTTAGTGTGATTTCTCTGTTTAGAAGACTCTCAAGATGCTTGAATATGAACTCATGCTTATGCCTTTATTTATAGGCATCTCCGGTTGATTAATCTCCCCCGTTGGTTGAGAGGATTTAATCATTGACATCCAAAGTATTGTACTTTCATCTTCTTGTGTTGGAGCAGATTATCTTCTTCAGACGCAATTGGATCAATTTGCATGTAGGATATGTAAACTCATACCTTGGGCCTTCTCCGCACTATTCACCTACTAATAGGTTTTGGCTTTGCACGTGAAATAAATACACACAAAGTTTATGGATGCAATCATTTTGCTTGTAAAATGGATTATATTATTTGGCTACCTTGTGCGATTTATTATTGTAAGGTACGTACTATTTTTCAATGTAAAATACTTAACCGTATGCGAAATATTTTTAAGAGTGTCCCACAAAATACATTAAATAATGAAATAAAACCGTGTGAACCTTTTATATTTTTGCATTATGCGTGAAATGTAGTTATTTTACCTGCTACTCTTATATTTAGTGAAATTTCACTTTGCCATTTTTAGTAGTGTCCTAATTAGAAGTTCAAGGCTAAAACCTCGGTTTGTTATAAGCAACTATTTTATCATATACAGTAATTTTTATTTCACTTGCATAAGAGTATAATAATTAAAACAAGTAAATTTTAATTTATTTTCTAACTGAATTGATTAAAATTATTGAAGTTGATTAATATATCAATTTTGATGTTATTATTTCTTTATTATATTGATAAAACATATTGTGTCCCTAATTCACCAGATTAAGTCAATTCAATCGGTTTTAGTCTACTTAAGAAGGTTTTTAAATATAAATTATAGCGTTCTTTAGTTTTTAGCTCAAATTTTCAATTAGGGAACTTAGCTTATGCTTTCCTTCTCAATTGACTTACATTATTTTGAATGAATTAATGTACTGCTTTTGTAAGTTTTCATCGGATTCATGTGCTACATTAGTCCTCTTTCTACTAAACCAAATGCAATTTTTTGTCTTTTGACTTCTTTAGGGTGTATTAAATTGGGACTTTTATAGACATTTTAAGATTTGCAAGACGGTGGGATTTGAAGAGACATTCATGGATTTGTCTAGATTTGTGTGGATTTGGACATGAGACATTAAGTCAGAAGAAATTCCACTTTTGGTCCTTTGAGTATTGCACCAATTCCACAATTAGTGCCCGTCTTTCACTTTATCCATTTTTGGTACCTGACTATTGTTTTCTTGACCATATATACTCCTTTTCCGGTAGTAAAAGTGCCCGGAGATGGACCGAAAATGGTCAAGAAAACAATGGTTAGGTACCAAAAATGGATAAAGTGAAATATGAGAACTAAATATGGAAATGACACAAAACTCAGAGGACCTAAAGTGGAATTAATTCTATTAAGTCATTTTTAGACATAAAAGAAATACACCCAGGCATTTTAGGAGTCTTAAAATGTCTGTAAAAGTCTCAATTAAATACACACATATTTCACAAATCTTAAAATGTCTATAAAAGTCTCAATTGAATACACCCCCCTTAGTTTCAATGAATTATTGTACTTCTTTTCTAAGTATGTTGTTTTTTACTTCGATGTTTCAAACTAGAGCAGACTTAAACAAATCATATTAGACTTCGACAGTTATAATTTACATATGGACCAGACATCTACCATACCATACCAGTTTAGATCAAATCAAGTCAAACCTGAAAATTCAAGTTTGATTAAAAATATCCTAACTTTATAGAAAATTGTCCTAAATATGACTACAAATGTTTGTATATTCCAAAATATTGCGGGCATGCTTCTATTTCCTAAATGAGAAAAATTGCTGTCATTCATTGGCGGTGTCAGACTTTAAACAATACGAAATTTTCCAAACATGAGGGTAATTACACTTGTTTAAGGAATAGACATATGACAATCCTATTTTAGAATTCTCACACCTTTTTACTCCTATTTCAACAATTTTTCCAAGTATAGATATGCATTGTTATAGTGCATGATTGATGTTACATGTTCAGTTTAATTTAAGAAGTTTAAATTTTCGTTGGAATAATTTAATTTGGAACAATTTAAAACGGGACACAATTGACAAAGACGTGTTTTGAATATTTCTAAGTTGTTACGTAGTATTATTCACTCTGTCCCAAATTGATTTGCAAAGTCAACATTTTCTCGTCAATCAATGTTAAAGTTAAATCTTCTCTATTAATAATTAATTCAATTTTAAAAATTAATATTTCAATGTTTATAAACTATATTAAAATCTCTATAAAATTCCAAAGTCCATATTAGAATACAATTAAAAATTGATATCCTAATTTGCGTGCATAAAAAGAATTTGTTTGACAACAAAAGTTACTTTGCAAATTAATTCAGGGGTGGAAGAAGTATTATAAATGAATTCAGAACCACAACAACTCGAGCACTCGACCCAAGGGTGCCGGTGCCATCATTCACTCACTAAAGGTGTGTTTGGGAGTTGATTTTTGAGAGAGAGAGAGAGGAAAACTTGTGAGAGTTGATGACTCTCCTATTTGTGGTTGAGAGTTTAAAATTTGTGAAGGAATGGTTTTGGAAGGTTGTTTGTGACCCTCCAAAACTTCTCAAATGCTCAATTTCTAAATACCTTTAAAATGAAGGATTTTTAAAGATAACTAACTAAATGATAATTTAAGAGACGAACGGATTGGTCCTTAGATACGTATCTTCTCTCTAGGGTTTCGCAACCCTTAAAGCTTTTTTTCCATCTGCGGTTATATGAAGGACGACTGGGTTTCTCCCCGCGATCTTCATCCACGGAAGTCCGCTTCCGCTATTTGGTGGAGTCGAGCGAGGTTTCGTTGTTACTTCGGAGTTGATTTGTTGATCGTGAGGTCGGGCAAGAGCAGGGAATCAATTCTCTTTTGTCGAGGTGGAGGGGTCGACATAGAAGAAGATGGTCGTGAGGGGTGATGTAGCTACGAGTGCGGGACGAGGAGTGTTGCAAGGACTTCAAGTAGGCCAGATTGCGTTCGACAATGGAGGATCAATTAGCATGATACCGGTGGTACGACCTCCTCTTGAACCACCACCATGGGTTGTACGAGGTGCTAGAGTCCGTGAAAGTTTTCCTAGTAATTTCTATCTGTTTGTCATTTGTTTTCTTGTGTCCATCTTTGTTGTTGGTTTTGACAGTTTGTTTGAATTTTTAGCCTCTCTTTACGTCATTGGGTATGGTTGGATCTATGGGAACATGTTTGGTTGTGTCAAGCCCAATCCATGGTTAGCGATTCGTGTTGCTCTTTCAGGCGTGACCGTCTCAAAGTCTGATCATAGGGTCTACAACCGTAGTTGTTGGAGTTTATTTGGTGTCAAGTTTATTTTCCTTTTATTTGATGTAATGATCCTGAATCTTTTGATATGAATAGAGACATGTTTTAATGATAAAAAAAACTAAATGATAATTTAAGCTAAATTTTAATTTTTAAATGAACATCAATCCAACTACTTGACTTCACCATATCTCACAAAGGTTTTTTAATTAATTATTTCTTTTAAAACTCTCTTTTTTCAAATTTACTACAGCCAAACTAGAAAAAGGATGTCCTTAACACACTTCCCATCCATTTCCCTTCCAACCACTTAAGTCTTCCCTTCTCTTTCCCCTCAAACTCCCAAACAACTTGATTGTTCTGATTGTTGTGTATTACTCTGTAAGTCTGTATATTCTTAATATAGTTCAACCCATTCTTTCTTAATAATGCTTGTTGTTTAGTTTTTTATATATATCTAAGTTCTTATTATTCATATTAAGTTGAATACTGCTATAGAAAATTCCACATGAACTTAAATGTATACTCATCATCTGTGATCGAGTCATCTATATAGGTTGTCTATGTGATATAGGGTGATTTGTCGTCTTGTTATTCCCCCCTTCGAAGATCACAAAATCATGATCCGTCAAAGTGTAATTTGCATGCTAATAAAATTAACATAAAAGACGTGATGCAATTAAGCAATTTACACAATTCAAAGTGTGATTGGTGGTTGTAGTCTTGTAGATTATCACAACATTATTCCCCCCTTCGAAGATCACAAAATCATGATCCGTCAAAGTGTAATTTGCATGCTAATAAAATTAACATAAAAGACGTGATGCAATTAAGCAATTTACACAATTCAAAGTGTGATTGGTGGTTGTAGTCTTGTAGATTATCACAACATAAAAATAAGGCTAAAGGGTCAAATAGGTACATGAACTAACTTAAAGTGTTCAATTAGCCCCTTATATAGGAGGTTCTACCCCGTCCGTCACCAATTTCAGCTAAAAGATTAATCGGGAAGGCAGTCAAATGATTTTCCGAAATGGACTGCGTTGTTTAACAGCGCAGTTATCTTCAAAAAATCATTTGACTTCCTTCCCGGTTGAATGTTTAGCTGAAATTTGGTATGAGTAAACTAGACTTAATGAAGAAGATGCTCAAAAAATTTCATCAAAAAATTCCACCGGGAACCGCCCTAATTGGTGACGGCCGGGCAGAACCTCCTATATAAGGGGCTAATTGAACACTTTAAGTTAGTTCATGTACCTATTTGACCCTTTAGCCTAAAAATAATAATGTGTTAGCTCTTGAGGGTCTGGTAATAAAAATCAATCCCTACACTTACAATCTATGGTGCACCAATACTTCACCCCGACGCCGTATCCGCGTATCCGATACGTATCTGATACCAATATTCATCGATACACGTCATGTACGTATTGAGTCTGTATCCGTAATTTAATCAAAGTATTGGTCTTATTTTTAAAAATATGGATACTTCCGATACTTGTATCCCAGAGCCGATACACATATCTAACCTTATAACTCTGATTTCATACATGACATGACGAAAATTTAGTAGCCGCCAAGCGACTACAAGATGTGGAATATTAGTAAAAATAATTTCGGGAGTATAGAAAACATTGGAATGCTATAATTCGCCAATTTGTCGCTGGATGAACATTAATTGAAACTAGTCTTGTTAAAAGACTTAGATGTAAATGCAAATAGAAAACCAAAAATATTATTTGAATTTAAGTAGAAATATTAGTACATTAGCTATTGTAGTCTAATATTTGAAAATTTATTATAACTGTTAATTTTTGGTACTGTTATTAATTTATTATGAACCTCTAAATTATACTTCGTATATATTTGTAAATTATACCCTATACTATTATTATTATTATTATTATTATTTATAAATATACCCTCATACCCGTATCCTATAAATAATGAAGTTGTTGTATCGTTGTACCCGTATCAGCGTATCGGTGTATCTATATCCGTATCCGTGCAACATATCTCACAATACTTCAATTTTATAATTATATATCCCTAAAAGACGTGATGCAATTTACACATTTCAATCCCTTGGAACTCAAGTATATTTATTACTAGCTTTCAAGCCCGTGTGATGCACGGGCAGTATGTAATTTAGGTAATTTAAAATTTAATTTCTATCGGATCACATATAATGTGATTTAAAAGAAAAATAAACTTAGTCTAATATAGAGTCTGTTTGATAATACTAAAATAAATAGAATTAACTTATTTTGCTGAAATTAATTGAATTCTGGTAAAATAGGTGGAATCTCCTGAATCATGAAAAATAATTGTGAAATATATTCCATTTGTGAAACAAAGAAAAAATTATATGAAAAAAATGTTAAATTGGTCTTCTACATAAGCATCTCAAGTAAACATTATTGTTATGAACTCAATATTAATGTTTTTTTATATTTCTTAATTGTTAGATCTTACAGTTTACTCGGTAATAAGAACGTTTTTAATAGAATTAAAATTTCGGGTTTGATTTGGTATGAATTAATATGGTCTATTAGATGTCTGTTTTTTATGAGACTTATTGTTAAAATTATTAAAGTTTGATCTGATCTGATTTAATCTGGAACTGAAATCAATCCAATTAAAAACATTCTATTAAAATAAAAGTAGGAATTTGTAAACATATAAACATTTTCTAATTTGGATTAAGAATCTATTTCAAAAGTGAAGGCATATTTAAATTTTAGGTGTAAACTAAAGAAACAACCAAAAATATTTACTTATTTAGCTAGGCTAAACGTATTTACTTGTGAAAATATATATACTTTATGTTGGTTATAATTTTTCATTTCATTTTTAAATATTTACTTATTTGAAGCTTACTTGTTATATATAATTACATGGCAGGATTATGTGGCGTTTTGTATGTTCTTAAAAAGTTCATCTTATATATATATATATATATTGATGGAGGCATAATACAAATTCCTACTAAAGCCCTTTGATTTGATTAATAATTTGCTTATTGGAACTCGAATTTTCTATTCATTAGAACTGGGTTTTTTGTTCCATATATTTTGCTCGAGATGAAATAGCCTTCTTATTTGTTTAAGTTTGATCCGTAACCTAATTTATCTCTATTCTAGACTCCCTTTTGTCCTTTTAAGAAGTCTCTCTACATTCACAGAATGAAAATTAGATTTTTTTCATTCAGATCAAAAATTGGCCTTTTGTTGAGATAAATATTATGTAGTACGGTATATTTCACTCTTTACCACTGTATAATTATAATTATAATTACTTGGAGCAGTAGAATCGACTAATATATTTTGTTTACCAAATAAGGAAAAATGATTTATTTAGGGACGTATCAAAATGAAGTATATGAACTTCATTATGGGTGGAAATAGTATCTTTTAAATGATTGCCTAGTTTGGGTTAGTCTGTTCTAGTTTGATATGATCTATTCAAATTTGATCTCGTCTAATCACATATGAAAGATAAAATAAAGAAAAAATAGTGTGTGCATTGTCTTGAATGAGAAACTTACTGGCGTGTGACATGCTATTTAACACGTGACCATGTGACAAATTGCATGTAACTATTATGGATACATTATGGAAATTGCCCTAAATATGAATAAATAAGTTTTGGATTTCCAAAATAAAATTGCTGTGTTTTTATCCTGAAATAAGAATCGAAATTGTCATTGAAAAACATTGCTACATTAATACCTAGTACGGAGTACTATAACTATTTAGGTAGTAATAACTCCAAGATGACAATAAATTGTACTCCCTCCGCCCCCCATTAAGTTTCTACTTTCATTTTTGGGCAGTCCTTAAATTAAGTTCACACTTCAATACTTTCCTTATTTGGCGAATTATCTACATCAAAACAGTGCAAAACAGTGCCAAACAGTGTCCAAACAATGTCAAACAGTGTTTAAACAGTGCACTCCACAGTAAAGTCAAATTTATTTTCTTAATATGTGTGAAGTCAAACTAGGAACTTAATTGGGGAACGGAGAGAGTATTATTTTGGAAGAAAAACACAATTGTATTTTGGAACTCTAAAAATTGTTTATTCTCATTCCAGCAACTTTCCCAATTTCCCATGAGTATTGTGATGGAATAATCGATTGGGGGAGGTTTGAGACTGAGGGAATGGCTCTATGAAATGTTTTTTGTCGAGGGGTAAGACAAATGCAAAGGAGGAGGCCTATGGGCTATCAGCTATGGCTAAAAAATGTTAAAGGGGCCAGACTGTCCCGCCTAATCCTCCTCCAATAAGAGAACACTGCCTTCCCATTTCAACGCAAATTGCAAAAGTTCCAATTCCAGCAGTTTTTCATGATGTGGTTACTAAGTTCAATATTTACTTTCTTCAAAAAAAAAAAAGTTCAATATTTACTGTTTTGACGCTAATAAAAGGAATATCACTTCCCATTTATTTGAAAGATGACAAAACAACAACTAAACCAAGTCAACCGTGCTTTCCCATCGACCCATCATTTTAAACCAGTATATACTTTGCGACTTTGCGTCCTACATGATGCTTTTCCCAAATTTATTCCAACCAAACATCCTTTAACTCCATATTACTCCGTATTATTTTGCTTAATTCATAGTATTAATTCATTAGTACTGCTTAAACATCAAAAGACAAAGTAAACCTGATGTACTGTACTTTATTGTACTCCGTACTTAATTGTCGTGTGTATCGTTTGCTGTGATTGATTAGGTAGTAAGAGTAACTTTTTAATACATAAATATTTTTCATTTATTATTAAAATCTAACTAACCAATTATATTATAGAGAATCCTCACCCATAAGATCTGTCTATTTTAATGAACATTACACCAAGCATACGGCATTTCAGATCAAGTTGGTGTATTACATACACATTTATGATTTATAGCATTTATTAATAATTAACAAACTTCAAATGTGCCTGAGAGTAAGAAAAATAAAATTACTAGTGTATTACAATTACAACAAATATAGATACATACAAGTCCTCCAAATGAGAAAATATTTTATTTTCATCTACAAAAGTTTATTGGAAGAATGGTAGCTAGTTATGATGGATGGTGGAACCTAATCGAAATACAAATTTTTCACTTCTATTTCCGAACTTACCCATTATCCATCAGCCAAAAAATGGAAAAAATGTACCGGGACAAATAGATTGTATCTACATGTATATATAAAGGGGGAAACATAATAATCTGGTCAGGTTGAGAGATGTTCGTACCAACAGCATATTCAGCAGCCAGCCACAAGAAGCACCAGATAAGGATAAAAATACAACCATAAAGAGGCCTTACATTGCCTTTAATCCTGCTAGTCCGCGGAGCTTTTCGCAAACTATAAAGGTGATCATCGTCTGTGGACCCAACCTTGCAAATATCGCAAGGCCTCTGCCAACATATAAATATTTCAACATTCACAACCAAGCCACTCACATATGAAAGCCAAAACAAAGAAAAAGTGTGGCCACCGTCTTCTCTGTGTGAGATTTAGTGCCATGCGACATACTATGTACTCCGTATTATTTATCATGTGATGATGTCACATTCTTGAAAAGGAATCATCTTTTGGGGGCTTGGGGCAGAGGGAGTAGTCTGTTAACAGTATATCCTTGTAGTAACGCACTGCCCCCTCCCCCCCACCCCTCTTCACCATGTTCTCCGCCCGTCACTGAATTTATCCGCAACCAATAATGCATGACTTAAGGACTACTCTTGATACACATAGTTCAAAGTCAAGTACTCTTGATTAATGTCAAACTTAACTTAATAATGGAAACTCTAACTTCTCAACCAATAACCTTATATAGGCATGCCTCTTCGGCTAAACAAAATCTTTATAAACATATAATTAATTATGAAATATATTAGCATGCCCTAATTCTGAAGGATTTTAAACTATATGGATATGAATGTTGAACTAATAAGAAAGATCTAATGAAGAAGATGAGTGTATCAGAAATGTGAATGTTTAGGGGTTCTTAATAAGGAGATCCATGTGAAAGTGGAAGTAGCCGAGTACAGACTATTAAATATATGGAAAGCAAGAACAAGACAGCATTGGTTTGGACATATTTTTAATGTTTTGATACATAGAGTGGACTATTGGGCTCTACAATGAGTCAAGGAATGCCCTAACTATACAAATGAAGGGTGTAAAAAAGATGTTGCTAGAGCCTCAGGAGCACATGGTACATAACACAGAGTAGGAAATAAGATATTTGTAAGTGACCATTAGATGAAAGAAGTAACTAACCTAAGCAGATATAAAACATATCCCGATCAGCACTAGCTGATTATACATCAGAAACATTGTCTGTATTCAAGATGGAGGTCTTTATTTATAGCCTGATATAAGATCCACCTTTCATGCTAATTGGTTCCCTTGTCGGTAACCAAGGACCCACGCTCCCTGCCAAGTAGTTCCCCTAATTTTCTTCCTTCCAAATTGGTTGCTATCAAGGACCTCTAGAGGTCACTTGAAATTAAGGTGCACGGTGCAGTCATTGTTACAAAAAACAAAGTAATGCAGTGGATATATATGCACTGTTCAAATATTATCACACTTTAATGAGGGTCAAAGTACTAGTCAATTAATAGATAACAAGCAGAAAATATGCACGTACTGAGATATCAATTGGTACAGTTATTTGTCAACTTACCCCTTGTAAAGACCCTGAGGACCTTCACTGAGGAGTACCTGAAATCACAGTTATAGGAATGTTAGATACAATTAGAGAAGCTTAAGCTCTTACAAAAATTGTAAGTGACTATGCTATGCTGAAAGAGAAAGAGCCAGCACCTGATATGCACAATGTAGTCCACTTCTGTAACTCCCAGCACTCTTAGATTCTCGTTGCAACATAAGACGAGTTTTAACCATATCAATGGGCGCCGTTATGAGGGTGCTCACAGCGCCTGCTAATGTACTTGAGCTTCATACCATGCAAAACAAGAATCGAGTGAAGGGGTTGAAATAAAAACCATTGTGTAGTACGGGAAGTAAATTTTAAGGAACATATTTCATGCAACTGAAAAGAGCTTGTTTGAGATAGCTAAAAATTAAATTAATTCAACAATCAATTACATAATTTATATGTATAATCGATTACGCTGCAATCAATTATAATTGAAATCAATTTTTGTTTGGTAAGGCTGCTAAATAGTGTTGTGGAACTAATTAAATTTTTTTAGGCGCAACCTTGCAACAAAAAAGCAGCTTTTATGAGGTAAAAAGTATGAAAAATATCTTAAAGAGAACAAAAAGCAGTCGAATAATCATAATCTACAAAATTTCCATATTCAAGAGAGAAACTTTTTGCAAATAAATGGATTACAGATTTCAGCTACCGCTTCCAAATGCAGCATTTTCACAACAGCTTATTATCAAGATTATAGGTTGTCCCAAACATGCTCCAATTAGCTCCCATAGTTTTAGGTTTACACACAATGCTACCTATAGCTCGGACATAGCTAGGAGGCCAACCCAGGTCCAAGCCGCCCAAAATTAGGTAAAAAAAAACATCTCTTCATATGTAATATCTTTTGTGACAAAAACTTTTAGAATTATTTTTGAGAAAGTTCCCTGGATAGGACCAAACCAAAATAGGACCACCATTGTTTTCCCAAAAAATGACTCATTCACTCCTAAAAAAGAGACTTTAACCATTTTTAATCTTTCAGCAGGACAAAATAAGTCTTCTTAAGGAATAAAACATA
This sequence comes from Cuscuta epithymum, assembly GCA_945859915.1. NCBI lineage: Eukaryota > Viridiplantae > Streptophyta > Magnoliopsida > Solanales > Convolvulaceae > Cuscuta > Cuscuta epithymum. Next base: position 2,904,411 of record CAMAPF010000972.1, on the reverse strand, counting down.
AGTAGTTCTGTTTGTGAGCTTGGTCTATGTTGTATTCCTATAATTGGGCAATTTCAAATTATTTTTCCAACCCACTCCTGATTAAAAAAAATAAGGTCCTGGCTACACCACTGTCCATGGTGGTAATGAAGGAAAGTAAACCTACATGAGATGCAAATTAAATCCTTCCTCAAGAGAAGTGCACTTCAATAATACCTGCATCAATCAAAGAAGCACAGAATAAGTGGTGACTGTGACTTGTGACTTTGTGAGCATTAAAAAAACTACAGTAATGAAATGGGTCTTCGAAAACGGTTCTCAGAAGTTTACGCGTTTGGTTTCATCATAAGTTGCCAATTGAGACGCAGTTAAAGCAGCAGCTCTGGCCATTGCAGGCCCAATTCCTTTCCAAAGAGCAGTGATCCCCTCTTCTGAAGCAATTTTCTGCAGCTCATGAATAGGTCCTCTATTTGATTTCATATTCATCTGTAAACGAACCTGGAGAAACATAGCAGCAGTGAGAAAACCATGAAGCACCACTATGAGGTCATTATCCACAGTCCATATAATGTACCTTTAGTACTTCCACTGGATTAGTCAGTGCTGTGGCAATAGCACCAGAAAATGCTCCAGATGCAATCTTCATTACGATGTTATTTGACTCAAAAGCCATTTCACAGACATATTTGGATGGTTCATATAAGCCTAAACGGAGGCCGCCGTAAAGAACTGACCTCATCAGTGAGGGTGATAGTCCCCGATACAAGGATCTGAACCCTTCATCCCTTACAACATGAGCAGAAAGCTTTCCCTGTATTGCAAAGCAAAAAGCATCTACTAACTTACCTTTGACCTCTAAAATAAGGGGAAACTAGAAAATATTCTTTATTACCATTCCAGTCAAGGGACCTCTCTGCCCAACAAGCTGCATTTGCAATCTCACTTTGAGAACATCTACATCCAAGATCAGCTATTTGAGTTATTAACATGGAGTTTACATTCATCTACATTTGTTACCAATTTATCATCCATGGCCAAAAATCTCAGAAACAAGCAGTGGCAGAGCCATAGTGGTTCTAAAGTGTTCACATGAACACCCTATTTTTTGAAAAACATGTAAGTATCTATATATAAATGAAACATAATTATTTATTACTCTTAAGATTTCTAGTTGTATAAAAGAATTGAACTCCCAAAACTTGAATTCCAAATCCACCACTGGAAACAAGTAAAGTTACATAAGTGAGTAAGTGACTACTAACTGACAATTTCCTTTTAATTTACACACATCATTAATCAAACCACGCACAATTGTGGAAACACCTTAGTATATGAAGTATCTTTCTCTGAGGCTATTGCTGAGTATTAGGCATTTCTTAATCCATAATCTGTATCAATTTATCATCATTGCATATGAAAAAGTAAATTAAAGTTTCATGTGTTCTTAAAGCTTCAGCGCACCAGAATGACCAGATCCTCAATGTGCTGTATTATTCGCCCTCAAATTATTATCTTTTCCTTCGCCATATAGTAGCATACTTCCATAGTTCCAGACCACAATGTTCATATAGTTAAAAACTGAGCATGCATACATTTACAAATGCTAAATGAAACCAGGTTCAATATCAAATTACTGAAGAAAATGACATTTAGGTTCGGGTGTTTGTACCTAGAGGGTGAGTAACGCCAGTTGCAACGGCAACGGAGATCCCACTGGTACCGAAGTGGTACAAAACATCTGACGTCGACAGGCCCCATTTCGGCCTTTGATTTACCTTCCTATGATCTGAGTGAACACGAAAGGTGCAATCAGTGAGCCGTACAAGAAATTAAAAAATTCAACAAATGATAATCGTGACGAAAGGAAAGCGATGTTTTGCCTGATGCAGAGTCGCCGCCCATTGTTCATTCGTCGCGGTGCTGCTGGTGTGTATGAGGCCGTCGGGAGCCAAATGGAGTAACTGATCCAACCCGCGAGATCTTTTCATTGCGTTTAACAGAAATTTCATTGCTTTTAACAGAAATTTCATTGCTGTTTCGTTGTTAAATGTCAAATACACCCCTAAAACATTGGGTCTACGTGCTAAGGCCAATAATTATTACGAAGTATGTAATAATAAGAAAAACTAGAAACTAAAAACTAATGTTAGCTTACTTGTTTATATTGGGTGAATTTACTCGGAGGATCATTTTAATTATTGAGGTAATGATCTATTTTGTACTCGAAGTTGCATAAAAATAGTCAAATAAGTCCTTTCTGTCCAGTCATCGTCATTTGAGGGGATTGCTGGTGAAAATTTTTGATAAAATTTTTTTAGCATCTTATTCATTAAGTCTAGTTTAGGCATACCAAATTTCAGCTAAAATTTCAATCGGGAAGGCATTCAAATGAATTCTTTAAGATAACTGCACAGTTATCTTCAAGAATTCATTTGAATGCCTTCCCGGTTGAATTTTTAGCTGAAATTTGGTATGCGTAAACTAGACTTAATAAATAAGATGCTAAAAAAAGTTTGTCAAAAAATTCCACCAAGAACCTCCTCAAATGGCGACGGACGGGTAGAGCCTCCTATATAAGGACTTATTTGACCCTTTTTATGCAACTTCGAGTACCAATCTGACTCTTACCTCTTTAATTATTTTTTCATTTTAATTTCTTCTTTGTTTTATTAATAAATACTCTGTATAATTTAAATATAATTTTTTCATAAATCAACAACATCAACCAATTTAACCAACTTAGGTATTACCAAAAGAGCTCTTGTTTAGGTAGACATGGTAGCGTTTTGGTTTTCGACTGGTTGAGTTTCATAAGCTAGGTGAACCGGCCATTTAGCAAACAATAATTTCAGTTGTTTGCATAGTCAAACTCATTAATTATAGTCAAAGAAGCTAAACAAAATGACAGATCGAGCATAATCCAAAGAAGACTTTATTTTTAGCAATTAGATGATTTAACAAAGGGAAAACTGTCAATTTAACCCCCCGTACTACACTGAAAACGTCGATTAGACCCCCGTACTTCATAAACACTCAATTGAACCCTCATACTACTTTAAAGTAATTTAAATGTAACATTTGTTTAGTAATTTTGTGACATGTTATTTAACATCGATATTACGGAGTATTTTAACATTGTGATATGTTTGTAACATTAATTAATATTGTGACATCAGATATGTTTAGGATAATAAAAACTCACACTATTAAAACATTAATCGGACTAGTTTTGATTTGATACTCCTCCGTAGTAAAAAAATCTTCCCATTTTTCTTTTTCTTCTGTAACAAAAAAAAATCATTTCTAAATTTTCTCATCATACATCAATAATTTTGAAAATAATACTCCCCCTGTCTCATTTAAAGGTTCCCGTACGCTATTCTCCGGTCAACGTGCATTGCTTTTAATCTTTTACTTTATATATCGAAAGTTTATGAAATCTAAATTATTTTTTGCAGGATTTGTAACGGTTTTAATGTAGTTTCTAAATATGTAAATTTTATTTTCTAAAAATAATTCTATTAATAACAGGGATCAGTTAACTTTATGGTCAGTCAAACATCGTAAACCGTGTAGGAATCTTAAAGTGGGACGGAGGGAGTACATTATTACAACTACTTTTTTTTAGATTTACTTTACACTGCATCAAATTATTCCATTATTTTCTCATCATATCTTCAATAATTCATATTATTTTTCAATCATTCTTAATCTATCTACTGGCGACAAGAATTGTCATGATGATAAGCTAGTCTTATAATTGTCTAATGGCGCTGTTTTCTCGTTTTTTTCCAGGTGAGTATGGAGACAAGAATTGCAGAACACATCCAGACTCTAGAGAAGGAAAGTTGAACTCGAGCAAGTGCACGAATGACTACAATGATGGAAGAAGAAATGATGATTGTGAACTCTTCACAAATTGCAATAGATGCATTTGATTTTCAAACAACAGTAGTCATGATGCACTCATTCTCCTCTTGAATTATCATCCGAGTGAACGAGTTTCTAGTGTTTACTTTAAAAAACAGTAAACCGAACACTCCAGTTCGCTGGGGGTAAGGTTATCTTGTTTGGTCTCGAATTCGAAACCCGCTAAGCACTTAGGGACAGAAGAGAGATCTTGTTCATGATTCGTCCTAAAAAACATTATTCGGACAATGATAGATATGACAGAAGTACTGAAGTACACCCACCCACTCCTCACCCACAAGCTCCACAGTGACATGTACTCTTAGATAAAAAAATTGCCAGTAAATCAGTAACATAGAGAGGGGAATTTAGTGGCCTGGGAGCGGTGTCGCCGAGAACTTAATTGTAGCTGTGCTTTGTTCTATACGGCAGAGGAGGGCGTGGGCGTCCATCTCATGGTTGAAGGCCTTTTCGCAGGCTACGTACGACGGCGGCAAGTCACCGCTCATCAAGCTTCATGGTATGGTTTTGCAGCTCAGTTATGTACACATTATTCACCTCAGTCCTCGGTAATATAGGCATATGCGAGTTATTAACTGCTTTAATTTTCAATCTTTTAATGAGTACTTTTCAATTTGGCCTCATCTCATTCGTGTTTGATCTATAAATGCTACTCTATTTCAATACAATTTCTTGTAAAAACCAAGAGCTCGTTTGCTAAAATGTTTTTGAGTTTATTAGTTTTATCAATCAACTTTTTCATCAAAGAAATTTTCGATTTCATGCACGGAATTATGTAATAATAAAAAAAAGTTGGATTTAATTTATTTTTTGGCTAAATTAGCTAAGGTGATTGTAGAGAATCATCTTAGCTATATTTTCATATACAAAGTAATTTTTCTTTATTTTATTAATGTAATTTTAAATATTAATAAAACGTTTTTTAAATACAATGTTTTCGTAACTCAATTCAGGCACAAGTCCATCAATTTCAGCCGTGTTAATTAATGCTAAGTTGTGCTATATTTCTTAAAAGTGCTATCATAAGAAAATACGGAGTAAATACACAGTGCGTGCTTTTGCTTATGTCGTGCAGTCGTCCTGATTTATATCAATACTTAAAATATAGAAAATGATTCTTAACAAACAGAGTATAATCCTGGATTTTACTCGGAACAAAGAGATAGAGAAATACATTTGAGTATAATCCTGGATTTATATACTCCCTCGTCCCGCTATGATTGTTCCATTTTACCTTTTCGGTTCGTCCCACAAAGATTGTCTCATATCTTATTTGGTAAAATTTGTGTGGTTCTAAATCATTCTTATTTTTTTCTTACTTTATCAATTCAATATCAACCACATAAACTCACTTTTATTAATAAGCGTGTCACCTTCTCTTATCCCAAACTTAGGGGGACGGAGGTAGTATCTCTTTGTCACCCTTTCTTTTGTATTCTTAACAAACTTATAAAGTTGATCACCCTTTCTTTTGTATTCTTAACAAACTTATAAAGTTGATTATACAAAAAGTAACTACCGCATGGTCAGTGGATGTCAACACATTGGCTGGAATGGCTGCCTAGATTGAAGGTAAGAAAAAGAAAAGAATAGTGATTGCTCATGACTTATGAGTTGTGACACCACAATTCAAGGGCAGTTTATTACTTCTTTCTTTTAAAGTTTGTCCTATATTATTTTTTTCAAACTTTCCTTTTCATTAGTTTTAGAGAAAATAGAAACTAATAATCCAACTTTTTAGCGGTCTTCTACAATAGTCCCACCTTTTCGTTATTCAAGATAATCCAACCTTTGCATCCCATCTTCATTCGCTGGTCCCTGACCAGTTAATAGTTAATGACATGTTATTCCAAGTTATTTTCTTATCTTTGCAAAATATTATCTTTGTGAAAAGTGAGATTTATGGTATAATGGTTTACAAAGATAAAAAAATAACTTGGAATAGCAGATCATCAACTGGTCAGGGACCAGTGAATGAAGATGAGGTGCAAAGGTTGGATTATTTATGAATAATGAAAATGTGAGACTATTGTAAGAAGACCGCTAAAAGGTTCTATTATTAGTTTCCATTTCCCCTTAGTTTTAAAATAAACTTGTTTTTTCCTTATGGACAAAAAATTTGTGGTTCATTACATTTTATTCTTCTCATTTATGTGTACAACTTTCAACCACACAATTCTTAGTCATTTAAATCCTGAACAAAACTTTATTTGAAAAATAGAAGTAGATGACATTCCATCCGTAAGAGCCCCCAACACCGGCCGAACAATTAACTGAGAAAATGTAAATTGAATTTTAATCACATATCAGATAGCGGGTGAGACTTTGACCTCAAATTTTGTAGAGACTAGGCTCTATGCATTTTGGGAGAGGAGTAATATAATTGTAGTGGATTGGTTCCACCACTGTCCACACAATAATAATTCACACTCACAAAACTTCATCTTCTCTTTCTCTAACAAAATATACTTTATACTAATTTAGCAGACAGTAAGAAGAAAAGAACATGTTCAAGCTCATTCCAAGGTTTGTTCACTTCTTATATGCTTTTATTGTCATAAATTGATTAATATAAGCAATGATGTGAGGACCATCACTGGTATTTCAGCATCCAGGAATTGTAATGAGCAGATCACGATGATAAGTTTTCCAAGTCGCAATTTTGTATTTTTCAGCTTCACATTTATTGAAATTTTACTTAACAACTCTTCTTGTCAACAATTCTTTACAGGGAGCTCTCAATCTCTAGATCATTCCTTCTGCAGGCATTCAACAGGAAATTCTCTATCCTGTCAGAGAGGCGAGTGGTTAGATCTAGCAATTCTTACTATTGATATTTATTTATTGATTTACTTATAGATGGTTTTGTGGCTAATCAAGATACTGATACTGAACAAAAATGTGATTTTTTATGTACAGTGACTCAGGTAACAACTTAAGTAATTTTCTTGAGTCTAGTTGGAGTCTTTTGAAAGAGTGTTGGTGGAATGTTGAACTTTTGGCTGATTGTAACTGCAACGTTTGTTGGACATTTTGCTTTCAAAAAAAGTAACAACTTAAGTAATTTCTAATGATTGTGATTATATGCAATTTTATACAGTAACATATGTACAGTTTCCAAAAAACAAACATATGTACATTTATCGTAAACATAGTTACATTTTTATTAGAAAATTTTATTTTAATAATATATTAGAAAATATCTATATTTATATGAGTGTACATACACACACATATTTATATTTCAAAACAGAATATAACAGTGTATTTTTCAATATAGTTTTAGTGTTTTACCATTGGTATTTTAGACGTAGTAATAATAATTTATTCGTTTCCAAAAAACTATCTATCTTTTTCATTTTAGAACCTCATTTAATTCTGCTTCCCAATAATCAGTAATAACTTTATTGTGCTCATCATTTCTATTTTAAAAAATTACAAAAACATGGAAATTTGAATATATTCTCTGAAAGTTTCCATGCTTCATAAATTTAAATCTAAACTAGGTGTTTAATTAATGGATGAAGGAAGCTTGAAGGTAAGGTAGCCTTGATTACTGGAGCCGCATCTGGTATTGGGAAAGTAACTGCAACCAAATTCATCAGCAATGGCGCTAAAGTCATCATTGCAGACATCCAAGAGCAGTTGGGCAGAGATACCGCCACGGAGCTCGGAGAAAACGCTGCCTTCATCGCCTGTGACGTCTCCAAAGAATCTGACATCTCCTGCGCTGTTGATTTCGCAGTGTCTTGCCATGGTAAACTCGACATCATGTACAACAATGCTGGCATTCCGTGCCGGACCCCTTTTAGCATTGTTGACTTGGACATGGCGGAGTTTGACCGTGTGCTGTCAATCAACGTTCGCAGCGTGGTGGCGGGGATCAAGCACGCTGCCCGTGTGATGATCCCACGCCGTTCGGGCTCCATATTGTGCACGGCCAGCGTGACAGGGGTACGTAATTTTATGTTAAGTAACGTGTTTCCAACGAATTTCCGAAACGGAAACATACTCTTTCCCGAGAGTTTTTCTCTGCATAGAGGATAACCATCTTACCATCAAGTTGAAATCTGCTATATCACTTATATGTGGATAATTAAATTAACAGGTAATGGGAGGATTAGCGCAACACACATATAGCATATCCAAGTCCTCTGTCATTGGAATAATGAAATCTGCCACAGCTGAACTATGCAAACACGGGATTCGGGTGAACTGCATTTCGCCCTACGCCATTCCAACAGCCTTTTCCATACCAGAAATGAAGGAATACTTCCCCGACATCGATGACCGGGTGCTTGCCGGGATGCTACACAAGTCAGGGGTGCTGGAAGGAGCTCATTGTGAACCTAGTGACATCGCCCACGCCGCCGTTTATTTGGCCTCCGACGATGCCAAATATGTCAGCGGGCAGAATCTGGTGGTTGATGGTGGTTTTACATCAATCAAAACTTTGAACCTCCCCATGCCTGATCAGATTCAATAAGCTGCATGGTGATCCGAAGATGTATATTAAGAGGGGGATTTCACTAACACATACCATCTTCAATTACAAGAATCATGCCTTTATATCACGTCAGAATATACAAGAGTAAATTACTCTTGTTCTTATTTCAGTTAGATTAGAAATGAATCAAGTCTCCAACTGCAGTCCCTAAAGTGCGATTTGGAATTTGAAAATCAATTGGATTTATGACCTACTTTTGAATGTGTAGACTTTATAATCAATATTAAACGGAATAATCACTTTTGATATTGAATGGGGGAGTATATGTTGCAGGATGAATCACAGATGATTGATCTTGCAAGTTAATCTGTGGAACTGGATAATAAAATGGAGAAAACCAGTTCGAACTCAATTAACTGTAATGGAAGATTTAGAATTGATAGAGATAGAGAAGATGGAGTAGAATAGTATTGATCTCAATCGTATCTGTTTACAGAGTATTACATTCTTTTATAGGCTAATATTGTAACTGAATTGTAACTAACAGATTACAACAGATCGAATATAGTTTTGCTGATGTGGCTAAATGCCTAAATCAAGCTGCACTGCATCAAAACTCCCCTGCATCAACTGCTTTGTCCTCAAAGCTGAAAAGATGGAAACTTTTGGACAAATTCTTCAGCCCACATCCAAGAAGCTTCTTCTTTAGGTCTTCCTTGCCACAGAACCAGAAACTGAGTTGCAGCCATATTCCTCCTTTTTACCATTCTCCTTTCCATAATTTCTTCAGGGACTTTTGGTAAACTAGTATCATGAAAAAATTGTGGAAGATTAACTGTTGCAGCAGTAGGGTCAATGCATTTCTTAAGCTGACTAACATGAAACACATTATGGATTTGAGATTCCACTGGTAATGCTAACTTATAAGCAACCTTTCCAATTATATCAATAATCTGAAAAGGTCCAAAATACTTTGGAGCCAATTTAGCATTTGATCTACTAGCCACAGATATCTGTCTGTACATTTGTAATTTCAAATATACCCAATCACCTATCTGAAATACTCTTTCAGTTCTATGCACATCAGCTAATTGTTTCATTCGGTTCTGTGCTCTTTCCAATTGAAACTGCAGTTCTTTCAACATGTTTTCCCTTTGGATCAAACTTCTATCTACTGCTTCATTAGCTGATTCCCCAGGTAAATAAGGTAGGTGAAGTGGTGGAGGTTGACCAAAGAGCACTTCATAAGGGGTAGTTTTAGTAGCTGTATGAAAAGAAGTAATGTACCACCATTCGGCTAATGGTAACCACTTACTCCATGTTTGTGGGTGAGTGTTGCACATACACCTCAAGTAGGTCTCAAGACATCTATTGACAACTTCAGTTTGTCCATCCGTTTGAGGATGATATGCAGTAGATTTAAGTAGCTCTACACCTTGTAATTTGAATAATTCAGTCCAGAAATTGCTAAGGAACACTGAGTCTCTATCACTTACAATTGATTCTGGTAAACCATGAAGCTTAAAAACATTATCCATGTAAGCTTGTGCTACTTCAATTGCAGAAAATGGATGTGATAAAGCTAAAAAATGTGCAGCTTTACTTAGTTTATCCACAACCACCAAAATTACTTCTTTACCGTTGGATTTTGGCAACCCTTCAATAAAATCCATAGATATAGTAGCCCAAACTTTTGTAGGTACAGGAAGTGGTTGTAGAAGTCCTGGATATGCAGCAGGATCATATTTACATCTTTGACATACATCACACGCTCTAATGTACCTCTGAACATCCTTAAACATGTTTATCCAATAGAATAGGGATTTAAGCCTTTGAATAGTAGAATCCCTACCAGAATGCCCTCCAATTGGTGAATCATGAGCCCAATATAGCAACTGTTTCTTGAGTTCCCCATCTGCACCTACAACCAGTTTATTTTTTCTTCTAAGTTCATCATTCTTCCAACTGTAATACATGTGAGATGCTGGGTTAGCCTTTAATTCTTCAATTATCTTCTGTAAAGCAGTATCCTTCTCTTGAGATAGCCTTATTTGTTGTAGCATATCAACCTGGATTTGATTTAGAATCACATGAAATAACTGAGAACAAGACATCCCTTCCTTTCTTGAAAGTGCATCAGCAACCTTATTATCTTGTCCCCTTTTATACTGTATTTCAAAATCATACCCCATTAGTTTAGCTACCCAATCTTGCTGGCAATGATTGGTGATCCTTTGTTCCAACAGATATTTGAGGCTCTTTTGGTCAGTCTTGATGATGAAGTGTTTATTAAGCAAATAAGGACTCCATTTCTGTACTGCAAATACTACTGCCATCAATTCCCTTTCATATGCTGATTTGATTTGATTCTTTGGACCAAGAGCCTTACTGACAAATGCAATAGGATGATCTTCTTGCATAAGTACTGCACCTATACCATACCCAGAAGCATCAGTTTCTATGACAAATGTTTTGTCAAAATTTGGAAGAGCTAGTACTGGTGCAGTACACAGTAGCTTCTTCAAATGTTCAAATGCTACTGTAGCTTCCTCATGCCAAGAGAACTTATCTTTCTTTAAAAGATCTGTTAAGGGCCTTGCTATCTGACCATATCCCTTCATAAATCTTCTATAGTAACCAGATAGCCCCAAAAACCCTCTCAATTGTTTTAGAGTTTTAGGAATAGGCCAACTCTTTACAGCCTCAACCTTCTGTGGATCTGTGCTTACTCCTTCAGCAGATATAAAATGACCTAAGTATTCAACCTTAGTCATTGCTAAAGCACATTTACTCTTCTTAAGGAATAATGTGTTCTCCTTAAGAATCTGAAAAACCTTTCCCATATGCACAATATGCTCTTCCATTGTTCTGCTATAGATGAGTATATCATCAAAAAATACAAGGATAAATTTTCTGAGAAATGGCTTAAAAATATGATTCATAAGCCCTTGGAAAGAAGATGGGGCATTAGTTAGCCCAAAAGGCATAACTACAAACTCATAATGGCCTTCATGAGTTTTAAAAGCTGTTTTGTGAATATCTTCTTTGTTCATTCTCAGTTGATGATAACCACTTCTCAAATCCAGCTTAGAAAACACAACAGCCCCTCCCAATTCATCCAGTAAATCATCCAATAATGGTATTGGAAATTTATCCTTTATGGTTTGTTTATTCAGGTCCCTGTAGTCAATACATAAACGCCAAGATCCATCCTTCTTCCTCACTAAAACTACAGGTGATGCATATGGGCTGCTACTGTTCTGAATGATTCCCAATTCCAACATCTCTTTAACCAGCTTTTCAATTACTCCTTTTTGCATAGATGGGTACCTGTATGGACTTTTATTAACAGGTTGAGATCCAATTGTGAGAGGTATTCTGTGATCAAATTCACCTCTAAAAGGAGGTAACCCAACTGGTTCCTCAAAAATGCTAGAGTACTTCTCTATCAATTTGTCAATTTCCTTATTTTGATCATGAATCCTTACTTGAACAGATAATAGAGTAGGGTAGCTTGGAGATAGTACCTTATCATGATCAATAAAATCTGATAACCGTATCATAGCTAACTGACTGCTTCCCTCAGGTATAAGTTTCTGGCATTTCTGAGATGAGATGATTTTAATTTTGTTGATGTTATCTGAACCTCTTAGTACATGCCTCTTTCCATGCACCTTGAATTCCATTAGCAACTTCTTAAAATCCCAGTTTATTGGACCCAATGTTGATAACCATTGAATACCTAGCACAATATCACAACAGCCCAAAGGTAATATCATGTAATCTGCTGTGAATGTGGTATTATGGATCTTCCACTGAAAGCCTTTGCATATGTTGGAAACCTTCATCTTATTACCATCTGCTACGGCTACACACATAGGCTTAATCTCCTCCATTTTACATCCCATTCTCTTAGCAGTATTTTCATCAATGAAGTTATGAGTGCTGCCACTATCTATCAGAATATGCAATGGTTTGTTATTAGCATATCCTGTAACCCTCATTGTTTGAAAGTGAGGTAACCCAGTCATAGCATTCATAGAAATGCAGGCATCCATTTCTACTGGGATATACTCTTCTTCCACCTCTTGTTCTTCTTCCCCTTCAATATAGAACAATTGTGGTTTCTTGTGTTTAGCTGCATAATGTCCAGGAGTATATGGATCACCACAGTACATACATAATCCTTTTGACTTCCTTTCAGTCATTTCAGCTGGTGTAGGCAGTTTGTGTGGTTGTTCTTGATACACAGGTGTAGATGTTTTTGCTGTGAAAGTTCTGGAACTTGGTGTGGGTAACAATGATGATGGTTTATGATTAGCAGCAGGAACAAACAGCTGTTTTGGTTTATATTCCTTAGTGCTTTCATGCAATTTAGCCAACCTGGCCGCATACTGAATTGAAGTAGGTTTAAACATCCTAACATGCATCTTAGTATCATGTTTGAGTCCGTTAACAAAACAGCTCAATTTATGCTCATCAGACAATTTAAGTCTAGTTAAAATCATTTCGAACTGCTCCAGGTAATCATTCACAGATGCTTCTTGCCTTAAAGACATCAATTCAGCCATAGGATCATCAAATGTTTTTCCAAATCTTTCAAGAATTAACTGTTCATAGTCCTCCCACAAGAGTATATCATTATTGCCTCTATCCTTCATTAATGCATAGTGCCATTGTAGTGCCTTTCCATCTAGATGCATAGATGCTAGCAAAACCTTGACATGTTCTTGAGTTTTATCAATAGTGAAAAACTGCTCACATTTATACAGCCATTCCTTCACATTTTCTCCATTGAACTTAGGAAAATCAACTCTAGTGCATCTAGTAGTAAAATAGTCAGATCGATGATTATTACCAGGCATTAAAGGTTGATCGTGTACACCAGAACTGGTAGCAGTTTGATTACTTTGCACCAGAACAGTCAAATTGGCAAGCATTTGCTCCAGTTTTGCAAATTTTTCATCATTTTCAGCAAACTTCTTATTCATCACTTCATCTACTTCTTTGATCGTTGGTGCCATTAGGTTCGATCAATTCCCAGTTTCTTGAAAAGAATTGGCAGCAGATTGATATGAGTCGTCTCTGATACCAATGTTGCAGGATGAATCACAGATGATTGATCTTGCAAGTTAATCTGTGGAACTGGATAATAAAATGGAGAAAACCAGTTCGAACTCAATTAACTGTAATGGAAGATTTAGAATTGATAGAGATAGAGAAGATGGAGTAGAATAGTATTGATCTCAATCGTATCTGTTTACAGAGTATTACATTCTTTTATAGGCTAATATTGTAACTGAATTGTAACTAACAGATTACAACAGATCGAATATAGTTTTGCTGATGTGGCTAAATGCCTAAATCAAGCTGCACTGCATCAGTATAATACATAGTTCACATATATGTACACACTATTTTAAGCCTTCGGTTCAGCCATTTACATCCCGTTTTCTTCATCAAATAGCTCAGTCAAAGAGTTATGTTGGGTCAAAACTGAATAAGATCAACATTGGCGTCATGTATCACATATATGTACACACTATTTTAAGCCTTCGGTTCAGCCATTTACATCCCGTTTTCTTCATCCATTTTACCCTTAAGTTTGCGATACCTAGTAGATATGGCACCTTCATGGCTTCATGTGAAAGAACACCAACTAGAGAACAGGCAAGGAGAGGACCCACAAGAACATAGAGAAGACCGACATCAACAAGGAGGATGCAACAACGAGGCGCGAGGTCGGACGTTTGAATGTAATGATTAAAGACATAATTTCCTAAATACGAGTAAAACGTTTTGAAATTCCAAACTGGACTATCGTTTTTTATTCCATGAATATGAGTAAATATTTGCCAAGTTTGTCATTACTGAGTTTGAAACATGACAATTTTTTTTCAAACTTGACAGATTACTCATATTCAAGGAATAAAAAACATGATAGTCCTTTTTTGGAATTTCAAAACATTTTTACTCCTATCTAGGGCAATTTTTGGTGATTAAATTCAAGGAAATTTGGAACTATGTGCCCATTTGGTAATACCAAAATTGGCTGAATTGGCTGATTCTGCTGAAATTTATGAAATTCTAGCTTATGTGGCTGAATTGACTGATTCTTCTGATTTTTGGAAAATTATATTTACAATATATTTTATTAATAAAATAAAGAAAAAATTACATGTAAAAATAGCTAAAATGGTCTTCTACATAACTTCAGTCAATACAGTCAGAAAAGTAACTCTAACCTCACTTTTTCTTATTATAACACCATTATGCGCGCGAAATCGAAAGTTACATGTTTTGTGAAAAAGTTGACTGATAAGCCTCATAAGCTGAAAAACATGGGTTACCAAACGGGCTCTAAAAATCTCACATTTTAGCGATCTTTCTTATAAAAAGTCTCATTTAAATGTCATTTAGGAGTAATCCTACATCTGCACCTCACCTTAGTTCGTCAGTCCCTAATCGGTTGATGCTATTCTAGATGATTTTTTTTTGCAAATCATTAAATAAACCATTTATCCCACCTGTCACAAATTTTCTCAAAACGATCTCACATATCATTTTTTCTTTTTTACTAGTCAAAAGTTTTCTCATTTTTTATCCTCTTGACTTTTTCATTCTCTTTCTTCGTTTTCTTATTCTTATTTTTATTTCTTTTTCATGTTCATGTATTTCATTTTTCCTTCTTTTTCTTCTTCCTGATTATTAATCCTTATTTCATTTCGGTTTTATGTATTTTTTCGGATTATTTTCCTTCTTATAAAAGATCTGCTTCTCACCCTAGCTGCTAATTATTTTTTTCTTTACTTTTTTTTTTACTTTCACTTTTTTATTTCTTTTTCATACCCTAATTCCACCACCAATATATTTTTCTCCTTTCTGAAAAAATTCAAAGACAAAATATAAACAAGTAGTCGAAAAAATTATTAAAAAAAAAAGACTACAACGAATAGGAATACATAAAGAGGAAAGAAAATAAAAATGGGGGAGAAGACAAAAAAGAAAAAACATCGAAAGGGAATTCTATAAAAACACTTATGGTAAATGGATAAAGTAATATATAAACAATGTAAACAACTGAAAAAAAAAAGTAAAAAAAAAAAGAATTAAAGCATTGTGAGGATAAAGAAAAAAGAGAGAAAATTTTTAGGAAGAAGAAAGAAAAATCATATGTGAGACTACTATGAGAAAATTTGTAAAAAATGTGATTTATGCTTTAATTATTTGTAAAGAAAAGGAAAAACCTAGAATAAAAGGTTTCAACCCGTTAGAGACCATCAGAAGAAGACGTAATGCAAAAGTGGGATTATAAAATTACGATTAAGTAAGATTATTTCAGGAAGATCGGTGGAAGATGTGATTATCACTTCCATTTCCCTTCAAATTTATTGAGTATGTTAATATGAGCATATTGATTACTTAGATGTTTCCCTAAAAAAGATTACTTAGATGTGTCACACATTAATTTGTTTGCAGAAAAATGTGTGATGTACACAAAAATTGTACACTTTTTTTGTACACTTGTCTGTCCCCCGCAGACAAGTGTACAAAAAGTGGGTAAATTATACCGTACACCCGATTGTACGGTTCTCACCATACAACCAGGTATTTTTGCAATTAAGTCTTTGACAGTCAATCGTCTTCCTCGTCTAATCATCCCAGTTGTTATATCTTCTTCCGCCGTCATCCTCACTCCAGTTGCTATTCTTTACTTTTCTTCCGCCGCCATATCATCCACTTTCGTTTCTTGCTAATCGTTTTACTTTTTATGTTTTGTCACTAGTTTTCAACATGCGCGTTGCGCGATTGAATAACATATGTTCAATGCATTTTCATTGAGAAGTATGTATATTGTATTTTGAGATGTTAACACTTGCATCAATTTAAAAATAGAGTATTTAGTGTTCCTTCATAACAAAGAGGACCCAAAAATAAATAAATAAAAATGCAAATGCACAATGGGCTAGCATGTCCAATAATCATTATGATAACAATACATTTGCCCTAGTTTATGTGTCTTGCTTTGATTTGACACAATTATTAACAAAGTAGTTGATAAAGTAAAAGATGTAAGTGAGTTTTGAGCATAATAAAATGAAATATTGTGATAAAAAAATATGATATTTTTTTTGGAACAACTCATAAAAGAAAATATGACAATTACAATGGGACAGAGAGAGTATCAACTATGGGAGAAGTGTTCACCGCAAAATGAAACGGAGAATGAGCAACTTTCAAATACTACGTACATTATTTATAAATACCAATGAAAACATAAAAGACAAAAACAATAGAAAGCAAAGAGCAAAAGTCCCTCCCCTTTCTTCTTTTTAATCCTTTGCTCGTGTTCCTTAATTCATTTTTTTTCTTTTTTCTTTGTGAAATTATATTTTTCACAAATCCATAATATTCGTCTAAGTTATTTTGTTAAATAATGTGTATTTCGGAGTTTTTACTTTTACAATAAGTATGTATCCGGCCCTATTTGTTGTGATTTGAGGTTGAGTCTTTGAATATAGAAAGAATATTTGGTTACACTGAAATTGGCTGATTCAGCCGAAATTTAGAAAGTTGTAGTCTAATTGGCTTATTCTACTCTACTGATTTATGAAAAAAAAAAGTAAAATAAAGAAATAATTATACGAAAATAGTTAAAATGGCCACCTTGAGTAACTTTAGCCAATTAATTCGGAAAATAACATCAACATTAATTATTTTGATTACTATTCAATGCAGCACGCGAAACCAAAAGTTACGTTTTTCATGAAAAAATTGATTGATACAACCGATAACGCAAAAAAAAGTCACAAAATGGGCTCTAAATCGATAAATTTGATAGCAATCTTTCTTTCAAATACAATAAAAAGATTATTGATTGAATCCTTATCACTTTGTTATGCTCTTATCACTTCATTGAAAATAACTAAAACTTTTAGCGTTTAAAAAAACCGTTTATAGATGATCTAAATCATTAGAATTATGTTGCCGATTGTATTTGAGAGAGAATGAATAAAAATTTAGAATGTCATATTAAAAAAAATATAAAAAGCATCATGACATTTACATGCATTAATGCTATCATTAATAATTACACCAAAAAATGCGCAAATTATAAGGTACTATACATCCGGGTGTACATGTACACCAGGTATTTTTGTAATATATATCAACTTTAAACCCGATTCTCTCATCCCTGCTCTATACTCGTTGCTTTTCTTTCTTTCTTCTGTCGCCATACTCACTCCCCATTGCTTCTATTATTTGGGAGAATTTGACTTTGCACCCCACTTTTTGGGTGATATTGGACTTTGCACCCCATTTTAGAAAACCTTTGACTTTGCACCCTATCAAATAACATTTGGGAAGGAAATTTTCTAAAAGGGGTGCAAAGTCAAAGGATTTTGAAGTGAAATGGGGTGCAAGATGATTTTTTTTAAATGGGGTGCAAAGTTCAATATCATCCAAAAAGTGGGGTTAAAGTCAAATTACCCCTTATTATTTTCAGCCGTCATTCTCTTTGGTCTTTCAGCCGCCATCCCTGTTCTAGAATGTTTTACGTTTTGTGTTGTCTTTTTTATTGGCATAATTTGAGTTTGCATCCCATTTTTATTGTGCAAATTAGACTTTGCACCCCATTTTTTAGAATATTTGTTTTTGCACCCCCAACCCTATATGAAAAGACAAAAATGTCCCTCCATTAACATTTGTGTTGATCTTCAATATATTCCTGATTGAGGGCATTTTGGTCTTTTGATGTGGTGTTGGGGTGCAAAAACAAAGATTTTTAAAAACGGGGTGCAAAGTCCAATTTGAACAATAATATGGGGTGCAAAGTCAAATTACCCCTTTTTTATTTTACTTTTTTTCGTTACTTTTACTTTAGATAATTTACTTTCTTTTGTTTTGTCTTTTTACTTTTCTTCTTTTCGTTTCTTCTATTTCTTGTTTCCTTCTTTCTTTTTCTTTATATATTAATACCGAGCTTATTAAAAATGACCTTTATTTTAAACTCAAATAAGTAGCGTTTAAAACAATGAATATACACAAATGAGCATTTGAATTTTTGTAAATTCATTTTGTAAGTTATGTATGTCCATTTAGTACCTTTAATTTGTTATGCTCATTTTAAAATGTTTATCAATACATATTTCAAAAGGCTCATATTACATTAGATTCACATACAATTTGATTATAGACACGAGACCACAAATCATGATACTCAATCACACGATTCTAATACTCAATAACGGAGGTTCGTTGTTCACTGAAAATGTCTTGATGGTCAACAAACAAAACTTACAATTTTCATATTAATACTCATCTTGTAATTTTCATATTAATACGACGCGCGTTGCGCGAGAGGTTAATGCCCAATATGATATATTTGGGTTACCAATATTGAATGTTCATGATTAGTACAACTGAATTTTGTGAGACTAATGAGCAAATGAAAAATAATTATGCCCAACTAAATATATGATTGATATGCCAATGCTTTATATGCGATATAGAGGTTACATGAACCGAGTTGGAATAATGCCTACTCGATGTGCCCTATCTTTCATTATCATCTGTATTGAGCCATTTGTATGCATATCTTAGAAATCTGGGAACAAATCAACATTCATACACTTTGATGAATACACAAAATATTGACACCGATATTGGAAAATATACACAAAATATGTATTCCTATGCAAAAGATAGTAATTGATAAAAGAAACTTTGTATCATTAGCAGTTTGATCATCTTGACACCGATATTGGATCTAATATCTTGATACAAGGATCAAAGGTAAAATCTTCTATGAATGCATAAGCAGGTAAATCAAACCAATGACATATGAAAAGGTAAGACCATAGAAATATAGAAGACATCTTAAGGTTTCCCAGGGGCAGACCAATAAACTATTTACAAGGAATTAATGGAGTTCATTCCTAGTATGGAGTTCATTCTTGGTGCGGGACTACAATGTTTTGCATTCAATCTTAAGGATACGGTAAGGAGTTGATTGAACTGCGAAAGACAGACCGTATCTACAGGCGATTCTATCGGCTGTCTTGTTTGTCTCGAAAGCAAAATTCCCGAAGTCGTCTTTAGCTCCGTAATAGTTAGTATAATCTGTAGAATGAAGCAAAGATGGAATCTTAAAAATTATAGTGAAGTATATATATTATAATGTTATAATAGTTACTATAATCTATACAATTGCAATCAAATCTCTGCATTACTCTAAAGAGTTTGCTCTGCTTAAAATGGAAGTGAAGAATAATACTTTTATGATTGAAAATATATGAAATTAAGAATATATATAGATTCAGAATTAATGATTACCATGTTGAACTTCAAACAAATAAAATGGCCCGGGCATGCTATGAGCACACATCTCATGGCAGAATGGGTTGCATCAGATGCTTTCAAAGAAATACTACGTAATTATTTAGATGAAGCAACAAAAAGAGTGATTAATAAAATAGATGACAAGAAGACTATGAGTCGATAAACTGTATTGATTTGCTCAAATACACTGTCATTTTTAAAATATAATTAGAAATTCAAGAGCAAAACTATTTAACAAAGGAAAGGTAATACTTAGTACAAGATTTTAAAAGAGCCAGCTATGAAATACGTAGTAGATTATAAACCACACTACTGCACAAGGGAAACACTCCTAAAACAATCAACATAAGTATATATAATCCACAAAAATGACCATATATAATAAAATGCCACATATACTCCTGGAATTTTTTTCATGAGAGCCTATTTAAACAACTATTCTTATCATCCTTTTACATTTTCACTTTTATGTTTGGAGAAACTTCTTCACGTACTTTGTGACTTCATACCATACAAATTTTCCCTCACCTTCTTATAATATTGTTATTATTATCATTATATTTATTATTACTACTACTATTATTATTATTACTCATAAGAACTCAACGGAGTCAACGAATAATATGTCAATTACTAATTATGTTACTAATGTCCAAACATAAAAAGAACACCAAATTTGATCATAATATCTATATTTACCTAATGAAAAAGGAAATGTTAAAATCTAACAAGATTTTTTATTCACAAAAGGTACAATGCCCTCTCCCCATCCTCCAACCTCACACCAAGGCTATTAGCTGCAAACACTCGACAGTCCACTGCCCCCCCCCAATCCCCACACCCAGGAAGTCTGTTGCCAACACCTCTAGCAATCTATGGCCCCCACTCAGCCTACACACACCTCTATCCTACACCCGACCACACACACCTACGTAAATACAAGTACTTAGATCCTCCATTTTCCTCTCTTTTCTAGTTTTCTCCCATAATTTCCCTAACAAAACATTATCACATTTGAAATAATTTTTCTAATAGTAGGAATGAATGAGCAACATCATTTTACCTATAAAATAATTATGACAGCTTTATAGATATAAAATTAGGAGATAAGGAACACACTTCGCTTTGTTAGTCTGATCTGCACTTTTTCTGGATGGCATGTTTCTATGGATATGTGATTGAGCAGTGGTGACGACCTGGAAAAATATGTGGCATAACATCCATAATATGATAATACAGTACAGTATTTATGCAAACTTAATTATGACTTGCAAATCTGAAATATGATCAATATAGTAAGCTATGCACACACACCTTTTCACAATTGCTCTATACCACAAATGGTGATGAAGATTATTATCTGTGACTTGTTGATCCTTGTTTTAGTGCCATCATCTGTCATCCCAATTTCTTTAGGTAATATCAATTCAAAAGAAAAAAATACCCAACATTATAAGTAAAGAAATCCCAAACTTATTAAAGAGAAAGTTTCATCTAAATCATTAAAACATAACAAATTCTCTGATTCTCCTAAATAAGATTATCAATATTTTGTCTAAATATGAGTCATAAGTCATTCATTCATTAGAAAAATAGTCTTTATCCTTTCATTAGGACTGAATAAGTTATACGCTAAAAATAAAACAAAATTAGTTACATCTTCATAAAGCTATCATATTACACCATCAAATTTTCTATACAAAAAAATAGCCTTACTCTCATTCGTATCTATAAGCTTAGTAGATAACACAAACATCTATTTCCAATTGTTTCTAGCAAAGGGGTGCATCCTCATTTCTTGAGTGACTTTTGCCTGCCCTTCTTATGCCCACACCTTGTTGCTTAACAGCTTGAACAAAGCTAAAAGGAAGAAGACGTGATAGCTTACGGTAACTTGTGCATACAAAAACACACACAACAAACTACAAACATTATCACCACAGAGTCACAAACACATACATTCTTGACCTTTAACTCTTTTCTAAGCCTTAAAATGTTAGTGCAGAAGCCATAATAGTGACTTAAAGGAGCTTTTACGATGTTATCTGGAAACCACAAATAGCGGCACCAGTTTAAACACATGAAAGATTCATCTCTTAACTCCATGAAAAAAATTCTATTCGCTTCAAAGGTTTTATAATCGTACAGGTTTTCTAGTGAGTACAAAATTTTGAGTATAAAATTGTGTATATCATGTTGACTGACTGGTCATTATTCCCAATCACACAATCATATCTCTTTGATAGTTTCATCCATGTTTGGAACTTTAAAAGTTCCATGTCTCAACAAGAACATCAAGAAGTGTAATAGATTAAAACCTGAAGCAAAGCAAAGAACTTGTTAAGTTTCTTTAATATTGATATTGTCTTGTAAGCCAATAGTAATGTAGTCATATTATAAAAGTAATATGAAACAGATTGTTCATGTTTTTATATAAACACATTGTATAAGAGCATATTATAAATAGTATTTACGTCAACTACTTATGACTTACAGAGGCTTGGTAAACCTATTCGTAGACAGTTAAATTGCAAGTGACAAAAGAAGTGAAAAAAAGTTATATGAGATAAATACATATCAAAATATGAAAGGAAATACCACTGAAGCATTTTATCGAACATATGAGATGCAAAGCTAATGAGGGTACTACAAAATAGAACATAATGACTAACTATGCAATCAACATAGTCAAGGATAGAAGGCTCACCGCCAGAAGTGTGAGCAGGGCGTGAAAATTGTCTACCCATTGAAGAATATGTATTTATATGGCCGAGGGAGTGAAGATGAGCGTGTCCTTTGGATTTCCATTACTACCAAATGGAGAGGAAAAGATCGAATTGCAAGCAAAAATGAAATTTAACAACTCCATAAATGCTAGAGTAATGAAGAGCTAAACAAATGAAAAACAAAACTTAGATGAAAGAAGCTGAAGGAGACCAAGGGATGCGAGGTCCGGGGTGCGGGCAAATCTGCTTGTACGACCGAAGCGGGTGTGGATCTTGCGGGCATACTAACGGAGAGCTTTTGGTGGTATGATATACGGAGTATATTATACTAAGCACATTAGAAATGAGCTATACCTTAAACTCAAATGAGTAAAACGCCTAAAAATAAAGATACACAAATGAGTTTTTGAACTTTTGGATACTCATTTTGTAAATTATGTATGTTCATTTAGTAACTTCGTTATGCTCATTTTTAAAATGTTTTTAGCAATGCATATTTCAAAAGTCTCTTTTACATTAAATTTATATAGGAGTTGATTATAGACACGAGATCACAAATCATGATACTCAATCGCAAATTGTAATACCCAATGACGGAGGTTTGATGCTCACTAAAAATGTATTGATGCTCAACGAACAAAACTTACAATTTTTATATCAATGCTCATCTTGTAAGTTACATATGCTCATTTGTATAGGTTTGATGCTCAATAAATATATTTATATTCTCAGACTGTTATACAGCAAATTAAATCTTATACGCAGTTGTGGTCTGATGCATCTTTGAGTAAACTCAAATTTGGCAATATTAATCCAATTCTTTTTGAAGAGCGGTTAATACCCAGATCGTTTACATCCATCAGGCCACAAATTCGAATTATTAAGTGGAGGTTACCTGTTCTTGACTTCAAGATGAATATTGATGCTGCGTTCAGTCTGGTTCATGCGGCAGGAGGAGTTGTGATTCGAACACGAACGGGTGAGTTTGAAGTTGCTCTGCATTTTCCTATCTCAGTCTCTTCGGCTATGGAGGCAGAGCTTACTGCGGCTCACTATTCTGTGTCCTGGGCGATTGATATGGGATATCGGAATTTCGAGGTTGAAATGGACTCAAAGCTAGCTATCGAAGCCATCCTGGGTGACGGTCTGGAGGGAAGATGGAAGAAGATGATTCTCGACCTAAGAAGATGGATGGTTGAAAATTGCTTATCCTTCAGACATATTCTTCCGGAGATAAATTGGCCTGCGCACTATATTTCTAAATTAAATTTGGCCGATCAGACAAGTTTTAACAACATCAGGTGTTTGCCTAATTATATTAGACGTGCGGTTATTGCTGACAAATTAGGCCTGAGTTATTTTAGATTTGGATAATCTTTTTCCTTTATTGGGTCAGGTTTAGTCCCCCAATTTTTATTATTCTGGTTTTGGCTTTTTGAGGTTTTCCTCTTTTTGTAACAAACTTCATTCTTAATAAAATATCGGCAACTGACTCCCGGCACTTGCCCCACTGATTTTGGTGGTGTGCCTTCCGGGATAAAAAAAAAAAAAACTAGACAATTTAAATGAGCTTTTAAATTTTTCAATACTAATTTTATAATATATGTATACTCATTCAGCACTAGTGTTATGCCCATTTTAAAATATCATATCAATACTTATGAAATTAATGCTCAGCAGAATAGGTATCATGCTCATTAAAAGTACATTAATGTTCATTTAACAGAAACCATTATTTTCATCTCAATAGAGGAGGTTTGATGCTCAATGAAAATATTGTCATGTTCAACTAACAAACCAACTAACAAATTCTTAATGTTCATTTTGTAAGTTACGTATGCTCATCTGGTACTAATCTTATGCTCATATATATTGGACTCCTAATACGCAACATAATAGGTCTGATGTTCATTACAAGTTCATTAATGCTCATCCACAAAAAATTGTGATTTTCATCTCAATAGCCGATGTTTGATATTCAATAAAATGTTGTGATGTTCAACAACAAAAACCTTACGATTTTCATATCAATGTGCACTTTGTAAGTTATGTATGCTCATTTGGTACTGATGTTATGCTCATTTTTACAATGTCATATCAATGTATATTTCAAAAGTATCATATTACATTACACTCGCATATTGAAATTAATAAGAGTGGATTATAGATATAATTTAATAAGTTTTTATGAAAGAAAAAAAAAAGGCTAAAGGGTTAAATAGGCCTGATGGAGTATATGGCCCAGGAACTCCCGGCCCGTAGACTCCCACTTCTCCTACACAAGTCCATTGAGCTCAGGAAACAACTCAGGCCCAAATACCGCGGCCCAAGCCTCAAAGCAGCCCAGAATACACACTGGGGTGCCTTCGGCCTCCTTGGCCGAAGGCTCTAAAACTCACAGGACAGCCCTCTCTGGCATAAGAAGCTACTGGAAGAAAACGGGCGAAGACATGAGCCTTCGGCATTCTCATGCCCTCGGCAACACAAAGAAGCCCTCGGCTACACAAGAAGCCCTCGGCAACACAAAGAAGCCCTCGGCTACACAAGAAGCCCTCGGCTACGCAAGGAGCCCTCGGCTACACAAGGTGTCATGACTGTACAAGCTCAATCATCGAAGATTCCTTTTGGAGACAGCCAACCACCGCATTTAATGCCACGTCGCATCCACCAACCGCATTCAATACGGTTGACGTACCACTGCCGGTGCCACCAGGCTGATGTGACCCTTCGGCCGTTGGATTACTGACACGTGTCCTCTCGTCGCATTTATTGCTGCTATAAATAGCAGCCCATTTCTCCTTGTAATGGACATGATCGGCATCTCAACTCCACATCTCGAGTTCATTTAATAAAATCGACTCTCTCTCCTCCTATTATCTCTGACTTCTCTCTAAGTTATTCCCGTAATAACCCTCGGATAAGGTACCCCCCGGGTAGACTATCCATCATTTGGTGCTCTCGTTGAGAGGTCTGAACTATCAAGTAAGAAACCCTCCCCCTCTACCAAATACAAAACACCTACCAAAAATGGGAAGAACCACTCGTGCCCAATCCAAAAACCTAGAGGAAAACCACGTAGCCCCCGGCGAAACCAACGGGGCTGAGGCCTCCAACAGGCTCTTGGTACCCGAGGGTGGTATCATCCTTGAGTTGGAGCAGGCTACTGCTGACCTCCGCCAGCAACTACAGAAGAACGCCCCTGATGCCCGCATTGGCCTTGATAATCGAAGGAGGGATCGGAGTGAGAACCAAGTTCCCCCTCCGGCCCCGGCCATCGATCTTCAGGCCGCCTTTGCGGCCTTTGTTCAAAACATGGCTCTCAATTCCGGAGCCCTCGCCTCTCAGACACCCCTTCAGCCCTATGCTGGAGGGAATGTTATCAACCTGCCACCACTCCCTCCTTTGTTCAACAACCCTCCCCCGGGGATTGGCAATGCCGAGGGGGTCATGGCGCAGGATACCGCCTCCCAAGAGGCCCAATCCAGGGACAAGCGCCCCGTGATGAAAGAGAAACCCCGAACCTCTGTACTTGAGAGGCTTGGGGGAGCTCCCGGGCACCGAGGGGTCCAAGACCGCCTCGGGAAACAGGCATTCAGCAGGCCCCAGGAGAGTGGAGCCTCTGCTTCGGGCGCCGAGGGCGTGCCTCCCCCGCGAAGCAAAGGCAAAGCCCTCCTCCATGCCGATGACGCCAGGCACCAGATCAATCAGGCGCAATCCTTCCGGGCCAACTCCCAAGGGGTTGCCCCGAAGGATCCCAAGGACGAAATCATTGAAGCCCTCCTCCGTCAACTCGAGGAGAATCGACAGGCACCCCCGACGGCTTCCACAGCGAGGCCAGATCCGGAGTACGCTGACCTCCGGGCACAGGTGGAGGAAATGAAACGTAAACTTGCCGAAGGCTCAGGCGAGCCCCTCATTCAGCTCCGCACTAGGACACCTTTCACCCCAAGGGTGTTGGCGGCCAAAATCCCCCACAAATATCGCGGACAACCCATCAAGCCGTATGAGGGGAAGACGGATCCCCAAGAGCACTTTAGCCGTTACCAAAACAGCATGATGATGATGGGGGCATCGGATGAATACTTATGCCGTTGGTTCCTTTCCACCTTGGAGGGACCCGCGTATGAGTGGTTCAACCGGTTGCCCGAAGGCAGCATTGATTCTTGGCAAGAACTTGCCCACCGCTTCCTCACACAATTTGCAGGGAGGCACCGCTCAAAGAAACACTTCTCCCACCTCCTGAACGTGAGACAACAGAAGGAGGAAACCCTTCGGAGTTTCCTAGAACGCTGGAGGCAGGCCTCCCTCGAGGTCGAGGGTGCTGATGACAGAACCTTGATGGCCCTCTTCCACACCGTCCTCCGCAACGGTAACTTCTCCCGGAGCCTTATCACCGATCCCCCCCGCGATTATACGAAGGCCCTTCAGCGGGGGGACCGTTATGCCGAAGCAGAGGAAATCGAGAAGGACCGCCGCAACACGGATCCTTCTCAGAAGAATGAGGGCAGGAATCGGCCCGGAGGGCCTCCCCCTCCGGTCAACCGAGAGCCCCATCACAGTGATCGCTCCCGAGGTGGCCAAGCCAGACCCGGGGGCGGTTACAAGAATAATCCGAAGGCATGGGCGCAACCCGTCCTCCTTGAGCACCCACGCACTCCCTTGACGCATCCCGTCAGCGTCATTCTTGATCATGCGGAAGAGCGGGGGCTCGTAGAGCGAGACTCCCGCACACCCCTCGAGATTTATGCCATCGGCCCTGATGAGCCCTACTGCCGCTTCCACCGCCACCATGGACACAAAACCGACGACTGCCATCAGCTGAAGAACGCCATCGAGAGGCTGATACAGGCGGGCCACTTGTCCCAATTTATCAGGGGCCCTACGCCCCAGGGTCCCCCTCATCATCAAGGCCCTCCGCCGAAGGCAAACAAGTGGGTGAACCCCAACACCATCCCCTTGGGAAACCCACAAGGGAAGAAACGTGAAATTGGGGGCCTCGACGACGAGGGAGAGGGCTCCCACCAACATTACAAGCGCCACATCCACATGATCAATGGTGGCAACACTGGTGGAGACTCCACCAGCCAGCGGAAGAAGTGGGCTCAATCCCTTTACGTTGGGGAGGTCAGCCACGTGCCCCCAACTAAGAGGCCGAGGGGGGAACCCATCTTCTTCACAGATACGGACCTACCCTCGGGTTCCCTGCCGCATAGAGATGCCCTCGTCATCCGCACTGAAATCAATGACGCCATCATCCACCGGACTTACGTCGACACGGGGAGTTCTGTCAACGTCATGTACCTCAGCACTTTCCAAGAGTTGGGACTCGACAGGGGGTCCCTTCGGCACATAAACACCCCCCTCTCCGGATTCACGGGGGACAGCATCGACGCCGAGGGCGTCATCACACTCATGGTCGAATTCGGCGACGGATCCCATAGAGCCAAGCTCGAAGTGGAGTTCGTCGTCGTCAACCTCGACT
Source organism: Cuscuta epithymum (assembly GCA_945859915.1). Lineage (NCBI taxonomy): Eukaryota > Viridiplantae > Streptophyta > Magnoliopsida > Solanales > Convolvulaceae > Cuscuta > Cuscuta epithymum. Next base: position 2,876,504 of record CAMAPF010000972.1, on the reverse strand, counting down.
GCGCACATAACATCATCCTCGGCCGGCCTGCCCTCGAGGATTTGGAGGCCGTCATCTCCATGAGGCACCTCTGTCTCAAGTTCCCCACACCTACCGGCATCGGTTACTCGAGGGGGAATCAGAAACTCTCCAGGGCCTGCTACCTTCAGCTTACCAAGAAGGTTAGTAAAACTGAATTTCGAGTTGACACCATCACCACCAAGGCCTTAGAGGAAGAAGAAGGCAGGCCGAGGGCTGAGCCTGCCGAGGAGACCGAAAACTTGATACTCGATCCGGCCAAGCCGGAGAGAGTCCTGAAGATTGGAGCCAAGCTCCCCGAAGACTTGAAGGCTGGCATCACCAAGGCCCTCCGCGCCTACTCCATTGTTTTTGCATGGGGACCGGAGGATATGCCAGGGATTGACCGAAGGGTTATCACCCACCGCCTGGCGGTGGACCCTTCGGCCAAACCAGTGCAGCAACGGAGAAGACCCCTCTCGGCCGAGAGAAGGGAGTTCGTGAAGAAGGAGGTATCTATGCTCCTCTCCATCAAACACATTAAGGAGGTGAAATACCCTTCTTGGTTGGCAAACGTAGTCCTCGCACAGAAGCCTCCTACCTTCCGCATGTGCGTGGACTACACTGATCTGAATAAGGCATGCCCTATGGACCCCTTCCCTCTGCCAAACATTGATCAACTGGTAGATGAGACCGCGGGATGCGAGATCATGTCATTCCTCGACGCGTTCCGCGGATATCATCAAATCTACATGCATGAGGAAGACGCTGAAAAAACCGCCTTCATGACACCCGAAGGTATCTTCTGCTACCTTGTGATGGCCTTCGGCCTCAAAAATTCAGGCGCCACCTACACACGCATGGTGGCTAGGGTCTTTCAAGCTGTCCTAGGACGCACCATGGAGGCTTACGTTGACGATATGATCGTCAAAAGTAAGAAGGCAAGCACTCACGCCGACGACCTCCGGGAGATTTTTGCCATCATGCAAAAATTCAACCTCCGGCTAAATCCGAAGAAATGCACCTTCGGCGTGCAGGGAGGAAAATTCTTGGGTTACATGGTCAGCCGAAGGGGTATTGAGGCCAACCCCGAGAAGATTCAGGCCATCATCAACATGGAGCCTCCACGCAACGTCAAAGAAGTTCAACGGCTGACGGGTCGCCTGGCGGCACTCAACCGATTCCTCTCTAAGTCAGCCGAGAGGGCCCTCCCCTTCTTCCAAATCATGAGGAAGACAGCTGGCTTCCAATGGACATCTGAGTGTCAAGAGGCCTTCGACGAACTCAAGAAGTACCTCTCCTCTCCCCCAGTGCTCTCCAAACCAAAGGTGGGGGAGACCTTATACTTATATCTCGGTGTTAGCCCTGCGGCTATCAGCTCAGTGCTAATCCGAGAGGAAGACGGCATCCAACATGCCATCTTCTACGTCAGCAAAACCCTCCGGGAGGCCGAACTCAGGTATTCTCCCGTCGAGAAGACGGTGCTAGCCATCGTTTGGACCGTCAAGAAGCTGGGCCACTACTTTCAAGCTCATCTGGTCCAGGTGCTCACTCATCAACCCCTCGGCGCCCTCATGAGAAGTCCCACTAGCTCCTCCCGGATGGTAAAGTGGGCCATCTTCCTCAGCCAATACAACATAGACATCCGTCCGAGGCCTGCCATTAAGGGCCAAGCCCTGGCGGACTTCGTAACGGAATGCACCGCAAGATCAGCAACTGACGAGGAGCCCTCGGCACCCCTCGATGAGTGGTGGACCCTCTACACCGATGGCTCCTCGGCCACCAAAGCATGCGGAGGGGGGGTAGTTCTGATCACACCCGAAGGCTTCCGCGCCTATTACGCCATCCGCTTCTCCTTCAAAGTCTCCAACAACGAGGCCGAGTACGAAGCCCTCCTCTGTGGCCTTCGGCTAGCAGCAAATCTGAAGGCCAAGATGGTCCACGTTAAGTGTGACTCGAAACTTGTCGTGGGTCAAATTTCCGGGGAATACGAAGCCAAGGAAGGGAGGATGAAACAATACAAAGAAGCGGCTAAGGAGTTGCTCAAGGTATTTGAGGCACATTCCCTCACCCAAATACCGAGGGCTCAAAACTCCGAGGCCGATATTCTATCAAAGCTCTCGGATGAATCCCCCGAGCACCTCTCCAAAATTGCAAGAATTGAGGAACTCAGCCTCTCAAGCATCCACGCGAGCCCCGTCATGAACATTAACCTGAGGTCGGAGGATTGGATCTCCGACATCATCGCCTTCACCACCACAGGGCAACTGCCCCAAGACGAAGCTCGCGCCAAGTTAGCAAAACTGAGGGCTCCCAGCTATACCCTCGAGAATGGGAGGCTTTACAAAAGATCTTACAACGGCACCCTCCTTCGGTGCCTTCACCAAGATGAGGCCGAAGTCGCCATGGAGGAAGTGCACAGTGGCACTTGCTCAGCTCACCAGGGACCCTTCTCCATGTCCCGAAGGCTCATAGTTCAGGGCTACTTCTGGCCCACGATGGCTAGAGATTGTGCTGATCTAGCCCGAAGATGCACCGCTTGCCAACACTTTCAGAAGGCCCCCGGCAGGCCAGCGGTCAACTATGCCCCCATCAGCACCGCCATACCCTTCTCCCGATGGGGTATCGACCTGGTGGGCCCTCTGCCGAGGGGTACCTCCAACAACAGGTACATCATCGTGGCCATTGATTACTTCACCAAATGGGTAGAAGCCGAGCCCCTCGCCAGCATTACTGAAGCCCGGTGCCGCCACTTTGTTCTCAAAAATATCCTCACAAGGTTTGGCGTCCCCCAACAAATCATCTCCGACAACGGAGCTCAGTTCGAGGCAGCCCCTTTCTGTGCCCTTCTTGAAGCTTGGGGCATCAAGCACACATTCTCTTCCGTTGCCTACCCTCAAGGCAACGGGCAGGTAGAGAACGCCAACCGCACCCTCCTCGAGGGGTTGAAGAAGAAGCTGGAAGCCGAAGGGGGAGGCTGGGTAGAAGAACTTCATAACATCCTATGGGCCTACCGCACTACCCCTCGGCGTGCAACAGGTGAGACACCCTTCTCCCTATGCTATGGCTTTGAGGCTAAGGCTCCAACAGAAGTGACCCTTCCGACCCGAAGGGTGGAACAATATGAGCCCGAGGTCAACGACGCCAACATGGCCCTCGACCTTCATCTCATCTCAGGACGCCGAGAGCAAGCTTTCCTCAGGGCCGAAAACTATAGGAGACAAGTCAAAAGCTACATCGACGCCAAGGTCCGCTCCCGGGAATTCCAGGTGGGAGACTACGTCCTCCGACGAAGGGAGGCCAGTCTACCCACCGAAGGAGGAAAGATGGCGCCCAAGTTTGAAGGCCCCTACATCATCTCAGCCATCATCAAACCAGGGACATACAAGCTTAAACGCCCCAATGGGACAGAGATTCCTAGGCATTGGAATGTGCACCACCTAGTGAAATTTTACCAATGAGTGGCCAAGCCCTCATCCTCAACAAGTGTAAATGATCAATGGCCCAAGGCCCCATCTGTTTTTGAAGAATAATCAAAAGGCCAAGCCTTCATCACCTACATATTGTACAATCGGCCCAAGGCCCCCCTCCTCTCCTACACATGAGTGGCCAAGCCCTCATCTCTCCACCGAAATAGGCCCAAGGCCCCTCCCTCTGATGAGGGGGAATAACAATCTAGGTACCAAGTACCAAGTGTATGGGTCACCCCTATCACTCTTTGAGAACACCAAGTGTTTTCTCACTAAGCCGTACCCCACGAGGACGCAATCATGCATACATTATGCATACTTATACATACTCTATCCTCCTATAAAAAAAAAAAAAAAAAAAAAAAAAAAACCGGGGGGTGAAACACCCCTCGGCTCCGACTGGTACCAAGTGCCCCCGGCTATTTGTGTCCCACACACAAATAAAACCCTTCCCAGGAACGCTTTCCGCGCCATCCCCCAAGGGGAGGCAGGCAACGGACCATGTCCCGGGCCCAGGATTCGACTTCCACAACGAAACGCTCCCCGCGCTATCCCCCAAGGGGAAGCAGGCAACAGACCATGTCTCGGGCTGAGGGGACGACTTTCAAAACCGAGGCGCTTTCCGTGCTATCTCCCAAGGGGAAGCAGGCAACAGACGATGTCTCGGGCCGAGGAAACGACCCTCAAACCCTTCGGGATATCGGAAGGTCATTCCCGAAGGGGGAGCCAACGGTTTATTCCGTTGCCTCCCATATAGGCCAAGCCTTTCCTAGAAACCAAGTTTCTAGACGCCTCTCCTACACCATCTAAAAAAAAAAAAAAAAAGGATGCGTAGGGGGGAAGGAACTCCCCGGATACTATTCTCCCCGGAGGCTCAACACTTCGGATATACATTCCCGAAGGCTCCTACAAATTCACAAGAAAATCTGGCAAACAACAAGTCATCTGGCCACAAGGCCGAATGCTTCACTGCGTAAAACTTGTGGAGTACAAGAATTCCACCGAAGGCATAAGAAGAGGGCTTCCTATCAAAGCTTCACCTAAATTTGGCTCGAATAAAAACGCCATGTTACATACCGGAGGATACACAAAGTTCTAAGGCAAGCTGAATCTATTATCTACACGAGCCGGAGGGTTCATACCGAAGGAAGAAGGATCACCAGGCTCATTCAGCGATGAAAAGATTTCTAAGTCCACATATTGGCACCCTTCGGAAGGCACTCGTCAAACCGGGGACTACTCACTAGATCTGTTGAAGACAAAGTCTCACAATTTCACCAAGTCCATAATCTCGAACCCCTCGGCAACCATATGCACCGGGGGCTCAGGCAGTTCCCACACTCGAAGGATTCGCTACAGCATCTATGAAAAGTTTGTGAAAAATGGCTAAATCCACGAATGTGGACCCTTCGGAGAGGGCAATTCTTCACCTACAGACTCATGAACCCTTGCGGCCATCAACCGAGGGCTCAAGCAATTCTTCAACTACACACTTGTGGCCGATGGCCACCTAAACTACTGGGCAATAACCAGAAGCTACACTACTAAACGAAGGCTTCCAAGGCCTCCGGGGGCATAGGATGCGATTCCACTTGGAAAATTTTAGCCCTCGGTCCTTTCACTCCACTCTGGAGGCATTACAGATATTTGTTTTTACCGAAGGTTTCCAGTGGAGTGTTACTTAGATTGTTTTCTGAGGTTTTCTAAGTCCACTACAACAAGCCCTCGGCATTACAGAGATTTGTTTTTACCAAAGGCTTCCAGCGCATTGGATTTGCACTTACAAAAAATTACTAATTCCACAAAATAGGGGCCTCCGGGAAAGCATACATTCCTATGGAAGGAAGGAAGAAACATACATTCACACACAAACACAAAAAGAAACGAAGGCATACATTCAAGTTCAGATGAAGGAAGCATTCATTCGCAAAAGCCCGAAGGCACAATCATTCATTAGCAAAAACCAATATTCAAAGTAACAACAAAATGTTTGGTTTGCGTTACATGGCAGAAGCCGGAAGCTACAAGCTATTACAAAATGATGCATCAAAAAATTCCTAAGTCTGAGTTCCTTGGGCCGCATCAACTTTCGGCTCGGAGGTAGCGCCATCCCCAACCTCCTCCTCGGCATCCTCGGCTTCTGCCAGCAGCTCCGAGTCTTCGAGATCTGGTCTCTCTTCGCCCGGGGGAAGTGGCACTCTAACGTCTGGCTGAAGGAGGGGGAGACCATACGCCGCGGGGTTGAAATCCTTTGGCTCTATCTTCAAATGCCGGGCCAGCCTCCGGTACACTAAGCGTTGAGTGAAGAACTCCCCGCCATCGTAGTAATCCTTGCCTTTCCGGGCCAGCCACATAGCCCCGGGGCCTTGGGTCCAAGCATCCACCCTCTTCTCCATCACCGAGGCCACCCAACCCTCGTAATCAGCTGCCATCCAGCCCTCGGCAAGAAAAGACTCGACGACCTTCTTCTCAGCTTTAGCTACCGCTTCGGCCTTGGCGATATCGGCGGCCTCGGCGGCGGTCTTGGCGGCGACTGCGGCAATTTCCTCGGCTGCGGCTTTCCCCCTGGCCTCAGCATCTTTGAGCCTTTGCTCCGTGGCCTCCTTCTCCAGCCGAAGGCTCGCCTCTACATCAGCAACCCTCTGCCTAAGGGTGACCTTCTCCTCATCAGCTTTTTTCAGGGCCTCGTCCGCCTGGCACTTGGCAATCCTCAGCTGCTCAACCCTTCGGGCCTGCTCAGAAGCAGCCAAGGCAGCCTGCACATAAACGCACATAAAACGAAAATATGGCATCAGAATGGTCCACCGGGGGCTATCGTAAAAAAGAAAGAATTGAAGGAGATAAAAAGGGAAGACAACTCACCATAGTGCTGTAGCTCGCGACTTTATAATCGAGGATGTCATCCCCGAGGCGGGCCAGCACTGACCTATCCTTCGGGGCCATGACCCCCCTCATGAAGCCGACAGGATGAAGGGTGCCATGCATAACTGAGGTCCCCGACTTGACAGGGAACTGGATGATCTCCGCCGGGCGGATTCCCTCGTCTATGGGGGATGGAGGAGATCGAGGAGGGGTAGTCGCAGGAGGATTCGAGGAAGGCTGCTCCTCGACTATCACTATGGGAGCATCCTTCTTCCCGGAGGCCCCCTTCTTCTGCTTCTTATTCTCCGGGGGAGCAACTCCCTTCCCGGAATTCTTTCTCTTGAGCTCCTCCCCCTTAGAGCCCCCGGCACCAGCACCGGTATCACCTGCTTTGGAGGGTCCCTCCCCCTCCGGGACCTGAGACGCCCCATCGTTCTTGAAGAATTCATCGACAGGTTTCTGAACCCCCGTCTCCTTCTTCTTTTTTGGCTCCTTGGCCAGCTTCTTCTTCAGAGCAGCAAAGCTGGAGACGTCCATGCTAACACCTGCAAAACAAACAACGAGGTCAGACCAAAAGGTTCAAAAGACGGGGGAAGGGAAATAAGAACATGCAAATATCCTAAGTACAATAAAGCGGACCCTCCGGTAACTACCTCCATTGCCACCGAAGGCTCTCTCAAGGACTGGGTATTGTTCATCCTTCTCGCCCAAAAAACGGTACCGACGGAAGCCTAGGGCCAGCAAGTCTTCGGGGAGAGTGGAATCCTTGACGGTCACATGCTTTGTGGCCCCCGGTGGCAGAGCGGCAATCTTCTTCCCGTCCTTCTGAAGTGCGGCATTTCCCACCTTCGGGTGCCTCTTGAAGTGATTGCGCAACTCCCCCGAGAACGGATTTTCTGCCATCTTGACATAGCAGAAGCGGTCCTTCCATCCTTTGTGGGACGAAGGTACATCGTCAAAAAGCCTCCAGGGGGCAAGCTGCTGCAGGTTTGCAAACCCCTCGGAATTGGTATGACCCCCTCGGCAAAGGTTGAAGCTCTGGAAAAAGAGATCGAGGGTCGCCGTTACACCTCGGGACCGGCAAAGCTGAAGGAAGCCGGTGATGTAGGAGTGACTGTTTGGAGTTAGCTGGCAGGGGGCCAAACCCACATACCTCAAATACTCGAGGAGGAAGGGATGCAGCGGGAACCGAAGGCCCATGGCAACTGATAGCACATGGACGGCGAAGCATCCTTCGGGAGCTTGGGAGAGGAGATCGTTGGGCCCCGGTTCGATCACGGTGGCCGAGGGGCCCACATGCAGCTGGGTAACGTAGCATTCGGCCCGATCAGCCCTCGACTTCAGAGCGAGGGCTGCAGTATTCAGCCACGAATGCCCCTCCGGTATTCCCACGGGCTTCCCGCAGTCAACAGCGGTTTGCTTGCTCTTCTGGTGAGCTTTCGTCTTATTCCTTTTCTTTCCAACGGCGACGCTGAGGGGTTCTGGATCCAGAGGCCGGGAGGTACTCGCCTCCCCGGATCCACGAAGGGGCAAGACGGCGACCGTAACCTCCTGTCGTTCCCTCTCTTCTTCTTCCTCAGCTACTTGAAGTGCGAGGGCCATTTCTTCATCAGCAGCAACTTGTTCAAATTCTTCAGCCTCCAGCTCAACCCGAAGGTTACTCTGTACCTCCTCAGCCACGGCAAGGTCATTATTGATCGAGGACTGCTCGCTCGATGACTCCGAATCAGAAAAGCTCCCTATTGCAGCTGAGGGCTCCCTCGAATGGTTCTGGGAATCGCTCGCTGATGACATCCTTCGGAATCGAGAGAACGCAAGTATGGAAGGAAAGAAGAATACTGGGGGTTTCCTAGGAAGGCTCTAACACTTAATCTAAGAACAATAGAGCAAAGTATGCTAGAAGAATCGAAGAACGGTGAAGAACTGACCTCGAAACTTGGGGTTTGATCGAACAGGGCCTTCTCTCTCTAGAAAACAAAAGGGCAGAGCTTCGCTATCACAAAAATCGCACAAGGGATATGAATTCGGGCTTGGGGTATTTATAGGCTCCCAGCCTCGAAGTCTGGGCCTCGATTTAGAAAGGCCATCATTACGGGCCGCCGGCTCAGCCAATGGGTGGCACCCGCCCACTTTCGACCAACGAGGACACGCCACGTCAACCCCTCTTCCAACGGCTATATTACAACGACTATATTTCGGCAAAACTGGGGTGCCTTCGAATGGTAGCCTCCGGCTATCACGCACCACGCCCTTCTGCCAGCAAATTTCATCAAACGCCTTCGAGCTTGCGGCAGCGTAAGCCCCCGACTTGTCAGTATTATCACCCCTCGGGTTCGCATCAACACATCATAACTCCTTCAGCCCGAACTCACCTTCGGCCTAAAGGAGTGGGGGACTGGGACACACCCCTCGGGAATCACACCCTTCGGCAAAGACAGAATAGCAAAAGTTTCCACAAGTCACTTGCGGAAATAAGGCAGCCCTCGTCACAATACATGCAGACAATACGTCCATGCCTTCCTCAGAAAACCCTCGACGTGTGAGGGACTGAGGAAAGCCTTCTGCGAACATACGAAGGTTGTGAATACCTTCCCTCAGAAAACCCTCGACATGTGAGGGACTGAGGGAAGCCTTCGGCAGTGGACAAAGTTCTCCAGCAAAAGCACCCAGCGAAATGATGAAGCCTCCAGAAGAAGCAACACATCTACTCCTTTTCCCTCAAGTACCTTTCGGCAAAAGGAGTGAGGGACTCCTGATGGAGTATATGGCCCAGGAACTCCCGGCCCGTAGACTCCCACTTCTCCTACACAAGTCCATTGAGCTCAGGAAACAACTCAGGCCCAAATACCGCGGCCCAAGCCTCAAAGCAGCCCAGAATACACACTGGGGTGCCTTCGGCCTCCTTGGCCGAAGGCTCTAAAACTCACAGGACAGCCCTCTCTGGCATAAGAAGCTACTGGAAGAAAACGGGCGAAGACATGAGCCTTCGGCATTCTCATGCCCTCGGCAACACAAAGAAGCCCTCGGCTACACAAGAAGCCCTCGGCAACACAAAGAAGCCCTCGGCTACACAAGAAGCCCTCGGCTACGCAAGGAGCCCTCGGCTACACAAGGTGTCATGACTGTACAAGCTCAATCATCGAAGATTCCTTTTGGAGACAGCCAACCACCGCATTTAATGCCACGTCGCATCCACCAACCGCATTCAATACGGTTGACGTACCACTGCCGGTGCCACCAGGCTGATGTGACCCTTCGGCCGTTGGATTACTGACACGTGTCCTCTCGTCGCATTTATTGCTGCTATAAATAGCAGCCCATTTCTCCTTGTAATGGACATGATCGGCATCTCAACTCCACATCTCGAGTTCATTTAATAAAATCGACTCTCTCTCCTCCTATTATCTCTGACTTCTCTCTAAGTTATTCCCGTAATAACCCTCGGATAAGGTACCCCCCGGGTAGACTATCCATCAAGGCCCTTGAATTGGCTTAAAGTGTTCAATTAGCCCCTTATATAGGAGGTTCTGCCCGGTCGTCGCTAATTGGGGCGGTTCCCGGTGGAATTTTTTGATGAATTTTTTTGAGCATCTTCTTCATTAAGTCTAGTTTACCCATACTAAATTTCAGCTAAAAATTCAACCGGGAAGGCAGTCAAATGATTTTCTGAAATTACTGCGCTGTTTAACTTCGCAGTTATTTTCAAAAAATCATTTGACTACCTTCTCGGTTGAATTTTTAGTTGAAATTTGGTATGAGTAAACTAGACTTAATGAAGAAAATGCTCAAAAAATTTCATCAAAAAATTCCATCGGGAACTGTCCCAATTGGCGACGGCCGGGCAGAACCTCCTATATAAGGGGCTAATTGAACACTTTAAGTCAGGTCATGGCACTATTTGACCCTTTAGCAAAAAAAGTCAGAAGATATGAAGCGGAGATCGTGACACTCATTCTTAGTCTCCTAATACCCAATAAAATAGGTCAGATGTTCACTAAAAGTACAATATTGCTCATTTACCCAATTCTACAACACATCTATTTGTTGGTATATCATGCATATCTGTTTCTCCGGCCGGAAACCCCGCAACTTAAAGGATCATTAGAGATAGATCCGGGCTATCTGAATCGGGCAATTTCAATCAAGAAGACAAAGTTACCCTTTGCCTATGCTCTGCTTATCATGCCTATCAATGGCTTCATAGGTCCTGTGATAGTTCTCTACATAATAATCTTTGATTGGGTCAAAAATACTATCAGCAGCTTACTATTAACTCCATCCCGCCGCCCGAATCAAAACTGGCGGAGTCGCCGACGTATCTGAAGGTCATGGCCAGTGAAGAAGTGGAGACGGTACTGGAAAGACTTGGACTTTTTTGAGTTCTGTCGTTGCAGCTCCCCGTAGTTACCCGGTAAAATACTGGGCCTTTTCTTATGGGCTTCTAACTTAATTGGACTCTTCTATAATTGGACCGGATGTACCTACACCCGGGTGTATAGTATTGGACTCCAAAAAAGTGTATAATTTTTGTGTAGGCCTAGCTCCACTCTTTCTATGCAAGTATAATACCATTAATTTAGTCTATGTAATGTAATATGGTCCATATATTCTTTGACTCACAATATGGTCCATATATTCTTTGACTCACAATATGGTCCACAGACGACCAAAAAGAAAAAGCATGCCCATGACTATGGCCCACATGGTGGGCATCCGATCCATAACCCACCATACCCTTATCTCCGACCCGCATTACCGACTCCGTTAACACCCCGCTATTACAGCATTGACGCGATCCTCTCGACGCTCCGCACAACCTATTCCGACGCAACCCACCCGATTAACGCCAACAAGAAGACTGCGTTTACGTCACTAGTCACTACCTCCCCAACCAAATTCATCATCCACAGTATCAACCCTCAAATCAGATTTTCAGGACTGCCCTTTTGATTCCACAACTTTACAAAAAAGTTTGTTTTACCCATTCACAGATCTGCTCCACTGTAAGCTACGAAGGGGAAACAATTCCCTCGGCCATTTTTGCATTCTTGATCAATTATCAGTTGATATTCCCCGGTCCATCCTTCAAAGCTTGCAGCTTTAGCCTCTTCTGTTCTACTGTGGTCCTTCTGCAGTCTGGGTATTCTTGGGGCGGCTTTGAGAATGTCTCGTAGAAGTATAATCCCTCGGGACGTGAAAGGTGAATGTGGGGGTATCTCTAGGAAAGGTTTTGAGGTGAGGTTTGGTCGATCATGGTCACGGAGGATGGTTCAGGACAGCTTTGTGGAACAGGTAGATTTGCTGAGGCAGGGCTGTTGGGCTAATATGCCACCTGAGCTCTTGAGGGATGTTCTTAAGAGGATTGAGGCTTCTGAATCCACATGGCCGCCTAGGAAAAGTGTGGTTTCTTGTGCCGGCGTTTGCAGGAGCTGGAGAGAAATTATGAAAGAAACTGTTAAGCCACCGGATGTTTGTGGCAGATTAACATTCCCTATCTCTCTGAAACAGGTTTTATTCCAATCTAAATATATAAAAACGCAATCTTTTCTTTTTTAAAGAAATTTCTATCAGATGGAATGGCTAGGCTTGATTTGTCATTTGTTGTGCTTAGATTTTACTTTTGGACATATTTATGATGTTTCCCTTCCAAATTTGGCATCGAAACGGCAACTGTACACACATGACTTATTTATTGGCAACACAACACTCCATGGGCAACTGGACAACTGGTTGCTGTTTTTTTCTCTAAATTTGGCAATTGGGAGTTCCATGGGTTGGGACCACTAGATCCATCTCTCTCACATACTAGTGCTTGACAGTTTGTGCGATCCAACTCTCCCCAGCTCCGCGCGGGAGATCCAATGTCAAGGATCCTTTTCAAAGAGTGCTTAACCTCTTTGAAAAGTTTCCTCAATGTTGTGATTGGATCTTGGAAAATGCTATTGAAAGAACAGTTGTTTTCTAATGTGTGGGTTTCTTCATAATATGCAAAGGAAAATGAAATACTCCCTCAGTCCCGTTGGGATGTTCCCGGTTTGACCTACACATATTAAGGAAATAAACTTGCCAGAGGGTAAATTTCACTGTTTCGACACTGTTTGGCACTGTTTCGACACTGTTTGACACTGTTTTGCACTGTTTGACACTGTTTTGACGTAAGATAACTTTCCATTTAGAGAAATGGGAACTTCTTTTTGGGACATCTAAAAAAGGAAAGCGAGAACATCCCAACGGGACGGAGGGAGTATATTTTTGGAAATACTTATATATATTTAGATTGCTTTCTATCTACATAATTCATGTAAATTAATAAAAATGTATTCAAACAAATATTAAAAATAAATTTATTGAGATTAAAGCGATATTTTTTCCCTCGGCATTTTTCTTTCTTTCCAAAGTTCTCCTATATTTTCTTCCCTGCATTCCCCCCTGACATTTTCTCTATTCCAAACAGACCCTAAGAAAATAAAATAAAATGAGGTGGTTGTGGGATTGCTGCTAGCAATAGCAACCATACTCCATACATGATTTTCCTATCCCATATTAAGAGAGTTTTAATGCATGTAGAATAGCGGACAATGAGCTGCCAAATGGGAATGGTACCAAGTGGAAATCAAGTTATTTTTTGTAGTTATGCATTCATCAAGGCATCAACTATACAACAACAACATTCAAGATTTAGTTCAAAAGATTTTTAGGGTGGGGAACATGTAATCAATATGACTTGTAAAATGAAGAAGAAATTTTATCAATCCATGACCTGAAAGATAGATGAATTATCAATACGGGACCTGAAAGATGAAATGTATCGGTATAAGACCCGAATGATGGAAAATTATCAATCTAGGACATAACATTTCATGGGTTTTTATTTATTTAATTATTTATTAATTCCATTGCTAATATTTTATAAACTTTTCTTCACAAAAGTTTATTAGTTTAATAAAATTACATAATATTTAATTTTTTAAAATAAAATATAATTCATGACAACCTAGGTCTTAGATTGATATATTTCGATCATTTGGGGTCCTAAATTGATAGTTTTCCATTATTCGGGTCCTATATCGATACATTTCTTCTTCCAGGTCCCGGATTGATAATTCATTTATCTTTCATGTCCTAGATTGATAAAATTCCTGTTATTGTTTGGTCAACGCGCAATCATGGTGGTATTATCCCGACTAAGTTAATGAAATGCATTTTTGACCAAATGCATGGTGGTATAAAATGACTTTATTGAATTTTACTTTTACTAAACTTAACAACATAGGCGCTGGATTGATAATTTTTTTGATAATCCATCTATCTTTCAGTGTACTGGACCGAAAAAGGTGCACTGTGTGTGCTATATTCATCAAAATCTCCGTTTCCTTTTCTAAACACTGGTTTGTGATTCATTTTCACATGTTTAATACACTTTTGTATACTTAAATGGAACCTTTACCCTTCAATGTTATATTAGTTTGGTTTGTCTTTGTCCTTAGTTATTCTTGTATACTTTGTCTGCCGGCTGGAATATTTATTGTGTTCTTAATCAATTATGGGATACTTTCGTACTGTATTTTGTAGCCAGGACCAAGGGATACTCTCTGCCAATGTTTCATAAAGCGTAACCGCAGTTCACAAACATATCATCTTTATTTAAACTTCAGTGAAGGTTAGTTTTCTGCTATACATCATTACATTTTTATCCAATATGGGAAGTGGCATCCATTGATGAATGGTTATACAATGGTGGTCCTTTTTAACTAATTGTTCTACACTTCTTACTTGGTTAGCTTCAATTAATACAATATGCAATATTTCTTTGATTGTTATATGGCCCCAACATGGTGCTCATTGGTGGAGTTGGGGCATCCACAATTTGAACTTTAGTTGGGTACTTGGGTTGCAAACATAATTCGTTCTATAATTTTTTATAAGTAAAAAATATAAAAACTATACATATAGAAGAGTCTGAAGTGTGTGCCACATTGGATACGTGTAAATGTATGAAACTCTTGGTAAGTCTTAGGAACCTCATCTCTTGATAACTCTTTCAGAGTTGAGTAAAGTGGTACCTTAATCTTAACTAGAATATGTGTTCCACCGCACTTAGGGGCTGTCAGGGACTGGATCATTGCCATCCACTCCATTCTATGTTTCGTTGGGCTTGGTTCCCCATAGGAATACTTAAGAGGAGAATAATTCAGAGTGAGGTTTACATCACAGTTATATACTTCCTCCGTTCTTAAATAAGTGCAACACTTTCCTTTTTCGGCAGTTTCAAAATAAATGCAACCTTTCCATTTTGGGAAGGAAATACTAAGCAAAAGGACATTTATACCCTTCATTATTTACGGCCGACCTCCTGTTTTTTTTTTTTAAATTTCTTTACTCACCGGTACCCACCCACCGATTCCATCTCTTTACACCACCTTCCTCTTCCATTTGTGTATATCCTCATCTGTGACTCTCTTCACCAACTCAGCTATTTCTCCATTTCTCCCCCCATCATTTCCCTCATTTTTTTATTTGTATTTTAATTTACGGCCTGTCAAAATGGAAGACATGGAAGGACATGAAACTGATTTTGCTCCGGTTACTCCCCACGAGCTGAGAGACACGGTGGTAATGGTTGCTTCTAGGCGGCGGTCGGTTTCTGCGGCGGCTGGATCTGTTCACGTGGGATGACGATTAGCGGAAGCGGACGAGGGGGTTGTTGAGCTGGCTTCACGCCGGGGTGAGAAGACTCCGTTAATCGGAGTTAAGGCGAGATCCAAAGGCGAGATTCCGATGAGCATCTGGCTAGGCGGATTAAGGTGGAAGTACACCGGGGCAATACGTACTACAAAACTGAGCAGTACACCGGGGGGGGGGGTACTGTTTTCTGTCGGCTGTAATAATTTTACCTGGTTACTGTAGCACTTCTTTCTTTGTGGCTGCTGTTTCGTATTTCATAGGGTAAAATAGAGAAGTTCAACACCTTTACATGGTGTCTTAATTTTCGTGCCCAAGTGCATGTTGCACTTATAACCGAACGGAGGAAGTATTTGATATTGATCTCGTAAACATCCTATGTGGGCCACAGGACACTTAACACACCCTTAGTCTAAATTGATATCTTGAGGGGTGAATAAATTATAAACTGAACCCAAAATGGACTACTCAAACCATGAGTGCCAAACTGACAAACAAACCCTAACCAGACTAGGATTTGATATCATGTTAAGTTGGGCCTAACTCATGCCATAAATCCCCAAGTGGTGAGGTTTTCATCATTCTATACAATTAATATAGATCCGAGAAGCATCCCATTGAAATACATAACAACTTCCACCAATAATTTGGTGTTAACTTTTTCAATATCTTTGTCCTCCAACAGCATCTAATGATGACGGCAAGTTCCTTCTTGCTGCTCAAAAGTGTAGACGGACAACATGTACAGAATACATCATCTCCTTAAACCCTGAAAATATCTCAAAGGGCAGACGTTCCTACATTGGAAAGCTAAGGTGAGGAGAAACCTAAAACTCCATACTGTTTTACTTTGTATTGTTCGTCACTTTATGTCTTTCTTTCTGACGAGTGCTTTTTGCTCACGTGGGTATGCAGGTCTAACTTTCTGGGGACTAAGTTTGTAATTTATGATGCACAGCCCCCTTCTGAAGTCAAGTTTACTAAATCTCATTCTACCAAGCTGGTGGGAACCAAACAAATCTCTCCAAGTATACCATCTGGAAACTATCCTGTAGCTCACATTTCTTATGAATCAAATGTTCTTGGTTCTAGGTAAGCAAAGATTGCTTCCCGTCTTGTGAAAATTGGGAGTAAAACGTTTATTTGTTATATGTTTATCTCTTGAACACTGAATTGTTGCATGCCTGTTATTTATATGCTAAAGTTGTGTTTTTGGCCTACCTGTGTGAAGAAGCCTGCTTATGAATCAAAGTAGTTTTAGCTTTTTAGCATAAGCGTTTTGGCTAAAAGTGTTATTGAACAAAAACAGTCTCAGTGTTCGGCTTATTAGTCATAAGTGTTTTTAGAGCAATAAGGGGCTAGACAGACTTCGAGAATCAATATATGTTTTTTGGAAATATTAAAGATAGGAATTGCGATTTGCAACCAGGCTGGCCTGCTTTGAATATTTTTAACTATCAGTTATTTCAAAACTATCCCTACTATTGAGTGGTTCTCAAAATACTCCGATGACTTAACTGTAAGTAGAGGTAAACAATTCATTTTCTGTCCATTTGGGTATTAAAGGTGAAAATATTAGTAGGGTATATGTATAGAAAGATATTTTGGTTCAAATTGAGAAATGCTCTAAGATGAGAAATGCTCTAATATGAGAAATGAGAATGAATCTCAACGGTAGGATTTACGATGTTGCACTAAAACAAGCTTTATGTTATACTAGTATTTAAATTTTCCGATGTTACACTAAAACAGTTTCGTATTGCACTAGGATTTGTCGATGTTGCACTAAAACAGTTTCATGTTGCACTAGAGAGGTGTTGTTCGAATATTTCAAAAGTATTTACGAAAATGCCACTGCGCATAGTTGCATATCTCAATACAATGTGAACCTCTTTTATCGCAACATAATCAAATCAAACGGTTTAGATTTATTCTCATTTCTTATCTAAAGGCTTCTTCTCATTGGAACATCACCACACACACGCACATACATATAAATAAATTGCTGTTCAAATAAGAACAAGGCTTATCATGAGAACGTAAGAACACACATTTTTATTTCAATGTGATGCACAATGAAGCTCGTTTATTTCACCTTTTCACGTTGGCATATTTAGTATTTACCAAAATGTCACCGCATTTATTTGATTTTGGCTTGATTCGATCAAAGTTTAAAAAAGTGCAATAGACGCGCTCCTATGTGCATCACATTGGGGGTGTTCTCACATTCTCATGATAAGTCTTGTTCTCATTGGAACAATACCCTATATATACTTTACTTTTATGAATATATTGATAGATATATCAGTATTGATATTGGCAAAAAATGTCAAAAATCTACCATTTTTTGTAAAACAAAGTTTAAGTTTTAGAATTCTGCTGCATATGATTTTAAATCCTAAATTTAACATAAAATTTTGATAAAGCTACTCTAGATTCTAATATATTGGTAATAACTATATACATATATATAATATATATATATATATCGATACTCTACTTTTATGGATATATTGATAGATATATCAGTATTGATATCGGCAAGTATGTTAAAAATCTACCATTTTTTTTGTAAAACAAACTTTAAAATTTAGAATTCTACTGCATATGATTTATAAATATGAAATTTCACATAAAATTTTGTTAAAAATAATAAATTTACTCAAAATTCCAGTACATGGGTAATAAGAGTGATACATATAATTAAGTTTTACCTGAACAATAGGTTGCTGAGTCTTAGGGAGTGTTCAGGGAAGCATGACCCGTTAAACGAGATTATTTTGTCGCTATGTCAATAGCGGCGCTATAACAGTGGGGCGCCTGGTGCTACAAGACTCTATGTAGCAGAGCGGTTAGATGTTGTGGAAATGGAGGCCGCTAAAAGCATTTTAGACCACCAATACAGAGTTTCAATATGTATTTATGTTCCCACAAAAATGAATTTTGAAATTTAATTTTATTTTGGCGAGGAAAGAGGACCAAGGAGAATGCAATGCATCATGGATGGGATCCCCGCTTCATCTGTTGAACCGGGAGGTGTAGCCCCCACACAAACTGAGTTCCTTCCTGTCAGCATAGATTCATTCCCTTCTTTTCCATTTTTCCGCTCAAAATCCAAGTGTGCGGATAGTATCCAATCCGAAACCTTAACAGCTCAGAAAGACGATGTTTTAACAATGAGGAACAAGGCTCCAGGGTGGCACGAGCAACTTCAGTGCTGGTGCCTTAACTTCCATGGGCGGGTAACAGTTGCTTCAGTAAAAAACTTCCAGTTGGTCGCTTCTTCTATGGGAAATGAGGGTAGAGTTGGACATGAACGTGAAAGCGTCATTCTTCAATTTGGGAAAGTTGGAAAGGATGTGTATACAATGGATTATCAGTATCCGATTTCGGCTTTCCAGGCATTTGCTATTTGCCTCAGCAGCTTTGACACCAAAATTGCTCGTGAATGATAAGCCAGGTGAGTCCCTCCCTGTTTTTATTATTTTTCCCGTAATCCTTTTGTGTAAAATTTCCTGATTTGGCAAGTTTTACTTACATAAATACCTTTAATTTTTTCATAATATTTTTTTTTGGAATATTCTTCTAAACCTATTATAGTATCTGTTCATAACTTTTTCATAATATTTTTCTTAATATATCTATTTTTTCATCTTATATCTCCTAGTATTCACTACCCTTGCAATTTTCTTCTTAAAGTCCATGAAAACCCTATTTGAGCAAACCATAAAGATGGAGAGAGTACAGTTTATACAAAATTCGTATCGGCTCTAGTATATGGTGTTTGGTTATTGGGAAGTCAAGGGGAGGGATTGTTATCACTTTGCTTTGTTTGGTAAGAAAAAATAGCCCCTCTCCTTCAGCATTGGTGAAATTTGGAAAGAAAATGAAGGTTTTCTACTTTTAGACCAAGTTACCATCCTGTTTTGCTTAGGAATATATTCTCATTCTCTGTTGTGTCGTATACTTCTTTAGCCCATCTATTCCTGATTATCATCGAAACACATTTTTTTCCCTCCAGGCGATGTTATTAGTAGTACTTTAAAAATTAATTCTCATAATGTATTTGAATATATTTTGCAATTGATTGTTTGCAAATAACTCAAAATTAAATTTTATAACAATATGTCACACTTCTTATCATATACTCCGAATAAAGAATAAACAGCTTATTCAACTATAAACCAAATATGCTTGTAAATAATGTTGTGGTTTATGTAATAATTGATTGACTAAAACCTTTAATGAAATAATCAAGAATATAAAATAAGGGTGCTATGTTTATAATTTTTTTACTACGTATTATCTTTCCCCACATCATTTTACCAAACAACAGGCTAGCATTTGTATCCCTCCCCTCCTGAATTTCTTAACTAAAATGAGGGGAGGGGTGTATTATACCTTCTTCCCTCGGAAACCCTCGATTCTTGAACTAAACATAGCCTTAACATTCATCCCTTCCCTTCCTTCGAACATTGAACAATAAAAGTTCAATGTTCCTTCAGAAATTTAATAAAGAAGAGATAACCAAGCATTCTAGCCCAGCTGGTTGTGATGTTACTGTGTCTAGTGAGAGGTCTCGAGTTCGAAACTCGCTAGGCACATAAAGGGTTCGAAACTCAATGGAGTGAGTTTCAACCCTGATTACTCCTGACACCCCAGCCCCCTCCCCCAGACCCACTTGGAGGAAAAAAAGATTTGATACATATTATTTCTTGATTGTGGCAGATGCATCGAGGAGCTGTTCAGGGACACACAAATATGCTGTCTGGGCTTCTACGAGTTGCCATGTTGATCCCCCCTTTTCTGCATCCATCGCATTGTGCCCCCGTTTTTTGCTCATTTTGTTTTTGTACATACATAATTCGATACGGGCATGATAGTGTTTTGTTCTTTTCTCTATAGTATCACATTTCAGATGGTGCGTGTTGCATGTTCCACAGAATGATTTTCCTTGTGACTTCATTTTTTTGCACATTGACAAGTCCTTGGGCTATGGTTATCCTCCTGGAATGTTTTCATAATGAACGCTTGCAAGGGGTTACACATGTTTTAATGTCCGTTTAAAGAACTTATATTTCTGTTCTATCAAATTCTAACACTAACTCAATTAATTGCACCAGCTAGATTGATTACTGATGGAAGAAAGTATTACCAAGTATAATAACTGACTTGAATTTGACAAAGTATTCATACTTTCGAAGTTTGGTTTTAGTAACTTCTATTACTTTGGCTGACTGATTACATAATGGAAGTTAATTGAAATACCGATACCTGGGCTGGTGATATGGCAGCTACATAAAGGACAGGGCATTTTAGTCTTTTTAATTATATTTCCTATTATTTACAATTATACCCCAGTTTGTTAAGAAAGTTGTTATGGTGACCTAGCCATATATATATATATATATATATATATATATATATATATATATATATATATATATATATATATATATATAGCTTTTGGTTCAAACAAGAACATGATGTTATGAGAAAAATGAGAATGAATTTGTACCGTTAGATTTGCTTTATGTGAAACTAGTTTTTCACCCGTGCGTTGCACGGGATGTAATATACATATATTATACACGTCTACATATAAACTCAATTTTAAAACATAGATACCTCCGGTTTGAAATAGTTGCAACATTAGAAATTTTACACTATTCATGTCTACTACGTCGATTGTTTTTATTTATGAATACATAAAAATTTTATTTTTAAACAAAATATTACTATGTATTAAATTCATCTCACTTTGAATTTCCAAAATGCGATTTTTTTTGAAATTTTTACAATTAGAGAATTAAATATATTAATGGTCAAAGTTGAGTATTGACAAACATGAAAATGGAAATGTTACAACTAAAATAGAACGGATTTTCGGAGCCCGTTTTTTGTCACATAGAGCCCGTTTGGTAGTACGAAAATCGGCTGATTTGGCTGATTCTACTGAAATTTATGAAGTTCTGGCTGAAGTGGTTGCATTGGCTGATTCTGCTGATTTAAGAAAAAATTATTTTTAAGATATATTTTATTAATAAAATAAAGAAAAAAGTAGATTAAATGATTATTTACAGTAAATTCAGCCAATACAGCCAGAAAAGTAACTTGAACCTTACTTTTTCTGCTTATTATACAATCCAGTGAACGAAAGCAAAAGTTATGTGTTTGGTGAAAAAAATGGCTGATAAGCCTGATAAGCCGAAAAAACAGTGTTGCCAAACGGCCTCATAAAATGACAGAAATCACAATTAATACATACTACCTTCATCCCGTTGAAAACAACACAATTAATTAAAACATTAATTAAATAAGATAGTTCAAGTATATTTTGAAAAATATTTTTAATAGATATATAATGTAATGAAGTTAGTGTTGATCATTGTGATGTTATAGATGTATTATTTTTAATATTTGATGATTAATTTATCATTTTAGATTGTTGATTGTTTAATAAAATGGAAATTGGAAGCTTTATGTGGGACATCTAAAAAGGGAAAGTGAGAACTTCACTATGCGTGGGAGCAGATAGTAACTAATCTTGCTAAGCACACAAATTACAATTCGTGAAGATGTTGTACACACTTTGTAGCTTTTCAGATTCCCCTTGCTATTCTCAAGAATGTCATATAAAATTATTTATTAGTAAGATCATGATAGACTACGAATAAGTACTCGTGATTTTCAATGATTTTCCTTGATTCTTGCTCACTGTCATTACAAACACAAATTGAGAAAAACATCCATTTATTTTGAATGAACACATATCTAACCCCTAAGCACTTTTTCACATTCCTTTTGCAAATAAATGTATGGAAAAATGAAAGAAATAGAATAGTCCGAACTCGTAATATGATAAGAGAGTATCAATCTGTTTCATATTTATGATTTATATTTACTTAAGATCTGACAACTTGTATATGATAATATGAAGTTGAACTCTCACATGTAAAAGTTACTCCATATTAAATCAGTGAGCTAAAAATCAAGGGAAAGAAAAGAAAATCACAGGTGGCTATGATAACCATACAATAGCAGCTATCATTATAAACAGAAGAGACATTTCTGTTGCTAAGACATGTCTAGTGGGAGGTCGCGACTCGAGTTCGAAACCTGCTAGGTACATAAGGGTTTGAAACTCAATGGAGTGAGTTTCAGCCACTCCAGGCTCCCCTAGCCCTCCTCCCCCAGACTCCCCCTGGAGTAAAAAAAATAGAGTTATCCATAGACGAAAGCCACTTCAGCCTCAGCACCAGAAATCTCCCCCAACTTTTAAATTAAATTAGAGTCTAGTATCAAAAATTCGAAATAAAAAAATAAAGAGTGTAATGTAGAAATCATTAAAAATGATACTTGAATGTAACTTAAGCAAACACCGCTCGAGTTTAACAATATTCTAAAAAGATATTCGTACTAATGTTGTATTCGTACTTGATCTTCCTGGCTTAAGTGGCCTAAGTTTCTTGTTACTTAACATTGTGTATTTCTAGTATTGAATATTGTGTCGAGTCATTTCCATAAACACTTTTTGCCCATTCTTTTCTCCTAGCTACAATTACTTGTGAATTTACATCAGATAAATAAATGTTTGCAAACACTTAAATAAAGTGCTTGTGGCTTTTTTTTTTAAAAAACACTTATTTTATCAAACACTACCAACTTTTACTTTCTCGATTTTCGTGTAGAATCTACTTTTTACTTTTTCTATTACACAAAAGCACCTACTTTACCAAACACTACCAACTTTTACTATTAATCACTTTTCCCAAAAAGTGCTTTTATTTAAACACAAGCACTTGCAAACAAAGTTATATGTCCTAGTAAAGTTCTTAAAGTAACTGAAGCATATATGATAATAATTGACTTTGTTATATCAAGAGTGCAATTAGATATTTAGGCTAAAGCTAATTTGATTTTATTTGGTTTTATTAGGAAAGGAAGAGATATCAGATATTCTTTTAGCTTAGTTTGAAAATTGATTTATAGAAATGGCGTATGTAAATTTAACAGAATGAATAGTTTCCAATTTGAATATTAGCAAGTGCTTTAGACCTTATACTAAGAGAGTCCTTCCTCATTCAATACTAAAATTGTAATCTGTATGAACTTATATACTCCCAAGATTCATCAAAAGTATCCCTGAAATTATCCATTTTTCCAATACCAAATAGGAATATAAAATAGAAGAACCCGGTTGGGATTGTTACACCTTACCATGGAATCCATGGTAAGTGTTGATCAAAGGAGTGCCAATAGCCCAATACGTGCACAACCCCCTAAATTAAAACAGAAAACGGGATTTCTTGGACAAACTTTTCACCAAAATGGTAGCCATCTTCATTAAGAACTTAGCCCTTTGGTTTTGATAGCTTCTGTAATTGTAAGAGAAAGCTGCTTGATGTGTGTTATAAGCTGCAATGTGAGACTGTAAACAAATTAGAATGGGTTTTCCAATGCTATTTAAAAAACAATAAGGGAACATGGCAAAAATCCTGCAATAATTACACCGAAAGTTCACTTAATAGTTAATACGTATGAAATACACAGAACACAGGATGTTATTATTAATAAAATGAACATATGGAATATGGAAACTATAGTCAGAAACTCAACAGAAGAAAGCAAACAAATCAGTTCAAGATAGAAAATCAAGAGTTTTATCAGACAAAACTTTCTTCACCAGTTCAAAGAGAGAAAATTTTACAAATTCATACATCATTTAAATGAAAACTTAAGACAAAGAGGCCGTGTACTCACTAATACCACTGCATCAACAAATCTCTCTTATTTCTGACTCACCCCTAAACAAAAGAGATATAGTTTGTTTATTTAATCAATTTGTTAACGGAACCATGCTTGTCTTCTTCTCACTGCTCCCTTGATTAATTTTTCATCTTAACTAATAATGACCAATTGCAACTGTGATGAAATCCGTGTACCACTATGCATGTTTCTACCATTAGGCAATGTCTCTTTCTTGTATCGAGAGTGTCATTGGACATGCCCAAGTGATATCTCTTAAGTTCCAGCCACTTGTAGACTTGCCAGCCCTAAAATAGTTCTTGGCTACTGGAAAACAAAACAGTAATTCAAGTTATCTTTTAGAAGGTTAGGTGTGCCAATTTATTTTGTTTCAGGAAGCACATAATTTTTAAAAATTTAATTAAAAAGGTCTGAAAAGGCTTTCATAAGACTTTTATCAAACATATTAACCGCAAAAATGAAAAGGCCAAGCCTGTAGTCGTCAAATGGTGATGAAAGAACTAATGGTGAAGACATGATGGTAATATCTGCCACATAGGAGTAAAGAGCTGAGCAGAGAGAGATTTAAATAAAATTGGTGGCCGAGCTTTGTTTAAGAAGAAGAAGAGAAAGATTGATGAAGAACAAAGAAGTTGAGCTAAATATCTAACATGCATGGAGAACAAAGGGCAAGAAGTATGCAGTGCTAGTCTACAGTATTATTTTCTTTGATTTTTGGAATCTTGGAACAATAATACAGCGGGCAAGAAGTCAGCAATGTTTATTTTATTTAATGCTATTTAAAATCAAAGGAAAATGACCTAAACACTATCAAAATCACATAGGCAGAATTAGATAATAGTGGTACTATAGAATATAGATTTAGCTTCCATAAAACAAAATCTAGAAATACTGAAAATTAATCATTTTCTCTAACGATTTTGGCTTTCACGGCTCCGAGTTCGGAGTTCCACAACCATTTTAGCTTTAGATAAAATGACACAGAAAAGACAATGATTTACAGTTTCCATATGCTATTGATCCTTTCTCAAACCACCCATCACTTTCCCCGGTTTTACCTTTTTTTTCGACTTTCGACCGCCCATTGGGCTTCCCAGACGGCCTTTAACTTTACCCGGATTTGCACTACTTTACATTAAAAGTTAACACTATCCATAGTCCAGATTCTAAAAATTTATTCAAAGCAAAAAATGTTCCACTGTCAAAGAGAAAATGTAAGAACAAATATGACATCTAATAAGTAGTCATAGGCAGTGTGGCTAAAGTGCTAAACGTTTACAGTAAGCTTAGTTTGGTAAGGAAATTTGAAGTGAGTTGCTAAATCTTTAGCCTATGTCACTGTTTCAGCCTATGTGTCTCTTTGTTCTGAATTTGATTAAGCTTTTCATGATAGCTTAGTGTCAAAAGTACTGTGGCTAAATCTTTAAAAAATGCTTAGTTTGATAAGTTACATTATGCCTTATTCCAATTCATTAACAATAAGTATAGTCTTAAGACACTTTACTAAATCAATACCATGGAAACTTCTAAGCAGCTTGCAACTGAACTCAAAAAAGATGACCTAATGAATGAATTTATAAGCAAGACATAATTTACCTGAAACAAATTTAATTCCTTTTACACATGTCCAAATGTAAAAGAAGCCTCTGGTAGAAACATATATAGGAAGATTAGAAAAGTATACCGGGAAAAAAAAACTCCTTGCAGATAAGAAATTAAGGCAAAGGTCTGTACTGATAACTCCGTCAATAACACCTAAGCACACTAATTCTTTGTAACCTTGAGGAAAAAGAATGATCCATTGATGACATTTTTACAAAACAGTCGATTAGGAATAAAACACACAACAAATAACAGATTTCTGAGGCACAAACACAACGACAGTAGGGAGCAAAGTTGAGCGCCTTCACCCCCCTATAGATCAAACCTTCAGTTCGGCGTACTAACCTTCTCCTGGAGTCTCTCCTTCCTAAGCTGTTGTTCGCTTTTGAGGAGGTGGAGAGACGATTAATGGGAAGCTGAATACAGATGGATGATGATACTACGAACATGAGAAGGGTGTATATCTGAAAGATGTGCTTCCGTTTTAGAAGGGATTTTGAAGAGAAGCAACTGTCTTTGGTTAATCAAACTGTTGTTTTGTAAGGTACCAGCGGGTTAGCGTATCGATGGAAGAACACCGACATTGGAAAGGGATGAATAATCGAACGGGTGAAGATACCAGCGGGTGAGCTTTACGGACGGCTGGGATGAGTGATTGGATTAGGCGGGATACTGTAGCATGAACAGTAAAATACTGTAGCGTGAACAGTGAATTTTTGTATTGCTTTTATGTATTAGATTAGATTCAATGTGCAATAGATAAAGCTATAATGTGTATTAGGTGAAATTGAAATGTGCAACACAAAGGATACAATGTAGTGGAATTATGTGAAGCTAAATTGTGCATTAGGTGGATTTGAAATGTGCACTAAATGAAACTAAAATGTGCAGAATAAAAGGTATGATGTGATGTTATTTTAGTACCTTTTATTCTGCACATCTCAATTTCAACTAATGCACATGTGAGTTTAAATTTTTATTATGCACATTTCAATATCATCTAATGCACATTTCAGTTTCATCAAATGCACAATTCAGTTCCACATAATTCAATCCAACGGTCCAGATTCGTTTTCATTTTTCTCCTAAGATGTGTTCTTACCGGAACCGCTCCATATATATATATATATATATATATATATATATGGAAAAGATCCTGTCCAGCCGGAGGGACAGGATCCTCCGTCCGGCCGCCGCTGTTTGGGGCGGTTCCCGGTGGAGTTTTTTGATGAAATTTTTATGGAATGTTCCTCATCAAGTCTAGTTTATCCACAAAAAAATTCAGCTAAAAATTCGATCGGGAAGGCAGTCAAATAATTTTTTGAAACATAACTGCGTTTTATATGTTTAAGTTGGAGCAGTTATCTTCAAAAAATTATTTGACTGCCTTCCCGATCGAATTTTTAGCTGAAATTTTTTGTGGGTAAACTAGACTTGATGAGGAACATTCCATAAAAATTTCATCAAAAAACTCCACCGGGAACCGCCCCAAACGGCGGCGGCCGGACGGAAGATCTTGTCCCTCCGGCTGGACAGGATCATTCCTCTATATATATATATATATATATATATATATATATATAGAGAGAGAGAGAGAGAGAGAGAGAGAGAGAGAGAGAGAGAGAGAGAGAGAGAGAAAACTTCATGTCAGGCCGGCCTGACGGGCTGCCCCGTCCGGCCGAGCCCGTTTGGGCACCTTCCCGGTTGAATTTTTTGATGAAATTTTTTGAGCATGTTCCTCATCAAGTCTAGTTTGTCCATACCAAATTTCAGCTCAAAATTCGATCGGGAAGGTTGTCAAATGATTTTTGCAAGTTAACTGGTCCGGAATATGTATTTTCCGGACCAGTTAACTTGCAAAAATCATTTGACGACCTTCCCGATCGAATTTTGAGCTGAAATTTGGTATGGACAAACTAGACTTGATGAGGAACATGCTCAAAAAATTTCATCAAAAAATTCCACCGGGAAGGTGCCCAAACGGGCTCGGCCGGACGGGGCAGCCCGTCAGGCCGGCCTGATGAGAACAGCCCTCTATATATATATATATATATATATATATAGAATAGAGATCAAATACAAAGCCTTCTTAATTTACAAAGTACAAACTCATCTTGACCGTCCGATGAGTTGATCCAAAGGACATAAAGGCAAGGTGGCATTTTTGTAATAAAACCCAACTTTTTATTACAAGTTGGGTATACCTGACCACTGCCCCCGTCCGGCCTCCTCCATTTTTGATATGTATTTTCCGGACCAGTTAACTTGCAAAAATCATTTGACGACCTTCCCGATTGAATTTTTGGCTGAAATTTGGTATGGATGAACTAGACTTGATGAGGAACATACACAAAAAATTTGAGCAAAAAATACCACCGGGAAGACCCCCAAAAGGAGGAGGCCGGACGGCGGCTCCGGTCAGGTATACCTGACCGGAAGATTACTCTCTCTCTCTCTCTATATATATATATATATATATATATATATATATATATATATATATATATATATATATATATATATATATATATAGATTGTGGTTCAAATGAGAACACCCCTTAATGTGAGAAGTGAGAACAAATCCTCACCCTCCAAAATATATGGCGATCTGCAATGAAGTATATGGCGTTAGAGGGCATTTACGTATTATTCCTTACTGGTAGTTTAATTAACGGATGTTGCAGTTAATGTGCTCCACATATTTAGGAATGGAAAGAATAAATTGCCTATCATATTAATTTTGTAATTTTGTTTCCTTACTTTTCAATTTTGAAAGCACCGGCATCTTGTTTCTCACTTTTCAATTTATGACAAACGAAAACGAATAGCATTCCCTTTTATTCATTTATCTCCTCACCTCCTTAATTATTAATCACTATATCATAATATTTTTTTTAAACATATATTTTTGTTTTTATGTTATATATGAAATGTGAGTTACATACAAGTTCATGTGTATTACATAAATGGGGTGTGTGTGATATACAAGTTCATGTGCATTCAATATTCTGAATTGTGTGTTAGATACCAGTTTTTGTGCATGACATACTTGTTGTGATTCTCTATGTGCTAGATATGAGTTTTCTAACGTATATACATATTGTGCTTTAGATACTAGCTCATGTGTACTATATGAAATCCCTGCGGTTAGATATTATTCTTTAATTGTTGTGCGTTGGATACTGTTTTTTGTGATTGAGATACTTGTTAAATATTGATAGTTGTGTGTTAAATATACGTTCTTGTGTGTTGTATTTGGAGATGGTTGTTGTGGTTTATTATATATGTATTGTGCTTATTTCTTTAAAAGACAATTATATATGCATTATTGGTGTCATATGAAAGATAATGAAAAATTATTTAATTTGATATAATTTTTGATAAATTTGGAATATAATTTAAAAAGACAAATCAAATTTAAACTAAAAACATATTATATATACAAATTTAATCCTTATTATTTTGACCCACCATTTTGGAAAATGGAGCTCCAACCGCCACATTAAATGGAAACAGAACACGGAAGTGCTACCCATAAAAGGAATCTGTTTTGTAAGTTACCATTTCACCCTTTATTAGTTCAACGCCCATATTTTCGGTTCTAATAGACAGTTTACTATGTGCGAAAGTGCACCTTGGTATTATGCACACGTAATAGCCGATCATTTAATAAGATGGTCGGTTAGGATTTGTTCTCACTTCTCACAATAAGAGATGTTCTCATTAGAACCGCTCCCTATATATATATATATATATATATATATATATATATATATATATATATATATATATATATATATATATATATATATATATATATATATATATATATATATATAATATATACATATATATAGATTTAGGATCAAGTAAGAAAGACATCTTAGGAGAGAAATAAGAATAGATTTCAACCGTTAGATCATAGCTCTTTACCTTTTGAAAACTTTTATTACGTGAGCCCCTTTTAGTCATTTTATTCTCTTGGCTAATTAATTTACATATCGGTGCAATTGTTTCCTTATTCAGGAATCCTTATTAATGGTTTATTTCATTATTAGCTTCATATGTTCAGAAATTAATTATCTTGCAATATTTTAATGATCGGAGAGCAATATGTGTTTCAATCTTTTAATATTTGATTGATATATTTTATTATTGTTTTTTCGTTTTTCCAGTTTATGAATATTTATGGGTGAAATATGCATTCCAGAAAAAAGTTAAACTATGATTTATCCATAGCACCAGTTCATATGAATTCTTTTAACTGCTACGTGTTGTATACGATAGTGCATTAAATTATTTTACAAACTGCACTTTTCTCCTTTCCAATGTAATTTTATTTGATAATTATTTGGTAATACAAGACAGTGCTAACTAACACACAAACATTTGCACTAACTATGGACGAGGGATACATTATGCAGTTCTTTAATAAATAGCTTCACCGTTAATTTTACATTTGTGCATAATATGCATTTAGTTGTACATTAAAGTGCATTCTTAAAAAACATATTGAGCCCGTTTGGAGACCTCTTTTTTCGGCTTATCAGGCTTATCAGCCAGCTTTTTCACCAAACACGTAACTTTTACTTTTGTGTGCTGAATTGTGTAATAAGCAGAAAAAGTAAGGTTGGAGTTACTTTTCTGGCTGTATTGGCTGAAGTTACTGTAGAGGACTATTTTAGTTATTTTTACATGTAATTTTTTCTATAATTTATTAACAAAATATATTTTTAAAATATTTTTTTCTTGAATCAGCAGAATTAGCCAAAACAGCCAATTCAGCCAGAATTTCATAAATTTCAGCAGAATAAGCCAAAACAGCCGATTTTCGTGCTACCAAACGGGCTCATCATTGTATGTTAGGCACGTTGTTAAACTATATTCTTACCAGCTTCTTGTGATCCAATGCACTTTACTCATTATATATTTGCATTTTCCAATTATATGTAGTGCACATTACATATACATAATTTTTTTTACACATACAATGTATTATGCATGACTTACACTTCTTACATATTCATGAATTAAATTACTTTCATTATTACCTTTTATTATGCAAAAGTAGATTAAACTTGCAACAACAAAAATTTAAAACATGCACAAAACTCTCATTGTGCATGAGAATTGAATTTAGTTTCATCACACAAGCATAATAAAAAAGTGTACCATACTCCATCTTTCGGAATTAATATTGCACAAAGTTGGAATAAAAGTGCATCTATGTAAAGTGTTGGGTTAATTGTAATGTGTTTAAATATAGTGCACCTATAACATTCAATGTTGCATATTTAGTATATGATCACTCTATTTTTTTTCTCAAAAGTGCATCCTTTTAATAACATATGTGTATTATAATGTGAATGTAATTGCAATGATAAAATGTATTCTTACGGATCAAAACTAATGCACAAATCAGATAATGATTAGAATGGGTGGTCCGATTTTGTTAGATAGAATATCAAGTTGAAAATGGAAATTAAGAAATCATTTAATAAAATGAATGACGTTAATTATGAGAAGTTATTAATTATCATAATGTTTAGGAAGTTTTCCATATATGGTGAGGTTCTTACGTGACATCTTGGCAACCACATAGGATGACCTTTACCTTTATACCCTTCATTAAATATAATGTTGCACTCTTACCAATTTTACACACACACCTTCGACAATAAATGTGGGGAAAAGAGAGATTTAAGATTAAATATAGCCATCCGATTTAGTTAATAATGGTTAGATCTTATTCTTATTTCTCTCCCGTGACTTCTTTCTCACAGGAACCAATCCCCATATATATATATATATATATATATATATACATATATACATACATATATATATATATATAGAGAGAGAGAGAGAGAGGAATGTTCATGTTAGGCCGGCCTGACGGGCTGCTCCGTCCGGCCGAGCCCGTTTGGGCACCTTCCCGGTGGAATTTTTTGATCAAATGTTTTGAGCATGTTCCTCATCAAGTCTAGTTTGTCCATACCAAATTTCAGCTCAAAATTCGATCGGGAAGACATTCAAATCATTTTTTGAAGTTGACTGCAGTTTTATATGTATATTTTGACGCAGTCAACTTCAAAAAATGATTTGAATGCTTTCCCGATCGAATTTTGAGCTGAAATTTGGTATGGACAAACTAGACTTGATGGGGAACATGCTCAAAAAATTTCATCAAAAAATTCCACCGGGAAGGTGCCCAAATGGGCTCGGCCGGACGGAGCATCCCGTCAGGCCGGCCTGATGAGAAGAGCACTCTCTCTCTCTCTCTCTCTCTCTCTCTCTCTCTCTATATATATATATATATATATATATATATATATATATATATATATATATATATATATATATATATATATATATATATATATATATATATATATATATATATATATACATACAGAAAAGTTCAGGTCCGAATGTTCGGACAGAACCCTCTGTCCGAACATCCCCGTTTGGGACCCTTCCCGGTGGAATTTTTTGATGAAATGTTTTGAGCATATTCCTCATCAAGTCTAGTTTGTCCATACCAAATTTCAGCTCAAAATTCGATCGGGAAGGCATTCAAATAATTTTTTGAAGTTGACTGCGTTTTTATATATACATTTTGACGCAGTCATCTTCAAAAAATGATTTGAATGCCTTCCCGGTCGAGTTTTGAGCTGAAATTTAGTATGGACAAACTAGACTTGATGAGGAACATGCTCAAAAAATTTCATCAAAAAATTTCACCAGGAAGGACCCCAAATGGCCATGTTCGGACGGTGGTCGGACAAAAACGTGCTGGACAGGATCATTTATATATATATATATATATATATATATATATAGAGAGAGAGAGAGAGAGAGAGAGAGAGAGAGAGAGAGCTCTTCTCATCAGGCCGGCCTGACGGGCTGCCCCGTCCGGCCGAGCCCGTTTGGGCACCTTCCCGGTGGAATTTTTTGATGAAATTTTTTGAGCATGTTCCTCATCAAGTCTAGTTTGTCCATACCAAATTTCAGCTCAAAATTCGATCGGGAAGGTCATCAAATGATTTTTGCAAGTTAACTGGTCCGGAAAATACATATTCCGGACCAGTTAACTTGCAAAAATCATTTGACGACCTTCCCGATCGAATTTTAAGCTGAAATTTGGTATGGACAAACTAGACTTGATGAGGAACATGCTCAAAAAATTTCATCAAAAAATTCCACCGGGAAGGTGCCCAAACGGGCTCGGCCGGACGGGGTAGCCCGTCAGGCCGGCCTGACATGAAGTTTTCTCTCTCTCTCTCTCTATATATATATATATATCTAGACTTTTGTGTGTCTTGAGTCGGTTATGAAATGAAAACAACAAATTCTATCTCTCATCTCTCTCTTTTATCTTTCGGAACATTCTGTTGCTGGAAAGTCTCTAGTGTCCACGATTACTTTGATCAGTACTGGCGCTGGCAGTAACTCGCCGCACTATAGCCATGGAAGCCCAACTCAAAGCATCAGAACAGTTGAACAGAGGGTTGAGCAACAGAACCAACGATCCGATTAGAAATTTGAAGAGATTCTCAAACTGATGCAAACCTTGACATATAAAGAGCCCAGATCGCCCGGGATTGAGGACAGACCCCCTGCCAAACAAGTCCCTGGGGTATGCACCTAAAATTGAATTTCCAAAATTCAACGGTAGTAATCCTCGCAACTGGATTAAGAAGTGTTACAGGGATTTCTTGTTGTGTAAAATCCCTGTAGAGCAAAAAGCAGTCCTGGACTCGGGCCGGGTCGGGTCCGGGTCGGGTCCGGGGCGGGCCGCCGGTTCTGAATAGGTGGGCCTAGGACCGGCCCGAGTAGCCACCGGGTCCGGGTCTGGGCCGGGTCAGGCCGGGCCTCGGGTCATTTTTTTTCCTTTTCCTAATTAACCCCCCCCCCCCACCTCACCCCCCAAACCACCCCAAATGGCCCAAAATACCCAGCCCAACCCGAAAAGTTAAAAAAAATTGAAAAAAAATTAAAAAGCCCGGAACCTGCCGGTTCGGCTTTTGGGTGACCCGAGCCCGCACCGGGAACCCCCCGGGCTGGTTCAGCACAGTACCGGTTCCGGGTCGGGCCATCCGGCCCGAGTCCAGGATTAACAAAAAGTAGACATAGCTTCACTAAACATGGTTGATAAAGCTGAAATATGGGTGAGTAGTTATTTGGGTAACCGACTGGCCGACCGGGTGTGGATTGGAATGATTTTGTGATAGATGTGAATGCTAGATTTAAGGATGAATCTGGTATGAACATTGTGGAGGAGTTTAATAAACTGCAACACACAGAGGAATATATAGATGAGTTTGAATATTTGAAGTCCATCATGCATCAATACAGTTATATATTGCCTGATAAATATCTGTTGGACAGCTTTGTGGGCGGATTAAAACATGCAATCAGACCTTTTGTGAAAGCTTTCAAACCAACAACCATAACCGAAGCAGTAGGGTATGCTAGACTACAGGAGGAGTCCTTGGCAGCCATTATTACCAAACCTAACAGAACACTTTATATTTCACCTAAGCCCCTTAACTCCATTCCACTACTCCCAAATAACAAACCCCCCTTTACTTCCAACACCAAACATTAAACCTCTTACATTCCTCAAACCCAACCACAAAAACCAAAAACCCACTAAATATATTCCAGCTGAGATCAGGGCTTAAAAAATGACTAAGGGACTTTGCTATTACTGTGATGAACCCTATGATAGGAATCACAAATGTCAGTTTAAAGAACCTCAACTTTTTACAGTTGAAATCCCAGGCCAAACTGAAGAGGATGTGGCACTGAGGGATATGGAAGAGTTACAGGAAGATGAAGACATTACTTTGGATCCCAGGATCTCTCTTAGTGCACTAGTTGGGTGTCAAAACTATCACACCATGAGGCTAAAAGCAAGGGCACAAGGTAAACCCTTACATATTTTGGTGGACTCGGGGAGTACACACAATTTTGTTGACCTTGAGCTGGTTAAAAAACTGGGAATCAAAACTGAAACTATCTCAGCTCAAGCCATTACAGTAGCCAATGGTAATCAACTACTTTGCAATTTTATTTGCAGAAACTTTACTTGGAGCCTAAATGGTACTGAATTTATGGCTGATGTTATGATAATACCACTTGGGGGATGTGACATGGTTCTTGGGGTCCAATGGTTGAGGACTTTGGGTGAGATTACTTGGGATTTCAATAAGCTGCAAATGACTTTCATTATGAATGGCCAACAGGTTCTTTTTAAGGGAATACCACAAAAGAAAGTACAAATAGTTGAGGATTTGCCTTCCACAAAGATGTTGAAGCAGGCAGATCAAGTATACTTGTTGCAGATCAAGTATACTTGCTGCAGTTAGTGGAAGAAGGGGCTAGTGCATCTTTTTTCCAGATACAAGGGCCACAACACACTCATAACACATCACAAGAATGGCAGACACTCAGATCCAAATATGCTTCTGTTTTCAATGAACCCTGTACCCAAGGTTTTGAAATGCGAAATCGGGCCTCGAGGCGTTAAGGGGTAGCCTTCCGAGGCGTAAGCCCCGAAATTGTGTTGCTACAAACCTATGACATAGTAGAAAGTATAGATAATTCATAACAATAATGTAGCTAAACAAAATCACAAGTAAAACGAACATAATTATAAAATATTCAAGTCAAAATAACATAAAACTGAAATACCAAAGTCAAAACTCAAAATAACATAAAACATCAAAATTTAAGGAAAAAATTTTAATCTTCAAAACTAAGCCTATTGTCCCCATCATCACTATCCAAATTAGTAATGTCATTCTCATTGTCATCTCCTTCATTATCACGGGCCTCATTATCTTCTTCAGTTCCAACAGTAAGGTCCACGCCTACACACATAAAGTCACAAAAAATAAAATGAAACGGGATGGAAGTTAAGTGTAAATAATTATATTGAAGTGACAAAAAAATAATGAACCTCTGAATTCGTTGTCCATTTCATCAACAACCAATGCAAGTTCATCACGTGCATCCGCACTTTCTCCATCATCTGCATTCGGTTCAGCAATCCACTCATCATCAGATGATACATTTTCGAAGATCAAATTATCGTCTTTCTTTTGTGACCGGCTCTTCCTAAACTTCAACTTCTTGTTGAACATTATAAATACCAAACTATTCAACTTAATGGCTGAAAGACGATTCCTTCTCTTCGTGTGGACCTGATTGAATGTGCTCCAATTTCGTTCACAAGCTGAAGAAGAACACGTCAAGCCAAAAATTTTGACCGCAAAAGCCCACAGTTCTGGAATATGATCTCCAAATTGATCCCACCATTCCACTAAAAAAATGTTAAATAATTAAAAAATGCAGTTTTACAACAATACTACGGAGTATTTCAGTAGATAAGCAAGGCTGTTGCTTTTAAAAAAAAGTAGGTAGGGAAGATGGGTTTTAATGCATTATGCAAACTGCAGTTTTCAGTTTGGGTAATACTGCAAACGGCAGTTTTCAGTTTTCAAGAGGTAATGCACTAATAGTGTAAATCTGTAGTAGGAAAAAAACATTTTTAGTAGTTAGTTTAGTTACTAAGTGCAGTTTCCAGTTTAAGACTTTAAGTAAAATAAAAAAAAAAGGAAAAATTGAAAATAATAATCCCAACTATTGCCGGTCCGCTGAAAATAATCCCAACTATTGATTATTTTTGTATAATCCCAACTATATAGGCTATCCGCCAATAATGGTCCATGACCATATATTACCTCTATAAAAAGTGAATTTTAAATAGAAATTAAGCGTAAAAATTAAAAGTTGAGATTATTTATAGGAATTACTTGTTATATCTCATCTCATCCACTTTAGAAACTACAAGAATTTATTCATAGGGACCATTATTGGCGGAAGGTCCCTAAAGTTGGGATTATTCTGTAATAATCAATAGTTGGGATTATTATGAGTGGACCGCCAATAGTTGGGATTATTACTATCAATTTTTCCTAAAAAAAACTGCAGCTTTCAGTTTGAATTTAGATCTTAAAATTTAAATACACAAGTACACTATGTATAAACATTAAATATATTAAAGATGTAGTTTAATGTTTACCTGGGGGGCGTGTTTTAAATGAATTTTGAGCCGCCCTCATTCCGAAAAGTCCACGCTTGTATCGATATTCATCCATTTGTGCATCAGCTTTGTTAAAATCACTAGTATCAGAAATAAGCCTCTCCATACAAGCGTACAAACCTTTCTTAACCTCCACATGAGTAGAGAAGTCATCCTCCCATTTGAATATGGGATTCAAATAATACGTTGCAGCATGCAAGTCCCGATGCAGTTGGTGCTCCCACTTCTCATCAATTATCTTCCAAATCTCACTGTAAGTGGAATATTGATTTCCAAAATTCTCTGCATTTTTTTCTTTTGCCGAATCCATAGCACCGGAGATGGATCCCATTGCAGGCTCATAACCATCAACAATCCTCAACACTTCAACTAATGGCCTTGATGTTTTTATTGAGTAAGCAACCCCAGGCCAAAAAGTTCTTTCATCCATCACAATTTTTTTAACCTCCTTCCCCTCAACTAAATTTGCATAACGACTTGAAGTCCATTGTTTAGAAACAAACATTCTTTGCAGGGATTCTTTTATGGTGCCCATGCAATCTAAAGTCAAGAATGCAGTGGCAAACCTCGTGGGGCCTGGACGCACTAGGTCTTTTCCGATACACTTCCTCATAAGCTGCAAAACCCATCCACGATTATAGATAAAATGACCTTCTTAGCTTTGATCAACACATTTTTTGCCTACACCGTCTTCAGTTAAGGATTTGCGAAGCTTCTTGGGCTTATCGGGCTATTATAGGCGATTTGTTAAGGGATACGCCCTTATTAGCAGACCATTGAATGACCTTTTGAAGAAAGGAGCCTTTGCATGGTCTGATGAAGCTCAACTGGCTTTTGAGAATCTCAAAACAGCTCTAGTCTCAGCACCAGTTCTAGCTTTACCAAATTTTACCAAAACCTATGTAGTTGAGACAGATGCTTTTAAATTGGGCATTGGAGCAGTGTTAATACAAGAAGGCCATCCTATAGCCTTCATCAGTAGATCTTTGGGCCCAAAGTTACAAAAACTGTCAGTTTATGAAAAAGAGCTCATAGCCATGGTCTTTGCTATTCAAAAGTGGGAACAATATCTGATGGGTGCACACTTCATTGTCAAGACAGATCAGAAAAGTTTGAAATGGCTACTTGAACAGAAGATTTCAACCCCTTTTCAGCAATTCTGGCTCTCAAAACTTATGGGATTTGATTATGAGATCCAGTATAAAGTTGGGAGAGAAAATATTGTGGCAGATGCACTTTAAAGGGTCTCAAGGGCTGAAATTATGCATATGGCCATCTCAGTAGTAGACTCTAACTTAAGAGACTGCATTACTAATAGTTATTCACTAGATGACAACACTATGACTATCATACATAAACTACAACATCAGGAGGTTGTTCCAAATTTTTCCTATCAGGATGAGATACTAAAGAGGCATGGCAAGGTGGTGATTGGTCCTCATGACAACCTTACGGGAATTTTTTTTCAACGGCATCATGCTTCACTAGAAGCTGGACATTCTGGTAGAGAACTAACCCTCAAACGAGTGCAACAACTATTCTACTGGAAGGGTCTCACTAGGGATGTTATTTTATTTGTGAGGAAATGCAAAGTTTGTCAAGCTTCAAAGTATGATACGACTGCAAAACCTGGGAAATTACAACCTCTTCCAATTCCAGAAGCTGTATGGGTTGATGTATCTATGGACTTCATCACTGGCTTACCTAAGTCAATGGGGAACACTGTGATATTGGTAGTTGTTGATAGACTGAGCAAATATGGTCATTTTATGGCACTATCTCATCCTTTTACTGCAGTAGAAGTAGCTTAATGCTATCTTGATAATGTGTTTAAACTACATGGATAGCCACGAAGTATAGTAAGTGACAGAGATTCCATCTTCCTCAGTCAGTTTTGGAAGGGTCTTTTTTCACTACGTGGCACTGAATTCCTGTTATCTTTAGCTTACCATCCGGAAATAGATGGTCAAACTGAGGTGGTCAACAGGTTCTTGGAGACGTACTTGAGGTTTATGACCAGTGAAATCCCTAAAGAATGGTGCAAATACTTACCTATGGCGGAGTGATGGTACAATACTCATTTTCATACCGCTATTCAAAAAACACCATATGAGATTGTATATAATCAACCACCCCATTACATCTTCCTTATTTGCCTGGAGAGTCTTCCAATATGGTGGTCGATAGGAGCATGCAAAAACGAGAGGAAATCATCAAATTATTAAAAGTCACACTCTTACAAGCTCAATCAAGGATGAAGGTGCAGGCAGCAGATCTGAAAGGGTTTTTGTAGTAGGAGACTGGGTATGGCTCAAATTTCAGAATTACCGACAACAAACTGTCCATCACAGGAGTAATAACAAACTGGCCCCAAAATACTTTGGTCCTTTTAAGGTTCTAGCTGCTCTGGGAAAGGATGCTTATAAATTGAAACTGCCCCAAAATACATGACGTGTTTCTCTCCCTTATCAGCTGGTTTCTGTTCAATTCCGAATTGACCGGTTTCTAGTCCCTGACCTTCTGGACCTACTACAAGATCCCCGGATTGGTACCAGAATTTCTGCATAAGTTGTGGTTCCCGTTCTTGCCATTGCAATGCCGCTTGTCCTGTTTTATACTTACTCCCTCCGTCCCAATTTGTTTTGCAAAGTCAACATTTTTTGGTCAACCAATAATAAAAGTCAACCCTCCCTATGAATAACTAATTCAATTTTTAATAATTAAATTTACATATTCAAAAACTACATTAAAATCATTTCAAAGTCGTAAACTCCAAATTAGAATATAATTAAAAATCGGCATCCTAATTAAGTGAACAAAACAAGACTGTTTGACTAAGAAAAGTCAAATTTGCAACTCAATTTGGGACGGAGGTAGTATTGAGTGAATTCAAATAAATGGAATTGGAATGAGTTCGGTCTTATGTTGGAGGAACCACAATGGTACCTATGCTGGGTCGGTTGTGAATTCCACTTATAAGTCCGGTTCGATGAGTTGCCCAAGTTGCTCCCACATGTTTTCGTTCGGTTATGACTTATGAAGACAAATACTCCCTCCGTCCCCCAATTAAGTTCTTGGTTTGACTTCACACATATTAAGAAAATAAATTTGACTTTATTGTGGAGTGCACTGTTTTGCAGTGTTTGACACTGTTTGGACACTATTTGGCCCTGTTTGACACTGTTTGGACACTATTTGGGAAATGCATAATCGTGTTCTTGCTTTTCGTGAATTTAATGATCGACACATTGTTGATAATATTTATCTTCTCATTGAGCGTATTTTAATTGAGTATAATTTGATTGATAAGGTGTTTGCTGTGGGTTTTGATAATAATGCTAGTAATAATACTGCTGCTAAACCTAGATTGCGTGAATTGTGTGGTGCTTCTACATTGATGGGTAGGTTTTTTCATCAACGTTGTGCATGTCATATTCTCAATTTGTGTGTACAAGACGTGCTAGCCACGTTAGGACAAGCTTTGGAGATAGTGAAGGAGAAATTAAATTGATTTGGGCTAGTACTCCACTTAAAATGCAATGCGGCAATATTTGAAGGATAGACGTATCAATTATTGTGCTTTTCCTAAAGATTTGTCTATTCGTTGGAATAGTACTTATAACTTGATTAAAGTACTTGTTAGATATAAAGACCATTTTCCTGCTTTTTTAAGACAAACTTGTAACTATAGTATAAACCCGGCTGACATCGACACTTGCGAAAAAATTGTGAATGTTTTGGTATATTTTAATAATGCAACTCAAACTTTTAGTCATGTTTATAAACCTACCGCAAACCAATTTTTGTTGAAGCTATTAATCTCGCCGGCGCTTTTTGTTAATTTTTTGATGCCGCTTACGTTAGTTACTTTTGTGAATTCATGAAACAAAAGTTTTTAAAATATTACTCACATATTCCGCTTATATATGGTATTGCATTTATTCTTGATCCTCGTTATAGACTTGCTCATTACCAAATTGTATATATCACTATTATGCTTCTTTTTTTGGTCCAACTCAAGAGTTCGACGATAATCCCAGCGACCCTAAACAAGAATTTAACAAGGTTAGTAATTTATTTCATCAATTATATAATGAATTTTATGCACAATATGGTAATACACCCCCTCCCCCGACACGAACATCTTCATCTAAAGAAAAATCACTTTTTGAATTTGCATTTGGCAATCTTATGAAAAAAAGTAAATCAACTCCTGTTAATGAACAGAGCTCATATAACGAGCTTTCTATGTATCTAACATTTCCTGTTGATTATGAAGAAGAGGATGACTTTGACGTTCTAAAGTGGTGGAAGGAAAAAGAAAGAACGTTCCCGGTCTTATCAAAGATGGCTAAGCAAGTGCTAACAATGCTGATATCAACAGTTGCCGTGGAACAAGAATTTAGTGTGCCCGACAACGTCCTAACAGATTATAGAACGAAATTGATCCCAAACTCTCTTGAGACACTTGTTTGCTTCCACGATTGGTTGAAGGCCCAACGTAGAACTCAAGAATTAAGCATCGCCCCCACCCACCACTTTATGGAGGAAACAACCGAAGGCGGAGATTCCGATTGATTATTTATTAAAAAATTTATTTCATTTATTAAAATTTTCTCAATTCTCAATTCTCAATTGTACTTCTTATTTCAAATTAATATACTTGAACTTTTTTATATCTATCATTTCCTGAATTCATTGGACAACTAAAAAAAATAAAAATTTAGCCCGGAACCGGCCCGACCCAACCCGGTAACCGCCGGGTGGCCCGGTCCGACCCAGAACCGCCGCCTACTCGGGCCGGTTCCCCCTTTCCCCAAAAAAAGCCCCGGCCGGGTCTAAGCCCCAACCGGAACCAGCCCAACCCGGGTCCACCCCTACTACTCACACGTTCTTTTTATTTATTGTTGTTTATAAACCTATTTGATAATATCCAAATCGGCTACGTTGGCTGATTCTGTTGAAATTTATGTAGTTCTAGTTAAAAGAGCTGAATTAATTGATCATTTTGATTTATGAAAAGAAATTATATATACAATATATTTTATTAATTAGATAAAGAAAAAATTATATGAAAAAATAATTAAAATGATCCTCTACAGTAACTTCAGTTAAAGCAATCAGAAAAGTAACTCCAACTAATTTTTTCTTATTACACAACTTAGTGCTTTAAATAAAAAAAATACATGTTTGATAAAAAAAAAGTTGGTTGATAAGTCCGATAAATCGAAAAACAGAATCACCAAACAAGAAAAAGTGAGACTCCGTCTTTAAACATTACCATGGAGTGCGAGGAGTTTGGCAACTAAACATTTTTGGCTTTTCTGCACATTCACTGATTTCACTCTAGAGTCTAGCCACACTTTCATGATATAATATACGAAGTATGACTTTTCAAAAAAATTGCTTTACAAGCTCAAAATAACTTGACTTCATTAGATGTTACTCCACGGCCCACCGGTTGAAAACCTCTTCACTTTGTAAATAAATCTTAACCATACAAATTCTCTTCTTAACAAAAGACCAAGCATAAGCTTAACACCAACGACAGTAATGACATGCTTTGTACAACAAAACTCGTTGCAATCTACCTGGAAGCTACAATAAACGGCATAGCTTGCATTCACACAACAACCCCCAGGCCCCAGCACTAAAATTTTACATAAATAAAATGAATGCTTCATACACTGATACACATTCATTTTCTGGTTTTAGCACCAGGTTATGTCACACATATATACATGCTCTAATGACCTGGAGTACTTCTAGCTTGCATTCACATTCTCAGTGAGCTATATAGCCAAGCTCCTTTGCTCTACTTGCAGTTAAATTCTTTGACTGATAAGAGTCTTTGAATAGATCAATCATTGTTGTGTACCACCAGTATCTCTAGATCCCATCTTGGCAAAACGCCCTTTAATTCTTATCCTACTCTCCGCCCGAGCTTTTCTAGACTCATATCTTATCTGCTTCTCATATCTGTTATCATCATATTGATCACAAGTCCCAGCAAAAGTCAAAATCATAAATGGGAAGCATATCCTCTGTGTTAAAAAGTACGTCTCTTTTTCATTTTTCAAGAGGGATTAGTTATTTTTGTTGCCACTTTTCCCTTCTCTTATTTTTGGGTTATTATTATTGAAGGGTAATGTGGTCATTTTACAGACAACTATAAATGTTGAATGAATTCCATAGATATTTTTAGGGGTGGGATCGGTCCAGTCTTGGTCGGGTTTTTGCTAAACCCGAAAATTACCTAGAAGGTCTCGGGTTATGAAAAATAGGGACCGTTACAAAGCTCATTATATTCGGTCCGAGTCGGGTTTTTGGTAGCCCGGGTTTGGTCCGGGTTCGGGTTGGGCCGGTTAAAGCCCGAACGTGAACTATCTCATTGTTCTTTTATATTTTAACACCTATTTTCAAATATAATTAATAAAAAATAAATAAAAAATTAACACAAATATTAGTCTCCAAAATCACCAACAATTCAAATCCAAAGAGAATAATTATCTTAATATTTTATTTAAGATGCATATAAATAAATAATATAGGTTTCTTAAAAATATTACGAAATAAAATTTATAGATAAAAATGTGACTAAAGTTGCTATAAATATATTTTCATGGTCATTACGCTAAACAAATTGAACATATTTCTAGTCACTAAAAGTTACTAAATGATTTTTTTATTTACCGTGATTATTGTCATATATTAGGAAATATTTATAAATTCATATTCATATATTATATTAATTTTATATTGAAGCTAATTGTTTCGGGTTTTTATCGGTCCGGGTCGGGTTATAGATTTTAAGGCCCGTAAATGAGACCGGAATTTCGGGCTCGGTCCGGGTTTTTTTTTAATTCGGGCCGGTTAAAAAGAAAAAACCCGGACCGGGATTATAATCCGGGTCGGTCCAGGGTCGGTTTCCGGGTTTCGGTTCGGTTTTTCCCACCCCTAGATATTTTGGCATGATAAGAGTTACTATGAGATAATCACTATCTACACAAAAAGAGAGAAATATAGAGAGCAATGTGCTTACTTCCTTGTCTTCTTCTTTTCCTTGTACCGAGAAATTGCACTTTCCCTATCCCGGATATTTACCTCACG
Source organism: Cuscuta epithymum (assembly GCA_945859915.1). NCBI lineage: Eukaryota > Viridiplantae > Streptophyta > Magnoliopsida > Solanales > Convolvulaceae > Cuscuta > Cuscuta epithymum. Next base: position 2,832,899 of record CAMAPF010000972.1, on the reverse strand, counting down.
AGGAACAAATTTAGGAAAGGTTTCAATATAGCTAGAATGGTTTGATTCCCCTTCGTTATGATTATTTGCTTCACCTGAATCTTTATTGGGAAGTGACGAGTTGTTCTCATTGAATCCATGTAATGGGGCGAAATCGTCAACGTCATCACACCAATTAAAGCCACTTGACTGCAAGTAGAGGATAGTGTTACAATGATTAAGAAACAAAGATACAAACACACAAACACAAAGATCAATTGAATTAGTTAAACTCGGTGTGTTAAAGAAACCTTTACTTCTGAGTAAGGCATTAATGGAGCCTCCATGTTCTGTTCAAATCTGGAATCAGTCTCTCCAAACAGACGGTTGAGTTCATTTTCCATACTCTGACAGCCTCCACCAGGCTCAGGTTCCTCTTGGTCAGCAGAGAGATCAGGTTCCAGATTAGACATTTTGCGAAGCTGAGAAAGTATTTCTTCTTTGTGTTGTCCACAAGCAGCATTCCTATTCTGCATTCAATAACAGTATATACACCCATCACCCCATTTCCCCAATCACTTGAAGATCAACATTTCTTCACAGATTGCTAGTCATTACAAACTTTGAACTTTTAGACCAAAACTTGAAATGATCCTTAACCAAATGTTTCTCATGTTCAAGAGTAGGATATGCAAAACACAATATCCTATGACTGAAGGAAACATTACAAATATGACCAAGGTATCACGAAAACTTAATAACTTATTTATGAAGAAAAGACTATAATACTTATAATTATGTTGGGATCAATCAAACTATACTAAAAGCTCAAATCGAATTGATTGGCTAGTCTAACTTAAACCCTTTATAATCTCATCTCCACCCCAGTTCAATATTTCAGAGTGGGACTCTTGACCAAAGAAGGAAAATCATTGGATTAATAGAGCATAAAAGTACTACTCTCATATATCTCTCCTTAATATTCTAAAATGAAGTTAGTCAAAGAAAAAACTATGAAGTAGCAGACCTTGGGAAGAGGAGGAACACCCATGGCCTGAAAATTAGGGTTAGAATTATTGGGAGCTACTATCAAATCGTCAAGATTGACAACGGCCGGAGTGTCCCAAACAAGATAATCCAAAATCCCATCATCTCCACTTCCGTCATCGCCGACACAACCATAGCCATCCCCATCGTGGAGAAGGGCCTTTTTCCCAACATCTTGGAACCCGAAAACAGCAAGCAGTTCAGTGACGGAAGGACAGCCGGTGAAGCCCTCGAGGGGGCGGCGGACGTGAGCGGGGGAGAGGCTGAGGGAGTGGGATTCCCAGTCGCAGTTCTGGCAGAAGACGGAGGAGTGGGTGCAGCAGAAGATGGTGGCCGGGGAGGAATCGCACGCGTCGCAGAGCAAGGACCGGGTGTGTTTCGCGAAGAGCGGGTTGGTCGAGTGGACCTCCCGGTCGCAGGCAAGGCAGAGGTTGGCCGAATCGGGTCTGCAGTACAGCACCGCCATGGCTGAGCAGCAGAAATCGCAGCGACGGCTGAGTTTCCCTTCCTGCCCTTCGTTCACGCCAGCCATTTCTGGAGCTTTTTGTGTTTCTACGATTCAAACTTACAATAATAAATGAATTTCTTGAGAAGAGAAAGTAGTGATCATGGAGATTATGTGATCATGAATTGGTGATGCGCTCTGGAAAAGCTAGCTGGGCTCACCTAGAGTGAGTGGAGATGGAGACAAGACAAGAAAGGTTGGGGAAATAAATTGGAGAATTGCTAATTTATCTACGTTGCCAGAATAAGCACGTCCTTCCTTCCAGGTAGAGAGTTTTTGGAACCTTTTTTGCAGCACTTTTCGTAAATGATTTTGTTTGTTTTTTTCTATTTATTATTTTTCAAATGTCAAATACGCTTTTAGTCCTTCATTTCAAATTTATTACATTTAGTTCATAATTGTGACATTCATATTTTTAATTATCATAACTACGTATGATTTTATCTTAATATGTAAAAGACTAAAAATTTCAGCATCATAATAATTTAAGAACATTCTTTTTTTATGAATGTCGAATAAATATGGAAAAGTTTCAGAGATAAATATCAAAACGGTATCTTGTATTGTAGTTGAACAGTAGAAAATAACAAAAATTTAATCTCAAGTGTCAAAATTAGATTTTTTGGCCTTAAAACTCCAGGTGTTGGAACTTTAGATTTTTTTTTAATTTTGTACTCCCTCCGTCCCAAAAGTTTTGGTTCGCCAATTTTGACATTCACGTGAATTAATAAAGTAAAAATTGTGTGCTTGAAATTTGTGCAGAGGAAAGAGAATTAACTTTAACCACATATTCCTTACTTTAAATGGAAATGACAAATCTTTTTGGAATATCCAAAAAAGGAAATTTGGCAAATCTTTTCGGGATAGAGGAAGTATATGCAATACTGATGTCATACGAAAAATTATAAAAAGTTGTGAATTTTGATTTTTTTGTAAAAATTGAAGGACAGATAAAAAAAGTTATAGTAGTAATAATTTTCAAAAAGATTTGTTTTACTAGTAACCAAGACTAACACTCTATCCCCCCCTCCTCCTATCTTCATTTTGGGAATCTATTGCCTTACCAAAAAAGCAGAAATCGGTTTTGTTCACCCTCACCCTAGTATATAGTCATGTGGCAGATCAACTCTTTAGTACCCCGTATTTTACAATTATTTTAACTTTTTCAAATTTATGATCCATTTTTTACAATTTCATATAATACCAATGTTGCATATAAAATTTGGTGTGTTTTTATAAAAAATTGAACCATAAACAAAAAATTACGGAGTACAAGGATTTAAACAATAAAATGTAATACACATGAGGGCAAAGGAAGGAGGGGTGATGGACTGATGGTCACCCACTTTGTAAACTCTTCATATATTCTCCAATATAAGAGCTCGGGAGACCGAAATCTCCATTTATAACTTTTGATTTCGCGCGCTAAATTGTGTAGTAATAAGAAAAAGCAAGGTTATGCGTATGGCTGTATTGGCTGAAGTTACTGTAGAAGATCATTTTAGCTATTTTCATATAATTTTTTATTTATTTTATTAATAAATTATATTTTAAATTTATTTTTTTCATGAATCAATAGAATCAGTCAATGCATCAACTTCAGCTAGAACTTCATAAATTTCAGCAGAATCAACTGATTTAGATGATTTTGATATTACCGAATGGGCTCTTAGACTATAATAATTTCACAACCGAAATATGAAACAAGATTAGAGTTGTGAGTTGTGACTTGTGAGAGGGTTCAACAGGCCGTGTAGGGTTGACTGGTTGGCCGTCTAGAAGCGAATGGATGTTGAAAATATGTTGTGAATGCTATATAGAAAAATATATTTTCTTAAAAAAATATACTTCCTTCGTTCTTAAATAAATGCAACAGTCAACATTTTACATTTGCTGAGACATAACTTTGACCATTAATATATATAAATTTATATTAGTAAAAAAATTAAAAAAAATAGATATTGAAAATTTACAATGAGAGAAATTTAACAATATTTTTTAATAAAAATATATTCATACATTAATAAATAAAACATGGTCAAAGTAGACCATGTGAATAGTATAAAATTTCATATGTTGCATTTATTTAAGAAAGGAGCTACTATTTTCTTTGGACTAAATTGTACTCATAACTTATACAGTTTTACTATGTTGTCATTGATAGGTCCAGTGCAACACGAGTAGGGAGTTGTGAAACTAAACAGAGACTATCAAACAATATAGGGCTTGTTTGCAATCAATTAAAAAAAGTGATTTTGACTTTTTTTTAAGAAAAAAACACTTATTTTACCAAACACTATCAACTTTTACTTTCTCGGTTTTCGTGTAGAATCTACTTTTTACTTTTTCTATTACACAAAAAGCACTTATTTTACCAAACACTACCAACTTTTATTACTAATCACTTTTTCCAAAAAAGTGCTTTTATTTTAGCACAAGTGATTGCAAACAGAGCCATAATCAATTATTGAAAAGATTCTTGGTGGTTTAATGCACAATCCACCTAATAATGATAATATCAAAGGTGAAAGTAACTCCCCAAGTAGATGAGACAAGAAAGTAGGTGTGGGGTGATCCAAATCTTACACTTCTCCAGTTCTCCAATATCACATGGTAGGGGCAAAAAGTGACTTTTAAAGCTTCAACTTTACATACTCATTTTATTTTGTTTCTTAACTGTGACATGGATCTCATCAGGGACAAGCGTTACCCTACAAATGACTAAGCACTGTTTTTTTCCTTTTTACTACGTAATACTTTTTCCGTTCTTTTTTAATCGCAACCGTCCACTTTTCACGTTTGTCAACATAAAATTTTGATCATTAACGTCTTTCATTTTTGAAATAATGGCACAATTATTAGCTCCCAACTTTTAGTAGGCAAAAATATGAGTGGATTTTGTTCTGACAAAAAAAGTGAGCTTCTCCTCCTAAAAAAAACGTCGGCTTTATATCCGCTTCTTCAATTTTGCTGCTACGCGCCACGAACCCCATGAAGGCCTTCCGGTCCCTTCCGTCTCAAATCTGAACCAGAGCTCACGCACAGGTCGTTGACACCTCGCCTCTGTCGCTCTGGTCTCCGCCGCCTGGTCCGGTCTTCGCCGCCGGATCCGGACTCCATCGCCGCCGTCGGATGCAATCATTTGATCTTTTCTCCTTTCTTCTGTTCGGTCTCCGCTGTCACCCTTTTCTTCGCACCGGAATCCAGATTATTGGTGGCGGTGCAAAAAGGTTAGGGTGGCAATTGTGCCTTCAAGGAAGAGGCGGTTTCGTCGTGCAGCTCCACCACCGTTCAGGTGTCCTAAAGCTAGGGACGGAGCTAGATCGGGGATGTTGAGGTCTGTTCTAGGCTAGATCGGAGCTGGTCGAGGCTAGATCTAGACGGTTGGGGTCCGGTCTGGGCTAGATCGGGGCTGATCAGCACTAGATTTGCGCGATTGGGGTCCGATCTGGGCTAAATCGGGGTTGGTCGTAGCTGGATTGTGGACAGGGGAGGGGTGTGGGGTTGGGGTGTTGGGGCGTGGGGCTAGGGAGGGGCAGGGCTGTGTACAATGGCTGTGGGGTAGTAGTGTCGGTGGTGGCGGTGCTGGTGGCTGGCAGATTTGGGTGAAAGCTATAACTTATGTCACTGACCAGCTGTACCGGTGTCACTTTGGCCGGTCCACTATGGTGGTCGCAGTGACACAGGCGGTGGCCGCAGTGACACAGACGGTGGCCGCAGTGACACGGGCGGGTGGCAACAATGACATTTGATAGTGACATTAAAACAGGATAGTGACATTAAAATCTGGGAATGACATTAATATGACCTTCTTGATTACTTTTTTGCCCCTTTTTAAAAGTGGTCACTTTTTTGGTAATTGGTTCAAAATTAGTAATATTCAAATAAAAACCCTTCTTTTTTTATTAGTGAAAAAATTTAAAGATTCAGATTTTGAAAATTTAAAAATATTTTTTAAAATTTTAATCTATAATACATTAATAAATAAAATATAGTCAAAGCAGAATATGTGACTATTGTAAAAAAAAACCCAATGTTGCAATTAAAACAGACCGAAGGTAGTATAATTTTATGTTTAGGCTATCCCGTAATGAGAGGGGTGAACATCTCAAATTTGAAATTCTCATTTCAAAGAAGGTGTAACCCAAGTAAAAAATTGTATAACAGGATGTTATAGTGAATTGGGGAAACCCTAGGGTGAGGAATTAGACCATTTGTAGTGGTGGAGAGGCCAGAATGTTAAAAACGGACTCTGCCCATATGAAAAAAGTGTTTAGACTCCTATTTTCCTGCATTCCAGCACCGTCAATAAAATACACTCTGCATATCTTTTTACATATCAGTTTAGTAAACCATTAATTAAAAAATTATAAGTAATATTTTCCTTTTAATTTTTTCCCTAGAATAATTATGAAATAAACAATACACATTTTGATGTAAAAATAAATAAATTTCATTCATTTTTTTAACGTTTATTTATTAACAAAAAATGAACTTAGTTCACGTAAAGTTCAATTATGGAATATTCAATTATTTGTGAAGGCTCCATGAATTAAAAATTTGTGTTTCGTGTTTTTTTGGCCTAAGAACTCCAGTATTAAAATTTTAGATTTTTTTTTTTAAAATTATATGTGCAATATTGGTGTCAAATGAAGCATCATTACATTTTATAAATTTTGATATGTTTTTTGTAAAATTTGGAATATAAATAAAAAAATTACCTGACTTTAAATGGAAAAGATTTTTTTTGTATAAGATGAAGTCAAGTTCATTTAAAAGAACAGCACGGTCCAACGGCCACTGCGCACCCTCTCTCTCCCTTTTTCCTTTTTTGGCTGTCAATCCATCTTCTATATTTGAGACTCACTCCCCCCCCCTTCCATTTTAATACCTACAACTAGTGATCAGTGTAAGAAATTAGAGTCCAAAAGTTCCATTTTTAACATTTTGGACTCCGAATACCTAACCGCTACAAATGGTCTTAGAAGCATGGATTGACGGAAGTGAGAGGGGACGAGCACGCCACAAGTAAGAAAAACAGTATAACTTTTTATGATTCCAATTTTCTTTAAAATAGTATATTTTTTATTTGTAATCAAATTTTTATAAAAATATATGAAATTAACAATTTTTATAATCTTTCATATGACACTAAATTGCATATATAATGTTTTTAAAAAATATGAAGTTTCATCTGATAAAACTTTTTACGATTAAATTTTTTCGTAAATAGATCGAAGTGTTAAAATTAATATCTCATGGTTAACACATTTTTTTACATCTTTCAGTTATTCTTTTAAAAAAATCTCAAGGAACAATACAAAATATTAAACTCCAAATTTATTTATTTTTTACATTGGAATGGTTGACTTGTTATATCACATTTATTCGGTAAAAAGGCATTGTCAAAAAATGGATCGTAATAATAAAAAGAAGGGTTTAAGTAAAAAACTTTGCTAAGTCAATATACTAATGATGCTTGATTGCAAAAAAACTAAATTGACTGTAGCGTATTTGATTTTCTAACGGAGAGGATTGCAGTTAGCTATTTGCCTATTTGATATGATCATACCTCGTTGTATGTTCTTCCATTTCGAGCGTTTTATTATTATAACGAAAATAGTGCATTTGTAGAAAATCCTTAATCAATAAATATTCAGAATTTTGAAAGCGATAAGAGCAATTTACAATTTAAAAAAATAAATAAATACTCCGTAGTATACATAAAAAGAAATAATTATTACATATTTATATTTATGACTAAAATAGAGATTGTTCACAAAATGTGATTAGTGACCATAGTAGCAACTTAACCATAGTAATTGGTGTTCAACTTTTAGACTAATGTGAACATAACACTATAGTGTAATAACTATTAGTATATTTGTGTAAATAGGTTTTATTTTAGTTATATTTTCATAAAAAACTAAAAAAAAAAAACTGTAGGTCAGTTATAAGATAAAATGACCCTACTCAGCAGCAAGTCATTTTCTCTTGATTTTAGGGTTAAAGTACTTTTCTCAACAACAAAAACACCAACTTCATGCATTTCCCATAATATATGCTGTCCCTATCCAATTAAAATCCCATTTGCTCTTTCAGTTCTCGCCTAATGACTTCCTCATTTATGTCTAGAGAAAGGATTAGGAATTGATGTTTTGTTTCAATATTTCCAAGTAAGTGTCAACTAAACAAGTTCATTTCCTTAATCTAAATTTTAAGCTAATAAAGATTTATTAGTGATCCCAAACAGCATTGAAATTTTGTCAAGTACATGCCTCTTTTTCATATTTATTCTTTTTTTTTTTATCAATTCCATGCTATTGTGACCATATAAGGAAAGAATCTCGCAAAATGACTTGATTGAAGGGTATGAGGTTATCTTTTCAAGGGTTAGTCAAGTCTCATCGTAAAACACCACCATTATTACAATAACTATACGAAAATTCTACCATGGAAAGCTCAGTTGGTCACAAATTTACAGGGGTGGAATTTGGAATAAGTAACTCAAAATTAGGGCTGGGACCGGTTCGGTTCTTACTCAAAATGAGTGGAACCGTTATAAAAGTTTTAACTATTAAAATCGGTTCGGTTCCTATATAAAAAATCAAGAACCGTTATGGAACCGAACCGGTAGTAAACGGTTCGGTTCTTCCTTTTACCGGTTCCTAGAATAATTTTTTCTCGTCTAAGAATTAACGCATAATTTACTTTCTACAAACAACATAAACACGTCGAAAATCAAAACATGAGTATTAAAATTTTATTTGAAGCTCTAATCACTTCAAACATCAAATCTCAAACTTAACTAATGAACTTTGAACACTTAATAGAACAAAAGTGATTTAAATTTTCATGTAATAAATGAAACATTAGAAATCGTTGTGGTGTCGGAGCGATGAAGGTTACTCGTCATCATAGTAGCAAGAATAGGACGCCTACTTCAAGTCTTTCAAAACATAAAAAAAAGACATTGAGTTTGCATGTATAGATGTAAAAAACATTATTACATTCTATTGATTCATAATAAATCTAATAATTAGAAATATCATGAAAATAGTAAAGTAAAATATGTGCAATCAACTACAAGTTATTTGAGTTATTTTATATTTATAAAATTTATGTGATGGAACAAAACTTGATTTGTAGAAAGGAGTTTAATGTATTATATCAACCTCATGTACAATATTTATTACTTCTTTTCCGTTGATTAAATTAGAATTGTTAGTTAAATATCTTATATTGTTTTATTGTTGTTGTTGTTGTGGTGGTTATTATTGCTATCATCATCATCATCATCATTATTGTTACTACTACTACTACTACTAATATTATTTTATATTTTATTTTTTTTAATAACGGTTCCTTAACGGTTCTATGCACATATTTTTTATAGGAACCGGGAACCGAACCGTTATAACTCGCTTCGGTTCGGTTCCTACAAATGAGGCATTAATTGTTAACGGTTCGGTTCCTAGATGTTGTTAACGGTTCGGTTCCAATCGGTTCTACGGTTCCCGGTTCCAAAATCCCACCCCTACTCAAAATCAGGGGAGGTGTGTTCAACTAAGTTATCATGGTTTACAATGATCTGTTGGGCCCGAGACTTCATCGCTCTTGAGTTAGGGATTCAACTTTTGGAACAACAAACAAAAGGGAAATCCTAATTGAATTTCTCTACCGACCCTCTTGGCCACCGGTTCCAGCTTGTATTGTGCTTAATGAATACGACAGGGTGGTCCCTTCACACCTTTCCTGTCAAGAAAGAAGTAACGGGCTTTCAATTGTCCTGACATGTGAAGAAAGTTCACTCACTCATCATCTCCCCACCTTTTCATGGAGTACAAATTTGACCAAGTTATGGGCGTCTCTGGAGAAATTTCGATCACAACCATATTTCTTTGGGTTATCTTTCTTTTATTACACAATAATTAACAGAATCTTTCGACTATTGATTGAATAAGCAGAATCTTTGGCACATATAATGATGTGGAGTTTCTCTATAGTAATGTGGTGATGCATAAAAGTTGCTCGATTATGCATAATTGGCTTGTGGTGCAATACATCTCATATAGAGAGGTTAGGAGACTGATATGCAAGAAGAAACTATTTTTTTACTATAAGAGCAAAGAGGCATCCACACCCAATTTCTACGAGCAACCGAATAAGGAGGTGGTCATTGACCATTTTGCCCTGCTGCTAGCTTGCGGGTGTTGTATGAATTGCAATGCCGACACTTGTGGCCAATAACATGAAAGTTTGCTATACTGGTGTTATTGCAGTCGTTGCAAAGTATCCGAACCTGTGACATTAAAATTGATCAGCTAATGTTTGAAATTTACATGTATATGGTATACCAGTCAAAAGAACAAGAAAGTTGAAGCAAAAACATTTCTTTAAGTGAAGTCAAATGAAAAAGAATAAAGAAGGCGGCTTTTCCTTCGATTTTTCTCATTGTATTAATGCTGATACAGTCTGTGCTTTTGGTTTTACTTCAGTGACAGACGAATTAATCCTACATGTATAATTTTATGCCATTAATATTAGAGTCTGAGAATATATGCAGGAAATAACATAGCCAATTTTGCTATCCATCAGATATACACCAATAATATAAATTAAAATGAGTTTGAACAAGTATCTAAATCAAATAAATTGAGTTTGGGCTTGATTATCTTTTTTTTTCACAAACTTTCTTTTCTTCCATTTTACTCCATTTTCCATGTTTCAAACTGGTTCTACACTTTAAGGAAACTCAGACGAAAACAGTAACCACATATGGTGATATGGAAACACAAAGACTTACTTCATATCGATATTCCTCAGGCATGACTGTGGCTTCAATCTGTGCATAAGAAAACCTCAGTCAACATATGGACCCAGCAAATTGTATTTATATCATCCGTTTGTACGTACATTCATGAATTCCCCTTTTGTGAAAGATGGACAATCAGAGAGTTCCAATAATAGAACAATTACAGTAATTGATCACTAAAGTTATGTCAAATGCAATGAACATTCTTCTAAGATATGCAACAAGTTATCAAGTATCCCACGTCATTGTATATTTGGGGTTGAATCTAATAGTCCCTCCGTCCCAATTTGTTTTGCAAAATTTCCTATTTTGGCCATCCCAAAATGTTTTCCCACTTTCTATTTTAAGTAAGAAATATAGATAAACTCACAATTTTACCCTTACTCTTATCATAGTCATTTTTTATCCCACTCACCCAACCGTATCTTATCAACTTCTCCACACCCTCTTTTCTCTTTCAATCTGCTCAGCGAACAAGAGTGTAGCCAAAAATCCTACCCCCCTCATCACCAAAATCATAGCTTCAGAAATCAGGGAAAAATTGGGTTTCTGGGTCACGTTATTTGCCTCACAAATGCTTCACACGAACAGCATCGCCGGAAGAAACTAGCTGCAGACACCCTCTTGATATTAACCATGAGCTTAGCAATGGTGACAGCAACAGGATGTCGGTGGCCCACAAGATTCTTAGCATATGCTTCTATCCGGCAGAGGAAATAATCCTCACTCCAATCAGTGCTCCGGCATCAATCGTTTCATCTCATTCTCCGCCGTCCCTTTGTCATCTGTGAAATACTACCTACATGGCTATCTAAGAACCATGAAATACTGATATATACGAAGTAGTCTCTTCTGATTTTTACTTTTCCACTTTTCAGTTTTGTACTCTAGTTTATTAGGAGAAGGGCAAAATGGTAAAGTGATTGTAAATTTATGTGTTTTCTTAATCTGTGTACGGGTCAAAGATTGCACTTCAATTCGGGACGAAGGGAGTATATGTGAGATAATCATCAACTTTTGATGATCATTTTGGGGCGAGATAAACCTAAAACATGGTATTATAATCAAGCCCAATGGTGGTTTTTAGAGTGTCCGCCACTCCATTATTCAGGGGCTGGTCTGGATCCAATTGTCCACCCTTCAGTTGTCTAAACCTACTTGGACTGAGACAGATGCTTGTACATTGGTTGGTTGCCTGCTGTGCTCCAGTTCAGTATACCAGTGTGAGTTAATACCCACCTTCTTGGAGATTCTTTTGGGATAAGATAAGCCCAATTTAACAAAGTAATAATTTCAAAGGACATAAAACAAGCACAAGGACTGTATGAAAAGGGGAATGAGGGATAACATTGTACCTCCTGATCTAATGTTTCCCATGTACGGGACATGTTGAGCACTGACTTGCTGCAGATTGGACACCGATACCTGTTTAAGATATTAAGGCATCAAACTGTCACTGAATACTACGTATTAAACACTAATATAGAGTTGAATTATATTCTGAGGCATGTGAATTTACTGGTTCTTAGCTACCATCTCACTGTAGCAATCCATATGCATTGTATGTCCACATGTCATAATTCTTGTGCTTTTCACGGAGTCAAACAGAAACTGGCAACACAGCACAGCTTTTGTTTTAGGGAATAAAAAGATGGGAAGATCCACCTTGTAATAAAAGATATAGTTCTATGCACCTCATAGCAAATTGGGCAGTGATTCTTCATAGAGTTCTCGACACACACATGATTATCTCGCAGATTGACCGCATAGCAAGAGCCTGTTTTCTTGAATAAAAGTTAGAAGGCTTGTGGGTGGTTAGAAATTTGTGAATCAAAGATTTAGGGCAAAACATATGGATAGATTAATGGTTGAGGGAATTTAAATAAATTACCACCAAATCCCCAAGCTTAGTGATTAGTTGGAAAATGAAACTTATGAAATGAAAACACAATCTACTAATTTTAACGAACACTTAACACATATTTCTTTTTAAAAGATTGAGATGTTTTCTGGATACATGTAGCATTCGAGGTTTAGAAAATAACACAGTATAAATATCTAAACGTATTTAAACAACTAGGATGTCTTTTCCGCAAAGCTAGAAACCTGACTAAAAGTGTAAACCTTGATAATTGAATGACTAGACAATTTTTTAGTGTCACTGCATATCTGACTAAAAATGAAAGCATTGACAATTTATTTCAATTTACTAAAGAACTATTTTAATCAACACTAACTGAGAATTTGATATTAAACTGGGCAGGATAAATTTATCAATCATTAAAAGATTGTTTAAAGTAATTAGAATATACTATAGATATTGATGAAGATTTTTCTACATTCTACACAAGAATGTTTGACTAATGCAAGTTGGTTAAATGGTGAAGAGTGTTGTAATGTGCCACAAGTATGAAAGGGATTATTGATTTTATATGGATTAAAATGCCAGACAATTGAAAAAAAATCCCTCCAAAGTTTCGCCACTTTATAAATGATGATCATTACTCCCTATTTTTTCTTCTCATTGAATTTCATTTTTATTTCATTGTTCTTTAGTTGGGTTTCTTATGAAAGATGTGTGACAACATTCAAAAAGATATAAATCATACTCCCTCCGTCCCAATATAAAAGGCACATTTGCGTTTGGGGACTTTTTAAGGGTGAACACTGTTTGAACACTGTTTGAACACTGTTTGGCACTGTTTAGACACTGTTTGGCACTGTTTGGACACTGTTTGGCATTGTTTGACACTGTTTTGTTTGCCAAAAAGGGAAATGTGCCTTTTATATTGGGACGGACCGAAAAGGAAAGTGTGCCTTTTATATTGGGACAGAGCCGCCGCCGAAGGTTGTCAAAGTCGTAAGGCGCACCTGAAGCGCTAGGAGTCTTCTAGCGCCTGAGGCGCAAAGCGCAAAAAAGCGCTCGCCTGACTCGGGTGAAGCGCATTACTTATATAAAGTCACATATACTATTCTATAATTACCAAATATGATGTATGTAACATCATATTGAACCAAATGCATAAAAAATGCTAGGATTCACCAAAATAAAGTCATGATTCACAAAAATAGAAGTCCAAATTTAGAATTCATGGCTTTAATACTAAAACTAAAACTAAAAGATCAAAGCTGGAATTAGTTAATACACGGGAAACCATAAATAAACATATATTAAAAAAACATATATCTTTAGTACATATAAAGTTAAGATATACCCGGTAGTATATCTTTACTACATATATAATGGAATCAGTTGGTTAATTGATACATAAAGTTGCTATATGGAATCAGTTTGATGTATAAAGTTGAGAACATACATCTTTAGTACATATGACTTTAATATATTTAAAGTTAAGAACATATATCTTTAGTACATTAGGTACATATAACTTTAATATATTTAAAGTTAAGAACATATATCTTTAGTACATAACTACATATATTAAAGTAATATATTTCAAGTTAAGAACATATAAGAACATATATCTTTAGTATGTATATTAGTATTATATACAATGTAGAGTACTATATATGTATATTACAAAGAGAGTACTATGAGAGTGAGTATTATATACTCCCTCCCTCCGTCCCGAAAAGGTTGGTCAAATTTCCTTTTTTGGATGTCCCAAAAAGGTTTGTCATTTCTATTTAAAGTAAGGAATATGTGGCCAAAATTAATTCTCTCTCCTCTACACAAATTTCAACCACACAGTTTTTACATTATTAATCCACGTGAAAGCCAACTTTGGCCAACCTTTTCGGGACGGAGGGAGTACATAGTAATATACTAAAGAATAAAAGAGCAGAATACTATGAGTATTATATGCATACTAATATACTAAAAAATCACAAAGCAGAGTACTATGATACTTATGTGCAGTTTGAGTGTCAAGTGAGGAAAGCGAGAGTGAAGAGGATGGCTAGCGATTAAGCTTTGTAGTGTGTTGCGCAAGTTTACGTTTTTACGTACTTACAGTCTTAGTTTTACGTAGGTTTAACTTTCTTTACCCTATTGTTTTCATGGGCCGAGGACTATTAAGGATATGGGCTAATTGTTTTTCAAAGTTTTAAACCAAAAAAGGGCTGTCAGCCTTTTCCGTCTCAGGCGACGCAGCCGCGCGCCTATAGCGCTTCCGCGCTTCATGCGCTTCTAGCGCTTAGGCTGCGCCTTGCCCAGGGTTGTGCGCTTCTACCTTTCTCAGGCGCTAGGGGTGTAGCTCGCTGCGCCTTGTGCGCTTAAGCGCAGAAGCGAGCGCTTTTGACAACCTCTGTCACAGAGGGAGTATAATTTTTCACGAAGAGAAGATCTGCACATTGTTTTGGGCATCTTTGTCGTAAGTCATAAATTGTAAGGCAAGTTCTAGTGTATAGCTCTATGGCACAGATGGAGGTTATAGAAAAAGTAATTAAAATATTGGGACTTTGACGGCCATCAGGGCATGACAAGAAAAATGTAAAAGGATATATTTGTAGATGAACTAGTGATATCATTTCTAAGCTTATTGACGTATCATTGCATCACTGCTAACTGAAAAGGTATCATCAAGTGTTGGGAAGAATCTTATTTCAACTTATTGACATATTTCAAATCTATATACCATCGTAGATTCACAATTGGAAAAGCATGAGATTCATGTGTCCAAATCTTAATTATTGGGATTAGTACACATAATAATGTAGGTCATCCTTTGAGAACTCTGCCAAATAACTCAATGAATGCATATACAGTATGCCATCATTAATATTTGGTATGATATTCATTGTTACTAAACCCAGAATGTAAAAGAATTACATAATATATATAGCATAGTAGCATACCACACTTTTGGCAGTGAAAAAAATTTTCAGAGCCTCCCACCCTGCATAATCAACATTGGTATCACAATAGTAATCAAAAGAAATGTGATTAAATGTTCCTTAAGTTGCAATTGGAAATTCTCCTTTCCTTATACAAGGGCACCTGATTGGCCAAGGAAGATAATGTAACACACTCACCTACAGATCCCACATTCATTACAATGAAACTGATTCCTCGTTGTCTGACATGCAAAAGAAAAGATATAGTTTTAGAGATATCAATAAGATTTACGGGCAAAAGTACCAACAAACTAGATGTCTAGACATGAAGAGTTTTTCAAGTAAGTGCTAATAGCACTTCTATAAAAAGGCCCAATCTGGCCAAGCCCTGTTTTTCATGGCTAAGCACAATTTTTTTCAAGGAACACAAGTTTCTTTCACTTTATTTCCAAAAGCTTCTTTTTGAAGTGAAAGCACTCTTCCTATATAGAGAACTTATTCACTTTAAAAAAGTCATCTCAAACTTATTCACTTAAAAGAAGTCATCCCAATCACTTAACTGGTGCAAAAATGGTAACTAAATGATATAGGTCCCTGCCATCCTCCATTTTTAGGAATATGGACTGACAAAGTTGATGAGTAGGACAAATTAGGTATCATTAATGATCAAACAATTCAGTTTTCACTTTTCAGTTTAACGCAAAGGGCCAAGGCTCTCTGGCACCAACCTACCAACTAAGTAGAAAGTAGAAACTCAATGCAAACACACAAAGGAAAATGCTACTCAAACCACTAACATGGACACCTTAGCATAACCGTCTGTATGAACTGACAAAATTACTCCTCACTTGACCTTGACTAACTACTACAAGGTAAATTTATAATCCCATAAAGGTGGTCATGTTAAGATCCCAATGAAGGTGGCTAAAGTAGCACTTTCCACACACAGATGCAGCATCAGATACATGGTCTGGTAAAGAGAAAGAGAGATAGAACAAATAACTTTACATCATCATCATAAAATATACAAATTCTGCAGAAATACTGTCCAAATTTGACCCCACACTTCATGCAGGCTCCAGCAACCTATTTGAGAGAATCAATGAGATTAAACAAATATAAGTATTCAATCAGTATGAGAAAATTGAAAACGACAATAATTGAAGTTTTTAACCTGTTGCTCAGTATCACACACAGCACAAACCACCTGTAACATAGGTATGAAGATGGATTCAATCCGTAGCATTGCCACTATACAAAATAAATAAGCTCACGAAGGTAATTACTTTACTCCGGGCCTACCTGCTTGACATCATGGCGAACTAGTTCGTGGTTTTCCTTGGGATTGGTCAACCCGCTCTGATCGAAATAGACAGAAGAAACTTAGATAAAACATAGAGCCTGTCTGGTAATGCTTAATTTGCTGAATCAGCTTAATCTAGTGAAATTTGTGAGACTAAGATCAGTGGCTAAAAATCAAAAGTAATCCAGAGCTTGTACAGATTAATTTAGTGTTTAGTAAAGAGTTACTTGATAAGGCAAAAAGATGACAAAGGGCTCTAGAATTTTCAGATGAAATCTCTAAATGAATCAAAAAATATGAAATCAATTTTCGCAGAACGCCAGAAGTTAGTAGGAAGGGGAACCTTAGCTTCGTTGTGACAATGGCGGCAGGTAAAAACCTCGTTGCAGCAAGGGGCGCGGAGTTTGCACCGTCTCCTATAGTGATCACATCTACAAGAATATAGAAAAATCATGTAAAGTCTCGCATTGTTTTTCCAGCAAAAAATACCCAATAAAAATCACGACAGAAAAAACCGAGAGAAGCACCCGTATAGCATCTTTCCGGAGTCTTCTTTGGAAACGGGCTGACCACCATGAGTTCCGTTACCAACGGTTTCTTCCATATAGACGGCCGAGGTCGGGAAGCTTTTTCCGTCTATTTTCGACTAACTAGGAAGTCTAGGATTATAAGTTCAGGGACATGAGGCGGGCAGACTTGGCGAATTGGGGTGGCAATTCGATGAATGAAGTATAAAATGGTGAAGTTACTAATGCCTTTATAAATAATGTTTGAACTTTTCTGAATCTGATCTGATCAGAATCTTTCTAATCTGATCTGAATCTTGCTAATCTAATCTGAATCTTTCTAATCTGATATGAATTTTTCGGATCTGATCTGAATAAAATAAGAATAAGCAATAAGTAATAAGAATAAGAAGAAGAGAACAGCTTCTTACTCGGTAGTAATTTGATTTTATATACTCCCTCCTCTATTAAATGTCTCTATAGGCTTTGGCACAAGTTTTAAAAAGAAAATAATAGGGATAGTGTAAAAGGTGTAGTGGGTTGTGTTTAAATGAAAAGGTAGGAAAGAGAATGAAAATGTAAGAAAGATAATGAGGGTATATAGGTATATTTATAGGAAAGATAATCAGCGTTTTGTGGTCTGGTTGCGCTAGACGAGTCATTGGTAGTCTCCTCAGCAACTTGGGGGTGGCCCTCAGCAGACTAAGTCTGATCATCATGGGGTCGGCTTGCCACTGGTCTCTGTGGACTCTCAGGACTCTCACCTTCTCTCGACTGACTACCTTGGGGGGGCTCAGGGGGGTTTATCTGAGCCGTGGGGAGTATGATGTCGTGCTTCTGGCAGTAACGTCGGATAGATGGATCATTCTGATCAGCTAGTTGTAATAGAGGCACTGGTATGGTGAGTGGTACCAGTGTAGGATCTCAGTCACCTTCTGAAGGTACTTGAGGTATGGGATGCTGACGTTCTCTGTTGATAGTCTAAGGTGGATGGATGGAGTTGTTCTGGAGAAGCGTCGCACCAACAGTGGAAACCATCTCATATATGGTAGATGTTTGATTTGATTGGTCCTTTTCCTCTTTCTGATCATCTCAATAATGTTATCCCAGATCAGCGAGACGTGGTCGTAATAATTCATGAATGCCACGCCGTGGAAGACAGTCAAAAGGTAGATGTTGCACTTGTCGAAGCCGGTGTGATTGG
The DNA here is from genome assembly GCA_945859915.1 of Cuscuta epithymum. Lineage (NCBI taxonomy): Eukaryota > Viridiplantae > Streptophyta > Magnoliopsida > Solanales > Convolvulaceae > Cuscuta > Cuscuta epithymum. The sequence goes on along the minus strand of CAMAPF010000972.1, from coordinate 2,814,764 downwards.
TAGTGCAACCTTTGTTTAGTGTAGCCATCAGAGTCCTCCATGGCCGTGGTAGTCTTCCGGGCTTGACCTGGGAGATGAGCCTGATCAGTTATGCATGGCCCAGTGTAATCATGTCTTCCATGAGGTCTTCCTCAGTGGCCAGCTCATCATATTCATCATGCTCTGGGATTTGCAGCACTTGGTGCATCAGCTCTTTGGTAATTGTAGCCTTAGTGTCCTTGATACTGGAGGTCAGCACGTCATCTATCTCATTGTCATCCTCATTAGTGTCCTTGTCAAGTGTTACCCAAAATTATTGGAGATACACGTGAGGGACTTTAGCAGATTCGCTCATGACTTTCCATAGTGTGTGGCCCTTCAGAGTGGTCACGATCACTTCAGGTAGGACAAGACCTTCGGGTCTGACTTTGAGTTGTTCTCCTTGATGGGGTATCAGTTCAGCTCGTTGGGTTAGTATATACGCCTATACTCCCTTTCATAATGTGCACCATGGTTGATTGCTCACAACTCATCTTCATACCCGCCATGTGTGTGGAGCAATCAGATCAGTTACCACACATGACGGACCTGCAAAAGGTTAAGAAACCCTTGGTACCCATTTCAGGGTGGGTCCATCTCTTTTAGCACAAAACAAATTTTGAAATTTTTGTTTAATTTTAGTTCCTAAACCAGTCTCCTTTGAAGCTTTGATAGAGCTACATGACTAGGAATCTGATTCAGGAACCCATTTTTGAGTTATTGCAGATGCATACGAATTTTCTGCGCGAGTGAATGATGGAATAGATTTTTGAGAAGTAAATATTTTCTCCCTTGATAACCGTTTCAAGTGTTTGGTTGAATAAACTTTGAGGGGATAAGTTAGGCAAACACCGTCACAAACGGTATAGGTTGAAGCTTTAAAATTCTTCCGTTTAGACTTGCCATCATTCACTTCACAATGAGGTTTGACAACCTTAGCCTTTTGCTTAAGTTTCTCAGGCTTGCTAACCTCAACACTTGAATGAGAAAACACAGATCTAGAGTCATTAGAAGAAGACTGAGAAGAATGGTGTGTGGAAGAGCTAAACGACTGAGAGCTTGAACTTGAACTGTCTTTAAATGTAATCTTTGAAATATGAGAGGAGGTAGTGGTTGCGTCTGATCTGGAGGAAATTTTGAGAAGAGAAATCTCATTTAAAAGTTGTTCTTTTTCAGTTTCGAAAACCTCTCTTTCAGTTTCCAAAGATCTGTGCAAGTCCGCAATTTTACGGCTGACCTTTGGAATGTAAACATTGTCAGTTTCGGATTTTTCAGAAACATGTTTTTCTTCCCCTGCAGACACAGACTCACACTCAATTGCTGGAGAAAAAAGTGATACATAGTCATCAGAAAAAGGAATTTCCCTAGTCTTATAGCTATCATTCAGTTTAGTGTAGTCAAACGAGATTTCAGCTTTATGATTATTTTCTCTCTTTTCTTTTTCTTCGGCATCAGTTTCTGACGCTCATACGAAGGACATAAGTTTCGTCAAACCCAAGCCCATATATCCAATGTCATACAGTTGCCGACAGTTGACTTTCTTCAAGTTGCATGAGTTTTGGAAACCTAAGCCTTCCTTGGGATTGTAGAAAGTGGTGTCTTTAGGCTGATTTAAGAAAATTGTTTGATCTGTTTGACCTCTCTTAACAAGTAAGTCCTCCAAATTTTTGATTTTGATCTTAGAATATAATTTGCATCGTTCCGTTTGAATAAAATCAAAATTGTTTTCGCTATGATGCGTTCCAAGGTTAGCTACTTGACCTTTTCTTTAGAATTTTCCAGTTGTACGGTGAGTGAGGCAGTCTTATCCAGCTGCTCCAGTAAGACTCTGTGATTGTTTGCTAATCTCTCTTCCAATTCCTTGATTATTTGTTGACCGTCACATTTGCTTATCTCAGACTTATCAGAAATTCCAGTGCATTGGTTCTTACATAATGATGAGTTGGAGGTATCCATTGTTGATTGTTGAATGTTGACCGTAGATGTGAGGTTGATTGAAGTTTCTGCAAATTCCGGACCTTGAAGTGTAGCTTGGAGTTTGAGAACATAAAGTCTTAACCTTGATTTTTTTTTGAATTTTTGATTTTTTTTTAATCTCAAGGCTGACTCTTGGAAACTTTGGTTGTAGTGTTGATCTTTGGTGTTGGAGTTTTGAACTTTGAAGTTTGAAGTGGCTCAAAAGCTAACTCTTGAAAAAGATGGGAAAAGTATGCTTTTCAAGTAAAGGAGGAAAGTGAACTTGTTTAACTTTCCTACACCTAAACTCTTTGGGAACTTTTGAGCCTTTAAATATGAGTCACTCCTCTCTTAGTAGTAAAAGGTGAAGAAGAAATGGGGAGCTCTCGCGCACACACGAATTCCGGCTTTCAGTTCAAAATAAAAAATTTGCACCCCCTGCGCGGGCGACCTGCGGGCACGACAACCGTAAAATTCAGCGGGTCTCAAAAGACAATTTTGCCCCTCATTCTCTTTTTTTTTCGAACTCAATCTGCTTTCTCGATACTTTCTTTCCTTTCTCAATGAACATGTGGTTTTCGATGTCCTTTCGAGAAGCTCTTTTTGATGTTCCTTCGAGAACCCGACGGTTCGAGAAATTCTTTTCGATATTGAACCTCGAGAAATCTTTTTCGATGTTGATCTGCGAGAAACCTGAAGCGATTCACACATAAACTTCGAGAAAGCTTTTTTGAGCCTCGCCTTCGAGAAACGATTCCGCACCTGCAATTCGAGACACACTTTTCGATGTTCACCTTCGAACTCTCAAAACATCGAAAAACCTGTCTTCGTACATTTCAATAGCGCAGTTAAATAGCGCAATACATTTCTGAAAATCATTTGACTGTCTTCCCGGTTGAATTTTTATCTAAAATTTGTTATGAGTAAACTAGACTCAATGAAGAAGATGCTAAAAAAATTTCATTAAAAAATTCCGGGAACCGCCCCAATTGGCAACGGGCGAACAAAATCTCTTATATAAGGGGCGAATTGCACTTTTTAAGTTAGTTCGATGCATATTTGACCATTTAGTCTAATATATTAGGTTCTCGTACTTTTAAAAAGATCAATCAAATACTCGAACCTTGTAAAAACGTTCAATTAAGTACATTTGCAGGTTACTTGCCATGTTAGCAGGTCACCCGCTGACGTGATGCACATGTGGCAGCCCAATCATCAATAATTTTGCTGACGGGGCACATATGTGGAAGTCAAGTCAATCATTTGTTGATGATGTGGCACACACATGGATCACCATCTGTACTCAATTGAACGTTTTTACAAAATTCGGGGACTCGATTGATTATGCAACTTTTAAAAAAGCATTTTTCAACTTTTGGCTTTAAAAAACACTTATGTTCCCAAATACTACAACTTTTATTTTTCTCGGCTTCCGCGTCAAAAGTGCTTTTACTTTTTCTATTACACAAAAAATACTTATTTTACCAAACATCATCCACTTTTACTTTTCAAAATACTTTTTTTCTCAAACACTATAAACTTTTATTTAATCACTTCTCTCTGTTTCGTTAAAAAAAACACTTTTTAAAAAACAACAAACAGTTTTTCCCTTACTAGATACGGAGTACTACGTAAGTTTCATTCCCGTGAAAAAACAATTTTGGGCTCTGAGATCCATCATTCATTTCCACTGGACCGGAGAAGCTGTGCTAAAATATCCTACTGAGTATACGGTTAAGCTCGCTGAGCTGAGAACTGTGAAAACCGTGGAATGGCGGATTACCACTTTGTATACAAGGATTTGGAGGGATCCTCAACGCAATGGGACGATATACAGAGGAAACTTGGAAATCTCCCGCCAAAACCGCCGCCGTTCAAGCCACCAGGTTTCACGCCTGCCGAGGATGATGACTCTAAGCCCAAAGACAAGGCCTGGATCGACAAGAAAACAGAGGAAGAGCTTGAAGATCTCGAAGAAGATGATCTCGACGAAGATCGATTTCTCGAAGAATATAGGTAGAGTGTTGAATCTATGCGCTGAATTTCCCTTGCTGAGAACTGGCTTTAGAAATTTGATTTATGCAAAACTGATTCAGATGAAATTCATATGAAATTTGATTTTAGTGTAATGTTTAAGTAAGCATTATGAATATTTCACCTGATTACTCCTATAAAAATTGGATTTGATGTTTTCAATCCCCCTGAGAGGGTAGGGTTCTCATGATTTTGAGAGATCGCCTGTCAGCTAACTTAATCTTATTTAAGCTGCCTGGAAGAAGAGGAATGCTTATTTTTTATATGAAAGATTTGTTTTTTCTCTGATTGGGTTATGGTAGAATAAGCAAATGGACGGGTCGTTTCCTTCATTCTTTTCCTTTCATACAGATCTTTCTTTACATTCATTTCAACTTTATGTATATTTAAACAAATGCATCTCCTTTATTCACTTTCAAAAGATAACTGAACTTGATGCCATAAATTGAATTGAGATAATGGTACTAATAGGTTTTCTTGCAATTTCTTTGTGATAGGAAGAAGAGGTTAACTGAGATAAGAGAAGCAGCTAAGGTAGCAAAGTTTGGATCAGTTATTCCAATTTCAGGATCTGACTTTGTTCGTGAAGTCTCTCAAGCTCCGCAAGACATTTGGGTTGTGGTGATGCTCTATAAAGATGGGTGAGCAGTTTATAGGTTATACTTGTGTTTTGGACTCTTGATTGTATTTACATTATATCCTTATGGCTAGAACTCAGACATGAATTTGTGGCTAGAAAATGCATTTTCGTAATACTCTGCATTAAATGGCAAATAAGGTTTATTAATGTACAAAAATTGACAGCCAATGCATTTCAAAGTTAAAGTACTGCCATTTGCTACAAAAAATGAAAGAGAAAAGAAACTATTGGGCTATATTATAGTCATTCAGCTCTACCCTTTGAGTTATAAGGAAACTAGTAACAACACTCAGAATTTCATTCAACCTGGTTAGCTTTTTATTACAGATATCCAGAGTGCAGGATGCTTTTGCAATGTCTGGAAGATTTGGCTAAAAGATACCCTGCAACAAAGTTTGTGAAGATTATATCTACAGAGTGCATTCCAAACTATCCAGACCGTAATCTGCCAACTATTCTGGTTTACAATAATACTGCTGTTAAGGCAACTCATGTGGGAACACATAGCTTTGGTCGGAGATGCACTCCTGAAAGTATGTTTTCTTTCTATGATTTTGGGATGCTAAGTTATCTTTTAATAATTGTGCCATCACATAGTAAGTAATCCTATTTATGTTTTACATCAGTATCATGTCATATATTATTACTATCATTTTTACGATTCTTCTTTTTAGATCAGCAATCTTATTGAAATACCTTCAATTAAAATATCTTATGATCAACGGTTCTTCAGTGTAGTTTTGTTGACAAGGGAAATGATAAGGTTCAATCGCTAGAATAATTTTGCAGAACGTGGAATATGATGTCCTGATATCGCTTCTTCTGTGGTAATATAGTAATGTGCTGTTACATGTTTAGGTGTGGCCTTAGTTCTATGCCAGTCAGATCCTGTGCTGAATGATGGTCATGGCGGGGAACAATCAAGAGAAACTGTTCTGGATGGAATCAGGAAGAAGTTTCTTGAGAGGGCCATAAAAGAGCGTGAAGATGATGATGATGGATCTTTAAGTGATTGATGTTTCCATGGTGGTGATATTTCATTTCCCATCCTCCTCTTTTTTTGAGGAATGTCTGATCACCTGAGCTTGATGTTAACTGTACATTATACTTCTGAATATTTTTGTGGTTCAAGGCTTTTAATTTTTTAGTGTTACTCCATCGTTTTTCTTTTACTCACTTCTGTAATAATTTTTATACATCTAAATTAAGAGTAATGCTTGTTGGTGATGCTGGATGGTGAGACAGGTGAGTGATACTAAGGTTTTTTTCCACATTAAGTCGTGTCTGGTTTAAGACATGAAGTATTTATGTATTTTGGATAAAGTGACTTTAGAATAACAAACTGTTTACATTATATGCTGAATAGGTAGTCTGAAATCTGAATTGTGTTAAATAATCATTTTACAATTTATTCAAATTAAGTATTGAACATGCATTTTCTGTCTACTTACTTTGTTTGGAATGATAACTGTGAATATTGAAAAACATTATACCCGGAGTACAGGGCCGTCTAATGAATTTGGAGGCCCCGGTTTGAACTAGCAAATTGAGGCCCCCTAAGGACCTAAGACGAGAAAATAACACAAATTTTTACAATGAAATACAAATAGACTAGACACTCCAACGCAATATAAGTTTTATGATGTTTAAAGTCCACAAATTAGAGAATCTAAAAGTTATACTACCTTTGTCCCTTAAAACTTTGCCAAGTAAAAACTGTGTGGTAGAGGTTTGTGCAGAGGAGATAGAAATAACAGGAACTTCAAAATATTAATTAAAAGGGAAAGTGACAAAGTTTTTTGGGACGTTCCAAAAAGGAAAGATGACAAAGTTTTAAGGGACGGAAGGAGTATGTATATTGGAATCCTTAATAATATAAAAAATCTAGAAAAATTAATCTATAACTAATACTACTCCCTCCGCCCTCCTAAGTTTGTCTCGTTTTACCTTTTTCGTCGGTCTCATTAAGTTTGTCACATACCATATTTGGTAATATTTGGATGATTACGATTCATTCTTACTTTATTCATAGTTTATCAATTCAATATTAACCCCACAATTTCATTTTTTCTCATATGTTGTGCCACACTCTCTTGTCCCAAACATAGTGGGACGAAGGTACATTCTAAATTTTTGGAGGCCCTCTACAAGAGAAGGCCCCGGTGCGAAGCACCTATTGCACCTCCTAAAAGACGGCCCTGCCGGAGTACTATAAATTATTTGAACAAATTCAAGGCTATTTTAAAAAAATAGCCCAATTAATCTGCTAAAGAAATGTACTGAGGTACATTGAGTTATCATGCTGACATAGTTTAATGATGAATTAATCTTAAATGTTGGGTAAAGGTTAAGGGGGTCTTTGGAATTGATTCTGCTTCTGCTTCTTTTTTAAATGCAGAATCAGAATCAGAATCAGTTTTCAGAAGCTGGTATTCCCCAGCTTCTAAAAAAACTGATTCTGGGAGTAAATTAGAGCACCAGAAGTGCTTCTGGAATTTCACCCAAACACTTCAGCTTCTACTTCTGCTCCCTGAAGGAGCAATCTCAGTTTTGAGAATCAGATCCAAACACCCCCTAAATGTGATACTAGGAGAAAATTGTCCATAACAGGACTCTTTCATAGACTTTTGATCAAAATAAGACCAAATTAGATTAATTACATCCGTAAGCCTAAATCACTCCTACTTTAGAAAACTTACATTCTACTCGCCTAAAATACCCCTATGACTTCACGCTACTTTGCATTCTTCACGCCTTCACCTCTGCGATCAAACTTCAGAAAGCCTCCGCCATCTACGCCGCCCGGTTTCTACTCCGCCGACACCACCTTTCTTCACCGGTTTCGCCTCCTTCATCGACGCCTCTCTTTGCCAATTTCTGATAGTCAAGTGGAAACAGGTTTTTTGTTCTTCTTCTTTTTTCTTCTTCATCTTCTTCTTCCTCTTTTGTTCCTCCGGTCTCCTCCTTTGTTCTCTCTTTCTTCTTCTTTTGATATTTTTGTTTTCTATCTAAGATTTGATAACATGGATCCGAAAATTGCACTCTTCATTAACAGACTTTTGTCAGTTTTTAAGATCTGAAAAACAGATCCGAAAATTCAAGGCTTGAAAAATTGATGTTTGTTAATTTTTTAATAATTAACTTGGATTCATTCATTTTCTAAAAGCAACATTGATTTTTCTTCACCTCTGCGAACTAACCGCCATAGTCCTTAGGAAGCGTAGCTCAAGCTTCCCACCGCCAACGCCTTATGGACTTCTATCGCCTACCTGCTCTGCTATTGAGCTATTATCAGAACTTATTGTCTGTTTAATGACTACTTACTGTCTATGTATTGTCTACTATTGAGTATTATTAGAACTTATTGTCTCTTTACGGACTGCTTAATGTCTATGTATTGTCAAGTGTTTGCAAGTTTGATTTTGGATCTGGTTTCTTCAAAAGTTTTGCAGAACACATGGTGGCCTTGTGAAAATATGAAATAGAAGTTCGAAATTAGAAAAATCAATGTCCAAAATCAGAAAAGAAGAATAAGAATAAGAAGAAGAAGATGATGATGATGATGATGATGACGATGATGAGGAAGAAGAAGATACTTTTGGCGGTGGCGTCCGATGAAGTCAACCGGAGTGGGTATCTAGTGCGTCAGCGACGGTGATTTCGACATCGGCGGCGGTGGTAATTCGATCTGAATCGATGAAGTTGTTTGGAACGAAGGGCAGGCGATGCAGGGGTGTCGAAGTTGTTTGATGCGCAAGGGAGCCACCAGTTGCCACCTTGCACTGTGGTGAAGATCCTGAAAGGCAACGACTTTGACAAGGGGAAGATGTTTGAGGCCGATGTGCTTGCAGGCTTGCTGGCACGAACGCTCTCGCTGGCTTTGAGTTTGATGTTTTAGCGGATTGAGCGATTGTCTATTAATTTTTAATTGAGGGTATAATTGTCACTCCAATTAAGTTTGGTCGTACAAGTTGCTGTTGTCTTACTTTTGGAAATCTGCCGTCTTTTTGTACTATTTGTAAAATTTTCCCCCCTCCGTCCCAATTTGATTGTCCTGTTGCGGTTGCTATTTTGCTATTTCTAATTGCGATAGTTCGGCCCAAATAAAAGAAAAAAATGCCCGAGCAGCTACTGTCCAAGAATGGAGAATAAAGTCTATGTCCAAACATAAAAGGACAAATCGGAATGTTGGTGATGTGGAACCCTAGCCTGTGTTGTGGTTTACGATGTTTGATCGACGATAAGGTAAATGGATCTCTGCCCACACTCAAATTATTTGTAGTAAATAAAATTTACATATTTAGAAATTACGTTAAAAATTTTACAAAGTCGCAAAAGAAAATATCAAATTTCATAAAAGTTTGATATATAAAATAAGAGATTAAGAGTGATATGTGTTGATCAAGTTAATCAGAATTGAGACCATTAAATTGGGACGGAAGTAGTTCACAAGTAAATAAAAAAGAGTGGTTTATTACATACAAAATACAACAAATTTTTACAAAAACTCGAAATGATTTTTTGTTGTCATTTATTTGATTACATAGTTTCATTTCATTCTCCAATTTAAGGACAAATAATCATTTAGTTTTTGCAAAGCAATGATAAGATTATTTTTAATGAAAAGAAAATCGAGAACTGGGCATGGAAGTGTTAAGCTGACGATGATCACATTCATTTACATAGTAGTTACTTATGGAAATGCACTAACAGCACACGGTAGAATTTTACTGTTGGGGTGACCATTTATGACATTTTCAATCAATCAACCACATTAAGAGCCGGTTTGGTAACATTAAAATTGGCTGTATTGGCTAATTCTGCTGATTCATGAAAAAATTATATTTAAAATATTTATTATTAATAAATAAAATAAAAAAATTATATCAAAAATAGCTAAAATGATCCTTTACAGTAACTTCAGTCAATACAGCCAGAAAAGTAACCCCAACCTTACTTTTTCTGCTTATTACACAATTCAGCGCGTGAAATCAATGATTACGTGTTTGGTGAAAAAGCTGGCTGATAAGCCGAAAAAAGGGGTCACCAAACGAGCTCTAAATTTTGATTGATAATACTACGTATATACTTATTTATGTAGGAAAATATGTATAATATGAAAAAAAGGATGGCACCACATCCATAAGGGCCCCTAACATCGATCAGACAGTTGGATGAGAGGATGTAAATTGGAGTTTAATCACAAGCTGACAGATAGAGAGTGAGGCTCTGGCCCTGGTAGTTGCAGTGCCCTATGCATTTTTAGCATACTAACCTCTCATCGCATTTGTTGAGATTTGAACCCGAGACTTAACCCTCTATCTACCAGTTGAGCTACGCTCACCGCTGAAAAATAAAATTATAATATTTAGGAAAATATTTATAATATGATGATGATGTGGAGATGCTTTTTATTAAAAATATTACCATAAAATTATTAAAAAAAAAATTCGCAAACATATATTAGTTAAATGATTGATCAAAACTTATCAGCTTCAGAGTTAATTATGACAACGAGGGAGGATATAAGTTAAATTTCAATTTCAAGAACTTAATAGTAAATCAGATAATTTTTTCTGCGAATAATAACTACCCATAGCAGTGGCAACCGTGCAGAACTATCGACCTAATAAGGCAATGTTGTGTTCAAGCCTCAAGGCAACCGACGCAATTGGGAAGAGTTAGACCAGAGCCCTATTGTGGAAGGTGGTCAGCTGATCTCTCTGAAAGTTCAAAATGTAGATCTCTGAAATACCTTCGATTTGATATATTACGGGTCTCGTAACTCATTACGAGTAAAAAATTACGACTTCTGAAAAAATCAGCACCATCTTAACTTGAAATAAGCAAATTTGATGTGTGACATTGATTATATTCTTAAATTTAACATTAAAACACTTTATTCAATCATTAGTTGTGTGAACATTATGATACATTACATATATATCAATACATTAACCGAAAACTGCTCATTAAACTATTATTTATCTCAACTACATATGGAACATTTAACTCAAGTATTGTATAATAATTAAATTCCGATCATTTTGGTACTGTATATAATTAAATTCCGATCCCCCACACATTTTTCTGGCTCCGCCCGTGGCTATTGTTATCACATGATTCGTCTGCATATCTTCTCTTTTCATTGGTGCCTTTTCGTTCGACGGTCTTTTGCCGAGGAGTAGCCTTTCTGCAACTTTATTTGTGTTGGAATTGTTTGTGATTTTCTGCATAGTTTTCTTGTGACATATTTATCTAATTTTATCATGGAGAAAATTACTTGGGTATATGAAAGAGGAAGAGGAAGGTTGCACTCAGGGGCGGAGCTAGGGGGTGCCCAGGCTAGGCCCTGGCCCACCCCAAATCTGAAAAATGTCAATATTTTTAGTGTAAAAAATTTCGTGTAAATTTTTTCCCAATAATATTCTTTGTACCGGCCCAGTCTAGCCCAGTGTCCTGGCTACGCCCCTGGTTGCACTGGTGTTTGAACTACATGCTCTGGCTGTGATTCAAGCAATCATGGATAGACAACGATGACTCAAAAATAGCAAATAGGTAGTGCTCTCAGAGCAACACAACCTATAATTGTGTTAGGGCATGAGATCAGGAGAACTTCCTTAGATGTGGCTGATCAAATCTTGACTCTTTTTTCGGTGGCTGGAGAAATCGGGATACTTGGTGTATTATGTTTCCCTTCTTATCGGACAATTTGTTTTATTTCCATTACCATTTGAGTAGAAAGTTTAGTACTCCATAATGCTGTTAAATTAGTCTACATATTTGTGGGGATGAGCAAATTTGTTTGGCTATTGAGGGTCATTTAATTCTATGTCTTATTCCAATGTAATGTTGAACTATTGTATTGCTTATTCCCTTGTTACTTTTATCATTAATACTCCCTCCGTCCCTAAATGTCGTTCCAATTGCGTATTACGAAGGTTGATCGACGATAAAGTTAAATGATCCCTGTGAAAATTCGGATTATTTTTAGTAAATAAAATTTACATATTCAGAAACTACTTTAAACCCACTACAAAGCCTGCAAAAAATAATTCAACTTTTATAAAATTTTGATAGGGAAAAGGTGCAAATAGGCCCATGTACTAACCAAAAAAGGTCAAATAAGCCCTTATTTAGGAGGCTTTGTCCGGCCGTCGCCATTTGGAGTGGTTCCCGGTGGAGTTTTTTGATGAAATTTTTTGAGCTTCTTATTCATTAAGTCTAGTTTACTCATACCAAATTTCAGCTAAAACTTCAATCGGGAAGGCATTCAAATGAATTCTTGAAGATAACTGCGCTTCTAACTGCGCACTTATTTTCAAGAATTCATTTGAATGCCTTCCCGATTGAAGTTTTAGCTGAAATTTGGTATGAGCAAACTAGACTTGATGAATAAGATGCTCAAAAAATTTCATCAAAAAATCCACCGGGAACCACCCCAAATGACGACGGCCGGACAGAACTTCCTAAATAAGGGCTTATTTGACCTTTTTTGGTTAGTACATGGGCCTATTTGCACCTTTTCCCAATTTTGATATAAAAAGTAAGAGTTTAAGAGTGATTTAAGTTGAGTCTCGATAAGCGAAATGAAACTTCTTTTAGGGACAGAAGGAGTAATAAATAAGTTTCCTTTTTCAAAAAAGAGAGGGAGGGTAATAACAATAATACTATCGAATGTGTGTATATAAATAAGTCGAAGTATATAGGTTCACAGGAAAGTCATTTGTACACGTAATTTATACACATTTGTTGTAGATCAGACCCTCTTAGTTGTACGTATGGAACTAAATATTATCCGCAGCAAATGTGTATAAATTATGTATACAACTATACAAGTAGCACCCTATGCGTTTACAATAAAGTCAAAATAAAATGCATTACGTAGTACGTATGTTTGATTGGCCGGCCGGAGACCTACTGGCGGCGGTAAGGCCTAAGCAGCTGAAGGAGAGAACCACTGAGGTGGAGAGACATGACTTCGCTGGTGGACCCGACGAGCCTTCCGCCGATGAAAACCGCCGGCAGTGGGGTGGCGCCGTTGGTGCGGCCCATGGCGGCGGCGAGGCTGACCTCGATGTCCTTGCCGTCGCGGTGGTCGGCGTCGAGGTGGTGGAGGTGCGGCTTAACTCCGAGCTTGTGGAAGAGGACGTTAACGGCGTAGGAAAGGCAACATTCGGTGTTGCTAAAGATCACCACGCCGTGTTCTGCCGTCAGCCTCTCCACCTTCTCCATCCGGCCTACAATTTTACACACCGATAGGGTTGTTGGTAAGGTCGATGGGAATTGTATACCGACCGAGTCCAGTGGAAGGAGCCCTACTTATATAGTTATATATGAGACCCAGCTCATTTTAGTCACATCTACACTTTAAAAAAATACCATTACATTTGATATTTTTAAAAGTTGAAGAGTCAAATTGGTTTATGTATTCATTGCGAATGTTCATTTGATTCATGAATTAAAAAATTGAAATTCTTGATCTTCACAAAAAGATTCAAGTTTCATTTTTTGTGTGCAATGGTTCGGTCGTCCTCATGCCACCCTATAAGGTGTCAACTGTGCATATGACGTAACAATTTAAAGCTCAATTAAACCCCTGAACAAGTTGTTCATTTCATTTCATTCAAAAGTGTTTTAATTTGAATGAAAAAAGCTAATATTGATATAATAGAAACACAAACTTGGAGTAACTAACACAAACACATCCAATTCGGTCATTTGCCTTAAGATTGGAAACAGAACTTCTCGCACTAGAAAATACACAGTAATTTACTAAGAGAACTCTTCGCTCTAGAAGAGAAGAAGAAAAGTAAATATAGTAGGCATGAGAAAAAAGTGGAAATAATAGAAAAGAGAACCGGAAATGGTGAGAAAAACAGAAACAACGAGAAAATTTAGAGTAAAAGTTTCAAAAGGGATCAAATCGTAAAGTTACCTTTTACAAAAGAAATATGTTCCCACTCTTGTAGAATTGATGAAGTATTGTTAATTTGTATACCTGCGACATGTTTACTTCACGGGCTAATAAACGCGTACGGTGCATATTTTTGTGTGTGTGGAAGAAATAGGCTTAAATTGATAACATGTCATTTCGATAGTAGGTAATCCGGCAAAAAGACTTATGAAAACCGTCGTCCCTCGAACCAGAGACGGTCATTTAGATAGTAGGTAACTCGCTGATCCATTTATGGGCACAAATGAGCCAAACACGGTCATCACAGTCAATTCATCACTCACATCCAAAATCAAATCCAGTCTTACAACCGAAACACGGAGTACTAAAAACAAACGTAAACTGACAATATCAGACCATTAAAATAAATAAAAGCAACAATGTAAAAGTCCTCACCCAGTCTTCAAAAAACCACTATCTTCCAACTCTCTGGCGCTGACCTCTGCAACGTTGACGATGGCGGGCTTACCCCGGCCTCTAAGCCCGCCTCCTTCCCGTTTTTTGTCTCATCCACTGCCATACTATCTCCCACCCGGTTCTCTTTTTTCCACCGCCTCCCAGATGCGTCTGCGTTTTTGTTCCCTCGCTATCTCCTCGTTACCTCCCAAGCTCACGTCTTTGGTCGAGTTGCTGACTGAACCCGCCGTGTATTCCTTTCCTCCTTCCATCCTTCCGTCTGATTTAATCTGCTCTCTGTTCAGAGGATCCCGACTCGAGCTTGAGGACCCGTCCACTAGCCATTCATTTCCTCCTATAGGATTTGTCTTCACCCGCTATCTGCTCTGAGCTGTACTCCAAACCTTTTTTTCTAGTACTAGATCTTCTTCATACGCCAACAGACAGAAATTTTCAGAGTGGCCTATGATTCCGCAGACAAAGCAAAAATTTGGCAGCCTCTCATACTTAAAATCTACCCAATGTCCGATACCCTTTTTCTTAAGAGTAGTGCCCTTTTTCAAGGGATTTTCCACATTCGTACAGACCCTAACACGCAGATAGGATTCCCATTTTTCTCCAAATTGTTAATCATCATAACTAATGAACTTTCCGATAAAATTACCTAACCGTCTTGTTGTACCTAAATTCATTAAGCTATACAGGACATTATGTCGCACTTGCACCCAGAATTTAGCCTCATTCAAACAGATCTTATACGGAATATCATTTGGTTTAATTTCTTTCAAGATCAACAAATTCCTCTAAAACTGCCATGGACCACCATTAAGCACACGTTTCATATCAACAGGATGATAAAAAGCAAAGAGATATCTCTTATCACAGACTTCTTTGATCGCTACACCCTTTCCTGGCCTCCACAGTGATGCCATAAGCTCTTTGAAAGCTGGAAATTTGATTTTCCTGTCTGTCAGCACAACTCTGACCACCGGATAGGCCGGCCGAACTTCCTCTGCTTGGACATCATCTAGTTCGCCATCATTCAGATCCAGTTCCTCCACATCCTCTCCGATGTGCATTTTCTTATATTGATTCACAACTTGTTCCATGGAACCGCTCTCTTTCCTCGATCGAATCCGTTGTCGATCCCCTCTGGACCGTCACAGTCAAGAGTGCATGAATCCTCGAATCAGCTGGCTACGTTTCAATCTCCGCCTCCAAAACGTCAACACATCCGTCCTCCACTCCACGACGAAAGCAACCCGCTGCGAATCCTCGATCTTGCCCGACTCCGTCTCTTTACTTCCTTCGATCACTTCCCCGAACACCGGCCAAATTGACGGAGAAGAAGAAACACATCGCTCCTCGTCCGAGATCGATAGCAGAAGAAACACCTCTAGTGGTCGAAATCCTAGAGAGAGAAAAAGAATCTTTTATTTTTAATAAACAGTGCTTATTAAAACATGTATTAGTAAAAGATACATAAAATAAGCTGTACTATAAAGAGCCGTTTGGCAAGACTGATTTTCGGCTTATCAGGCTTATCAACCAACTTTTTTTCACCAAACACGTAATTTTTGCTTTCGCGCGCTGAATTGTGTAATAAGCAGAAAAAGTAAGGTTGTAGTTACTTTTCTGGCTGTATTGACTGAAGTTACTGTAGATGATCATTTTAGCTATTTTTACATATAACTTTTTCTTTATTTTATTAATAAAATATATTTTAAAGATAATTTTTCCTTAAATAAACAGAATCAGTCAATGCAACCACTTCAGCCAAAACTTCATAAATTTTAGCAGAATCAGCCAAAACAGCCGATTTTTGTGCTACCAAATGGGCTCTAAATATATGTTTATTTTACATGATTTAAAATGTCATTTAACATAAAATAAACAGCGCTATAAGAATTGTACACTTGCCCGCACTTTAATTTCCTAGTGTTGAGGGGTTCTAATCTCTTACTCCGTATCTAAATGCAAAAGAAGCTAATGAACAGTATTCCTAGCTACCTAAAAGTGTACATCAAAATAAAGCATATGCAAACATTCCAATTGACTAATAACATAAAAAAATTAATAAGCAAATATCGTACTCGAACATCCCAATCTATTACACCCTCCTCAACAAGATTGCCCAATAAAATGAAGATATTCAGAAGCCAAAAAAATGATGATTTGTAATTTGTGTGGGATGGTACACAATTTGATGATTGTGTCCATGTACATACAGTACATAAATACACATTAAAGTATGTTCAGGAAATATTTCCCCATATTTTCTGCCAAAGAATATGATGATTGTGTGGGATGGTACACAATTTGATGATTGCTTGTGTACATGTATAGTACACAATTTTGTGACTGTGTGGGATGGAGTAAGAAAATTTGAAGATATTCACACTTTAAATATTCAAGGTTACATCTCCAATCCCAAGTACCCCATGCCCCATGGCCCATGCTATTATGCTAATGATGATATACCTTGTACTCATACGCACCAAAGGTCCAGTTAATGTTGTAAACGAACTAAACCGAGTCGAATAATGTGATTTAGTATTTGTTTAATTTTTTCGAATACGAAATGAATATTACTTTCGATTTGCATTCATATTTGTTTGAAAATACGAATAGTTAATGAATCATATACGAATTGAATATCGAATCGATTAGAGCATAATATAAATATTAGTCAAATATCACTTTAAAAAACTTTTCTTATATTTTTTATGTTATAAATGCATGCAATGACTTCAAATGTCTATTTAGAATTTAATTGTAACATTACATTTTTCTTTAAAAATTTAATTGATATGGACCAATGTATTTTTAGACTGTGCACAATATACTAAAGTGAATCAATTTTATGATTAATAAACATAAATCTATTTCAAAGTTTTTGAAATAAGCACTAACATACACACATATTTTAAGTTGTACTTATAAAGTTATAATGTGTGAAATAAGTTGATCGATAATTGTATATATCAAAGCCAAGCAAATCTAATTTTATATTAGATATTTAGCAGTGTTGCTAATAAAAAATCATTAGTATATAGTGTATACTATACACACACAAACATAGTGGGTAGTTTATGCACACACACATACTATGTAGTTGATTTTTTTATATGTATACATGAATATATGTGATTATTCTTCGATTCGAATACATAATTATTTGTATTCGTATTTGAAAGATGTTTGAACCAAAAATCAGATTTGTATTCGTATTTATATTCTATATTTTCAAATTCAAATCATAATTTTTGAATCCAAATCATGAATTGAATTAAAATTATTTGCTTCGTTTACAACTCTTACTCCCTGTGGTACTTCCGATTTATTACAAATGAACTTGGAATTTGTATACACTTGGAAGATATAATTATCTTTTAAAAGTTAGTATATTGTTATTACTACTATTATTAATATTACTATTATTATTGTTATTGTTATTATTGTTATTATTGTTGTTGTTGTTGTTGTTGTTGTCGTCGTCGTCGTCGTCGTCGTCGTCATTATCATCATCATCATCATCATCATGATTATTATTAATTACATCACTATTGTTAATAGAATATATTTGATTATCATTCGAATCAAATACACTAATATTGTTATTTGTATTCGATAACAATTCGGACAAAATTTAGTATTCTTATTTGTATTTGAATTTCTTGAATCCGAGTAGTCTTGTACGAATTCGAATCCCGAACCGAGCATAAATTATTTGATTCATTTACAACCCTATGTCCAGCCCAAGACACATATTCTATAACCTTCATACGGCCGCTGCGGATTTTGATCCATGGTCAATGTTCCAACTTTCTTACCGGCCACTCAATCAACTGAGCTACCCGTGCGAATGATATTCACAATTTAAATATTACTCGGTATATAATATGCGCAATTTGATTATTCTTTTATAGCTAGCATGCAGCTTTTGTAACATAACTTTTGGATTTTTCATAAATATTACTACGTACTAAATTGAATTCATAAAAAATGTGATTATAGTTACAATGAGTAACATATCATGGTCATTATAGTTTAAAAATGAATATGTTAGCGGTAACGACTAAAAGTTACTCATATAGTCACTACGAGTCTACGAGTACATTTTTACCCATCATCTTCATTTTAATAATATACGGAGCTAGTATATGTCAATAGTTCAATTCTTATTTGAAAAAATTGCACTAATACTTGTATTACTCTTGAAAATGTGGTAGACAAAAATATACAATTTTAATCACTAAAAGTTACTAAGTCACATTTTTATTCATGACTTTTTCTTTAATAATATTTTTTTGAAAAAACCTCATTTATTTATACTACTTAACTTAATTTACTGTCTCGCATGGAGTCTCCTTTTAAAAATTCTCAGATACTTAAGTATTAGGATTTATTTTTAGTGATCGAATATATACGTTTACCCCATTTAAACCGAACTTTCAAACCTAAGTACCTAACAATGTATCTGTTATACGTAGAATTATACTAGCTACATAATTAACCCGCACAATTAAGTGGTGTCGGCCACTACGTACAA
This sequence comes from Cuscuta epithymum, assembly GCA_945859915.1. Lineage (NCBI taxonomy): Eukaryota > Viridiplantae > Streptophyta > Magnoliopsida > Solanales > Convolvulaceae > Cuscuta > Cuscuta epithymum. The sequence continues at coordinate 2,796,212 of CAMAPF010000972.1, read as the reverse complement.
TATATGTCTCCTTGTGGATCCGGAATTGAAGGGAGACAAATTATTTGTCTAAGTTGGATTTAATTACTTATAATTAACAAATCATAGTAATTAACTAACTAACTAAATAATTAATTAACTATATATTGGGGGTACAATGGATAGGGAGTCTTGATATAGATAGACCTTCCGATCCCTTGGATCTAGTCTGGGCTCCACTGAGAATATATAGGTAGGTGACTTGGTGCAAATGGCTTCTGATTCGATTCATGCATGTATATATTCTAAAGTGGTGCTAGCCTTCCTGCTGCCATTATATATTATGCATGTACAATAATGTGCATTTCAGCATTTGGAATATATGATCGAGATCCTCTTCATGTATTACTTGTCATCTTCCAAAACGTTGAATCCTCAATCGAAAGGCATTTGGTGTGCTGCTAGCCGGCCTGTTATAGTATACTTCTCATGTTCTCATGCATTACTTCTCATAAATTCATGCAATGTAGTAACTTTTTCACACACAAACTAAACAGAAAATGTTATCACTTTTTATCGTCTAATATACGAAGTACTTTTTAAAATTAGATAAGCCATAATCTCACGGAGATTTAATTTTGGGACTAATGATTACAGATTATTGGTGTGAGAATGTCTCTTATCTAACTCTCCCTTCGTCCCGGATTTAGACGGTCAAACTTTGTAAACTTTGACCGTTAATTACTCAAAAACTGTACTCCCTCCGTTTCATTTTCTTTGACATGTCAAAATTTAAGCATAGCCCCGAAATTAGTGGCCTACTGAACTCTTTAATCCTAATAATAGCTCCAAAATTCCTAAATGCTTCAAGTCTTTGTTGGGATGTTCCAAACTCTCAAGAAAGGGACTTTTTATCCTTTAACATTCACCATTCACCAACGCCTTCACAAGTCCATCTGATCGGTAGCTAGTTTATTAGTGTAGGGTGTCACTACTTTGAGGATGCTGTGAATAATTTTGTCAAATATATTAGCTAGAGTACAAAGATGTAGCTTAGAGAGGAATTTTCTTGGTTTAGACTGTCTGTTCTGTGAGTATCCCTTTAACTACGTGTGCATGCTAATTGTTTTAATTCCGTGTGGTGATTATCGTAAGTCTCGTTGTTCAGTTTGTTTGAGGACAAGCAAAAGGTTTAAGTGTGGGGGAATCTTATAAGTCCGTATTTAGACACGCATTTGATGCGTGTTGGGATTGGCTTTTGATGGTTTTCCTAGCTTTTACGGTGTTACAAGTCTCAATTTTAGCTCAAGTTATGTTTACCAGACGTTGGTTCGAGTTTTGTGTTGTTTGGAGTCAAAATCAGGAATTTAGAGTCCGACACCGGCGCTTGAGAAGCAATCGGGAAGAGCTGGAGAGCGTTCAAGAAAGATTTGAGAGTTTTGGAGGCCACCGGGAGATTCATGACGAAGATTTGATGAAGAAACAACCTTCGGATCGATCAAAGAACCATCCGGGAGCGATCAGGGAAGAAAATAGCAAGAAAACAGGTGATTCTGAGAGCAAGAACTCAAGAAGTCTGAACCGCACTACGTGCGGCCGAAACCGCACACCGCGCGGTCCAGAAATAGCCCCCAGAAGTACAATAGTGCGGTATCCACACGCGGTGCGGACGGAGCGAAACGCGGAGCATGTTAATTTTCTCGCGCGGGCCGCACGGTGACCCGCCACACGGCGTGTGGTCGACAGTGCAGACATGCGATTCAGCCTATTTTCGTGATTTTTCTATAAATATGCCCCCAATTTGTCTATTTGGGGGGAGGGGGGGCTTAGAGAGATAAACCCTATTTCGGCTTTTGAGAGCTTTTCAAGCCTTGTTCTTCAAGATTAAGGGATTCTTTGTAAGTTCTATATTTTTAATTAATGACAATTAATTTTATTCATCCCAATTCTGTTGATTATTCAATTATGAATTGTGAGTAATTTAATTAGGGATTTGGGGTTGATGAAGGTGTTAATCATGATGTATGGCTAGATCCTTGATGGATTAAATGCATGAATGCCGTTTAATTTGTGTTTGATTAATTTAACTGATATCTTTTGTAACCTGAAACGGCCGCTAGAATTACAATTGCTTAGCTTGTAGAATAAATTAAGAGAGATCTAGTTTATTCAAGGACACATTCACACACACTTAATCGTTCGCTAAGAGATTAGTAGCGATTAAGGGACCATAAGCTCGCCCGTCTTAACAATAATTTAGGATCCTGTCGCATGAGAGATCAGCCTGGTCCCCTAAATTATTGTACTCTACGCCGCGAGAGCGGTAAGAGCTTAGTAATGATTAGCTAGGCTCAATTAAATTAATTTCATGTAATTAAGCCTGATCTGCCAGAAATTTGGTTACCTCGGAATCAATCCATGTTCCCTTCGTCATTAATTAGAAAGAACCCCCTAGTTTAATCGTTTTATTCGCATTAGTTTAATTTTCCAACCAATTAATCTCGCACGATGCTTTTATTTTATTTTCTTTTTAATCACTAAATTTAATTAATTCTTGATTCCCTTTTGTCCGTCCCTGTGGAGACGATACTCGTACTTACACCACTATATTACAATCTTTTTTAAGTGCGAGAAAACTCACATCAGTCATCTTACCCATTTTGTAGGCACTACAATGATTGTTAGTGGAAGACTTCAGTATAGACAACCCTTTCACAAGAATGGACATATTCTTGAAGTTCAGGTGTGACAGATGCCTATGCCACAACCTGTTTTGTTTAGAGGAGGCTTTGAACAACAGGCATATGGAAGAAGTTGATTTCACGCTTTTCAGATCAATGGTGTACAGGTTAGATGTCCTGGTACACGTTAATAATGATTTCCCAAAGTTGTCCATCACACAACATTGCCTTGATTTGAACTTCACTTCCATGCCGCTATCACAAAACTGTCCAATGCTCAACAGATTATGCTTAAGGCCTTTCACGAATGAGACATCCCTAATCGTGACATTTGCATAGATGAAATCTCCATATCCAAGGATCGGAGATGATGCATTGTTTCGAATCTGACATTTCCTCCATAACATGTTGGTTGAGGACCCCGAATCTAAGTGCCACACATGACCGTTGCGCAAAATAGTTAAGTTTTCTTAGGTACCCACCTAATGATGGGTCTTTATCAATCGAAAAAATGTTTTTAATTTTTTGTTTGAGCTGTGTGATCCGAGGTCAACAACTTTTGAAGCTAAGGTTTGAGCTTTCTCAAGTTTAGCTTTTGGTATCCATTTTTGTTTGATTGGGGGAGTAGAGGAGACATGGTCATTGTGAGTGAATGAACGGTCAGTTAGATATGGCTTAAAGATTTCTTCCTTAAAAAGTCATTCCAGATGTTTCCTAGAATGAATTTTGAAGGGATATTTTAATTTTAGATATGGCTTGAAGAATCAGACCCAGAATAACCAAGACCAAAAGCATACACATCATTATCAGAATAAAAACATTTGGAAGTTGATTTAGAAACATTCAGCTTGGGACACAAGACTGAACCATAACTATATGATTGCACGTTTGAGCCAGAGCTACAATTATTCTTAGAATAAAACAACTCGCTAGAACTAGACTTCTTATTCAAAAACTCTTTTCTCTTTCCTTCAGCTACTTTCCTTCTCTTCAGCATCCACTCTTCCCTCTTCTCCAGTCTCCTATTCACTTTGTTTCCTGTTTGCACAGGAGACTTGGAGTGAGCGGACACTTTTTCAGAGAATTTGGTTTTGTTTGTGTTTCCATGAGCATTATCAGTACAAGAATCATTTGCAGATGAAGAAGTTGTGTTGGACTGGGAACATTCTTTTAAAAGTGTCAGTTCTCTCAACAGTCTCTCCTTCTCAGTTTCAAAACCCTTTCTTCTTCAAAACGTTTTCTTTGATTTTCAATTGAAATGTGTAAGTTTTCAAACTATTTGATCAAATGAGGGATGTAAGGTTCTTCATCACTAGACTGTGAGGTTGAGGGGGGTTTCTGGTCTGACACAGTTTCCGTTTCAGAAGGATAAATGTTCATACTCTCATCAGATGAAAATTCAGGTTCTTTGGTTTCATAACTCTTATTCAAAGCAGTATAATCAAAAGGTACTTCATTTGTAGTAACATTTGACCTCTTTTCATCTTCAAGTTCAGTCGTTTCTTTCGCACCAACAAAAGACATTAACTTGGTCAATCCGAGACCCATGTAATTGATGTCTTCCAGTTGACGACAATTAACTTTCTTCAAGTTACATGGGTTAGACATACCAAGTACTTCTTTAGAATTATAGAAACAGTTGTCCTTGGATTGATTTAGGAAAATGGTTTGTTCAGTTTGACCTTTCTTTGCAATTAAGTCCTCTAGTTCCTTGATTTTTCTATAAAGAGCACTTCTTTGTTCGTGAAGAGTTGCTCTTATAGCCCGTGTTTGGTTTAGCTCAATCTCAGTCTCATGCAAACATTTAGTTAGAACAACAAGTTTCATTGATAACTTATCTGTTTCTAAAGTCAAGTTCTTAACCTTTTCTTTAGAATTTTCCAGTTGTATGCTAAGTGAGGCATTCTTGTCTAGATTCTTCAGTAAGACTTTGTGATTGTTGTCTAACCTCTCCTCTAGTTCCTTAATAATTTTATATTTATCATGTGAGGAATAACTTTTGCAATTACATGAACATGGAGATTTAGAATCACTTACATCATCATTAGAGCCTTCACCTTTTTCTTCGGGGATTACAGCATCACCCTTTTCATCATCCTTTTCAACAATAGCCATCAGTGCCAAGTTTTCCTCTTCTTCATCCGAAGAATAATTCATCTAATGATTTTTCTCAGCTAGCAGTGCAACATTCTCATCATCTTGCTTTGCCATGAACATATTCCGCTTGTTAAGGAGCATCTTCTATTTATAGTAATTGAAGTATCTCCTCCTTGGCAAGTGACAATCTTTGATAAGATGTCCAGCTATTCCACAATTGAAACATTTGGGAGGTTCTTCAGTTGCAACTGCCTTTTCTGAGGTATTCTGATAATTGTTCTTCTGTTTGTAGTTGGATGAAGATGTTCTCATCAGCTATTTGGATGAATTGTTCTTCTTGAAAAACTTCTTGTTGAATTAATTCGTCAGCAGGGTCATCTTCTTCTGAAGCTCAGCAAGCTCAGACTTCACATCAACATCATCTTCACTATCTTCTTCTTCAGACACAACAATCACTTTCTTCTTATTCTGAACCTTAGATGAGTTCTTGGGTTGTGCTTCCATCGTGAGCGCTAATACATCAGCAACAAAATTTCCTTGCATCTCAGTAATGTCATTCACAAATTGCTCAAGATGATCATGAATAGTGTACAAGTAAACTTCATCTAAGTCCAAGTCTTGCCGGATATTCTTCACCGTTCTTCTCCACTCAGGATTCAGACTTGACAGGAATCAGATATTCATCTCCATGTTTGATTTGTTCACTTTGATCTTCCTCATGTCATTTATCAGCATCACAAATCTGTTATACGTCTCATGGAGCGGTTCACCGGGCTTAGCTTTGAAAGCATCATAAGCAGTCAGAATGCTGGCCTTCTTGGTCTTCAGTCCAAGATCAGTTCCTTGCATCAGCTTGTTCACCTCATCTCACATTTCTTTTGCAGTTTCCATACTGTCAATCAGAATGTAAATATCGTTGGGGATTGCTTGAAGCAAGTATGTCTTCGTCATCAGGTCAGCTTTGACTCTTAGCCTATCTGCATCAGTGTACTCAGCTTCAGTCTTCAGTCTTCTAACAGGCTCAACTGGGGGATTGTTTCCTTCATCTCCTCCAATTGTTATCCACAACATAGATGGTCCATCGTTCAAAGACTCAAGCATAGCTGAAGAGTTGTCTTTGCTTTCAAGAAAGTTCAGAAAACGATTCTACCACATCAGATATTCTCCCCTCCGTAGGATCGGGGGTCTGCTTTCGTTTCCAAGTGATAAAGCGTCCATTCTGTTTTTCAAAAATTGATCACCGAGTGGTTGATCAAATGTCTAACAAAAAATCAGGGTTCAAATACAGAATATCAAAAACCTAGACTTCGAAAACCTGAGTTCGAGAAACCTGTTTTTTGAGAACAACTTATCGAGAAATTAAAGAAGATTTTGATATATGACTTCGAGAAACTGGATTTTGAGAAACAGAGTTCAGAAAACTTGCTATCGAGAAACAAGTTCGAGAACTCAAGTTCGAGAACTTGATTGTCGAGAACCTGAGTATCGAGAAGCCAGATTCGAGAACCTGTAAATCGAAAACACATTTTGAGAAATCAAATGTCGAAAACTAGCTATCGAGAAACGGATATCAAAAAACCAGTTCGAAAACTGAGATATCGAAATCCTGATGTCGAGATCCTGTACTTAGAAAACTCTGATTCCTGCAGATCGAAAACTCCAACTGCGAAAACCTGTTCATCGAGAAACACCCTGTATTGATTTCGACTCGAAAAACCTTCCTGAAGCTCGAGAAACCTGTTTTTCGCTACAATGATATCGAGAAATCGAAAATGTGAAAAGTACAAAAATCGAAAATGGATATATACAGCTTGATCGGTTCCGAGAGGCGATTCTAGCAGTATAACCATTACAGTGGTTCGATCAAAAACAAGATTACAAGAGCTAAAAAACGAAAATGTCGAAAAACTGAAAACGGAGCATTTCTTCGCAGTTCTTCGTTGATGATCTTCAATCGATCGGCTCTTATACCAGTTGTTGGTCCCAAAATGATGGTGATAAACGAACACCTATTGAATGGACATCATTGATAACTGAAAAGAAGAGATTCAGATAATGATTGGAAGATATATCGAACGATTAACTCTCCTTTCTATTTATATCGAGAAACTCTTTGAGTAATACAACAGAATGATTTAGCGTAAAAGTTAGGAGTTGTACACCCTATGTATGTATTTATAGGCGCAGGTGTACATGTTTCCTTATTCGGGCCTAACCTAGGAATATGGGCCAAAGCATAAGTGACCCTATTCCTTTAGTAGGCTACTTATTATAACTAACAATATACCATAAAAGGCTAAATAAAAGTTAATTAAAAACAAGACATTTTGACAATCTTGATTCACAATAATAATCTTCAACATTTACAAATATTAATTCTAATGCCATGTTTTTGTATCTATGAATGCCATATTTCTATCTGAAAATTTCATGATTTTCTAATCCCAAAATGCCATGTTTTGGATCTTAAAGTGACATAAAGTGTCATTACTATTATGAAGATAGCAACCTCAGTAGAGGTAGGAAACAAACTTGCCATAAGATGTGATGGTCGCGTCACAGATCTCGCTAGAAGAGGCGGAGGCCATGGCGGAAAGATTATGACAGAGATATTGGCAGCAATGCATGCAAATTATCACAACGGCGGCAAGAGAGGCGATGACGGTAGTGGCAGAGACAGCGGCCGATAGTGTAAGAGCCTGTGGCGGCGATGACAAGGTAGGCGATCATTGTTGTTTCATTATATTAAAATGTTGTTTTTGCTCATGCGGAACAATCAGGTCCTACTTTTACACTTTTGTGATGTTTTACTCCTAATTAGTGAATTAACTTCTAAACACACAAGAAAGTTTTTCGGAATCTTCATGCAATCATTTCCTCACTTTTCCTCTAATCCACTACCCTCCAAGGCAGCAACAAATAACAATTTATGACATACATCAGTGACATGTCTGATATTCTTAGCGGTAAACACAGAGCCAGCAAAAAATTTCAAACGTATATCACCCACACCAAGCATAGTGTATCTCTTATTATCAGCCAATGAAACATAACACATACACATTGCTCATATCTTTAAAACAAATTCCTAAAAGGAGACACATGATAGTGTTGTGTGTTTTCTCAAACTTAAAATGCTATCTCTATCCCACTAATATTGGGACATTAGGAGGTAGTGCGGTTATTAAGAAAAGTTAGTTTAGGTAGTTGATATTGAACTGATAAAGTAAGAATAAAGTAAAAATGATTTAAAATTATACAAACTTTATCAAGTTTGGTATGACCATCTTAGAGGGACGGATCGAAAAGGAAATATGAGACAATATGTATTATTTTGTTTGTAGTCCATATCTAACCCTAAAACCACTCTATTTAGAAAAATATATTTTCAGTTGCATAAGTCTACTATGAACTTTTAAATCTATCAATTTATAATCTTTTTTAAGCTAATATGAGAGGTAAAACTAAACATTCACATTTTAGAATATGTGTAAAAAGCATTCAAAAGTATATATCGGAAACTATTAGTCGGGGTTGTTTCTAGTGGCAGATCTAAATTTTTTATTTTGGGTGTTCAAGATTAGTTTACAATTAATTTCTTAAACAAAAGCATTGTCATGTGCAATAAAACTACACATTTATCTTTGTTAAAAAAAACAACTCAAAAGAAAATCACCAAATTTCTCAAAATGTTGATGGAGAAATAGGCTTTAGCATTTTCGTATTGCATTGTTTTCATTTTTTGGATATTCAACTGAACACTTTTGAACAACATGAGATCCTCCGTTGGTTGTTTCGTTGTCAAACGAATGTTCTTATCATCTGTGATTGACTAAAAAGAAAATTAATAAATATTTCAACGATTAAAAACAAAAAATAATTATAGAAACGTAAAAAAATATTATACTACCGTCGTCCCACTTTAGTTAGTCATTTTTGACTTTTCCATTCAAAGATTGTAAAGTTTGACCAATTATTTTAACTTATATAATCATGCAAAATATAATAATTTTATACTTTTATAATAGTATTTTTAACAAAGAACATTTTCATATTATTTTCATATTATCAATACTTCTATATATAAGTTTTATAATTAGTCAAAGTTAGACACCATTGACTCAAAAGTCAAATTTGACTAACGTAAATGGGCCTGAATAATGTGCTGCGGCTGATGGTTTTGATGGCAAATTCTATCAAACTTGCTATGAAATTATTGAGCACGATCTTCTGAATCCCATTCACGAGTATATGTGTGGGGTTAGCATCGCCAAGGCCATAGGACACAATTTGATTTGTCTTTTATCTAAAGAAACTAATGCCACACATTTTTTCAAATTTAGACCGATTGGCCTAAGCAATTTTTTTTACAAGATTTTAGCTATTATCCTTACCTCTAGAATCATTACTATTATTCCTAATAGTAATGTTTGCCAACCAAACTGCCTTCCAAAAAGGTAAAAATATTAGCGACTATATTCTTATGCTTAAAGAGATGGTCCGCTCCATTGATCACAAAACTAGAGGCCACAATGTTTATTTAAATGTGATATGTTTAAAGCGTTTGAAAGAGTTTTATGGAACTTTGTTTATGACATTTTGCTTGTGTTTGGCTTTTATAGTAACTGCATTACTCTAATAAAAAACAACTTTGAACGTACTTGGTTTTCAGTTTTGATTAACGGTCAAGCTCATGGTTTGGGATTAAATAAGGTGATCCTATTTCTCCGCTTATTTTCATTCTAGTTTTTGAGGTGCTTACTAGGCATTGTAATAAACTCTTCAAAGACAATAAGTGCACTCCCTATTATACTCATCCCGGTTTATCTAATATTTCTCACCTTAGCTATTATGACCCGGTGATCTTTGCTATTGCAGGAAAAAAAACCTCAAAGCCCTTAATTATGTTATTAGTGATTATGAGGGTTTTGCTGGTCAGAAAATTAACACTGCCAAAAGTTTTCTTTATTTGTGGGAAAAACACTCATAAAGGCACCTATAGAAATGTCGAAAACATTTTTAATATTAAAAATGGGAACCTCCCTTTTACATATCTCGGGCCATCATTTTCATGGAAGGGCTTAAATATGTCATTTTGATAATTTACTTTTCAAAATTGATCAAAAGTTGGCTCGATAGAAAAACAAACTCCTAACCCATGGTGGTCGTGTCACTCTTATTTAATCGGGTTTAACCACCCTCTCTCTACCATATGACTACTTATCTTGTTCGAAAAACCATTTCACACAAAATTGAACACAAATATTCTAGATTCTTCTAGTACAATCAGACAATGAAAAAAGGCAAATCTGGAGAAACTGGAAAAATGTTGCCTATCTGGTTAAAGAGAATGGATTGGGTTTTAGAGATCTTTTCACAATTCAAAATGTTTCTACCTCAAGTGTTGGTGGAAAATCTCCAAGGACACGGGTTTATGGGGTCTTTGATTTTCTCAACTTAAAAATCCTAATAAATCTTATCTTTGGAAAGGTTTGCGGATGGTTAAACATGAGTTTGACATATTTACATCACTGGTGGCTTGTAGTGGTTGTCGTTGTCGCTGACCCATCATTTTATTCCACCATTAGCTCTCACGGGGCCACCAATTAACCCGGCCCATCATTTACTTTTTGAAACAATTACATTAGTTTAAGCCCGCAATCTCTTTTTGGGCACATTCAGCCTGTTGCATTGTAATCCATGAACCTTGATCTTTATTGAAATAAAATTTCTACTTAAAAAAAGGTGGCTTGTAGTGGCTTTGCCTCTTTTTGGAGTTCCAATTGGACTGAATTTGGTAGTTTGTTGGATTTGGTGAACAATGCTAACATGCTACAGCCACAAATTACTATCATGGAAGCTTTTCTCCACCCTACCTTCTCTCATGATATTCAATTAATTATGCCTGCTAATATTTTCAATAGGATTACTGCCTCCCGGATCCATTTTAATGCGGACAATAATATATTGGTTTGAACTCTTACCCCCACTGGCTCCTACTCTTTTAAGAGCGCCTATGAAGAAACATGGCCTAAAAGACCTACTGATCCTAACAGTATTCACATTTGGAATAGCGATATTTCAATTAAAATCTCTTTTATATGGAAAGTCATTAATAAATTGCATCATTTTCAGGAAAACTTCAAAAATTTGGCATTAATGGCCCCTTTAAATTCCCTTTCTATAATAACACTGACACTTGGGATCACTGCTATTTTACTTGTGAGTTTAGTTTCAACTTTGTGTCTCATTTTGATACGCTGACAATTTTGACTTACTTTTAAAAAGATCGTTTAATGTCCATGATAACTTTCAAAACCTTAATTGTCAGGTTGTGGTTTATACTTGTTGGATAATTTGGAAACGTAGACATATTTTCCTCTGTCATGATAATTTTTTTAGTTTCTAAGGCCATTGACTTTGTCAATATGGATATTAGGGATGGGAGTAGAGCCAAACCATTTGTCACTAATCAAAACTCATAACCCATTGATTAAAGATATTACGTGTATTATTCCTGTTTTAAAGAATAAGCGAAGCACTTGTATTGTTTGTTGGAATAAGCGCCCATTGATTATATTAAAGTCAATATTCCATTGTGAATGATAAAGATGGTGTCTCCACCTCGGGGTATACCATCAGAAATGACTAGGGCGATATTATCAAGTATCAGGCTAACACTCATTCCCCCTCGGATATCACTTTGAATATTTGTGATCTTTTGATACATTCTAACGTTTTCCTCTTGAGAAAAAACTACACTAAGGTAATTATTGAATGTGACAAATTACAGATTATTCAGATTTTTTAATGTGAAGAATGCCCATGATGGAAAGCTACATCTAATTATCTGAGGTTTAATAAGATCTTTGAAGACTACAACCTTGTTTTTAGCTACACCAAAAGAGTTTGTAATAAAGTTGCACACTTTTTCGCTCTTAACATTAATTCTTTTGATAGCAACCATATCACTTTCAGCAAATTTCTAGGCATTGTAAAATTTGATTCCATCAGCTACTCTTGTGTTGTTTAAATTCGGTAGGTTTTTGTACCGCCCCCCAAGGCCGTGCCTTCCTTAAGGGCCAAGGCTGGTGAGGCATGGGCCTTAGGGCCCCAAAAAATGTAAAAAAATAGGGGCCTAAAAATTTAAATATATTGATGTTATATATGTGAAAAAATGTATAAAATACTATACCCGTGACTATAGAATGTTTAGAAAGAAGTTTCTCAAATCGACAAGGAATTTATTGAAAACCTAGGATACGCCGAAATAATTAATAGTTTAATTTGAATCCAAAACTTTTCGATGAATTTTAAATTAGTTGTTTTAATAAATTCGACATAACGTCGTTATGTTATGATTTAAGTATTTAGCTTCTGTGGTATTACTATCTTATATTAAAAGATGTTATTTTACAAAGAGGAAGCGGTCCACCTCAGCTGGTCGCCGACTTACTCTCCCTTATGGGAGGTCCCGGGTTAATTTCTCAATGGAGTGGGATTGATCCCAGCCTTATTTACTCTTCTCATCACCCTTTGATCCAGTTTAATTATTGTGTGTGCGCTACGTACTTCACGTGACACTACTTTCTCTTCATGTTCTTTTTTCCTTTTTTATATCTATAATTCTTAGTTTATATTAAGATTGGTTCTTACAAATTTGAAATAAAGTATTTAATAAATTATCAAATAAATACATCAACAAATTTATTATAGATTGGTTCTTACAAATTTGAAATAAAGTATTTAATAAATTATCAAATAAATACATCAACAAATTTATTATTCCCTATTCAAGACTTAAACTTTATTTTGTTAATTACGTAATGTTACATTGTTAAACATTATACTCATATTAGTATATAAAAAAACTCATTTGAATATAGTCCATACCAGAGGCGGAGTTGGGGGAGGGCCAACCTAGGCCCTGGTTCACACCAAATTTAAAAAATGCTTGACCTAGTGCCTTGAATTGGCCCTTGACTCCATACGTAATAGTGTTCATATTAGAATGTTATATCAATGTTCCTTGCTTATGAATATTATACTCATTTGGGTATAACATAAAACGAGGTTTTTCTTAAAATATTACTAATAAAAAAGTCATGGAAAAAAATACGACTTAGTAACTATAAGTTACTATAATTGTGTTCAAAAGTTACATCATATTCACTTTTTTTATACATCGGAAAGGGTTACATCATAGTCACAACATCATAGTAACTTTGAACACAGTTATAGTAACTAAAAGTTACCAAGTCACATTTTTGTCCATCACTTTTTAGAAGTAATATTAGTGGAATTTTTTCTAACATATAATTGATTTCTACAATTTTTTTAATTAAATTATCAATAGATTTAGCAATGAGAAATATAATAGTTTTATTAGAAACATAATTTATAACTCATTAATCTTGTTTTAGAAAATTTATTGTGCTCGTTTTATAATGTTCACTCATACACATTTATTTAACACTACACTCATTTTAGAATAACATAAAACTCATTTAATAGTCTCCACATATATCAATCATACATGTAATATATATGCAACAAATCAGCTTGTTCATTTAACTATATTAGGATTTATTATCATCTAAAATATTTATATACTGTGTTAATTGTATAATTTAATATTAATACTCATCTCTTTTAAACGTTATATGTACTCAGTAAACATAACATAAAACTCATTTCAATATATACACTTAATAAATACAGTATATTACAATACAAATTAGTAAAGGTAGCTATGTTTTCTGATTTATTTTATAAACAAATGTTGGAAAGAAATATCTCAACAATTTTACAAAATATTTAAATATTAAATTAAAAAATAACAAAAAAACATTCAAAATTGTTTTCATTAAGTATCATGTTCTCTACTATTCAGTATCATTATGATGTGAATTGAGCATTAGAACTCTCAAATTGAGTATCGAAATTTCTTCATTGAATATCGCATTCTTTACAAAATTTCAAAACCACATTTAAGTATCAAAATTTCTTTATTGAATATCGTATCATCGACCATTGCGCATTGAGACTATGCGTATTGAGCATTGGAACTTTTCAACTAAATACAAAAACTTCAAAAGCACATTTGAGCATCAAGACATCTGTATTGAGTATTGTGATTTCTATTATTGAGCATTAAAATTATGCGAGCAAGCTCCAATCTCACTACAAAAAAATAAGGCTGTAGTCACGGATTTAGTCACGGACCGCAGTGTAAAAAATCCGTGACTAACTCCTTTAGTCACGGATTTTGTCCGTGACTAAATCCGTGACTGTTTTGGCGTGACTAAATGTAGTCACTACAATTTATCCGTGACTAAATGTAGTCACGGATTAGTCACGGACCATATCCGTGACTAATCCGTCACCGGAATAGCTGCTCCGGCACGTTAGTCACGGCTAAGATCCGTGACTACATTTTTTTAATTTTTTTTTATTTTAGTCAAGGACCTAAGTATATTTTTACTTTTAAAAATCGGCCATATTAGTCACGGAAATATCTGTGACTAAGTTTTCAAATTTTGAAATTTTCAAAAACCCGGGGTTCCTATTTTCAAATTTCATATTAGTCACGGTCATAATCCGTGACTAAATTTTTTTTTTTAAAAAATAAATTTTAAATTTATAAAAAGAATTCCGGACTAAAAAATTAGTCACGGCTCAGATCCGTGACTAAATTTTTTGTTTTTTTTAAATTCCATTTTTTAAAAAACAAAATTAAAACTTATTTTAATTTTTCTTTAAAAAAAATAGTTGTTAAAAATATTTAAAAAATTTATCAGGAAAAAGATTATATTTTAAAAAGTATAGCAATTATAACATTAAATAAAAAACAAAATTCATACACACATACACAATAAAAGTTGTTACAAACTGAAATTATAAAAATAATGTGAAATGTTAAACTTAAAAATGTACTATTACATGCGCGGTCTTCGGACTCCATTATTATAAAAATTAGGGTTATCATTATCATATTCATCATTATCATCATAATCATCCTCATCTTCGGGCTCCACGGGGTCTTCGGGTCGGGTTCCTCCTCAGCTGCCTCCTCGGCTACCTCCTCGGCTCGCTCCATGGCTGGGTCCTCCGGATGACTGAAATTGATTCAAGAAACCATACGGCAGAGATCTGAATGTCGGATCCATCGTAGGCATGCTACTATATCCGGAGTTAGAATGATAACCCATATTGCCCATGTGCGGAACTCGAGGAGTCTGCTCGGGGTGCAATATGTCAGCCGAGGATGAGGCTGATATCCGACGTTTAAGATCCGCTCCATCGCTTCCAGCCGGGCTCTTGTTTCTTCCTCCTCCTTCCGTTGTTGCTCTAATGCCCGCTCCTCCTCCTCCTCCAATTCTCGCTGCATTTGGGCGATGCGTGGATCCTCTCCCCGCCCTGATCGAGAAGATGAAGCTCCGGTGGTGCGGTCATAAAAAATCCGTTGCCCCTCAGCCCCCATGCACGGAACCCGACCCTTGTACACCCCAGCTGCCTCAAGGATCGCATCATCTTCCACATCAGAATCGATCTCATCCTCCTGGATCAAGCCTAATTCCGCCCGCTTCTTCTCAACATTTGTGTTGTACTTCGTCTACATGTACAAAAATTATTGAAATGTTATTTACTTCGATTTGAAATGTTACTACACAACAAAATTGATGTTACTTACATCGATTTCGGCGAGGCGGGGTGGCAGATCGGCTTCCGACTCATCGTCGTGCTTTGTCCAACAATGCTTGGTGACCTTAAGGATCGAGGCCTTCTTCTTCTCAGGCCCCGCCTACATGGTTTGAAAAAAACTTAAAATTCATAAATAAATGTAGAAAATGAAGGGTTATAATGATGTAAGGTTTTTTTGAATAGGACTTACAAGAGTTTCTCTATGTTTACTCTGAGGTTTGCGACCCCCGTGCCATTGGGTCTCCAATGCCTTCTCGGACATCCGGTTTTTCTTACCGGATTCGCTCCTTGCCAAGAAGTTTGGATCAGTAGACCAATGGCGGACGAGGTTGGCCCACACCTCATCCGAACACCATCTAGGCTGCACCCCGCGCGCTCAGGCATGCCTAAAAGTGGGCCGAAGCCAGTTCGAAATCCTGGCATTATAGGCTCTTAGAATAGCGGGGCCTTGTGCTTCAGTCCATCGATACCGGTCCTTTATTAAAAAACCCAGATAAATTAATCATTTGTTATATATTAGGGTACTACAACTACGCAGAGAACATTCATTTATTTTTACCTTGAACAGGTTCCACCATAGTTCACAGATCTTGGGGTCAACATCCGTGTAGGTTGCCCAGTTCCCAAGAAAGTGTCCACCAATTATGAGTTTGATTTGGTCCAGCACTTCTTGATCGCTTCAAAAAATTAATGATATTTTTTTATATCCGTTTTGGTTAGATTTTTTGACATTAGATATATAAATTTATTTGACATTAAGTAAAGTTCATTGTTACTTACTTAGCAACCATGTGAGGTGTCACCCAAACCGCATTTTCATTGTTGCGCTCTGCTTCAGTTAAGGGCGCATAGTTCGGGCGGGTACGCGAGGTTGATTGTTCATTGCTCATCTAAAAATATATTAATTTGTATATTTAAAATGTTAGTGGGAATATAATAGAAGATCAAAATTTTATTGAAAATGTGTATAACATATTAAACTATGTTTAAGTTTAATATGAGGGGATGATGTTTTTTTCAATTAATTTTTTTTTTTTAACTTTGAAACAATACATCTTTGTATTGATTTCACTTAAAGGTAACATGTTAAACTTTTTGGCAAGTTTACATGAGGGGACATTATTTGTTTGGATGCTTTATAAAAATCAATTTTGAAACAATTAAAAAATAGTTTTTATTAAACTGTTTTTTAAACTGTTTATTAAACTGTTTAATAAAAAAGTGTTTATTAAACACTTTTTAATAAAAAATGTTTATTTCTTAACCTCATTTTTAGTAACTTTATAAAAAACTGTTTATTAAACACTTTTTAATAAAAAACTGTTTATTAAACACTTTTTTATAAAAAACTGTTTTTTATTAAACTGTTTAATAAAAAACAGTTTAATAAACTGTTTTTAATGTTTTTTAATTGAACTGTTTTTTAATTGAAATGTGTTGAGGTTTATTCCCGAAGATCCGAAAGCCCAACACAAGCCTTGGATATTATAGGGATATTGGGTAGGGTTGATTGAAATGTGTGTAAAATATAAAATAGTGAAATGATATCCAACTCAAGAACTTACTTATATTCTGTAATTAAGCAATTACACTGAAACTACCCGAACGGTAGATGAATATGAGATTACAAGGGTGGGAGATGTAAATCTATTGCTAAGCTCTGAGTATTAAAATGCTAACCCTTTACAATGATCTAAACATGGATATTTATACTAAAATGGGGATGGGTAAGGTGGACACGTGGTCGAATCTGGTAGGCTATCACCTCTGCCATGTAAGCACCCATGCCCCCACTTGCTGCCGCCATGATCCAGCATTAAATGCGGCCTCCACTTGATGATTGCCCGTTCGGGCAAGGTGTTCGGTGCGTGGGACCCCGTCATAGGTGTTATCCTGCTTAGGAACACATCCCGAACGCCGATCGGTATCTCTGTCATAGGTGATTTGGCATAATTGTTTCCTGGAATGTTCCAAGTATAACTTTTATCCCGAATGCCGTTCGAGAGTTCTTTTGGACTGCCTTGGGCCCGCTGTTTCTTCCTGGATTTGGGCCTAGGGATATTGGGCCTGGACCCAATATCCCAACACTAGTCCCCCACTTCCTATGTTTCGAACGGTAGTGAGAGCATAAGGAAGTAGAAGATTATTACCCGAATGCTGTTCGGGTGAGTATCGGATGGCATTCCGCCGGTTCCCGAGGCATATTTTGACGGTTATTTGCAACTGTCGTTTCACTTCTCCGATAAACGCCATGATTACCTGAGAAGGATTCTCTGTGTGACACGTGTCTCTGTCATCATTACAAAAAACGTGTCCTCTTCTGATTGGCAGCTGAATCGGCGTGACAGAGTATAAATAGGCTCTTCTGGGTTTGATTCTGGGTTTCGAAATTTTGCATCTCCGGCTTAATACTCTGCCTTCTCTCTAGAGCTTCTTCCGCTGCCTCTGTTCAGGTATCCTTCGAACTTCCTTCTACTGTTTATTTCCCTCGTTCGGTGAGAATGGCACCCCTTCGTTCATCTGAACCTTCTACTTCCGGTACCGCAATCCCAGAGCAAAACCCCAACGATGTGCTGCAAGTCGTCCCTATTCCGGCGGAGGTTAACGGTGATGATTCCTCTTCCTCCTCCGACGTTTACCCTGATGGCACCAAATCGGGGGATGAAATGGAAGTTATGAAAGCCGGTCCTCCAAGCGGTGTTTCCTGCCATAAGCTTGACCTAGCCCTGATTAGGCTTAGGCGTCAAAAGCTCACGGCCCAGAACCGGGCCCAAATCCAGATGTTACTTCCTGATTCGGTGAACTTCCGCCTCCAATCGGGGCTCCATCCAATGCGCCACTTCCCAGGGATGGTCGTGGTCCATTTTGATTCCCTTAAGGCCGGCCTTAGGTTCCCCCTTCACCCCTTCTTCGTTTCCCTCTTAAATTATTATAATATAGTGCCAGCCCAAATAATGCCGAACTCCTACCGGGCAATGGCTGGTTTTATTTGTCGTTGTGTGGAAGCTAAGGTGACCCCTTCGTTAGATCTGTTTCACTACTTTTTCTCGATCATCCCACAACAAGCCCAGGGTTATCTAGTCGCGAGTTCCCGATCAGGTCATATTTTGTTCTCCAAGGCTCCCTCCTCCATCAAGGAATGGAAAGATCGGTTCTTTTTTGTATCTGTCCCAACCGGCCTGATCCCAAGAAAGTGGAACGCCTTTCCGCCAAAGTCCCCCGAACCGTTCATCTCTGAAGACCTTAGCCAGGATATCATTGCTGTGGAGGCGGGTGGTTGCTTTCAGATTATGCCATATCTGACTCCCGAACGGCTTATTAAAGCCGGGATAGGTACTGCCCGTATTCCTGGACTTACTTGACTGAAAACCAAGTGCCATGGTCCGGGCGGTCCTTCCCGTGTGATATAATTTTTTAATCCACGTGTGAACCGCTCGGTACTAATTTGTTCCTTTTGTCTTTTCAGCTCCAAAGCAAGGCGAATCTTCAGATTCCGAAGGAGACAACCCCGAACCGCCGGCAATGGATGACAGCAGGCTCTTTACCGTTGGTTTTGACGATGAGCCACCAACCTCTCCTCCCAAGCAGCAGAGGAAGACAAAGAGGAAGAGGTTGAGGAAGGCCGATCAGGGGACATCCTCCCAATCCGCCCCCGTCGTCCCCGAGCAGTCTGAACCTGTTCGGGATGTAGAACCTGTGCAGCAGGTTGCCCCTGAACAGCAATCTTCACATGCTGATATGCTGATGGATCAGCTCTTCTCTGATCAGCAGCCTCACCACTTTTCCGCTGAGGAATTGGCCGCCAACCAGGCTGATTTGGCGAGCCAGTTTGAGCAGATCTCCCTTCAAGATCCCGCTCATGGAATGCTGGAAAGGGGAGGCTGTCCAGCAAGCCAGATTTGGTCCACATCGGGCTTCCTCAATGGGCATAACCTTCCTCCGATGCCGGTCGAGGAGGCCGAAGAGTGTATTGCCTTGGCTGCCCTGAAGGTAACTTCTTATCACCTCTCTCTTTTTTTTTTTTTCGGTTGTTCATTAATTTACCAGGTTCTCATTTCTTATTTGTACTCGATCAACAGGTAGGGATCTACAGCCTGAAACTCAGAGAGGCCAGGCAGGCCAAGGAACAAGGGCTGCTGATGGCCAAGGAAACGGCTGAACAGGCATCAGAGGCCGAACGCCGGGCTTTTGCCGAGGAGCGGAGGAAGCTAGAAGCTGAGGCTGGGGAGCTTCGTGTCAAGGTGGGCTCTCTCCAGGCCAAGATCGCGGCAGCTGAGGCCGCTCAGGTCAAGTTTTCTGAGGCCCCTCCTCAAATACCGGACGGCCCGGCTGAAATGTTAGTTGATCTATCTGCCGTTCGGGATCAATTCAAAGCTTCCGAGGAGTTTCTGGCTCTAAAGGAAGAATACGCCACCGAACAGCTCCCTGCTGTCTTCGGAAGGCACCTGGAGAAACTGGCCGGGGAAGAGCGCCAGAAGGAGGGGGTCAGGGTGCTTGATCAGCACCCTATCACCAAGGAGTGGGCCGACAATCTTGCCCGGGGAGTCTACAACTCAGGTTGTCAACACATGCTCCAGCCTCTCCTCCCCCTCCTAGAAAAACAGATGGGCCGTTCGGTGCAGCCATCTGACTTGCCCTCTGACCTCCATCCGGGTCATCTGAACGCCCTGATGGCACAAATGAAAAAATGCCGGCGAGCCCTGGGGATGGAGGTCGTGCAGGTTGTTGACGAAGAAGCTGATGAAGACGATGATGAAGAGGGTGAGGACCATCCCGAACCAATAGATTAGACCTCCATCTGTACCCCTTTTTCTTTAAAGTAGTATTTTTTGTACTTTCCGGCCAGTAGAGCCGATGAATACACAACTTGTTTTGCAACTTCTCTCTCTAATTTCTTTTCCTGTATTCCATACTTGTTCTCTCACCCATCAATTTGCCTTCGTAATACATTTCCTGTTGCTTTCTTCCTGTCGACTCCATAGTTTATAGCGATCAGATTTGCCGGTTTGCGTCACCCCTTCGCTAAGTCCAGAATTTAGGATTTTAATATTGATTGACCTGTTTATTCGATATCATTCATAATGAACTCCATAGTTCATAGTTCCCTTTTTCTCTCCCCATCTGTTCGGGGTATAAACTCCTGTACTTTCCTCGTCAATTTTTTGGTAATTGTCTTCAGCATTCGGGATGTAGTGTTAACCATACCGTTCGGGTACACCGATCATTTCTTCATTACACTTTGGTGTATCCCGTTCGGGGAACCGCTTGTAGCCCCCTTTTCTTCTCTCTTTTTTTTTTTTTTTTTTTTTTTTTTTTTTTTTTTTTTTTTTTTTTTTTTTTTTTTTTTTTTTTCAAACGTAGAGGTTCGTGAACTTTGTTGGTGTATCCCGTTCGGGTGTTCTCCTCGATAAATCTAGAATTCAGGATTCGATAATCCTGTTAACACATGTTGCGTATAATCAACCGTTCAGTCTGCATCTGTCATATTCTTCCATGTTAGATAACCATACTGTTCGGGTACGCCCATCATTTTATCACCGTGCTGAATTTCCTTCTCGTTCGGGGGAACGTTTGTAGCCCTTTTTTCTTATCCTGTCCGGGGAAACGCTTTAGGAGGTTCGTGAATTTTGCTGATCTCAACCCCGTTCGGGTGTTCACTCACCCCAAAGGGTGCTTTAACTTCCCTCAACCACCTTGACACGTGTCTATCATTCATTCGAATTCCTGGCGGTTGTATTTCCTTATATAAGGATGCAGCTATTTTGTTTCAGTTTTTTCTGCTGCTTCTGAATTCTCTCAAGCTTTCTCTCTCTAGAACTTTCTCCGTTATTCATAATTAATGTCTACCTTTTCTGGTTCGTCAGACTCCGAAGATATGGCACCTACTTTGATTCGCCTCTCGAGGGGAAAATCTCACCCCAAAGATCAAGGCACATCTACCCGATCGTCGGGCTCTAACGGGTCTTCTGCCTCACTTCATCCCGAACAGCCCCTCCCTGATGATGGATGTCAGTCGGGAGATGACCTAGCCATCTATAACAAGGGCATGCCTGAACGGCCCCCCCGTTATAGTTTGAACTTCCACTGCATCAGGAAGCAACGTCAACGCCTTCCTGCTGATGCAGAACAGACACTCCGCCAATTACTACCCCCACCCCGTCAGTTCAATGCGGGGTTCATCAAACATCCCATGCGACACCGTCCGGGATGTGTGGTTGTGCACATGGATGCTTTGGCCGCTGGTTTGAGGTTCCCTTTGCACCCGTTCGTAGTGGAGTTCCTCCGCCGGGTGTCAGTACTGCCGGCACAGTTCGTGCCCAGCACCTACAGGATCCTGAATGGGTTCATTGTTTGGTGCCATGAGTTGGGGATTGCCCCTAGCGCCGATCTCTTCTTGCACTGCTATGGCGTTCAGCCCTATTGGACCACCGGATACCTGCGGCTTGTAGCCCGTCCTGGCCGTTCGCTCTTCACCGATAACCCCACCCCTCCAGAAAGATGGGAGGAAAGATTTGTGTTCGTACACGTGGGGTCGCCGCTTCCTTTTCCTGATCGGTGGAACACCTACCCCGTTCAGGATGCCTCCCCAAGGGTGGATGCAACTATCGTCTGCCAGTACGAAAGGCTCCGTCTGGCCGGTTCCAAGAACCTGCGGTCCTTCTTGACTCCTGCCAAGATGCTAGCTGCTGGCATTGGTATGTTCCTTCCCTTATTTTGTCCGTTCGGTGTATTTGTCAATCTCTTGTTCATTTCCCTTTGTTCTTTCCTGTAGGTGTGATTCCCCCCGTCTCCATAAAGCGTCCTGCTCCTACTCCTTCCACCGCCATAGTCAGCAAGGGAAGGGAGAAGGCTATTCAGCCAGGTTCTTCCGCCGGCCGGGAATCTGGGCCCGTTAGCAAGCGGCCAAGGATTGAGAGCAGAACCTTGGTCCCGGTCGATCATGTCATTGATCTGACGGACCCTTCTGTGGAGAGGATGCCTCCGGTCCCCTCCCCTTCAAGGAAGCTGGGCAACAGGGGAGGTGTTGCTTCAGATAGTCTTCCGATCCCCGATCGGTTGACGGTGGAGTTTTCCGCCATGGGCCCCCGAGCCGAATGCCGGACGCTGTTCGGGCAGACTGCATCCTCCATGTGGTGCAGCACTTCCTTGAAGGCTGGAGATGGTTTCACCAACCTGACCCATTGGTCTGATTTGGTCGAAGCAGGCCATGCTGAGTCCCTTAAGGTATGCCTTTGACTGTTCATTTCTTCCTTTTCATAACATTTTTTGGATTTGTTCTTACTGCTGTTTCTTTTTTCACAGGCCGGTACATACTATCACCGGGCCTTCCTAGCAGCTGAACGGGAGATGACCCTCCTTCATCAGGAGCTGGACGAGAGCCAAACCCTTTTGGCTGCTGCTAGGAAGATGGCTGCAGATCTCCAAGATCGAGCCAACAAGGGTGACAAAGCCAGGGAGGAGCTGGCCGAACTGGAGCAGAGGCTCCAACGACGCGATCGGGAAATCCGTGATCTGCGTGCCAAGGTGAAGGTTGCCGAAGCTGCTGGCCTGAAAATCGAGAAGGCCAAGGGGGATAATCCCCCTGCCCCCTATGCCGCCGATGTTTCAAAAATCACCACGAAGGCAGTGATTGACTTCCAAAGGGGGAAAGGCCTGAACCTCGCCTTGGAGAATACTGCTCGGGAGTTCCTTGGCAAGCATCTGGGCGAATTTTTAGAGAGGAGCAAGGACCCATTACATGATGGCCTCAAGCTTCTTGATGAGACCCCGTCCGGCACAGCCTTCGCCAATGCTCTAGCAAGGGACACCCTTGTTAAGTGCCAGGATATGCTGGTCGACCGCAATCTGGAGGTGATCAAGGAATCGTTCGATGAGCCCTTCGACCCCAAGGAGGAAGGTTTCGATCCCTTATTCTGCCGTGCTTATCAACGGGTGATGGAGAAGAGGCAGAAAGCTAAAGATTCAGCCAATCCCCCAAACTCCAACCCGGATGCCGTGCCGGACAAGGATCCTCCCGTAGCTTAGTTATCTCTGTTGTAATCCCATTTTTTTTTTTTTTTTTTCTTCTCATGTATAATTCCCGGTCAGTAGTGCCGAAGAATAAAGATTGATCTGTCTCTGAATGACTTGCTTCCTGAACACTCAGTTCCTTTTTTTTTTTTTTTTTTTTTTTTTTTTTTTTTTTTTTTTTTTTTTTTTTTTTTGAACTCAGCATCATGATTGAGACGTAAGCTGTTCGACCCGTTCCTAATCACCAAAGTTGAGGTGCAAGCTGTTCGGTTGATTTCCGCCGGTTGTTCTTTATTTCCGAACGCACAAGTCACCAGTGTTAAATGCTTGCTGCGCCCCCGAGCACCATGTTTCAGATGCATGCCGTCCGGTTTATTACCGTCGACTGGTTGTTCCCCGAACGCGCAGTAATCAATGTTAAATGCTTGCTGCGCCCCCGAGCACCATGTTTCAGATGCATGCCGTCCGGTTTATTACCGTCGACTGGTTGTTCCCCGAAGGATAAAGTAACCTGTTCGGGTTACCATCCGCGTTTTCTCTTATCCGCAAGGCAATCACCTCTTGCTGCAAGACAGTTTCACAATTCGTGTAGTGTCTGCCATCTTCCAAGCCCATAATTTCGATGCATACCGTCGGTTTTACCGTCCGGGGTCATCCATATTCTGAGTTTGAGATGTCCATCCTGGACCGTTGAAAATAAGGCTCCCAAATCGGGTCTCCCCCTTATTCTCTGCCAAAATGGAGACTCGCCTCCAGGATACAGCTCGGGTTCCACCACCATAAAGTTCAGGCGAGCTGTATGCCTAAGGCAAGATTTTAAGACCAGAGTCCCGATCCCCCGCTCGGTCACCCTATGACTTCGGATGCCGCCCGGTTCGTCCTACTCAAGATCTTTTACACCATCCCCCAAGCCGAGTCCGGGCTTGGTATCCTGCACATTTTTTTTTTTTTTTTTTTTTTTTTTTTTTTTTTTTTTGTGCTGAGATGATGGCTCCCCATGGATCGAGATAAATGATATCTATAGATCAAGGTGAGACTTTTGGCCGAGTTTGTGATGATGCCGTTCGGCATGTTAATGCCGTTCGGCTTGCAATATTCCTCTTAACTCTGGCCCGTGGAAGCATTGTTCTCCCTCGCATTTTTTTTTTTTTTTTTTTTTTTTTTTTTTTTTTTTTTTTTTTTTTTTTTTTTTTTTTTTTTTTTTTTTTTCAGAGGTGGCAACAGCCGTTTTTTATTGATAAAATTTCCGCAAGTGCGTAGCGTTCCATATCCCTGCCGGACAGCCTTCGGTATCCTGTAGGAAAAAGGTCCCTGTCCGGTATTTTTTCCAGACCCGGTATGGTCCCTCCCAATTCTTTGACATCTTCCCGCCCTCTAGCGGTTTGCTTTTTTCTCTATTCCTCAAGACAAGGTCTCCGACTTCGATCGAACGAATTTTAGCCTGTTTATCCACATACCTCTTAGTCGCCCGGTGATATTCCTCCATTCGTAAAGCCGAGAGATCCCTTCTTTCTTCTATGAAGTGGAGTTCAGCACGCAGATTGTCCTCATTCTGCTCAGGATCATAGTGGATGGTTCTGTGAGTGGGCACCAAGACCTCAGTTGGGACCTTAGCCTGAAACCCATAGGCGAGGGCGAACGGTGTTTCTCCTGTTGCTGTTCGGGGAGTTGTTCTGTATGTCCACAAGACGTAGTTTAACTGTTCGGGCCAGGTTGATGCGTAATCTTCGAGTTTCTTTTTTATACCATCCATGATGGTTCTGTTCATGTTCTCCACCTGCCCGTTCGCCTGCGGATATGCTACGGAAGCTCTTGAATGCTTGACCCCCCATCTAGTGAGGAATTCCTCGAAGTTCTTGCTCACAAACTGTCGTCCATTATCCGTGATGACCTGCTCGGGGAGCCCGAATCTGCATATAATATTTTGCCAAACAAAACGTTGACATTGAAACTCCGTGATACTGGCCAGGGGTTCGGCTTCCACCCATTTGGTGAAATAGTCAATCCCTACTATGATGTACTTCCTTCCTCCGGTCGCAGTAGGTAGGGGCCCTAGCAAGTCGATCCCCCATCTAGCGAACGGTAATGATATGGTCATTGGAGTGTAAAAGGTCGCAGGCCGCCCAGGTACTGGTGCGTAGAGCTGACATATTTTGCACTTCTTTGTGTGCCCAAAACAGTCCTGCTGAATAGTTGGCCAATAGTAACCCTGCAGGATGATTTTCCTAGCCAGGGTTTTTGGCCCCTGATGGCTGGAGCAGATACCTTCGTGAATTTCTTCCATCACAGCGGCTGCCTGATCGGGTGGAAGGCATTTCAGATATGGCCCTCCGAACGTCTTTTTGTACAGCTGTCCGTCCACTAGTTCGAACATTGGGGCTCTTCGCTGTATACAAGTGAGGTTGTACACGTCATTTTTATCGTTCGGCAGAGTCCCATCCTTCAGGTAATTTGTCAAGTCAGTGACCCAGCTTGGAACGGCATAGGACACGGCATCTACCCGCACAACCATTGTTGCCGGTGTGGTCAGTATTTCTTTCTGTGCGAACCTCTGGATGTGTGCGGGGATGCCCGGGGCATGATCGTCCCGAACGGCGCATTCCAGTTTGGATAGGATGTCTGCCTCACTGTTTTCGATCCTGGGAATCTGGTCAATCACCACCTGTTCGAACCTGCCGATTTCTTCCTCAACCAGTTCCTTGTAGGCTTTTAGCCGTTCTTCCCTAACCTCGGCAGATCCATTAATCTGGCTTACCACCAGCTGACTATCCGAACGGACCTTTAACCTGCTGGCCCCCAGGGCCTTGGCATACTTCAAACCAGCAATAAGGGCCTCATACTCGGCCTCATTGTTGGTCACCTTGAAGTCAAAGTGTACGGAGTAGTATGCCTTGAACCCCTCGGGGCATGTGATCACAGCACCCCCACCACAGCCTTTGCTGCTGGATGCTCCATCCACATACATTTCCCACCAATGGTCCTGTACTTCCCCGTTCGCTCCTTCTTCTGTTGATCTGGCAGTGCATTCGGCAATGAAGTCAGCCAAAGCCTGTCCCTTGATCGTGGGGCGAGGCTTGAAGTCTATTTCATACTGCCCGATCAGGAGGGACCACTTGGTGATACGCCCACTTGCCATAGGATTTCTCAGTATGGTGGCCAGGGGCTGGGTGGTGTAGATGGTAACTGGGTGGGCCTGGAAATAGGGTGCCAGTCGCTTGATGGTAGCAATCAATGCTAAAATGGTTTTTTCCAGTAGGGTGTACCTGGTTTCTGGCCCGTTCAGGGCTTTGCTCACAAAGTATATAGGGCGCTGAACGCCCTCATCTTCCTTTAATAAAACAGAGCTGACCGCCAGATCAGCCACAGCCAGATACATATAGAGATGTTCCCCTGGGTCTGCTTTAGTCAAGACCAGGGGGGAAGACAGGTACAACTTGAATTCCTCAAAAGCTGCCTGACATTCTGCTGTCCATTCGAACGGGTTGGCCTTTTTCATTATTTGGAAAAATGGAATGGCGCGATCGGCCAGTTTAGCCATAAATCGGCTCAAAGCCGCTAACCTTCCGGTCAACTTCTGAACTTCTTTCAAGTTCCGCGGTGCCTTCATGTCCATGATTGCTTTCACTTTCTCAGGATTAGGCTCAATTCCCCGCTCGCTCATCATATAACCCAAAAATTTGCCCCCCTTGACTGCGAAGGCGCACTTTTTTGGATTCAGTCTCATGTTGGCCTTCTGCATGATCCCGAAGACCCTTTCCATATCCCGGACATGATCCTCCTTCTTCCTGCTCTTGATTAGGATGTCATCTACATATGCCTCCATGGTGACCCCCAGTACCTCTTTGAAGAGTATGCCAATCATTCTTTGAAAAGTGGCCATTGCATTCTTCAACCCGAATGGCATGACGATATAGCAGAACACGCCGTCCGAGGTGACGAATGCAGTTTTTTCTGCATCATCTGGGTGCATGAAGACTTGGTGATAACCCCGGAAGGCATCCATAAAGCTCAGCAGTTCACATCCTGCCGTTTCGTCCACCAGCAGGTCTATTCGTGGGACCGGATAGGGGTCCATGGGGCATGCTTTGTTCAGATCGGAGTAGTCCACACACATTCTCCAAGTAGATCCTTTTGGAGCAAGGACCACATTAGCCAACCATTCGACATGGATGACTGGTCTAATGTGCCTGATTCTCAGTAAGGTGGCTACCTCTTGCTTTGTGAATTCCCGCCGTTCGGCCGCTTGATATCTTTTCTTCTGTTGGACTGGCCTGGCATCTGGCCGAACGGCCAACTTGTGGCAGATGAGGGCCGGATCAATTCCCGGCATATCTTCGGGTCCTCGGGCAAATAGGACCTGGAATCTTTTGAGGACAGCGATCACCCCCTCCCTGATTCCCCCTTCAAGGTCCACCCCGATCGCAATCTTACGATCGGGAGGGGAATCAAGCTCGATGTATTCTAAGAGGGTGGCTGGCT
This sequence comes from Cuscuta epithymum, assembly GCA_945859915.1. Classification (NCBI taxonomy): domain Eukaryota; kingdom Viridiplantae; phylum Streptophyta; class Magnoliopsida; order Solanales; family Convolvulaceae; genus Cuscuta; species Cuscuta epithymum. The sequence continues at coordinate 2,768,283 of CAMAPF010000972.1, read as the reverse complement.
CGGGGCGTCCCTCGAACTCCGTACGCCGGGTCTGTACCTCAATGCTGTTTACCCGCTGTCCCCGGGTGGTCATTTGTTTCAAAGCTTCCCGGTAGCACGTTCGGGCTATGGCAGGATCTGTTCGAGCCACTCCTACACCAGTGTCAGTTGGGAATTTGATGCATGAGTGTCGAACAGAGGCAATTGCCTCCAAATCTTCTAGCCCCGGACGGCCCAATATGGCATTGTGGGCACATGCAATATCCACCACCACAAACGTCATCCGGACTGCCGCTCGGTGAATTTCATCACCAATTTCCACCAGAAGCTGGATGGTGCCCTCTGCCTCTATTACATTGCCGGTGAAGCTAGCCAGCGGTGTCTTCAGCTTGGTCAGCTGGTCCTTCTTTAGCTTCATCTTCTCCAACGTGCGTAAATACAGCACGTTCACACTACTTCCCGTGTCCACCAGAACTCGGTGGATCAAGGCGTTGTCTATACACATACTCACCACTAGCTCGTCCCTGTGCGGACTTGGTGAGTTGGGTAAATCAGCCACCCCGAACGTGATTGGCTCTAGGCGGCCCTTCTTTGTGGGAGGTGCAGCTACAGTGGCGACATAGAGGCTGCGCTCAAATTTCTTACGTTCGGCGGCCGTATCCCCGGTCTCTCCCCCGCCAAAGATGACTTTCACCTCCAATCGTGGCTTTTTTCCCGGATTCCCAGACCCCTCAGCCTCCTCTATAGGGGGAAGGTATGAATCATTACTGGGTTCTGCATCCCGCTGGGCATCCCGCTTCCAGCTATTGGATCGGGGAGGGCGCTGACTGGGGCTGTTCAGGCTGGTGCTGACATACTTCCTCAGGTAGCCCTTTTGGATCAGGTCCTCAATTGCCACATGTAGGGCGTGGCAATCCTTCGTGAGGTGCCCGTTCCGTTGGTGGTATCTGCAGTAGGAGCTTGGGGTAGGTCCCATCACGGGCCTTGTGTCAGTAGGGGGAGGAATGGCGTTATGTTCCAAATGGAAAACACCAGCTATAGACATGACCAGGGGGGTGAAGCGCGTAGTCCTTCGATGAGGTGCTGCAGCCGCTGGTGTGGGTCCCAGACGTTCTGCCAGTCTTGAAGTGGGAGGTTGCGGGGCCGTTCGGTCCCTTATCCTGATCTCTTCTTCCAGGGCCGCATAGTTCCTGGCCCTTTCCAGGATGTCTGGGTAGCTGGTCCCCGGATTCCTCTTCAGCTCCCTGTATAAATCTCCCGTCTGAAGGGCATCGGTGAAAAGAAGGATGGCCGTCTCATCTGTCATGCCGGTCACCTTCAGGGTTTCGGTCCTCCACCTGGTGAGGAATCCGGAGATTGATTCTCTAGGCCCTTGCCTCACACTGGTTAGATACCCGAAATGTAATTTCGGGGTTGTGCTGGAGGCGAACTGAGCCAAGAACAAGGTGGATAGCTCCGCAAAGCTCCCGATCGACCCGGGTTGTAACGTTCCGAACCATTCCTGGGCTGGTCCCCGAAGGGTACTGAAGAACAGCCTGCATATTGCCGCGTCGGTGGCCCCCAATAGCATGAGGCCACCCTGGTAACTCCTCAGGTGTACGTGGGGATCTCCCACCCCATCGTATGCTAAGCCGGTCGAGGGACGGCAGTCCTTCAGGATTTCGGCGTTCATGATTTCCCTAGTAAAGGGAGAGGTGATCCCAACCCGTGCTGGCGGGGTTTGTTGGGGCGTCCGATTGACCTGCTCTCTGAGCTCAATCATCTGTCTCCTCATTTCGGCCATTTCGTCGTCTTGGGCCGTTCGGGGAGTGTGTGGTATCCGAGCATCCACACATTCCGGTATTCTGTTCTGGGGAGGAGCAGCTATGTTAGCCCTCCTCCGGATGAAGCGTTCCCCATCCCTCTGGATATATTGGAAGTTTTGTCCAACGGGATCTATCATGGGGGTAGGTTCCCTGTATCCGTTTCGAGGGGCGGACGGGGTTCGGCTGGTTGGTGCTCCTCGTCTGGGGGTATGGGCCCTCCAATGGTTCCTGCGGCGTTCCTCGGAATGAACTGAGGCCATCGTAGTCTCGATGTCCTCCTCTTCGTCAAAAGATGGCATGGGACGCAACGGGGATGGTGGCTCATGAGTTTCATCCGTGTAGCCCCGCTCCTGTTCGTCCGCCATGCGTTGCATGGCCTCCGCCATATCCCTCATCAACTGAGGGTTCATCCTTACATCCTGGGGGATGATTTGCTCGAACTCCCGGGTGGCACTGCCACTGGCGTGTCCTTGCCTGGACCACCCCTCAGAGGATCTATGGCCTCCTCGTCCTCTGGATGCAGAACTCGGTGTAGCGGTATGAAGCCTAGCCATTTCAAAAAATGGTGCTTAGATCAGCTGTTTTCCTTGAACTTTTAGTTTCGTTTCCCACAGACGGCGCCAATGTTGAGGTTTATTCCCGAAGATCCGAAAGCCCAACACAAGCCTTGGATATTATAGGGATATTGGGTAGGGTTGATTGAAATGTGTGTAAAATATAAAATAGTGAAATGATATCCAACTCAAGAACTTACTTATATTCTGTAATTAAGCAATTACACTGAAACTACCCGAACGGTAGATGAATATGAGATTACAAGGGTGGGAGATGTAAATCTATTGCTAAGCTCTGAGTATTAAAATGCTAACCCTTTACAATGATCTAAACATGGATATTTATACTAAAATGGGGATGGGTAAGGTGGACACGTGGTCGAATCTGGTAGGCTATCACCTCTGCCATGTAAGCACCCATGCCCCCACTTGCTGCCGCCATGATCCAGCATTAAATGCGGCCTCCACTTGATGATTGCCCGTTCGGGCAAGGTGTTCGGTGCGTGGGACCCCGTCATAGGTGTTATCCTGCTTAGGAACACATCCCGAACGCCGATCGGTATCTCTGTCATAGGTGATTTGGCATAATTGTTTCCTGGAATGTTCCAAGTATAACTTTTATCCCGAGTGCCGTTCGATAGTTCTTTTGGACTGCCTTGGGCCCGCTGTTTCTTCCTGGATTTGGGCCTAGGGATATTGGGCCTGGACCCAATATCCCAACAAAATGTTTTTTAAAAAAGTTTAATAAACAGTTTAATTGAACTGTTTTCTAAAAAAACTGTTTAATAAAAAACAGTTTTTTTATAAAAACAGTTTTTTTTATTAAAACAGTTTTCTAAAAACAGTTTTATAAAAACAGTTTTATAAAAACAGTTTAATCTAAAAACAGTTTTACGATAAAACAGTTTTACAAAAAAAAAACAGTTTTAAATAAAAATAGTTTTAAACCAATAAAAACAGTTTTTTAATTCACCTCATTAATTCACCTCATTTTTTAAAAAACATTTTTAAATAAAAGTAGTTTTAAACCAATAAATGCAGTTTAATAAAAACATTTTTTTAATTCACCAATCAATTTAATAAAAAACTGTTTTTTATTAAACTGTTTAATGAGAAACAGTTTTTTATTAAACTGTTTAATAATAAAAAAGTTTTTATTAAACTGTTTTTTATAAACTATATTTCATATTTTATTTTGGATTTCTAAATTAATATTGTATAATTAACATGTTAAACTTTTTTGGAAGTTTGACATGAGGTCGTATTTTTTTAAATAATTTGAAAATAATAATTTTGATAGATGATAATCATAACAATGTCTAAAGAATTCTATTGAGCATGCTTCATTCTAAGTCCAAAAATTAATCCAAAATAACCTAAATAATTCGAATATGTATTTTAAACTATATCTATTCAAGAATAATATTGATGCATATAATGTAACACATAAGTCCGAAATAAAAAAGGTCTGAAAAATCTTGCATGTTGTTTAACCTAAAATTAAATCATATTTAGGCATGCATATTAAACTTATACACAAAAAATCAAATTGAATCAAACTATATTTTAAGCATGCATATTAGACATCAAACAAAAAACAAAAAATAAATTTTATCAACTGTGGAGAGATTAATATTGATATGCGAAATTAATATTACAATATTACAAAATTGATATTGTAATGCGAACATAATAATAGCATGCATTTGTGTGTATAAACGTAGAACATATACACATATAATCATATTAAATGTATATACACATAAATATATAATTGAAGAATAAATTATTTGGGCATGCGATTTTCAATAAATAAAACATGCATTGGAGCATATATTATGATTATGAGATTTGACAAATGGATAACAAAACCCCTTTCCTTAATGAGAACCTCAAGGAGGAGGTGTACATGGTACAACCTGAAGGTTTTTGTATCCAAGTCAAATTCTAAATCAGTATGTTAATTGGAGAAATCTATTTATGTGCTAAAACAAACTTCTAGGAGTTGAAATATTAATTTTGATGAAATAGTCAAATCGTTTGACTTCATCAAATGAAATGAGGGTGCTTGCGTGTTTAGAGTGCGCATCAGGGATAGCGTGGTCTTTATAATCATATATGTTGATCATAGAGAATCATATCCCCTCATTGAAGTCCGTGAAAGAATGGTTACCCAAAATCTTCATGAATATCTTTTGTCTATGGTGGACAGAAAGAACTAGTAGAATTTAATTATTCTAACACTAGCTAGTTTCATGTATGATAAGGAAGAATACGAGTCACAGTCAGTATATGTTTTATAGTCTTAATGTAATAGTGGTGCTGCAAGAGTTGCAAGTAAGAAAGTACTATAAATTCGACAATTAGAGCCTAGTAAATTGTTGCGTTTGATGCAACTTAGGTAAACATTTAGATATGTTAGTTCCTTAAAGAAATAGGGGTAGTTCCTAGCGACAGTTATCCAATAATTGTGATTGTGACTATACTGGTGCATTTGCACAAGCTATAGAACCAAGATGCAAAGTAAGGAACTAGAAAATACATGTGTGCTATCATGTTTTGGATAACAAATAGCAAGAAGAGAAGTTGCAATAGAACGCGTTCCCATAGAGGACAATTTGTCTGGCCCATTCACCAAACCTTCGAGATACGAGAAACACACTAAACTTTTGAGAGTCTAGGTGTTAGACGCATCGGTGATTGGCACTAGGTCAAGTGGGAGATTGTTAGTATATATGTCCTAGCGACAATCATTTTTTAGAGATATATGTACTTGATCACATTCAGTTTTATATATTTGATATATACGGTATTACACATTGATGATTAAGTATTTCGATTGTCAATATCTTATTCATAATTGTGTTCCCTTGGATTTATGTTGTCAATAAGTAAGTGGGAGCTTATATGATATAACATAAGGTCCTAAAATAGCCCCAATCAATGATCATCAAGAAAGGGATATTGATGATATGTGATAAGATTGGTATGTGGACTGCATCATACTTTTAGAAAGTATAGTTGATCTCACAACTATGAGTTCCTGTAATTCATGATGGTCACATAGATATCTTAGAGAATATTGGCATACCCACCGAGAAACCATTTGATAAGTTCTATTCATGTGTCTATGGGATTATCGGCGTATAGAGTAGTGTAATAGTCCTCTGACTTGAGGTCAATACGTACTTCATGTGCGGAGTGATGTACTTTGACCATGACCAACGCTTGCACTCCAATCGGGGTAGATACGGCATGTGTTGGGTGCATCACGAAGCACATGGAGTAGTAGTTGAGCCAAGAAAGGATTCATTCCTCATAATAGATTAAGAGAGAACATTCCACTTCTCATATTTAGATGGATCATAAAGTCATTTGCCAATGCAAAGATATATTCGTTTTGGATATCGAATATGATCGTTATGGATCATCTAGAAAGATTGAGAGACAGAAACTAAGTTATTAGAATAGACACAATATCATGTTCTAGACTTAGTTAAATGTTCATTGAATGAAAGGACCGTATCACTATGATCTCTATATTACAGGGAGTTTGAATAGTCCTCGCAAACGTCCTTATACATTAAGATTGTCTGGTAAATCGTCTAGGGATTCTGCTGAGACCTTAATTTGATTAGTGCTTAATATATAAGGCCTTATGGGTCACACAACAAGTGATTATACCTTCCGATTGAATTGTTAGAAGGAATTGAATATTATTAATTGGATTAAGTAATATTTAATTCATTGTGCTGAAAATAAGATGAGTTAATTATTAATTAGATTAATATATTAAATTCATCATGTCGAAGGAAAGTTCTATTTGATAGAATTAATTAAGTATGATAAATTAGATTTATTATACCTAATTAAGATGTATTTATTATTAAATAAAGTTGGTATTTTCTTTTATGATTTGGAATTAAAAGAAAAGACAATAAAATAAAATAATAATAATAATATTTATAACAAGTAGAGAGTGGCGTGCAACCACTTCTCTAATGTTATTGTTATTATTATATTATTTTATTTAATCTACTTCTTTAATTAATAATGAATTATTGGTCCTAGTGGGACTAGAACTCATTAATGACAAAGACTTTCATTGTGATTGTGAAGCTAGTTTAGAACTAGTATAAATACACCCTCCTCCTTCATAATTATTAGACCAGTTTTTAGATTCAGTATTACTAGTATTTTTCCCTGCGAAGAGATTTCCTAGCCTTTCTCTTTGGGAGATCACGTGGATACCTAAGGTCAAAGATTATCACCGCTAGGCTGGAAGATCTGTAAGTTCTAACTCAGATCTGTTATTATTGTTATATTCGTTGTTTTGTCATAATCAGGGAAGATCTGTTTGAGAAAATTTTAAACTTCCGCTGCTGTACATTCGAGGTATGTTACATCAATTTCCTAACAGTCTAGACCCCTTGAAAGTTTTGGCGACTATAAAGATGAGGAATCCGACTCAATTGGCAGGTCAAAAGCAAAAAACTTGTGTCAGATGCTTCAATGTGCAGAAGAATGTTCGGAGTATATGGACCCGATCAACGAAGAAGCTCGAAGGAAAATTAATGAGTTGTGGGCTAGGCCTCTTGAAAGTTTTAACATTGATGAATAATTCTGTATTTGTTTGTTTGCTTATGATGAATGAATAATGTTAGTTAGGTTATTGTGATAAATAAATTGTGTGTTTTGTACTTATCTTTTAAATTTGATAAATAAATTTGTGTTAGTTGTTTATTATAATATTCAATTTAATAAAAGTAAATTAATCGTTTTATGAATTTTCGAATTTTGATAATTTTGTATATTTAGAATTTTTAAAATTAATTTTCAAATTTCGAATTATTAAAAGTATGGAATAATTTTCGAATTTTTTTTAAATGAAAATTAATTTTTTTTTTGAATTTTCGAATATTTTTTATATGGATATAATCTGGAGTAATTTCAAATTTCAAATTATGGAAATATTAATTTTCAAACTTCGAATTATTAAAAGTATATTTTGAATTTATAATATGGATATAAAAAAGTTGTTGTTGAATTAATATGGAGTAATTATTATTTCACAAATAATAATGATGAAGAAAAAAATGAAATATTGTTGGAGTAATATAATGATGAAGAAAAGAGCACAAATATTCGAAGTCAAAAAAATTGTAATTACAACAACACAATTAGTCACTATCAGAATCGCTATTTTCTACATATACAACATCTTCTTATGTATCAGAACCGTCTATCCATTCTCCTTCTTCCTGATATTGAACATTTTGTTGTTCTTCATGCATTTGAACAATTTCGTGCTCAGATGGAGGTGTTAGGTCCGGAAGGTGCGTTTCTGGCATGACTTCAACACTTCCGCCATTTGGATCACTTAACTGAATGTGATGGTTGACCGTCTCAACAATAAGCGGAGGTTGGCAAAATTGTTGTTGAAAAGCATCTAAATCAACGTCTTTGTGTTGAGTTTGTGATACAATTTTGCTCGGACGGACAGTACATGCACACACCCAAGGATTCTGTGTCCGCCTGGTTGAAGGGTATTCTACATAATAAACCTGGGCTGCTTGTTGAGCGAGTATAAAAGGCTCATTTTTTCCTATACACGCGAGAGTGGTTGACGTCAATCATATTATACTTTGAATTTTTTCTCACACCACGCGTTGGATCGACCCATTTGCAGCTGAACAAAACACATGTCAAATTGTTCCCAGCAGAAGGCATTTCAAATTCGAGAATGTCATGAAAGACACCAAAAAAATTGGATTCCGAGTTATCATAACTAGGGCTGCACATCGGGCGGGTTGGGTCGGGTTTGCTATATTTTTTGGGTCTACCCGATTTGTTCGGGTTGGCTATTAACCAACCCGCGGTACGCAAAATATGTTGGTAAACCATGCATGAACGGGTCGGGTAGGGTCGGGTATTAGGGGAAAAAATCACTTCGGGTTGCATCTTTCATGTATGAAGAAATTAATGTAACCAATTTAAAACTCAATTAACTTGTTTCCAAAACACACAAACAAATACAAGTACTCGTATCTTTTATAAGCAAAACATTAGGTAATAGTATTAAAACATCCTTCTGTAAAGGAAGTTCATTTAGAAGGAAACTTAAATATATAATAATCACCTAGTCAAAATGATAAATGTTTAATTATAATTCTAATATCATAAAACCCTAGATACAACACATTGGTCTTAAATTGAAATTATCCAAGAAAACGTTGTAGCATAATAATACTTAATAATGATGATACTTGTATAACACATTGGTTTTATTATTACTTAATAATATATATATAATTAATGTGTGTATATATATACCTGATACTTGTACCACGGTACAAAATCAGAGTTCACCATTGCATCAACTTCATTATCAGGGAATGCTGAGAGCTCCGCTCTAAATTCACTGTGAAGTCAAACATGAAAATATTATAAATCAACTACCTGATATAATTGTATATATATTACAATTTTTTTTTTGCTCAGCACAATAATCTCATCATAAAAAACATAACCGTAGTCTGACAAGTAACCAACACTTGCTTTGCACGCTAGCTAAACTGCAAAAAGATTAGGTATTTGTAGCCCTTGTGTATATCTGCTGGCTGGCGTGTGCAGAAACCATCCTGATCAAACCTCTTTCCATCAATTCTTGGATTGCCCTCCTTGCAAGTGATTCACTTATCCTTAAACGATCGGAGAGGACAGAAGGGGTGATGAGCTTATATTTGGGAGCTTCCGATAAGAGCTTCTCATATGTAGCCTTGTCAAAAAGCACCATGTTGTTCACCTTCTCCTTTTGCTTTCCCTTGCTCCACTTCTTCTTTTTCTGCTTGCCACCACCGGTCTTGGCGGGCTTGGAGGCGGTTTGAGGAGCCTTTTCCTTCTTTGGTGCCATTGTCTGTGGAATCTAGGGTTTGGGCAGAGGTTGAGCTCTAGTGACTTGCTGCGAGATGGATATATTACAAATATGTATACAAATATTATAAATCAACTACCCGATATTACAAATTTAACTTACTGATAAAACGGTAAGATTTCTGGACAATTCATGAGGATATAAGTATGCACAATTTGTAATTCTCCACCCACAACGTATCGGTGTGTTGCAGCTCCTTTACCTCTACCTAGGTAGTTTAAAATGGAAACTACACTTTCGTATAAATCCTCGCCAATGTCATCGTTCCGAGCAGGTCTCTTTCTTCTAGTGATGACTTCACGCTCAAAATAAAAAGATGAGAACGTTGAGATTTCTTGTTGAAGATACGCTTGACAAATTGAAGCCTCAACGTGTGCCTTGTTGGTCACTTTCGTTTTCAACTCTCCAAGAAACCTGCAATGTAAAATCAAGGTGGTAAACAGATTAATGTTGTTATGAAATAAATATTCAAAGATAAATGAAATTGTGACTAACCTTTCAAATCTGTACATCCAGCGATAGAAGACGGGGCCAACATTCAAAGCCTCATACGGATGATGTATTACAAGATGTTCCATTCCATCGAAAAATGATGGAGGCATTATCTTTTCCAAATTACACATCAGCATGGGAACAGACTCTTCTAGTCTCTGGAGGGATGCTGCATCCAAAACGCTGGAACATATCGACTGAAACAACAAACTGATTTCAATAACGCAGGACCATACGTGTTCAGGAAGCATCTCTTTCAGTGCAATTGGGAGAAGTCTTTGCATGTTTACATGAGCATCGTGAGTTTTCATGCTCGACGTCGTTGTAAGTTTGTTCATGTCCACGCATCAGGACAAGTTGGAGCAGTAGCCATCTCAAAACTTTAGAGACACAAACCATTGTAATATTGATTCCTTTTGTGCTTCTGTGACTTGTTAAACTGCTTTTGGAATATTGCTACCACTATATCTTTTCTAGATGCAAGATTGTCTTTAGTTTTGTCTTTGAAATCCATCACTGTGTTAAATATATTGTCAAACACGTTCTTCTCAGTGTGAATGAGAAGGTCTTTCCAATATGGTAACTCCCAAAATATACTCCTCTTTATCCACTTATGGGTATCACAAAACCCATATGACTTCTTATTTGGCTCTTGCACAGCCGTAGGAATACGTCGAACTCGGTTAAAAATTGCTTCCCCGGTCAATCTCGGGGGTGGGGTGTCTCGTACCAGACCTCTAATGAAAGATTTTTTGTCCTTTCGATATCGGTGGTTTTCCGGGAGAAACTTGCGGTGAGAATCAAAGTAACTTGGTTTTTTACTGAAAGTTAGCCAATTGGCACCTGATTTATCCATGCATATCGGACATTCCATAAGACCGTGTGTGCTCCAACCCGAAAGCATGCCACTGGCAGGGAAGTCACTAATGGTCCAAATGATGGCAGCTTTCATGATAAAATTTTGATCCCTTGAAACATCATAAGTTGGTGTCCCAATGGTCCAAAGTTCTTTCATCTCCTCGATAAGGGGTTGGAGATAAATGTCTATCTTTTTTCCTGGATCATTGGGACCCGTACAAATTAAAGTCAAAAAGATAAAGTGACTTTTCATGCACATGTCGGGAGGGAGATTGTAAGGAGTTGACATGACCGGCCAACATGAATAGCTCTTCCCAAACCTTCCAAATGGAGCAAATCTGTCTAAACACAATCCCAGTCGCACATTTCGTGGCTCCATTGCAAACCGAGGATGACAACGGTCAAAGTGTCTCCAAGCTTCACAGTCCAAAGGGTGAGACATCATACCCTCTTTGGTTTCGTGATCGACATGCCATGTCATGTGTTTCGCAGTAGCAGTCGAAGCATACATCCTCTGAAGTCGTGGAGGTATTGGGAGGTAATACAGTTTAGATAATGTCGACCTATTTCGTGGTTTGCTTTTACTTTGAGGAACAAGTTTGTATCTGTCTCCACCACACAACTTGAAGAATTCAAGTGCCTCATCATCCTTCCAGAACAACATACATCCTTCCGGGCACGCATCAATTTCTATACATGGTAGCCCCAACTTAGACATTAATTGTTTCATGTGGTAATATGAATCGAGAAGGTTATGATCATGTGGTAGCATCCCTCCTATTGACTACAAGACTCTAGTCATGCAAGTTTCAGGGAGACTGTATTCAGCTTTTATGTTCATAAACTCTGTAACGGCGAATAACTGAGAGTATCCCTCACAATCAGCATACAGGGGTTGATCGGCAGCTTTTAAAACATCTTGAAATCTCTCAGCTAAACCTTCATCCACATAAGGTTGATAAAATATCGGATTTTCATCCGCAACTGGTTGATACGAGGTCGAGGCTTCAGGAGGATCGTCAGATGGTTGTGGGGGGTTGAACTGAGACATCGATGCACCGTATGCGTCATATACCATACGTTGCTCCCATCTCATTTCAGCAGGGTCTCCCCACGCACTCATCTCTGCAAGGATGTTACGAGACGAACCTACCGTTTGTGGTAAAACAGATGTATCCAAAGGTTTGCCATGAGAAGTCCAATTATAATTGGGAACGAATCCTTCTGCATACAAATCCCACCCAACTTCGTCTGGGTGTTTAAATTTGAGACTTTTACACTTTGAACATGGACATCTGATTTTATCACCACTCATATAAGCGGGTGTTCTTGTGCGAATGCAATAAACTCCCCAACTCAAGAAAATTTGATCGCATTCTGTACAATACCGCATGTTTATCATACATCCAACTTCTATTTTGTGTATACATTATGCCTGAATATTATAATAAAAAAATTATACAAGTTATTAAAAACTCTGAATTATAAACATTACCAACATATGTGGAGTATTATTAATATATTCAATTTCACTAAAGTTCAATGCAATTGAATATTATTAATTACAATAATGTTCAATTAATATTATTAATTAACTAGAACTAGCTAATACGTTAATACAATATCATTAATCATTTCAATTATTAACAAATAACCAATAATATGATTTCAACACTAAATACACTAAATTATTACGTTAATGACATTTAATACACAATACTAAAATTATCAACATCTTATTAGTAATACACAATTAACAATTCACTAAATTAAATAATATGACCAAATCCAATTATTTGAGCATATATATAAACTCATTTGAATTAATAAATAATACACAATTCACAATAATAATGCACAAAATATAAGTAATGTTTTAATCCAAACTAAATTTAACTAATTCATTTCGTTAATTAAATAACAACCTTTTTTAAACACATTTCAATTAACTAATATTTAAATTTAACTAATATTATCAAAAGTTTAACTAATTTAACTTAATTAGCTAAAACGTACGTTTAGCTAACTAATTTTACTTAATTTAACTTAGGCTAAAGGGTCAAATAGGTACATGAACTAACTTAAAGTGTTCAATTAGCCCCTTATATAGGAGGTTTTGCCCGGCCGTCGCCAATTGGGGCGGTTCCCGGTGGAATTGTTTGATGAAATTTTTTGAGCATCTTCTTCATTAAGTCTAGTTTACCCATATCAAATTTCAGCTAAAAATTAAATTGGGAAGACAGTCAAATGATTTTCCGAAATGTACTGTGCTGTTTAAGTGCCCAGCTATCTTCAAAAAATCATTTGACTGCCTTCCTGGTTAAATATTTAGCTGAAATTTGGTATGAGTAAACTAGACTTAATGAAGAAGATTCCCAAAAAATTTCATCAAAAAATTCCACCGGGAACCGCCCCAATTGGCGACGGCCGGGCAGAACCTCCTATATAAGGGGCTAATTGAACACTTTAAGTTGGTTCATGTACCTATTTGACCCTTTAGCGCCTTTAACTTAATGCATCACTACTTTTAAACCTACGTTACGTTTAGCTAACTAATTTGACTTAACACATCACTACGTTTAAACCTACGTTTAGCTAACTAATTTTAATTAAATTAATTTATAAACCTAAAAATTTAACTAATTTTATGACATCACTACGTTTATATTTAAATATACTATTAATTAATTAACAACCTCACTAATGTAATAGTTTTAATAATTTAAATTGAACCAACTAATTCCAAATAAAAATAATAATTCAAATAACATACCTTATCTGCATAAACAGGGAAAATGACATAAGATAGACTACATCCTTCGATCTTTCAAACAGCTACTGTATTATATACTGGGAATAAATTGGTGTGGTTCTGTTGAATGAGTTGCTCCTGCATATATAAAAAAATTAGTCACGGATTTGTCCGTCACTAGACAAATCTGTGTACATTACGCGTCCAAACCGTGTAAATGACGTGTAATCCGTGACTAATTTTATCCGTACAGAATGCCGTTGCGAATTAATTTCTGAGCGCTAAAAAATTAAATTTTTTAGTAGTCACGGATGTAGTCACGGATTTGGCCGTGACTAAATCGCCGGAATAAAATAAACCACGCCGTAATCGGAATCGGGGCTATCAGAGGATTTTAGTCACGGATCTGACCGTGACTAAGCATAGTCACGGACATAGTCACGGTCAAATCCGTGACTAATTTTTTTTGTTTAAAATCCTTGACTTGTCCGTGACAAACTAGTCACGGATCAAATCCGTGACTAAAATCCGTGACTACAAGGCTGTTTTTTTGTAGTGTCTGGTCGTGTGAGTTTCGTCAATATTGATATAAAATTTTTAAATGAACATAACACCAGTACCAAATCAGTATACATAACTTACAAAATGAGCATCCAAAAATTCAAAAACTCGTTAAAATCTCTAATGTGCTCAAGGATTTATTTGTGTATGCTCATTTCTTTAAGCGTTATATCCGTTTGAGTTTAACATAAAGCTCATTTCCATAACATGCACATATAACAGATTAATTATTAACAATTTACTAAACTATCAATATATATATATATATATATATATATATATATATATATATATATAACAATGAGAAATATAATAAATTCTAGTTTCAAAAAAATTATAATTTTTTGTTCTTGAATTAAAAAATTAATCATATTCTTTTTATAATGTTTACTCATGCACTTTTATTTTTTACAATATAATTATTTCAGTATAACACAAAACTCATGTTAATAATGAGCACACAATATTAAAATAATTAACACACAAACTTTAATATCTTTTTAAAATTTGCAACAGTCAACATTTCACGTTTGCCAACGCACAAGTTTGACTATTAATATCTTTCATTCTTTAATAGTAAAAAATTTAAAAATTCATATTTTGAAAATTTAGAATGAGAAGAATTTAATAATATTTTTAAAATTTTAATTTATAATACATTAATTAATAAAATATAGTCAAAGTAAAATATGTGAATAGTGTAAAAAAATCCAATGTTGCAATTAAAAGAAAACGGAGGTAGTATTTTAGATAAACATAACCCACGCGCACATCCAACATCCAATTAGAAATGTTCTTAAGTTTTTCTGTTTGAAAAAAGAAATGCTCTAAAGTTAGTCCATGATAATCTATTTCTGATCACATGAAATTATACTATATGCGCCTCTATGAGTAAATATACTATCTTCTCCTACTGGAGTGGGGTGTGAATCTTCAAAATTAAGGGCTTGTTTGGTTGAATGGTTTGGGAAAAGAGGGAGTGAAGAGGTGAACTTAAAATTTTAGATTATTTCAACAATTAAGAGGTGGTTTGATAACCTTTATTTTCAACTTATTAACCTTATCAGTCAATTTTTTATTAAACAAGTACATATAATAAAAAAAAAAGTACATATAATCAAAATAATTTTTCCGATTGAATTAATTGAAACTCCAATAGAGGACGATTTTATCTATTTTCATATATTTCTTATTTTATTATAAATATGTAGTGTATTTTAAATATTATTTTCCGTAAAGCATCATATTCAGCCAATTCAGCTGTTTCAATCAAAATTTTACCAATTTAAAAAAAAATGCTCATTAATCGATTTTACTTAAAAAAAATGCTTTTAAGTACCATGAAAATTGAAAGTGTATGAGGTTCACGATTTAACTAATCACATATGTATATAGTCATAATTTACGATATGTACGTAACTAATAAATAGAGATAATTAAAATAATAGTTAAAAGAAAATTACGGAGTAATAATTTCATACCATCTTCTCCAAAATCCCATATCAAACAAGCACGAAAACGTTCGGAAGAGTTACCCCCACCCTGTATAACTTTACAACAATGATTCCTGAGCTCCTTAATTCTGCCACCGAAGTAGTGTTAACCGGCCCATCTATCTTTTATAAATTCGTGATCATCTTACACACGCATATATAGATTGAAACATTCTGTAACCCTTTAACCAACAGTTCTTCCATAGTCAAATCAATAAACTGGGATTTACATGAATACTGTATATATTTGCAAAGAATCGTTTACTTCTTCAATTTCACAAGATGAGGATTGTATTTTCTAAATATGTCCGATTGTAAACTGACATGTTGGAGCAAATATTTATGGGATTTGATTATGAAAGTTAATGGCATATTTGTAAGACATATACTACCTCCGTCCCCCTAAGTCCGAGACAAAGAGGTGTGTTGTTGTTTTTAAGATAAAGTGGAATTGTGTGTTTGATATTGAATTGATAAAGTAAGAATGAATTGTAGCCACAGAAATGTTATCAAATATGGTATGAGACAAACTTAATGGGACAGACGAAAAAGGTAAAACGGGACAAACTTAGGGGGACGGAGGGAATATAATGTTGGTTGTTAGTATGTTTTCATGTATTAAGGAGAGAGTTAATTTCTAGCATGATCATCTTACTTCTCGATTTTCTTATTGTTCTTGTACGAAACTCGTTCACTACACATATTTCTTTCACTTGTGAAAAAATGCTTAAACAATTTAGCGCCGCACGTGGGAAATGTGCAAGAAAAATTGTCATCCATGAAAGATCATAGCTCAGCTAATGACAGCATTCAAGTGCCAGTTGGAAGCTAAGAAGGAAGAAATGAAAAATGTCATCTTATTGACAGATCATATACCAAATATCACTACTAATGTCATCTCATTGAGCTCGATGATAAGTTTTGGACTTGAAAATGTAGGGGTAACTTTCAACGATAAGTGACCACGGTGTTCAAAGATCAAATCTGGGAAATCATGGAATTGTACACAAACGATGTGGTGGCTCCATCAAAAAGGTAGATTTGGAGTTTCCTTATGCATGTGGTTGGATTTTTTTTTGAAACAAACACTCATTTATTAATGATATTGAATGTAACAATAGACAAGACAAAGCAATAGTTCAGAGCAACCCTGGAGTGAGACATAGAACTGACTAGCCCCGGAAGGTCATGCCAGATCGCTAATTCCGCATAATGGTAAGCTACTCAAACAGCATCGCTGTACTTGCTACTAACACAAATGGATAAAAAACTAGAGTTCAAAAATTGAAAAGAAATAATAGAATCGTAAATCCTGGTTTTACCCGCCACCAGCAAGGGAGATAGAAGAGACTTGATCTACCACCTCCAAAGACGTCATTTCGATTTTACCAGCCATCGGAAAGGGGGAAGATGTTTTCCCAGCCACCTCCGAAGGAAGCACCCCGCTCACAAGATTAAAAGAATTTCAGGCGGTGCTAATCCAGTAGCAGCGTCACAGAGTCGTTTTTTGGTCGAGTTCCATCAACCTTCATACTGACCTCTGGCACTTGGACCATGGCTAGATTATATTACCTAACCCGCGACAGTTCGGTCTTACATAGCTCATCCAAGCAGTCACCACACCCGACTGGCCAAAGCTAGCGGGACAGAAACACCCTACAACCCAGGGAAACAAAAACGCTGGTTATACCGGGAAAGAAACCTCACTAAGATTATCACCTGTAAAATTGACTAACCTTCTCATGATGACAAGCCTTCACCGATGGCGGCACATCCGGCAAAGGGGAGAAGAGCGACGACCGCACACCTTATGCGGCGGACTTGCCAACCTTATGCAATTGGATTCTTAGGCGCATTTTTAATTTGAAAGAAGAGCAGCCAGTAAGTTATACTCTAATCAGGAATCCTATTAAAATTGCCACAAGTGAGCAAATGTTCCAAAAATGACGAAGCTCCTTGACATCATCAAAAGCCTGATGTCTTGTTTAGATGAATCTACCATCCAACATGTCCCAAGGGAGAAGAACATGTAGGGAGATGTCCTGGCGGTTCTAGAGTCGTGTATTGCCTTGGAAGTCAATGGAAGCATCATTTTTGTGCATCTGATGAAACCAGCGATTGATGGGATTGAAACAGTCAACAAGGTCGAGTTATTTATGGATGAGTCATGGATGTAGCCATATTTATACTACTTAAAGCATGAAACACTATCATTCCGACAAAGGGCGAAACAAAAAAAGTGATTTCTAAGGTAAGTAAATTAATTATTATAGATGACATGTTGTTCAGAAGTCAAAAGCACGACAATATCAAAAGTTGTCTTTCACCCGACGAAGCAAACAAAGTTCTTCAAAGTTTTCATGACGGGGGCACGGTAAATTAGGCTCTTCCAAAAGTCATGATTACAAAATCTGGGAAACAATAGACCAAAGGAACGACTCGTCACACCATGAAAAAATAGACCGTACGAGATGATTCAAATCGTAGGACCGAGACATATTGCTTGAAAGTTCAAGACGACGAACGGGTTCTGACAAACCGGAATGTGGTACATTTACATTTGTTTCATTCTTAAATTACTACTTTCCTCTACATATAAATGATCACTAACTTAAGCATCCGAGGGTCATAGGCTTCTAGTCAATGTCCAGCTTTGGCAAATTCTTTTTACACGGGAATAGTCAACATAAATGACGGGGCTTACATAATTAAAAGTCTTAGAGAAACGCGAAAACATAAATGACATGGCTTACAAGGCAAGAAGTGTGTTTCATATCTTATAAAGATGAGTGCAAACATCATCTACTCTCTACGAAAGTCGTACAGTCTCGTCAAAACATAAATGATAGAGCTTACAAAAGTCTTACAGAAACGTCAAAACATAAATGACGGGACTTACATAAGCCTTACGAAAAAGTCAAGACAAAAATGATGGAGCTTACATAATGGTTATAAGCGAAAAAGTGGGGTTTTCATGTCTTCTTAACATGTGTTTAAACATCACTGGTTCTCTGCAAAGGCACACAAAACTATAGAAAAACTATACAGAAAAACACATTACAGAAAGTTAAGCTTTTAAAGCACAACACAAAATAACGAGAAACTTTAAAATAGAAGGAGGCCACACGAATAACATTGACACGAACCTTAAACGTTCATGTTTAAGCTGAAAATATAACTAAAATGCAAATGGAATATTGTTCGAAGTTTTTGCAGGATATCAGATACAGTCATGGATTCAGACTCCAACAAGGGATGGAGTCACCCTTGCCAACCAAAATGTCAACATCAACATGGATGAAATTACAACTTATATTGCTTACGGTCATTAGCAAAATAATATTGTTCCAGTCAAAGAGACGAATTCCATCAGAAGCAACTTGCGAGAAAGGTAACAACGGAGTTCCATCATATCATACGAATGACAGATTGATAGGCGTGTTTCATCAGAGGGATGACGGATTGACGGACGTGTTTTGTCAGATGGACGACAAATCTACGAGTGCAATAATCAAAGATGTGAAGTACAAGTTCTCTAGAAATTTTGAAAAGTTGCTACTTAACGGCTCAACATGTACACCCATACGCCTCAACTTCTCGAAAGAGGACAATTGTTGGAACAAATAATTGACGGTTTGATTATATATTTATGGAAATTGATCATGGATATTAATGGTACATTAATAAGACATAATGTTGGCTATTATTAAGTCATTTTTATGTATTAATATGATCATTAATGTAATTAAGGAGATCGTTAATTAGAGCTGATCAGTCCTTATGAGGGTTTGAAACCGTCACAATAGACCGTCGTCAATAACGGACGAAACGCCCAAGGGGCATTAATTACTTTTCACTTTTCTTGTAAATAGGAGTGAATTTTTCAAAAACAAAATAGAAGTGAACCCCATTGTAAACCCAATTGATTCGTACTCGAATAATACACAATTCTACTCTTGATTTCTATCATGATTAGCTTACTTCTTGATTTTCTTATTGTTCATGTACAAATCTCGTTCAATACACATATTTCTTTCGATTAATTTTAGACCTTTAGCTTACGAAAAAAATGCATAAACAGGGCCCCAACTCTTCATATAAATTTTGCCGACCACGTTGCCAAGTTTTGACCCATAGATTATCATGTACGTGCATTTAATACGTTCGACATCTATGACTAGTATAAATTAAATACCCTTTGGGGTAGATGTAATGCAACAACAAAATGTTGAGTGTTTTGACGTTTTCAGGTGCATTTACAGGTTCCAAGCATGTTTGTTGTACCAATTGTTGTCAAAACTTTATTAGAGATTTGGTAAGTTGACTACTAGAGGATTGTGCAATTTGAGCAAACTGTTTCTTTTTGAATTATTGGGGTGGAGTCATTTTATTTGGGCTATATTTTTAACTATCAATGCTTGCTCTTTAAATTTACAAAAATGATGTTTGTACCCACTTTTATATCCACTTTTATACTCACTCATATTTGTGAAGGTTTTTTTTCTCTGTGAGTTTCGTTCACAGACAATATTTTGTTTGTAAAAAATTTGCACAGACAAAATAACACATATTTTGTCTGTGAACCGGATTCACAGGCAAATGGAAGAGTGTGTTAGGATTTTCATGTGATCAAGGTATGTCGACTAGACTAAAGGATAAATTTTATCACGCACATATTAGTCCTGCACAACTATATGACATAGAGTGTTGGGTGGTGAAACAATGTCCATTTAAAAGTTGAGTGGCGGAGATGCGCATGTTGTGTTGAATGTGTTGACATACCATAAAAGTCTGCTTGAGAAATGAGACAATTAGATATAAGGTGGGAGTAGCACCTATAGAATATAAGGGAGTTTTGATGGTTGTAGTTTGAATATGTATATAAAAGACCGAGTGATGCACATGCTATACGAGTTGAGAGGTGTGGAGAAGAGGCAAGGAATCGAGGGAGAGGAAGACTCGAACAAATGGGGCTAAGAAGAGTCAGAAGTCATATGTTTCTTCTAGCTTGGAATGAATGAGAATATGCATGACTTTGGAGAGAGCAAAGTGAAGGATGAATAACTACGTGGAGCATCAATCGCTTTTCGTCGTTTTCTATTCCTTTATCTTTTTTATGTTCTTTATCTTTTTATCATTTTCATTTTATACTTCATGTATCCCATTAAATTATATTCTTCTCATTTATCATTTTGGGATGATGTCCCAAAAATTTCTTCCGTTTTTCCTTTTTCGACAGTATTTTGTGGCTAACATTCTTTTATCATTTTCTTACTCAACCACAATCATACAAATTCAATTTATTCACACATTCCTAAACTCTGATTCAAATCGAATTTGGAAGAATTATATGAGACGGAGAGAGTATATATTCTTTAATTTTTATCCTTTTTATCTTATACGAAGTACTTTGTTTATCATATCTTATCTTTTGATTTTTCTTTTCTTTTTCGTCTCCTACATCATATATTGATTCATGTTAGACAATACCAAATTAAATTTTTGGGGGTTAAAGTTTGGAATTTGTTGTTAACATAAAGGTGTTTTCTTTTGGACTATTATCAGTCTCAGACCAGATCAGACCAGATTTAAGCAGACCAGATCAGCTAGACTTCGACATTTATAAAATACACATAGACCAGACATACATTTATCAGACCAAACTAGACCAGACCAGACTTAAACAGACCAGATCAGATCAGACCAACAAATTACAAGCCAAAAGATAACATATTAGGTGTGTGGTTTGAGCCTAGCTTTGAGTAAAATAGTGAGATAATGATTGAAATAGTGAGTAAACTGGTCTGAACTGGTAAATGTCTGATGTCTATATATTTTATTAGGGCTGGAACTTTGGAACCAAGAACCGGAGAACCGAACCGTTATGACCCGGTTCGGTTCGGTTCCTACATTTATTAGTTATTTGTTAACGATTCGGTTCCTATTTTTATTAACGGTTCGGTTCTCGGTTCCTGAAAAAAATATGTACCAGGAACCGTTAAGGAACCGTTATATATAATAATTAAAATTATATATGATAGAGTATATGGGCTTGGACCCCAAGGCCCACATACTCAACGGCCCAAAAGCCCCGAAACGAGACACCGATGACATGCACTTCGTCCAGATGACCCGCGACGTCCAAAGAAGTAGTCATCGGGAATCGTCGTACCACGGCCAGAGGGCCGCATCATCTGGGGTCGCATCGTCTGGGGTCGCATCGTCTTGGGTCGCGTCGTCCGGGTCGCATCGTCCGGGCCGCGTCGTCCGCGGATCTTAGGCAGAACACGTTTTTCTGTATCATTTTACTAAGTATTGTACTCAGCCCATTAGTGGCCTTATTTCGCCCAAGGAAGGCATGATTATTGTAATGGGCCTCCTAAGCCCAAGGCTAGGGGCCCAAATCCATCTTTTTACCTATAAATAGACCCCAAGGGGCTAATTATAGGGGGTTGGAAATTGAGAAATATAATTACTCACTTTCTCTCTCTAGCTCTCACTTCTCTCTAGAGTTAATACTCTATCATTTGGTGCTCTCGTTGAGAGCCTAGAACAGATCAAGTGAGTACCCTTCGTCGCTACCAGACACTACCGCTAGCTATGACAAGAACCAGGTCAAAGAACACTGGTAGGAACGCCCCTCTGAACCAGGAAGGGCAGGGAAACGTTGCTGACAACGTCCCCAATGATCTCATCATCCAGGATGAGAATGCTCAGGAGGTCGAGCACGCGACGGCTGACCTTCGCGTCCAGCTCAACAGGACTGCTCCGGATGCTCGCATCGGACTTGAAGACAGGCGCAATGCTGATCGCACTTCGGGCCAGCAGGCCTCTCACCCTGCTGCTCCCCAGATCAACCCGGCCGCACTATCGGCCATCGTCGCAAGCATTCTCCAGGACCCCAACGTCGTCAGCGCCCTCGTCGCAAAGACAGGGGAGAACAACACTCCCGTAACTGGAGAAGTCGCGACGGTGCCACCACCGCCGCCTCGGCCACAGGGCGTCACCTTCTTCGGCAACGACGAAGGCATCCTCGCCGTGGACACCCATTCCCATACTGCCTCTCCTACCCGGGATACACCGGCCCAACCTCGCGGTAAGATCTCGGCCTTCAACAGGCTGGGTGACATCGCGAGCCGTCGGGTACCTACGGGAAGGGTGGCGGATCGGTTGGGCAACCACGAGCCGGGGTCGCCAAAGGAAAGCTTCGGGTCCGTCTCCCGGACAACGGATCGGCCCCGACCAGATAAAGGCAAAGGAAAACTGAATGATGATGATGCGCGTCACCAGATCAACCTGGCCCACGCGGCCCGGATCCAGACCCCTCTGGGTGGTGCCGCGGCCAACACGGACCCGAGGGACGAGATCATCGCCCGCCTGGAGAAGCGCCTCGCTGATATGGAGGCCCGAGAGGCCGCAGGGCGCGCAGCGGCTCACACATCCCAGCATCCCAACTACGATGCACTCCTGC
Organism: Cuscuta epithymum; assembly: GCA_945859915.1. Classification (NCBI taxonomy): domain Eukaryota; kingdom Viridiplantae; phylum Streptophyta; class Magnoliopsida; order Solanales; family Convolvulaceae; genus Cuscuta; species Cuscuta epithymum. The sequence continues at coordinate 2,745,384 of CAMAPF010000972.1, read as the reverse complement.
ACAAGGTCAGTGCCTTGGAGAGGGAGTTGGCCGACCGACGCGACGAGCCCGTCATCCAAATACGGACCCGGACCCCCTTCTCTGCGAGGGTGCTCTCTGCTCCCATCCCAGAGAAGTATAAGGGGAATCCGATCAAGCCATATGACGGCCGCACTGATCCTCAGGAGCACTTTACCCGTTATCAGAACAATATGATGATGACCAACGCTTCGGAGGAGTACATGTGTCGCTGGTTCCTATCCACCTTGGAAGGACCAGCGTACGATTGGTTCAACAACCTTCCGGAGGGGAGCATCGACTCATGGCAGGACCTTGCTCAACGCTTCCTCACCCACTTTGCCGGGAGGAAGCGCGCGAAGAAACATTTCGCTCATCTCCTGACCATCAAGCAACAATCGGAGGAGACGCTCCGAGCTTTCCTCGATCGCTGGACGAGGGAGGCGGACGAATGCGAAGGAGCCGATGAGCGCACCCTCTTGGCTTTTCTCCGCGGAGCACTCCGGCCTAGCCACTTCGCCCGGAGCCTGTTCACGGAGCCGCCGCGGTCATACCTCGCGGCGCTCCGACGCGGAGATAGGCACGCTGATGCCGACGAGCTCCTGAACCAGAAGAAGGGTGGGGAGAAGCAACAAAAGAAGGACTCCTCGTCCAACCCCCACCACCCGCCGGCCAACAAGGGACAGCACCAGCCAAAGAAGGCACACCAGGAGCAAGGCGGACAGCGAAGAGAGGACCGTTCATGGCGTCCAAAGTTGGAGGCACAACGCATCCCCCTCACCCACCCGGTGAGCGTCGTCCTCGGCCACGCCGAGGCGCAGGGCCTCATTGTGAAGGACCCCAGGTCAGAGGAGGAGATATTTGTGATCCACAAAGGAGGGACATATTGCAAGTACCACCGCCAGACATCCCACAAGACCGAAGATTGCACCACCCTGAAGAGGCACATCGACGGCCTCGTCCGACAGGGGGAACTTTCCCAATTTGTCAAGGGTGCCCCCAAGAGTAACACTTGGGTTAACCCTGGCAAAAGGGGGGAAGGATCCTCCGGGAAAAAGAGGGAGATCGGCGCCCTCAGTGAAGATGAGGACGAGGAGGAACCCCGCCAGAAGAAGCATCACATTCACATCATCGTCGGCGGAAACACAGGGGGGGACTCGGCTACCCAACGGAAAAAATGGGCTCAGTCCCTATACGTTGGTGAGGTGACCCACGCCCCCCCTCAGCCGAAGCGGCGGCATGTGGAAGCTATCACCTTCACCGACAAGGACCTCCCCTTCGGCCCCTTGCCCCACAGGGACGCCCTCGTCGTCAAATGCGAGATTGGCAACAACATCATCCACCGCAACTACATCGACACTGGCAGCTCTGTCAATGTGATGTACGTTGACACCTTCAGACAACTGAAATTGAAGAAGTCTGAGCTCCGGCCGATACGGACTCCGTTATCCGGCTTCACCGGGGACTCTATCGACGCCGATGGCACGATAGTGCTTCCCGTTGTGGTCGGTGACGGTACCTGTCAGGCGAAGATTGACATGGAGTTCGTGGTTGTCAACCTGGACAACGCCCACAACATGATCTGGGGACGACCGGCCTTGGAGGACCTTGAGGCCATCATCTCCATGAGACACCTATGCCTCAAGTTCCCCACCAAGGACGGCGTCGGCTACGCCAGAGGGAACCAGAAAATAGCCAGGGCTTGCTACCTGAAGCTCACAAGAAAGATCAATGAGGCCGAGGAGCGGATAGACACTATCACCACCGCCTCGGCCGAAGAAGACACACCAAAGGCTGAACCGGTCGGAGACGTGGAAGACGTTCCGTTGGACGTCTCCCGGCCGGAACGCACGCTGAAGATTGGGACACAGCTCCCCCAACAGATCCGAAGGGACATCCTCTCTGTCCTGAGAGCGTACGCCATCGTCTTCGCATGGGGACCAGAGGACATGTCGGGCATCAGCCTGAAGGTAATCACACATCGGCTATCGGTGAACCCGGCCTCCTCCCCCATCAAGCAGAAGAAGCGCTACCTCTCAGCCGACAGGAGGGAATTTGTCAAGGCCGAGGTGGCCATGCTGCTCTCCATCAAGCACATCAAAGAGGTGAAGTACCCCACGTGGTTGGCGAACGTCGTCCTCGCCCCAAAGCCGCCTACGTTCAGAATGTGTGTTGATTACACTGACTTGAACAAGGCGTGCCCAATGGACCCATTCCCTCTCCCCAACATTGATCAGTTGGTGGATGAGACGGCGGGGTGCGAGTTGATGTCGTTCCTCGACGCGTTCAGAGGGTACCACCAAATATCCATGCATGAAGATGACGCGGAGAAGACTGCTTTTATGACCCCGGAGGGAATCTTTTGCTACCTCGTCATGGCCTTTGGGCTCAAGAACTCCGGCGCCACCTACACAAGGATGGTAGCCCGGATTTTTAGAGCAGTCTTAGGTCGGACGATGGAAGCATACGTCGACGATATGATCGTCAAGAGCAAACAATCCACAACCCACGCCGACGACCTCCGGGGCATCTTCGAGATCATGAAGAGATACAACCTCCGGCTCAACCCAAAAAAGTGCACCTTCGGCGTCCAGGGAGGTAAATTCCTGGGGTACTTGGTCAGTCGAAGGGGCATCGAGGTGAACCCGGAGAAAATACAAGCCATCATCAATATGGAGCCACCCCGCAACATCAAAGAAGTGCAACGGCTGACGGGACGCCTCGCGGCCCTGAACCGTTTTCTCTCAAAATCCGCTGAGAAGTCTCTCCCCTTTTTCCAAATAATGAGGAAGGCCACCAGCTTCAAATGGACGACGGAGTGTCAACAAGCCTTCGAGGAGCTGAAACAATATCTCGCCTCCCCGCCCGTCCTATCCAAGCCCCAACCCGGCGAGACTCTCTTCCTTTACTTAGGAGTGAGCATGTCGGCCGTCAGCTCCGTACTCATCAGGGAGGATGACGGGGTACAAAAAGCTATATTCTACGTCAGCAAGACGTTGCGGGAGGCCGAGCTTAGGTACTCCCCCATCGAGAAAACGGTGCTGGCCATCGTCCACACGGTGAAAAAACTTGGACACTACTTCCAGGCTCACCCCGTCCACGTCCTCACCCATCAGCCATTGGGCGCCCTCATGAGGAGCCCAACCAGCTCCCCAAGGATGATCAAGTGGGCAATATTCTTGAGCCAGCACCAGATTGAGATCAAGCCGAGGCCATCCATCAAAGGGCAAGCTTTAGCTGACTTCGTCACCGAGTGCACGGCAAGGGAGACGGCCGTTACCACCACAGGAGCTGAACCGGACGAAGCCTGGACCCTCTACACGGACGGGTCCTCGGCCACCAAGGCTTGTGGGGGTGGCGTCGTCCTCATCTCCCCGGAAGGATTCAGAGCGTACTACGCCATCCGCTTCAATTTCAAAGTATCCAACAATGAGGCCGAATATGAAGCGCTCCTCAGCGGTCTCAGATTAGCCGCTGGCCTCAAAGCACGCCACGTCAGAATCAAATGCGACTCCAAACTCGTAGTGAGCCAGATGGAGGGTTCCTACGAGGCCAAAGAAGGGAGGATGAAGCAATACAAGGAGGCCGCTGCGGAATTGCTCAAGGCGTTCGATACCTACGAGATCACTCAGATCCCAAGGGCGGAGAACGCCGAGGCCGACATACTCTCCAAACTCAGCTCCGACACCCCCGAGCACATCTCCAAGATAGCAAAGGTAGAGGAGTTGAGTATGTCAAGCATTCACGCTAGCCCCATACTCTCCATACAACACCAGCCGGAGGACTGGATCACTGACATCGCAACATACATCACCTCCGGCACGCTACCAGAAGACAAGGAGAGGGCCAAACTAGCCAAGCTCAGGGCCCCAAGCTATGTCATTGAGGGTGACAAGCTCTACAAGAGATCATACAACGGCACCCTCCTCCGGTGCCTACACCAGAATGAGGCCGAAGTGGCCATGGAAGAAGTCCACTGCGGCGTATGCTCATCACATCAGGGGCCTTTCAGCATGTCGCGCCGCCTCGTCGTCCAAGGCTACTTCTGGCCGACGATGGCGCGTGATTGCGCTGAGGTCGCCCGCAAATGCAGCGCATGTCAACACTATCAAAGGGCACCTGGCCGACCAGCCGTCAACTACGCCCCGGTCAGCACTGCCATCCCATTCTCCAGATGGGGCATCGACCTCGTCGGCCCTCTACCAAGAGCTGCGGGCAACAACAGATACATCATCGTCGCCATCGACTACTTCACCAAATGGGTCGAGGCCGAACCACTCGCAAGCATCACCGGAGCGCGGTGTCGAAAGTTCGTCTACAAGAACATCCTCACCCGCTTCGGCGTGCCTCAGGAGATCATATCAGACAACGGCACCCAGTTTGAGGCCGAACCATTCCAAAGCCTCCTCCAAGAATGGGGTATCAAGCACCGTTTCTCCTCCGTCGCCTACCCTCAGGCCAACGGGCAAGTTGAGAACGCCAACAGAACCATCTTGGAGGGGCTAAAGAAGAAGCTCGAAGAAGAAGGCGGAAGTTGGGTCGGCGAACTCCCCAACGTCTTATGGTCCTACCGCACTACGCCGAGGAGGGCCACTGGGGAGACACCATTCTCCTTGTGCTACGGCTTCGAAGCCAAGGCTCCCACTGAGGTGACGCTTCCCAGCCGACGGGTCACACAATACGATCCCGAGGCCAATGAAGAAACAATGAAGGTGGACCTACACCTCATCGACGAGAGACGAGAAATGGCCTACCTCAGAGCGGAGAACTACAGACGACAAGTCAAATCCTACTACGACGCCAAGGTCCGCTCTCGCGAATTCCAGGTAGGGGACTACGTCCTCCGCCGAAGAGAAGCAAGCAAGCCGACGGAAGGAGGAAAGCTCGCCGTCAAATATGAAGGGCCCTACATTGTCAGCGCCGTCATCAAAGCCGGCACGTATAAACTAAAGAACCCTAATGGGTCAGATGTACCACGATTGTGGAATGTACACCACCTGGTGAAATTTTACCAATGACTCGAGAAGTGGTGAAGCGGGCAACGTCCCCCACCCCTCGGCTTATTGGTTGAATAAAACACCCTCGGCCTAGCGCCACTTATTGAATAAAATTCATGTTTCATCCAATCTTTTAAGATTTGAGCAAAAGAAACCCAGGGACCACATCGGTCTAAGCGGTGTAATCACCCGGATCCGGTGCGACCTAAAGCCGTCGCAATAAACGACGCATCTAAAGCCGTCGCAATAAACGACGCATCTAAAGCCGTCGCAATAAACGACGCACCCAAAGCCGTTGCAATAAACAACGCACCCAAAGCCGTTGCAATACAACAACGCACCTAAGGCCGTTGCGATCCACAACGCGCCTCCAAAGCCGTTGCAATAAACAACGCACCTAAATATCGTATCGGCACAAGCGGTGAAACACCCAAATCGGCCGGCGATATGCAGGATGAAGGACCTGTGTGCATGGTCCAACGTCTTCAAACGGAGAAGCATACCGCGTCGTCCGCGCGGAAACCGCAGGACGACAGGCCTGAATTAAGGCTGAGGTTACAAAAACTCCACCCGTCAGTAAAATTTCGATCAGGACCACAAAGGGCGGCCGTCAAAAGACGATGCCTTGTCCGGTCCCTCGTCGACGATAGACGTGGAAAGGCCAAAAAAGGAAGCCACTGACACCAAGCCGAGGGCGTATTTACTCCCTCGCACTAATTCACGCGAAGAGCGTAGCGGACAAACTACCGCACACGGACGAAGGGACAGTAACCCTTCGGCCACCCAAAAAAAAAAAGAAAAAGAAAAAAGAAAAGAGGGAAGCCGACGGACCGTGCACTCGCCGGCCTCGAGCATAAAACAAAATCCCCACAAAAACCAAGCCTCAAATTTGGCTAAGTACATATCAGGTTTTCACTATACAGGGATCCGAAGTGCACGCTTCGGCCCCAACCATAGCGTCACAAAAGGTAATCGCTTCGGCTTCGGTTATACAAAACCACAGTCCATTACTTGGACGATGGGACGCATCGTCTCCAATTAGCAAAACCCAAGTGACGAACCAAAGCAAAACACCTACCTCAAGGAAGCTTGACACTTAGAACATTCTCTAAGTCACACTACAAGAGAGACGATGCGCTACGTCCCCAACACTCCAGGATTAAGTTCCGAAAACTCAACTCGGGAAAGACGTAAAGGCAAAAATGGAATTCATCAAGGGACGACGAGGCGCATCGTCTTCAAAGAAAGGAGGTCGCTACATCTCAGCAGACGGACGCCACAAGATAAACTCTTGACACTTAGAAAGATTTCAGAACTTTGGGGCCATGCCTTACCTAAGACGCAAGGGACGTAGCGCCGCGCCAAGAAAAGTTTCAACACTTGGTAAAATTTTTTGAAACACATGTTCTAAACACAACAGTTCCGACGAAGGGGCGCATCGTCCCTTACATCAGATGCAGGGAACACGCGCAACGTCCTCGCACACATACCAGTAAGGCGAGGGTGCCCCCACATCAACACAAAGGAAACGATGGAACGCTTCGTCTCAATCAACACATCGCAAAATATGAAAACTTGTAAAGAAATAATTATAGAGACGACGCGACACCAACAGTTCACAATTCAAAAAGTTATAAAGACAAGGCGATACAATCCGTACTGGAACCAAAAAGAGTTGTCATTTAGCGATGATTCAAAATACAAAGGGGGGCGCTTCGGCTGTTACAATCATCAGGGCGCTTCGGCCATTGAGACTACAACTACAAATATAAAACAAAGTACAAAAGATACTAAGCTACGTCCCCAGCCTGCCCCTGGCCACCCTCAACGGCTCCGCTGTCCGCATCGTCTTCCTCATCCTCAACAGTTTTGGACTTGACCGAGCTCCGAAAAAGGTAGTCATCACTCTCGGTCCAGGGCTCGTCCTCTTCATCCGAGCTCAGGATGGGGGGCTGCCTTTCGGACAGAGGAAGTTTCAACTCCTCCTCGGGGTCCTTCATCATCCGGGGAAGGCCGATACCCCTGGGCTTCAAATTTTTCACACGCCGACGGAGACGGCGGTAGACCAACATCTGCATACGCCTCTGGCCGAGGTCGTACCAGACTTCAAATTCTTGTTTGAGGCAAGCTCGGCCAGCTTCCTCCTGAGACCACGCTTCGAAGCGCTCCGCCACGACCTTAAAACTCCAGTCGCGTCGGGTCTCGTCCTTCCAACCTTCAGCCATGAAAAGTTCAATGGCTCTATCAGCAGCCGCTGCCGCATCGGCCTCCAACTTCACAGCTTTTTCTTCTGCAAGCCGACGGGCGGCCGTTTCTTCATCAAGCTGATTTTGGAGGCGCTTCGCCTCGTCCTCAGCGACAATGGCTCTCTTCTCAGCCGCATCAGCTTTTTCTTTCAAAGAGGCAGTCTCAGTCCGAAGCCGCTCCAACTGGGAAAGCGCCTCGTCAGCAGAAGCGGCTTTCTTCTCAGCTTCACGAAGGCGTGCAAGCTCCTCGTCCTGCCGCCGCTGTTGCTCCATGAGCATGAAAGCACCCTGCAGAAAGACGTAACGTTAAAAAAAAAAAGAGGGGACAAAAATTACTAAGTACCAAGTCAGAGGTTTACCTGGACGACATAGTCCAATCCACCATCAAAGAGACGCACATCCTTGCTCTGCCGACGTAGGTACTCCCTGTCGGCATCGGGAATGGCCTGGAACAGGACGTCGTGCCCGGAGACCTTCTCGTTGAATAAGCCACCCTTAGGCGAATACCGCACCGTCACCTCATAGAGACCGGAGGTCAGATCTCGGTCAACACGGGCACTCTTCTTTGCAGCAGCCCCGGACTTCGTAGGAACAAGGGCGGACGAGGCGACGTTCAACGTCAGATCCTCGATGATGTGCACATCAGAGGCAGCCCCCCCTTGAGCCGATGCCTGCGTATCGGCCAAAGCGGCATCATTAGGGGGAGGGTTCGGCTTCGTCTTCTTGGCGCCTTCAGCCGACACCAGACCCGTCTCGGTGAGAGTACGCTGGCCCTCAGCGGCCTTCTTCCTCTTCACCACCGGCTTTTTTGCCGCGTCAGCATGACTCTTGGAGCCGTCACCGGAAGCCTTAGACGCTTCGGCACGCTGGGCGGCCTCCAACTCCTTTGCAACCTGCTTCTTGGCCTGAGCCATGAACATTTTGCGACTCATCTCGTAACCTGCAAGGACGACACCAAAGGAAAAAGAGTTAGAAGCAAAGAAAAATGCTAAGTACACAAGGATTAAGAGAAAAGCTATCAACCTTCGGCTTCGGCCGGAATCCCAATAAGTGGCCCATCGGCCTGTTCAAAAGAGCCAGAGATCCTAGGCCACAATCCACAATCCGGGTCGCCAGGAATGTAATACCGCATCATCCCGAGAGCCGCAATCTTGAACTCAGTAATGTACGTGTTCACACTCCTCGGCCCACCTTTTAGGAATGCCTCAACTTGGGCATCGAGCTCAGCGCTTCGCGGCGGATTATGCAGGCTAAAATTACCATTATGCCCTTGCGAAGGAAAGAAAACCCCATCGGCCAACTTCACGAATACAAACTTCGCCTTCCACCCATGGATAGACGAAGGGAGGTCTTTGAAAGATTTCTTCTCCGGGAGTTGCTGAAGCGTAGCATAACCAGCACAATTCTTATGACTCCCTCGGCCGATCCGGAACAAATTTGTAAAAAGGGCCGTCGTGGGCTCAAAACCCAGCTCGTCGCATCGGATGAGGAACCCAACGATCAGTGAGAAACTATTCGGCGTCAACAGCGCCGGGGGGAGATCTACCATCCTCAAGTACTCAATCACAAAAGGGGGCAGCGGAAACCGTAGTCCTTGCGAGAACCCCATCGGATAAACCCCGAAGTACCCAGGAGGAGGATCCAGAACATGGTCCGTCGGCCTAGGCTCCCTCACCTTTCCATAAGGCCCAACATACAGCTGAGCCAAATGATAATCACCTCGGGTGCCCTCGGGCCTTATGACATACAGATTTGTTAAGTCCAACTGGGACAACCCGCCAGCCGCAGCTTTCCTCCGACGCGACGCGCGTTCCTTGGTAACCCTAGAAGACGACGCCCCACCTGGCACAGACGAAATAGGTGGAGGGCAGGGGATGGCGGCCGAAGAGGCATCACCCGCTTCGTCTCCCCGAAGCTTGGGTTCCGAGCTCGCCTCGTCCTCGCCCGATTGTTGGGAACCCGCATCATCATTCAGACGCTCCTCGTCCTGAGAAGTGCGGTAATCGGCAGTATTCTCCATCTCTGTTTCAAACGCTCGAACTATCTCAAGATTCACTCCAGGAGACGGGTCCTCGTCGTCAAAAGGCCAGTCCGACTCGTCTAAAGAAGCTGTTAAGTTAAGAGGGGAGGGGACGCTACGGCCGTCAGGGAACGGCATAACAACTATGCTACGTCCTAAGGGTTGTTCGAGGATCAAAGTGATTTTTCCTAGAAACACTAGATCTAACCCCCTAGGAAGCAAAGTATAAAGAAAAAAGGGAGAACAATTCAAGAACCTAACCTTGGAGTAGGTGAAGATCCGAAGAACACTTGAAGATTTCTGGGAAGCACTTTATCTCTCTAGAAATCTCAGCAGCAATTCGACAACAGCAAAGCACAAATAAGGAGGCGGCTTCGGAATGAGGGGGTATTTATAGACACCCACCAACGGTCACCACACGTGGCACAATCCGATTGGCCACCACAGCGGCCACCTCCCCCCAGGACCAATCAGGGCTTGACCTTTCGCATTCCGCCCTAAAGCCACCCGCTACGGCCCAACTTAAACTTACAGAGAGCAAGGCATCGGCCGAGTACCGCTACGGCCCAAGTACTACAGAGCTTCAAAGCAAGTGTCGGCCCATAAGCCGAAAAAGGAACGCATCGGCCTCACAACGACCCAGGAAACCTTAATAGACCGCTACGGCCTCCTACGCGCGCATCGTTGACGATGACCCTGGTATCGCGGCCTTCGTCCAAGGGTTATCCCACAGGGTTACCTTGGACAGGTTCGCCTAAGGGTTGGAGTCGCGACTAACGCATACGTACCGGATCGGCTCATTACTCCCTTGTGCCTCAGATGCTCTTCGGCCAAAGGAGTGGGGGACTGGGGGACTGTATCGGCCACAAGAAAAGGAAGCGCAGCGGCCTTAATACAAAAGGGTGCGCTACGACTCACCAACGACAAAAGATGAACAATTCACTTCAAATAAGCATGAAGAGTCGCATCACCTGCCTCAAGCACATCGCGGATCGCATCGGCCACAGAACCCAAAATTAAAAACCTAAAAATGCAAGATCTAGCGCGCAACGGCTGCGCACACTGGGGGACTACCAGCTACGCACAAAAAAGTAAAACGCCTCGTCCAAACAAAAATAAAAGCGCATCGGCTCACTCATGAGGGTATCACTACGTCTGCCAACATGAATCGACTGCATCGCCTAAACACAAAGAAAGGAGGAGTGGAGCGCATCGTCTTCAAGACATGAAAAAATCAGACTTCAGCTGATTTTGGACAAGAGATCTCGCCTCGTCTAGCTTTGCCACAGACGGGTAAACCACTACATCCAGGAAGCAAAGAATGTAACACAGCGGCCCTAGGTTACAAGGGTACGCTTCGTCTGATCTTGATCAAAAGATCACGCTTCGTCGGAGATCAGATGACAAGGCCCCGCTTCATAGGGACTCAGATAAAGCTGGCGCCTCGTCTCAGAGGACACACACCAAAACAGGAATTGGCATCGCTACGACCGCAAAGAAGAAACAAGGTGACTCCCTTTCGCTTCGTCTGTGACTCAGCTCAGAGAGTGGGGGACTCCTGATAGAGTATATGGGCTTGGACCCCAAGGCCCACATACTCAACGGCCCAAAAGCCCCGAAACGAGACACCGATGCCATGCACTTCGTCCAGATGACCCGCGACGTCCAAAGAAGTAGTCATCGGGAATCGTCGTACCACGGCCAGAGGGCCGCATCGTCTGGGGTCGCATCGTCTGGGGTCGCATCGTCTTGGGTCGCGTCGTCCGGGTCGCATTGTCCGGGCCGCGTCGTCCGCGGATCTTAGGCAGAACACGTTTTTCTGTATCATTTTACTAAGTATTGTACTCAGCCCATTAGTGGCCTTATTTCGCCCAAGGAAGGCATGATTATTGTAATGGGCCTCCTAAGCCCAAGGCTAGGGGCCCAAATCCATCTTTTTACCTATAAATAGACCCCAAGGGGCTAATTATAGGGGGTTGGAAATTGAGAAATATAATTACTCACTTTCTCTCTCTAGCTCTCACTTCTCTCTAGAGTTAATACTCTATCAATATATATTTCTTACGAGTATATATATATATATATATATATATACATATATATTTTAATGTATTTTTACTTATTTATCTTTATATTACATTCATCATTGTAGTTTAGTTATTTAACTATTTAAAACTATTATTCACTTCAAAAGGTTCTCTTAGGCTTCTTAGGCCTCGCATTCGGCCCAAACTCCAGCGAATCGGAACTCGAAAGGTCCAAACTATTTAAAATTATTATTCTCTTTAACCGGTTCAACATATTTGTATTGTAATTTCAAACGTTGAATGTCGTTTTGGCAAAATTGTATGTAAGATATTTTTCAAATACTAGGAACCATTAAATAACAAGAACCGAACCATTAAGAACGGTTCGGTCCCTTATCGGTTCTATAAAATAATTTATAAGAATCGAACCGTTAGTAAAATTTCATATTTTCAAACAGTTCCACATATTTTATCTAGGAATCGAACCGGTCCCAGACCTATATTTTATAATTATGGACGTCTAGTTTGATTTGATGTGATGTGAGACCGAAAATAATGCAACTCTCCAAAGGAAAAACATCTTTAGTACTTGGTATATACAATCCTATATGGACTTATGGAGTACTTCGTAGTATCGATCGATGCAGGGCGGGCAAATTTTACGTAGTGAGCATTGATTCTGATGTCTCCGACAGACGCGCAACATGCTTTTTTGGATTTATTAGTATTTCTGGATAAACAAAGACCCGCGCCGGCCTACGTAATCCGGCTTGATTCCCCGCGTCCCCTGCACCTTCAATTCCCTATAAATCATTACCATCGCCCACCTAGCCTAGCAGCTAATCATAACACAACTCCGCTCCTAGCTAACCTCCGCCGCCGCCGCCGCCGCAACCATATATATTTACACGTACTCGTTCGTTCAATTCAATCATCAACCGGCCGCCATGGATTATCGAACCCTTTCCAGGCAGCCGTCCACGAGAAACACGATCAGCACCCAGCAGCCGGTCAGGAACGCGGGGCTGCCTCCCCATCCGCCGCAGTCGGCGTCGACGTCGTCGAGCCACCCGGCGGATATATTCGGGAACATGGTGAAGGAGATTGCGGCAAAGAAGGCGGTGGTGATATTCACGAAGAGCACGTGCTGCATGTGCCACAGCATCAAGGTGCTGTTCGTGGACATGGGGGTGAACGTGCACGAGCACGAGCTGGACCTCCACGAGTTCGGGCAGGAACTGGAGTGGGCTTTGAAGAACATGGGCTGTAGCCCCACCGTGCCCGCCGTCTTCATCGGCGGCAAGCTCGTCGGCACCGCAACCGAGGTCATAAACCTTCAAATTTCCGGCGATCTCAAGCAAATGCTCAAGGATGCCAAAGCTATTTGGCTCTGACTTATTATTACATACAGTAGTACGTGTTGTTATTATTAAGTGTACAACTACTTGAGGAACGTACCGTACTATGTGACCATGCATGATACCAAAAACTAATTAAATTAACATTAATAATTGTGTCATGTCAAGTAGCTAGCTTATTATAAGCTTATAAGCTTGTAGCAGCTTATATTGGATATATGTGGCTGGCCGGACATGATTAAACAACTTTCTTCCATTTTCAATTCCTAGCTACTTTGTTTTATAAATGTAGTGTTTTACTCTTTTGTGGGTTTTTATGAATATACTACGTATTAGAAATTGATTAATATTGACTAGAAGATACACAAAGTTCTAAAATAGAAGCAATGTTAATGTTTTCTTCCACAAATAGGCCTTGCTAATTAATAAATCCTATTAAAAGAATAAGATGCTTGACTAAAACTTCTTAAAATTAAATACGAGTGAGTGAATGAGTCATATTTTAGAAATAAAACAAGCGGGGTTGGCCCTAGGGGGAGGGCAGCAGGGGCGACCACCCTAGGCCCGTAAAAAGGTAGAAAGAAGATTAGGCCCAATTTTTTTTGTTATATGTAATGTGAGTAGATTTCTTTTTTATTTATAAATTCAAATAATTAATTAGGCCTAATGTGTGATTTTTGTTAACAATGTGAAAATTTTAAAACATAAGTAAAAAGTCTTGTTCAGAGCCAGAAAAGTTTTATAAAAGAATATACATTTAATTTTTAAAATTTAAGCAAAACTTGTTGTAAGTCAACACATTTGTTGCTGAATCAATAAAAGCATGTCTATTCACATTGTTTTAGTCTTTAAGGATTTTTATCCCTTTTAATTACGAAATTACCAATTTATACTATTATCTTTGAGCTGCCAGCACCTCACAATTCCCAAACCTCGTCCTAATTATCGGCAATCGACTATGTCTAAAAAACTTAATGGGTTAGCAATTTTAAGCATTGAGCATGAGACCTTGGAAAAGATTGATTATAAAGCAATTATTGATGATTTCACTTCACAATGTTCTTTTGTGATATTGGTTTGTTGTTAATTACTTTTGTCCAAATATGTAATTAAAATAATATTAAAGTGAAATTCATCTTTATTCTATAACCTTTATTAGATAGTTGGTAGAACTCCTGAAATATAGAAGTAAAAATGTTTGAGAATTTCAAAATAGGGCATTCATGTTTTTATTCTCTAAATAGGAGTAATTTGGATTTTGGCCCCATTTGGTTTATTGCTCTATTTTCTTTCCACCTTTACTTATGTCCTTTTAGACTTTTTACTATGTTTTTGTTTTGCTTGTGGTAGTGGTATTTTTGGGGTGCTTATGGGCGATATTTGCCTCAAATCCCCCGTATGTTCAGTGAAAAGTTTTGTTCAATCTATTTTGGGTGAATTTTTTTGTCTGATTAAAGGCCTCAAAGAACTCTGGCTATTTTGACCTTGTTGAAGTGGTAAAGAGAACGGTGACCTTAAGGGTCAGAAAGAACTTTATGTTGTCCTTTTGGTGGTCAGCGATTCGTGTTGCTTCTTTGGAGGTATCGTTTCTGAGTCTGATCGTTGGGCTTTTCTTGAATTTAGATGGAATCTATTAGAAAATGGTTTGCGGATCTTTATAAGTTTTTGACTAATTGTAAATCTAAATTATTTGGTTAAGTTAATATAATTTGGCATTTTCTTTGAGAAAAATAGTGTAGATTGATAATATTCTTTTTACCAAATAAATATGGACAAAGGGACTATAATGAAATTATTGTTCGAGGCGAAAATAGATCAAGGGAAATAAACATGGTCATTGAACTAGCATACCCACCATCTGGATGCATAACTATAAATTGATCTTGTGTAATTTTATTGAAGAAAATGGTCTTAGTAGGAGTAAAATATACATAAACGGTATACAAATAGGAGTAGATATAATTTTTTTTCCTTAAATAAGATTTATTTGGTTCTATAAAAGCATAAATGTCTCGAATTGAGGGTGTGTTTTGCAATCAAGCTGGTTAATTAGCGGTAGGCCTGGACTCGGGCCGGGCCGGGTCCGGGTCGGGCTTAGGCCCAGGCGGGCCGGTGGTTCAAAATTGGTGGACCCGGGACCGGCCCGGGTTGCCACCGAGTCCGGGCCGGGCCTCCGGTTTGGTTTTTTTTTTTTTTTGCTTTCCTAACCCCCCACCCCCACCCCAAACCCCCCAAACCCCTCCTAACCATCAAGCCCAACCCGGGTGGAACCCCAAAAAATGAAGGAAAAAAATCAATTTGACCGGCCGGGCCGGTTCGCCAAATGTAAGACCCGAGCCCGGACCCGGACCCGAGAACCGGGCCGGTCCACGGGCCGGGTGGCCCGACCCGAATCCACCCCTAATTAGCGGTAAACATCTAGCAGATTATGTTAGCAGATTGTAGATAGAGGATTTAGTCAACAAAATTAAAAATATGTTTGGTAATTTAATAGGTAATAATGCCCTATTTCAAAGCGTTAAACTCAAAAATGGTAGGGCCAAATAGTGATTTTCCAAACAAAATGAATTAGCATTTTCTATGATTGAAAATGCTAAAAAATGTCAAATTGCTTTTTTCTTATATACTACCTATGAATTAGCATTCTCTGTATTACCTCATTGGTTTTGGATTGATAAAGTGTGAATAAAGTAAGAATAAATTTTAACCACCCAAATATTATCAAATATGGTATGGGACAAACATAATGGGACGGACGAAAAAGGTAAAACGGGACAAAATTATGAGGACGGAGGGAGTATTTTCCAAATACACCTTAAGAGTGGATGATTCTATTTTAGAAATAAAACATACGGACTAGTTACTTATATGGGGTTTTCCCTTAATATTACCAAATTAAAGCTAATTTCTAAAAAAGTGACTACATTTACATTTGAATTAATTCCACTTTTGGTCCTACGAGTTTTGTGTCAATTCCACCTTTAGTCCACGTCTTTCACTTTGTCCACTTTTGATACTTGACTAATGTTTTTTAACCGTTTGTGGTCCTTTTCCGGCGATTTTAACCATCGGAAGCAATGTCAGAAGGACCATGTATGGGCGAAAATACAATAGTCATGTATCAAAAACGGACAAAATGACAGATGTGGACTAAATGTGGAATTGATTTAAAACTCATAGGACCAAAAGTGGAATTTATTCATTACATTTGGACAAAAATGTGACTAATGCACAGTGACATCTCTGCAGTGACATTTCCGTAGCTAATCTACGCATGACATCTCCGTCGTTCACCGACCACAGTGACGCCTCCACAGTGACATCTTCGCCGCCATCACACGTCACTAAGGATGTTTTCTTTTGGACTAAAATTTGTTGGTCTGGTCTGGTCTTATCTGGTCCGGTCTAGTCCGGTAAACGTCTGGTCCCTGTGTATTTTATAACTACGGAAGTCTGGTCTGACCTGGTCTGGTCTGGGACTGAAAACAGTCCAAAAGAAAACATCCTAAAGCCATTGCTACCGCCGCCGGTCGCCACCGCTGCCGGCCACAATGACACATCCGCAGTGACAACTCGTAGTGACATCTCTACCCCAACCTCTAGCCACAGTGACATCTTCGCCGCCCGACCACCGCTGCCGCTAGCCACAGTGACACCAGCCCCAGTTACACTGGACGCGGTGACATTGGTCCCGACCACAGTGACATGACTTTGGACAGTGACTCCACCACAGTGACCTGTCACCGCCGGTCACCACCACCGATGACTATTGCACCACCTGTCACCGCCAAACCGCCTGTCGAGTAAGCACCATCTGTAGCCCCAAACCAGACCCCAACCAGACCCATCCCCCAAGCCAGGTCCTAACCAGACCTAGCCCCTAAACCAGACCCCAAGCAGACCAAGACCCTAGCCGCAGGCACAATCAAAGACCAGCCCCAGGCGTCGTCAAAACTCCCGGCCAACCCCATCTCCAACCTTAGCAGTCGCGACATTTTGAATCGGCGTCACAGAACGACAGAGAAGTAGTCGTGATTGAACGCCGTCGTAATCAATCGAAGTCGTCAGTGGAGCGTTTCGTCTTCCATCGGCGCGAGACAGAAGGAGATGAAAAAGAAGGCTGGCGACGGACTTCAGTGGTAACAATGTGCTTTCGGATCCACGAGCGTTTCGGATCCATTGCGATCTATCGGAGCGACTCGACGACGGAGCGACGCGAGCTATAGGAGGAGAGCAGCTGCGACCTTGGAGAGCGATGAAGATGGCGGAACTTGAAGATGAAGGAGCTGCTCCAGATCGATCGCCGCTTGCTCTCCAAATGAAGATGGCCGGTCTTGAAGCGATTGCAGAGATGGGAACGACTTAGGATGTTTTTACTTGGACTGTAATTTGTCCGGGACTAGACCAGACCAGACCAGATCAGAACAGAACAGACTTGGATAGTTATAAAAATACAAAGAAATCAGACCAGACCAGTTCAGACTAGACCAGATTAGAGCAGACCAACAAGTTACAGTCCAAGTAGAAACATCCATAGGGCCTGTGGGATATTTTTTAGATTTGATATTAGTTTAGTTATATTTTTGAAAAAAAATGAATAGGCATTTTTTTGTATTTGACAAACCTATAGGTAATATTTTTGTCCTTATTCCTACTTATATTCATGCACTTTTTCTATTATTTCTTCCTATTTAAGGATTTTTTTTTAATTGGGTAGAGGGGCTCTTCACATAATAATACGGAGTACTTTGTAATTGAATTAATATCATTCATCGGATCATTAAATTTATAGCAATTCGAAGAATCTCGCATATAAATGGATGTATTATCCATATGTTCTTGTTTGTTCTTAAGTTGGTGCTTTGGAGTGAATTGCCGACTATTACTATTAAGGAGAATCTACAAATCCTCCAATATGGTTAAAGACTTCAAGATAAAAATATTATATTCCTTAGCTCGTGACTGAAAGGTATGATGAAAAGGGTAGATATATATGGATTGATATATTCTTATGAATATTGATATGCACTAATTAGTAGTGCATAAATGTGTCTTTTTATGTTTGATTTGTGTGGATTGTTTACCAATTTATTTAGTTTGTAAACATTTGTGTGATTTTAGTTGTAATTGTATTTTAGTTCTCATTTGTAAGTTGTAAAGTAGAGTTAGGATTTATGGTGTTGGAAAGGAAGACTTTGAATGTGAAAAAAAATAATTCTTGGCTGCCCAGGACAAATCACCCGGTCGGGGGAGGTATTGCACCCGGTCGGGTGAGACATTGAAATGTGAAACTGCTCAGGAAATTACATCACCCGGTCGGGTGAGGTATTTCACCCGGTCGGGTCCGACTTGACCCGGAACACCAGAACGTGCCGAAGATCGCCAGAACGTGGAAGATATTTGATTTTGACATGCACCCGGTCGGGTGGGCACTTTACCCGGTCGGGTACCCGGCCAAAGGTGTTGAAAAACACCTATAAATAGCCCCATTTTCCTTCACAAATCATAATCCCTTCTTCCATACTCTTAAGCTCAGTTTAGAATAGTATTTCTTTTATATTTTTATAGCATGTTTAGTCTCCAAATGAGGAGCTAAACTCTTCCATCTTGGTTTTGCTACTTTGAAGCTTAATGAATTTGTAAGTTGTGAGTTATTCTCTTTAATCTTCTTCCTTGAATATTAATTCTTCCTTTAAATACTATTTCTATATTAATGTTGGGGAGTGTTACTAAGATGACAATTAGTTAACATCTTGACATTAATTATAGTAATAGCTATTTCTTTCTCTATGTTAATATTGGGGAGTGTTACTAAGATGACAATTAGTTAACATCTTGATATTAACTATAGTAGGATTCATCTTCTTTAATATTCTTCCTTGAATATTAATTAATTCCTATTCATATTTCATATTAATATTTTGAACATTACTTAAAGGATCAACTAGTTTTGTTTCATATATTAATTATTACTAGAATCAATCGGTTAATACGCTTGTTATTAATTCGGTTCTTTCAATAGTAGTAAACTTGGGTTGTTAATGCATGCTTCTCATGGTTAATAAACCAAGGGGAATTAATTATATTGATTAAACCAATAAACCGCTTGTGTTGAGGTTATCAATCTCAATCGTTTTCATCTTGATTTTATTGCTACTATCGAGTTAATATACGGCGCTTGTTCTATATTGACTCGGTAGTAAGTTTTATTAATGAACGCGTCTCGTTATTAATAACTACCCTCGATGAACTGGATATACTCC
The DNA here is from genome assembly GCA_945859915.1 of Cuscuta epithymum. Lineage (NCBI taxonomy): Eukaryota > Viridiplantae > Streptophyta > Magnoliopsida > Solanales > Convolvulaceae > Cuscuta > Cuscuta epithymum. The sequence continues at coordinate 2,726,476 of CAMAPF010000972.1, read as the reverse complement.
TCGATTGAGTATTCGAGAGGAAGATAGTTAAAGATATAACCGGGATCGACGAACATTTCATTAAGTGGATAAAAGCAAAGCCAAGTCTCCTTCTCATTAAGTAAACCACATAACTCGTTCATCTTCGTGTTTAAATATAATTAAAGTTCTTCAACAACAAAACTAAAAACCCCCCCTTATTACTAGTTATAAAAAGAGAAGTATTCCTTTCCCCGCGGATACGAACCTTACTACGCTATACTACGTATAAGTGTTGTATTGTAATATTATTTTGAGTGCACCTCACGACAAGTGCACGTCAAATATCTAACTATAAATGGCTTTGGTTTGGATCCGTGTCCTTCAGATTCGTGAAATTTTAAAATACATCCAAATTTTATCTGAGGCTGACCAAGCAAAGTCTGCCACTTTAGTTGCTCAACCCGGACTTGATCGGCTTTAGGGTCTGTTTGAAACAGCTTCTGCTTTAAATAAAGTGATTTTTAATGAAATGGGGAGAAGTGATTAAATAAAAGTTGATATTGTTTGAGAAAAAAGTGATTTTGAAAAGTAAAAGTTGGTAGTGTTTGGTAAAATAAGTGATTTTTGTATAATAGAAAAAGTAAAAGCACTTTTGACACGAAAGCCGAGAAAAATAAAAGTGATAGTATTTGGTAAAATAAGTGTTTTTTAAAGCCAAAAACTGAGAAATGCTATTTGATGGAGTATTAATTTTAGAGAGAAGTGAGAGCTAGAGAGAGAAAGTGAGTAATTATATTTCTCAACTTGGAAACCCCTTATAATTAGCCCCTTGGGGTCTATTTATAGGTAGAAATGTGGATTTGGGCTCCTAGCCTTGGGCTTAGGAGGCCCATTACAATAATCATGCCTTCTCTGGGCGAAATAAGGCCACTAATGGGGTGTGTACAATACTTAGTAAATACAATGAAAAATGCATTCTGTCTGGACGAAGTCCGGACGATGCGGTCCATGGACGATGCGGTCCTGGACGATGCGGTCCATGGACGATGCGGACCATGGACTTCACCCAGAGACTCCGGGCGATATCTTCTTTCTTGGACGTCGCGTGCTTTTGGCCGATACGGGTATCCTGCGGGTGTCTTTTGGGCTGCTGAGTATGTGGGCCATGGGGTCCAGGCCCATATACTCTATCACTATTCTTAAAGCGTTTGCAAAACAACCCTTAGTGTTGTAGGATTCCACCTTTTAGAAGAAATAGCTCTCCAACAAATGGGCATACTAATCATTGAGTAAAAGATATGGAGGAATGGAAGAGCGTATAAGTGAGGACGGTTGCTTTTTTATTGTTGACCTAGCTTGATTCCTCTTGTAATTCAATTCTTGTTATTGAATACATGGAAGAATTTTCCGATTCTAACAACTTGTATCACAGCTAGATTGAGCTTTCCATACTCTTTTTTCATTTTTTCCTGAAAATGCTACTATCGGGTAAATTCGTGTTTTTAAGTTTTTCCCGAAATTGAAATTTGATCATATCACGGGCCAGCGAGTGAGTCCCAAGTGGCACACGCGTTGAACTAGTTGGTTAGAGGATGAAAAAGACTAGGCCGATGTCATGTCATCTCAACGTACATCAGTGCCACGTCAAGCCCTGACAGTGCCACGTCAAGCCCTGACAATGCCACGCTAGCACCCACATCACCTTCGGCAGAGTCAGCAAGCAAAAGGTGTGATGTCCACATTAGCGTCTACGTTGCGTCACGTCAGAGCAAGCTCAGTGCCATTTGTTGCCACTTCATTCTCGAGTTGTCGTCGCATCATTCTCTTGTTTCAGCTCACTGGTTCTGTTGACCGAACCGGTCCAAGCCGATATGATTCGCTATTCTACAGTCCGGTTCACGACTTCGTGACTAGTTTTTGAAGAGGTGAGATCAGCTTCCACCATTTTTAACCACTTTAGATCCAGCCATGAGCTTTCTTTGACCTAATTCTGCTTCAAAATTCAAATACGAGAAATATTGTAACTTTATTATGGATAAATTATCAATAAATACCATGATTGTGCTCACTTTTACAAATTACAATATGTGGAAACCTCATATGGAGGATTTGCTAAATTTAAAGGATTTAGCTGGTCCTCTGATAGTAATGGCACCAAACCTAACAAGAAAATTGATGAAAAATGGGGTAAGGTGAATAGAAAAATGAGCGCAGAAACCCTGGGAGAAGCTTAGTAGCATGTACCAAGCAAAACTCGCTCGAAATAAAACATTGTTGATGAGACGATTGATAAACCTCAACTTACGTGGTGGTGTCTCGATGTGGTTTCTTAGAGATGAAGTTTTATGCCTTTTAGACTCACAACAGTACACCTTAGCACAATATATGCATCTCCCCTTCACAAGGACTCCCTTGTTATCATACATTTTATGAAAGTGTTCACATATCTTGGATCTAGGTTCAACCTGTTTCCTCTTGTGTCGAGAACCAACAGTTGCTTTGTAGCAATCTGCTCAGTGGTAGTGTTGTGCTCTACATTTGGAGCTTCCACTGCTGGTTATTGGGCTGGAGGAGGTTGAGCACCAGATAACGATATTTCTTGGGACTCCATCTATAAACCATTACATATGAAATCAAATATCAGTGAATCAGAAAAATAGGTGACTCAGATACTTTGTTGTCTGGGTTACTTTGATAATTCTGATGCCTGAGATATGATTTATATGCAATGGAATTAGTTGTAACTTAGGGACTTTTTCACATGTGTACATTTTTACTTAACTTCCAACGTCATTCTTTCATAATTGAGAAAGAAGAATAAATCATTCTTTGATATTCATTCTTCTTGGGATGCACATGAGTACATTTTTACAAAGCTTCCACTATCAGAATTCTGAAGAAATCAACTTTCATCATCATTCCTTCATTCTTCTTTGGGGCCATAATACTCATTTTTGTACTTCGTTACCATCATTACAAATCATCCTCACTTAATGCAGCCATACAGTTATACAAATCCAGTCTGGAACAATTACCAAGGGGATTTACAGAATAGTATAAGCAGTGGGCCGGGCTTTACTATTCTCTATAGATTAAGAAGAACCCGTTAACTCTTACTACTCAGATTGAGTGTTTGAGTCAATCAGGTACCTTCTAAAACAACAATAAGCAACGAGTAATAGGCAACATCAATACAAACAACCTTCTACAGCTTGTAGTTCATAATTTAGAAAAAAGAACAATTAATTTTTCATCGTCATTCTTCTTTGGGGCCTCCACCAAATAGCAACTCATAATTTCATAATCACATATAGACATACAGTCACGGACAAACATACCCTCTCATCTCAGTCATTGAATATTCATCAACCACAGACACTCACATACCATATCACACAAATATCATTTCCACTTCCACAAAATTCAAGTTCTGCTCAGAGTCACAAAATAAACCACAACTCACAAACACAATTTACACACTCTTCATCAATCAGAGAATAGAAGTTATACCTCATGCTCGAGTGTGACTGAGATGAGAGTGTGGGAGACTGAGAGTCAGCTTAGCTTTACCAGAAAATCCAGTCGTCCGTCCAGATGCCAAGTATACTGGAAAAGGGGCAATGCTTCCATGGTTCAATGTTCCATGACTTTAGGGTTTGAACTTTCAACCCAGAAGCGTGTGAGAGGGTGAAAGAGTAAGAGTGCGATGAAATTAGATGAGATGAGAGAATAGACTGAGGCCTAAGGAACATATTGAGGCCCTCACAGAGCCACAGAGTTGGATCCGGAGTCCGGAGAAAGAGAGTTTGCCAAAAGTTTCTTTCTAAACAACCCCAAACACGTCAATATTCAAGCAAAGAAGATGGTGAGACTATGGTCACTACGTCACCATACATTGCACTTGTTACTTGCGAAGAAGAAGCACGCCTGCAATAGCTAAGTACACATGATACCGAGTGGGTAACTGGTACCCCAATATAATTTCATTTCGCACCACACCAAAATAAGTTCACAACTTATAATCTCAGAGACCATGGAGTTGTTTAAAAGGATGACACCCCATCCCCGAGGGCCCCCCAGCACCGACCGGACAGCTAGCTGGGAGGATGTAAATTGAGCTTTGATCTCACTTTAACGGAAAGAGAATGAGACTCCATCCCAAGTCATTGCTTGGAGTTGAACTCGGGACCTCTCCCTTGTGGCACTCCCTTCCTACCAGGTGAGCTACGCCCCCCCGATTTGTTTTAGAGACCATGGAGCTGTGAGGATGGGAAACACGGTGTTGGGGTAAATGACCCAGCACGGGGCAGGCCTACTACCCTAGTAAGTCTACAGGCCTAATAGCCCGAGCATCATAAGCCAGACGACATGGGCCGAACGACACATGATCCTTGAAGATTCACCAGACTACTGCCAATGGGCACTTAGCTTATTGCTCTAGAAGAATTGGCAGGAAAGCAAGAAAATGGCGGGAATAGACTTCAGCATAGGGGTTTCTCAAACATTGTTGACATTGGAGATGTGTACATAAGAATGAATGTTGGAAGCACACTTGTGTTGAATGATGTTCGACATGTTATGAAACTACCCTGGGATTGAATCCTATATCAGGAGTAGCTCTGCATCGTAAGATATATGAAAACCAGTTCGAAAAAGGTACATGGAAATTTTTCTAAAGGCTCTATGAATGAGGTACTCTTTATAAAATCCATGTAAAGTTGTATCGGCCAAATCTCGATGTTGTTGAGACAACACCAAACTTGTAGCATTGGAGATTGGGCCACATGAAGATGATGGGACTGACAAAATGTTGCCCTGGATCCCTACAAGCACTGTCTATTCGTAAGCAACACAAAGTTTCTTTCAGCTTTATTGAAAGAATCATTATGAGTTACTCAGTCTTGTCCATAGTGATATATGTGGACCCTTTGAAGAAGAGTCACTTGGAGGCAATATATATTTTGTAGCATTCATTGATGATGTAACATGAAATGTATGGGCTTACTGTCTCAAAATAAGTTCAAGTATTTGATTGCTTTAATATACTATGTGTTTCATATTATGGTTGAAATAGAAACAAGAAAGAAGTTGAAGTGTCTCCGATCTGACAATGAAGGCGAGAGCATACACTCCGGAGGTTTTTAACATATTGTGTTGAACATGGAATCGGACACGAGAAGCGAAGTCACGGACCCTACAACATAATTGTGACACTCCGAAAATTTAAAATAAAATAGATAATTTATTAATAAGATAAAATTCTGACAATTCTAACAAATAAGAATAATGACATTTTAACAAAAAAAAAGGTGAAATCCGGCATGCACACACATGTACTTGTATATTAAAGAAAGTTAGGCTTTTCTTTACATGTATGTATTGATTGTATTCACACGCATGCATAACAATAACGATGCCCATATACTATCGTTTATGTTTATACGATATAATAATTATATGAGTAATTCGGCTACAACTTGAAACGTCATATATGGAAACGGCCGAAACCATTCTACGCGTGAACCCCTAGAGCCTAGAAGCATCGACTAAAGACATATATATATACACATATCGTATTCGCTCGTCCGGAAACCCTAGAGCCTAGAAACGGCTACACCTGCGGAAATACGTACTACGATCGGCCGTACTGCTCTGCACAAAACCAGGGGAACCAGCCCCTTGGGAGACGATCAGCCGAGTAGATTGCCACTGCATCACCGGAAGAGGAAGAGCAACTTCGCCGGGAAAGAACAACACGCCGGACATGCCGCTGCTGACGGACGAACTGCCGAGCTGTTGACGACGGAAGAAGAGAACAAAGCCGGGGTCTCCGCCGTTGAACTGTTGAACTGCTATTGCCGCCGGAGAGCACCACCTGCGCACGTCGGCTGATGAGCTTCCAGGAAGGCTACGAATGTACGTAGACTCTATACTCTGGTCTTCTGCTATTCATTGTTTTCGGCCGAGACTTGTTAAAAGTTTGGTGGGGCTGAATTATTATTAATTAATACACCGAAATAATAACAAGAGATGGGTCGTCTGGTTTACTCCTAAAGTGAAGGATTAATAAATTATTAATTTGACTAACTATTCAGGATACATAAGATTGAATAAAGATGATTATATAATTAAGGACTATAATCGTTATTGACTATATTTAATTTTTAATAATCTTAGAAGGTGTTTCAGTGGAGATTGAAATAGAAGCTTGGGTTAGGAGTTACCGAAATTTGAGGTAAGTTTCACGTCAACCAAAATTATACCTTTTCCTCGTAAATCTATTTATGATTATTTATTTGAAATGTGTGATGATTTGATGAGATTTCTAGCAATTACATTTACGTATTAGTTACGATTGAGATTTTTATTTGAGTATTTGGAATTATTTATGGATTGCTATTGAGAAATTATATTTGAAATTTGAGTATTTGATATTGGATGATATTTTGAGTATTTGAGTTACCATATGAGTTGTTGTTGGGATTGTAATTGAGATTTGAGATTTGAGCTATTTATGAAGTATTTTATATTTTGGCTCTCTTGTGAAATTTTATGTATGGTACATTTGAGTGTAATTTGTTAGAGTTAATATTTTACATTGTGGATTATTGTGTGGAGTTTGGATTTCATATCCGTTTTGGTTGAGGTAGTGATATTGGTTTGGAACTTTGAGAGTGAATTGTGATTTTTGGTGAGCACCCGGAGAAATCTGTGGTGTCGGTTTGCCACATCCGGATAAATGTGGAATCTTTGGTGAGTGGTAATGGCAATAAGTCTAAATCCACCAGGGGTACTTCCCAAAAGCGGAGTATCCCAGCTTAATTGTAGTGTAGTTGGTAGAAAAATCCCGACTACTCGGGCTTCTTACTTCCCGGAGGGCTTGGAATCCCTTTTAGGGGGTGTGCACACTTAAGGTAGGAGTTCGGCTTCCACTAGCTTTAATTGGGTTTGAGGTGAACTGGATTTTGATTGGATTGAGGTGATTGAGATTATTTGATTGGCTTGATTTGGACTTAAGGTGAATATTATTTGATTGGATTTTTGGTGGAATTGAATTATTGGATTGATTGGAATTGTTGGATTATTGGATTGAATTATATTTGGACTAAATTTGAGTTGGATTGAGTTGTTAAATTATTTATGAGTTGTTAGAGTATAAATACTTTTATATTTGATTTGGTTTGATTATGTTACCCTTTACGAGTATTTATAAGTATTTTGAGATAGATATTTGGTGTTTGATTTATGCTTTGGAATTATTGTAATGATTTTTGGTGGTTTTATTTATATTTGGTATTTTTGTAATTATTGTGGTTTGGAAATATTTGCTTATATTTGAAGTACTATTATTTTACTAGTGAATTATGCTATGAGAAGATTTTATAAATTGTTTTAAAAAGATTTTTCCTCCTAAATGTTTCTTTTCAAACATATTAAATTTTATTATTTTATAGGGTTAGGTGGAACTTACTTAGCATTGTTGCTAATTTTTGTTTTCTTTTGTTTTTCTTTCTGTACTTGATTTTGTACAGGTAACACTTTGATGATGATGCTGATTTCGAGAGAGCTTCCGCTAGAAAATACAATTAGTAAATCATTGTAATTCCATTTTCAATATCTTTAGTTAGTGAATAATTATTTTTGGAGTTTAATTTGTTTTAGCCTGTGCACTCGGTTAGGTTAGAGTCGAGTGTGGCGGTAACGCCCCTATTTCCCCTTAAATTTTCCGCTGCATAACTCTGATGCTTTCGAATAAAATTAATAATAAAGTATTATTTTAAAGTGTTTTTGGGTGGGAAATTTGGGGGTGTTACAAGTTGGTATCAGAGCCTATGGTTCTTTGAGCAATTTTTCTAAACAATTTTTCTAATGTTTTCTAAAAAGGTTTGCACACATTTTTGAAATTTCCTTTAAAGGTTTTTCAAAATGCTTTTCCAAATTATATTTGAAAAAAAACAATCTAGGACTTAAATAAAATTTTAGGCGCGTGGTGAGGTTGTGAGACTTTGATTTTGATTTCCGTTGATTTTGCGGCTCTTTTGATTTTCTTGGGATATGTTTAAGTGTGACATATCCATATGTGTTTATTTGAGGATAAGTTTGGACTTATAGAAGAACTTTAGACAATATTTGATTAGTGAGTTATTGGTTAGAGTAGTAAAATTGTGAATACTAGCTATTTGATAGATTTCTTATTTGTATCCTAAACGCTATTCTTTTCAAGGAGACAATGACGTCAACGAGGAACAACATCGAGAACAATGATGCCGCACCAACGAACTCGGAGTTAGCTCAAAATATGGTCCAACTAACACAACTCATTCAGACTGTCACGAATGTGTTACTGCAGAATCAAAACCAACAACATCTCAACACCCGTAATGATGTAGCGAAACTTATAGCGAAGCGCAATCCCCCGAGCTATTTAGGTGAAGAAGATCCTCGAATCCTTGAGGATTGGATTCGCACTTTTGACAAACTATTCGACGCCATAAACTGCCCCGCGGATCAACGGGTTGATATAGCTGCATACTACTTACGTCAAGAGGCGGATAATTGGTGGGCCATGACTGGCCCAACATTGCGTCAACAACCTGACTTTTCTTGGGAGACATTTAAGAAGGTAATGCGAGAAAGATTCTATCCAGAGCACGTGAGAGCTGAGAAGTACGAAGAATTCTTACATCTGAAGCAAGTGGGTATGACCGTTCAAGAGTATCACGCCAAATTCTTAGAGCTCGCACGATTTGCACCCGCGCTAGTTCCCGATGAAATTGACAAAAACTAACAAGTTTATACGTGGTCTAAACTTCGAGACACAAAAAGCTCTTTGCGTTACAGAATGCCAAACTCTGAATGAGGCCTACGGCAAAGCTGCCAAGCATTACCGAGTGAAACAGCTCCAGAAAGAAGCACTTAAGAAAGCGAGAAAGGGCACCGAAGAAGAAAGCAAACGGGGAGACAAACGACAGAGGCCAAATCATCTCAAGGAGACCCGAAACAGGAACAAGATCAACAATCAAGGTCACAATCAAAAGCGTAAGAAGAACTATTCCGCTGATACCGCACACTTCTATTGCACGAAATGTGGAAAGGATCACCCTGGGAAATACTGTGACGGAACGCTCGTGAGATGTTTCCACTGTGATAAGCTAGGGCATCGAGTGTTCGAGTGTCGTTCCAAGAAGAAGGGAATCCCTCCAACTCCTGGACTCGACCATCAAGGAATTGAAGGAATGCTACCCGCAACTAAAGAAACTGAGAATAGTAGGTGGAATCGTTTAAATTTCTAATTTTCAATTGTAGTAATAGTAAATATGTTTGAGAATTATGAATTCTTTTATCTTGGTTGAATAACTATTTTTCATGAGTGAGTTAAGTGCTTCGGGGACGAAGCATATTTTTAAGGAGGGTAGAATGTGACACTCCGAAAATTTATATAAAATAAAATAAACAATTTTACTTTAAACAAATTTTCACACTTGCTAATCTATTAAATGTAGGGGTGTTCGTCGGTTCGGTTTGGTCGGTTTTTTTCCGGAAAAGCTGAAACCGTAAACCGAACCGCACTACTTGAGTCGGTTTCGGTTCGGTTTCGGTTCGGTTAATATCGGTCGGTTCGGGTCGGTTTCGGTTAGTTTTAGCATGTTTTTGTCGGTTTTTGTCGGTCGGTTTCGGTTCGGTCGGTTTTTTAACCCCAAAGGTGAAACCGTAAACCGAACCGCCAATGTTTAATCGGTTTGAGTCGGTTTCGGTTTGAGTCGGTTTCGGTTTTGGTCGGTTCGGTTTCGGTCGGTTTGTCGGTCGGTTTCGGTTTTTCGGTTTTTTTGTTCACCCCTAATTAAATGTTAGCAAAGTGACAATTTTATCATGAAGGGTGTTGATTAAGATTATGAAACAAATTTAATTTTAAACAAAATAAAGTCTATATACGTACACACATTATATACGAAATTTTATAAACATGCGTAAATAAAAATAAGGAGTATTAATGAGCCTTGTAACCCTAGAAACTAGAATCTTCCGTCTGTACATATAAATACTCTTAAGATCGATCAAAGAGCTGGTACGCGAATCATTTCAATCGCTGAACTGCCGAAACACCATCAACGACGACGGGCTAAGCCAACCATAAACCCATCGACGGAAAACTGTGCGCAAACATATACATACACATTCGCCTTGTATATATTGTCGGGAAGAGAGGAAGAACGACATCCTTGTTAGCGCCGGAAGAAGAGTACCGCCGAGACATCACCAGTCCGCCGGGGGAGGCCTATGTAGACTGTAGGCATATCCACCGCAAGTCGTCCCTTGTTTCACTCTAAAGAAGAAAAGGAGCCGCCGCCGGAGAGGACAACTGAGCCGTGCTTTACTGTGTCGCCGGAAGAGGGAGAGGAAGTATAACGTCACCGGTAAATAGAAGCACGCCGGACGTGCCGGCGTGCCGCTGCTGGCCGACGAACCGTCGCCATCGTGATGCCGTAATAACAAGGAGGCACGCCGGAAAAGAAACCTGCTCGCTGCTCGTTAGAATGAAAAAAGGAAGAACGATCTGCGCACGCACGGACCCCCCTGCTGCGAGGAGGAAGACGAACGAAGTACGCTGTGTTTATCCTTCTACGTAAATGTTTATCAAACTTGGGCTGGGTTGTTTTATTATTTAAGTTGGGTCGTTTATGTTAATAAAATCAACCAGATTAAAACAACTATTCTTTATAAAATTGTACTACGTACCAAAATGGACATCTAAACTATCACACAGATTAATCATTATTGAAGCCATAATAAAATCATAGGAAGGGAAATTTATAAAGGGCAGGGAAATTTAACTATAGTTGGATAAAATATTGATTTTATAATTTTAATATTCTTAGAAGGTGAATTTGGAGAAGATTGAGGATAGAAGAATTCGGCTAGGATTTATCGCGATTTGAGGTAAGTTTCACATCAACCAAAATTATACCTTTTCCTCGCAAATCTATTTATGATTATTTATTTGAATTATTTGAGTATTTGATGAGATTTCTAGCAATTACATTTACGTATTAAATTAGTTGCGATTGAGATTTTTATTTGAGTATTTGGAAATTGTTATGAATTGTTATTTGAGTATTCCGTATTGGATATATTTTGAGTATTTGAGTTATCGTGTGAATTGTTGTGTGGATTTGAGCTATTTGTGAAGTATTCTATATTTTGGCTCTTTTGCGAAATTTTAATGTATGGTACATTTGAGTGTAATTTGTTGGAGTTAATATTTTTCATTGTGGATTATTTTGTGGACTTTGGATTTCATATCCGTTTTGGTTGATGTTGTGATATTGGTTTGGAACTTTGAGAAACAATTGTGATTTTGGTGAGCACCCGGAGAGATCCGTGGTGTCGGTTTGCCACATCCGGATAAATGTGGTATTGGTGAGTGGTAATGGCTATAAGTCTAAATCCACCAGGGGTACTTCCCAAAAGCGGAGTATCCCAGCTTAGTTGTAGTGTAGTTGGTAGAAAAATCCCGACTACTCGGGCTTCTTACTTCCCGGAGGGCTTGGAATCCCTTTTAGGGGGTGTGCACACTTAAGTTTGGAGTTCGGCTTCCACTGGCTTTGATTGGTTTTGAGGTGAACTGAACTTTGATTGAGTTGGTTTTGAGGATTTGAGGTGAACTTGATATATTGATTTGAGGTGAATATTATTTGATTGGATTGGATTTGAGTTGTTGGATTATTGGATTGAAATGTCAAATTATTTGTGGAATTTCAAAGTACAAATACTTTTGGATTTAATTCGGTTTGATTATGCTAAAATTGATTATGAGTATTTGGAAGTATTTTGAGAATAATTTTTGGTGGTTTTATGTATATTTGGTATTTTTTAATTATTGTGGTTTGTAAATATTTACTTATATTTGAAGTACTATTATTTTACTAGTGAATTATGCTATGAGAAGATTTTATAAATTGTTTTAAAAAGATTTTTCCTCCTAAATATTTTTTTTAAAAAAAAATATTAAATTATATTATTTTATGGGGTTAGGTGGAACTTACTTAGCATTGTTGCTAATTTTTGTTTTCTTTTGCTTTTTTTTCTGTACTTGATTTTGCACAGGTGATGATTTGATGAAGTTCAAGTTGATTTCGAGAGAGCTTCCGCTAGAAAACATAATTATAGTAAATCATTGTAATTCTATTTTCAATATTTTTAGTTAGTGAATAATTATTTTTGGAGTTCAAGTTGTTTTAGCCTGTGCGCTCGGTTAAGGGAGAACCGAGTGTGGCGGTAACGCCCCTATTTCCCTTTTGATTTTCTGCTGCAAAATTCTGATGTTTTCAAATAAAATTAATAATAAAGTATTATTTCAAAGTGTTTTTGGGTGGGAAATTTGGGGGTGTAGTCGAAAGAATGAATCACAAATATTATGGACAAAGTTCGATGAATCAATATTTTCTCCAACTCAACCGACATCCCAAGGTTGAGTGAATCAATATTTTTCACGTAAATAGTAATGTACGTGTGGAGCACACACGTTGATTGATAATAGTTTTTCGGTGAGAAAACGGTCAAAATAGTACATGAATTGTTTCAAGTGGAGTAAGTAATACTTATCTTACACTTGAAACTACGAAGTACATAAACTTGCATTTTTAAAGTCGAATAAGTACATTTGCTCTGTTAAAACGTTAAAATAGCTGACCTGGCCAAATTATCGGTTTGTAATATATCGTTGCAGTCCAAGTCATCAAATAGTTAATCTATAAACTCTAATCTCTTCCAGTTCACTCGTTTCCACCTTTGCTCTTCATTTTATATTTGTCAAATTTGTTCTCTCCTCTCTCGCTTTTCATCATATATTCTCTCGTCTGCTCTTCAAGGGCGGAGCCAGGGCATTGAGCCGGACTGGAGCAGTACAAAGAATATTTTTGGGGATAAAATTACATAGAATTTTTACTTTAAAATTAAAGCATTTTTAAAATTTGAGGTGGGTCAGGGCCTATGTAAAATTAAAGCATTTTGGGCTCACTCATGTGCGCCTTCAGAAACTTTTCAGAGAGGTCACTCATCCCAAGATAACTCCCGTGCAAGCACGCTTCACTTGGAATTCTTAGGAGATGAGATCCTTTAAAAGGAGATGCATCTTGTTGGTATGAGTAGTAGTATTAATCCTTTTAAATTATTTTCAAGTATTACAACCTAGGTTGCCCCCCTCTAGCTCCGCCCGAGCTGCTCTCCTTCTTTTTCATCTTCTCTCCTTGTTATCATGTCGGCTTCTTCTTTTATTTGCTATTGGTTCGTCTTTATTTTAGCAAGAGAAGAAGAAAATAAAGCAGAGCAAAAAGGAAGAAGACGACGGGATAGCATAGAGAGTAGACGGGAGAAATATAAGATGTAGAGCGGAGAGAAGGGAGAGCATACGAGAAACATATAAGATGAAGAGTGAAGGTGAAAATGAGTGGACTGGAGGAAAATATAGTTTATAGATTGGTTATTTGATGCCTTGGACTGCAACTGAATAATACAAACAGATAGTTTGGTCAGGTCAGCTATTTTAATGTTCTGACAGAGCAAATGTACTTGATTGATTATAAAAGTACAAGTTCAAGTACTTTAAAATTTCAAATGCAAGATGAAGTACTACTATACTACTTACTCCCGTCGAAACAACTTCATGTACCATTTTGACCATTTTCTTCTTTTTTACTCAACAACATTCAAATAATGCAGATGCATCTGTAGTAGCTTAACTTAATCTTATGTATAAATAACATTTTCAAAACCATTGAAAAGGCTAAATTCTACTAATTTGTGATCGGGCCTAAGTGATAAAAACCATTAGAATCTAACCTAGTCATAGTTGTAATAAAGTAAATTCAAAAGACTTGACTAAATTGATATATACTCAGTATAACATTTTACTCAAGTGTACGTGCTCACTCTCATATTTTGAGACTATGACTATCACCAGTTTACTTGGCAAATGACTTTTTAGTTTTTACGTACCCATCTTTTGTTGGAATTAGAATCATTAATTGATTTGGTTAACCGATCAACTACAATACTTCGTAGGTGTTTGCTATCATAAGAGCATCTCCCATGCTAGAATGTGCATGGTGCACATGTGTTATGAGTGATAGCCACATAAAGATTAGCAAATAAATTGTCTCTCTCCTTATTTGAATGATTTTATACAATTTTGGTATATTTTTTCCTGCAATGTCAACTGCAATGTCAACATCTAGACGGTCTCCTTGACATTGTGGAGAAAAATTTACCAAAACTGTATGAAATCATTCAAATAAGGAAAGAAAGAATTTATTTACTAATATTTATGTGGCTATCTCTTATGCCACATGTGCACAGTGCACATTATAGCATTGGAGATACAAAAGGTTGACCGTACCATACGCTATAACGCTACTCCTTAATTTTCCTCCCATCACATTTTGGGTCGTGAAAGATTCCTTTGTATAGCCCAGGTATGAAGGCATGTTATACTCTGTACTACGTAGTTTTAGAGAATTTTGCCATGGTTGGAATTCCAAAATAAGAGTAGGTGTATTTTTATTCCCCAAATAAGACTTTTCTTCCAAAATTACCCTTCTTCTATTTCCTTCACTCACGCACCCGATCGATCAACTCTACGCCTCTTTCTTCCCCCCTCACGTACGCAGCTTCTTCTCCCAAATCCTCTTCTCCTCCCCTTCGCACAAGAGCAACCAAACCTTGAAGCCCGATCATAGCCATCACCGCCGCTATGGTGAAGACCGCCGCCACGGTCATGAAGCCTACCACCGTCGCCGTCAGAGATCGTATTCTTTTCTCCGAAGGTCATCTTCTCTTCTCCAAAGGTCATCTTCTCTTCTCCGATTGTTCTCCTAGTCCTTCCCCTATTCTATTTCATTGCTCTGTTTCTTCTTTGATTGATCAAAAATGCCAAGTTAAACTCTCAAAATGGCATTCTTATTCTACAAAAAAATTGTATTTTTCTGTGAAAATGGAATTAAAATGGCATTCTCGATTCATGTTGGCATATTGATAAAAAAAATTGGCATTCGCACCGGCAATGGACAGATCTGCAAAGGTAAAAGGCAGATTTGCAGAGGCCGATGTCGGATTAGTTGTGATGGTGGCCAGATCTACAACTGCAGCGGCCGACGACCGGTGGAGGCTAGATCTAGCCAGATGTCCGGTGGTGCCTGCCAGATTTGCAGCGGCGACAACCATATCTGCAGCGGTGGCGTCCAGATCTGCAGCGGTGGTCCGGCGTTCTGGTAGGCGGCAGCATGATTTCCCAGCTTCATGAGTGTGTTTGTCCCATTACAAATAATAACTCCTATTTAGGGAATTTTTAAACTTTAGTCCTATTTTGGCAATTAAAGATTTATTTACTCCTATTTAGGTAAATGCCCTTATTTTTTATTAATTTAAAGTTTGTTTATCTTTTCCCGATTCGATTTTTTTATTTTAAGGGTTATGCAAAGTAACGTACTTTGCAGACCGTAACTAAAAGAGTGTTATTATTATAATCGAGTACAAAAGAACTAAGGACGTGTTTACTTCGCTGCTAAAGTCAAAGTTAGGCTAGTAAGACATGTGAAATAAACACTCAAACTGCTTAAAAGACTGCTTATTAACCGAAAGAGATGCTTAAAGTGCCGCTTACTAATCATATCACCCATCATATATTAATTAAGGGGAGAAGGAGCAATTAGACTACTAAGGTAAACCTCTAAGAGAAAATAAGACACTTAACTAATTTTAGGAGCAATTAGACCACTAAGGTAAACTTCTAAGAGCAAATATGACATTAGGCTAATTTTTGGGACAAAAAACACACTTAGACATGGTTTTATTATCATTTACACACTCATTAACAATTTCTAACGCAAGTCATATCTCCTCACTCCTTACTCCATTAATTTTCTCCACTTGGACACTGAAATTTAAGAAAATATGGGGAATTGGGGACCAATGTTAAAAAAAAGTAAAAAAACCAGCTCTTCTTCGTGTTCTCAATTCTATCCACACCAAATCAGAAGTAAGAATCATACTAATGTGCATTATACTACGTAAGTGATAATTTTGTATCTAGGTTGTGACACCTAAGACATAACTTTTAACAGTTTATAATTTAAAAATTTTAAATTATTTAACTAGAAAATGATTGTGTAATAAGTAATTTTAATAATTTATTCCATGCCTCAATGTAGAAATGTGATACATGGGTCAAGCAAGAACCTATTCGGCTTCATGCTAACATATGTTACGAACTTACTTTATTTTATTCTTTAGGATCGCTTGATATGTCTACATTTACTATTTTATTTTCCATTTAATATCTATCTTACTTGCATTGATTTTTTCAATATTTTTAGATAGAATACTTTACATGGTTCGGTGTTTACATTATACATGATAATGTAACTCATTGACATGCTTAAAGTTTTGACTTGTTTAGTCTTAAAATTTTATTTAAGACCCCAAGTGTGATAAAATTAATGGGAAGATGAACAGACAGTTGGCTTATGTTAAGGAGTTTTAGGGAGTGGCCTAAATGATACAGAGTAATAAATTCATCAAAAAAATGTTTTTTGCTCCTAAAATTAGTTTAATGTCTTATTTACTCTTAGAAGTTTACCTTAGTGGTGTAGTTGCTCCTAAAATTAGTTTAGTGTCTTATTTGCTCTTAGAGATTTACCTTAATGGTCTAATTGTTCCTTCTCCCTTAATTAAGTGTCACTTTAATCTTTTACAGTTTCCGAATCTACCATTACCCTTGCCCTTACCTATTCTTACCCTCTAGTCCTCTACCCACCCTGCACCTTCCCCGCCCCACCCACCCCCTACCCCCACCCCATACCCAACACATACCCTTACACTACCCTGACCCTACCCCTCCTTTACCCCCTACCACATGCCCCCACCTCAACCACATCCTGACCTTGACCTCCCCCACCCACCCCA
The DNA here is from genome assembly GCA_945859915.1 of Cuscuta epithymum. Lineage (NCBI taxonomy): Eukaryota > Viridiplantae > Streptophyta > Magnoliopsida > Solanales > Convolvulaceae > Cuscuta > Cuscuta epithymum. The sequence goes on along the minus strand of CAMAPF010000972.1, from coordinate 2,709,556 downwards.
TTACCCCCTAGCCCCTACCACCCATACCCCACCCCCAACCCGTTACCCCTTACCCTACCCCGACCCCCTTTACCCCCTACCATCTGCCCCTACCTCGACCCCACCCTGACCCTGACCCACCTATACGTTGTAGGGTAGGGGTGAGGGGTATGCGGGTTATAGGGGAGCAGGGGTAGAGAGTAAGGTCGTGATAGGGGTAGGGGTCAAGGGGCAGGGTGTGGAGGTGGGTAGGGTGTAGGGTAGGGGATAGGGGTGGGGTACAGTACGGGGGTATGGGTACGCATACGAGGTGACACTCACGTATTATATTATATACGTGTGTTCAAGAATGTTTGTGTGTCTATATGTATAGTGTTATTTTAAAGTTAAAAAGTGTATTTTATCCTTTGAAGTTTTGCCAAAAAACAATCCTTTGAAGTAAACATGAGCTTACAACACTGCTTATTTTATGTGTCGCTTATTAACGTGAATCTTAATAAGCACCATTTAGTAACTCGTGAAGTAAATGTATCCTAAGTAAGGAGATTAAACATATTTGTATACTTGAAACAACTTTGAAGGTAAAGTATTTATATGTAATTGAATTTTTATATGGAGTATTTAGATTGCAATTGTAAGATAGTTAAATTGAATTGTCATATATAATTAAGTACAAGTCTAGAGAAACATTAAAAGTTTCGATACCGAGACATTCACATGAAATATACTCCGAAAAACATCAAATCAATCCGCCGATCAAAGTCGCCAACACAAGTTACACAACCATTTAATTATTTAAATGCCAAGAGCTGGATACCAAACAGGCTACGCATTTTGAATAGAGGATATGCAAACTATATAGGGCATTAGGGCTAGTATGTTTTACATAAGTATGTTTTCAGTAATACTAAAATATCAAACTTAAATCTCGAGATTGCTCCAACTCTATTAAAAAAAAGGAAAAAGGGTCAAATACACCCATATACTTTTATAAAAGTATCATCTAAACCCTTGTACTAAAAAAACCATCACATAGGTGCCTTTACTAGTAAAAAACAATCACATGCATCAACTGACCGGAACTCTACCTCTTGTAGCAGGTTACTCTCATTTTAGTTTTTCTTTTTCTTTTTGCTTCTTCTCTTGTTTCGCACTCCTTCAGTTGTTTTGTTTTTTGATTTTCTTTTACCTTTTTCTTTTGGGAAAACTGTCAAATAGGTCCTCGAACTTTCATAAAAAGGTCAATTAAGTCCTTCTATAGGAGATTCTGTCTTGCCGTCGCGATTTGGGGCAGTTCCCGGTGGAATTTTTTGATGAAATGTTTTGAGCGTCTTATTCACCAAGTCTAGTTTACTCATACCAAATTTCAGCTAAAAATTCAATCGGGAACACATTCAAATTAATTCTTGAAAATAGCTGCGCATTTTTGCGTTCTCGAATTAATTTGAATGCGCTCCCGATTAAATTTTTAGCTGAAATTTGGTATGAGTAAACTAGATTTGATGAATAAGATGCTCAAAAAAATTCATCAAAAAATTCCACCGAGAACCGCCCCAAATCGCGACGACCGGACAGAGTCTCCTATAGAAGGACTTAATTGACTTTTTTATGAAAGTTCGAGGACCTATTTGACAGTTTTCCCTTTTCTTTTTCTCAATCGTGGCCTATCTTACAACCTATGTTGTAAAAACCGGACCGGAGAGTGACCCGGCCACATGACTGGGTCACGGGTCAACCCGGACCCGGTGGGTCAACTCGGTCAACGCCGGAAAACCGGTCAATGATTATACGTCTATATAATAATAGTAAACATATAATTATATATAAAATTATAATAAAATTTAGTTATTATTCATATTAATCAACTAACAATACTACTTATTAAGCATTTAATACACTCTAATAATATTTCAATGTATATTTTGATCTTATAAAAATATATAATGATATTTTGATTTTTATTGTACATCTATATTATAATTTGGCATGATGTTCATTCTTAAATAAATATATAAATATATTACGTAGTTTTTCTTTTTAAGGTATTGAAATTGCAATTTTATTGGTATAAAAATGCATTAAAAATAAAAAAGAAATTACTTTTTTTTTGGTAAAAACACCCAAAAACTGGTTTTTACCGGGTTTTTCGGGTTTCTTGGGTCTGGGTCTTGACCGGGTTTTTCCGGGTCAACCGAGTTTTCCCGGTTTTTGACCATTTCCGGGTTTTGAAAAAACCGAACCGGTTTTTTGTCCAGGTCACCGGGTTCCGGGTCAACCCGGCCGGGTCGGGTCGGTTTTTTAAACATAGCTTACAACCTTACGTAGTTATGTTTATTTTGTCTTTTTTTTCATCCTATCATTTCATATTTCCAACGGTTTGTATATTTAGTTTTTTTTGTTCTTTTTCACTTGTTTCTTTTTTATTTGCTATCTTCTTCCAATATTCTTTTTTAAGTTAGAGAAAAGATAAAAAAGTACAATATCCACTTTTACAAATTAGAAATGTGTGGCAAAAAATGTACAATTTTTTATCGTGTTTGAAATATCTTTTGTTTAGAAATTTGTTGTTATTAAAGTTGGATTCTCTAATCGACGTGTTTATCTGTGGCCTATATTTACCTACAAAAATTGTTGGTGCGAATTTTAAAAATGCGAAAAAAAGTATACAATTTTTTACCTAGTATTCCGAATGTAACATTTTTCGTCTGTGTCACATTATTATTATCTATAAAATTTGAATTTTATGATTGACATTTTTGTTGTATGGCCTAACTTTAGTGACAAAAATATATTGGTAATGTGGTTTTTTAGAAATGTGTACGAAGTGTATAATTTTTTAAGGGAAATTGGCCTTGAATAGCAGTAAAAATGTTTGTGTATTCCTGCCAAAATATGATTTTCATGTTTTTATTTCTTAAATAGAAGTAATTGCTTCCATGTTTTGTCAATATCAGACTTCAAATATGGAAGCATCTTCCAAATTTGTAGTAATCACTCCTATTTAGGTAATAAAAATATGACAAATCTATTTTGGAATTTTAAAACATTTTTACTTTTCGGGAATTCTTAAATTTTTTACTGTGTTTGAAGTTACAATCTTAACCGTGTCAAAATCACAAAATTACAATCTTAACGGTGTTAATTCAAATTTAAGAATAAGACTCCATTTAATAATTGAGAGTAGGGCTGACAATATCACCCGCACCCGCGGATACCTGGTCATCCCGAACTGGAAATATGGACGAAAACTCAAAAAAGTATGGATGGAAAATGAATGACGGTGGGTTGAAAGACGGGTGCGTGGTGACTGAATACTCATCCAACCCATCACCCGACCCGTGACCTGCTCCATCCATCCATCCACTCACCCACATATAAATATATATTTATATACATATAATATTTATTTAATAATATATCATTGTATATAATAATTAATATTAATATATCAATAGATATGTATTTGTTATATGGTGTAGCATATATAAATATGACTCACCGATCTACCCGTCGATAACTCGTTCGTGATGGATGGGTTGGATGTGGCAGTAATTTTAAATAAATGGTTGACGGGTTGGTGGAATATGAAAAATTCACGGGTGGCCGTGGATGAGCTTTCACCCAGTATAAATCTGGCCCGCTGTCACCCCTAATTGAGAGATTTAAAATGTAATTTGTTTAAAAATAAGAGAATCTTTATTAAAAATAACTCCCTTTTTTCAAAGAATGAACATGACTAATAGTTACTACAATGTAGCGATATTATAACTTAAGTTTAAAATAAATATATGTAACTACGATTTAATTATTATTCTAGTCACTAGTCATATTTTTATAAAAAATTATTGATTTTAGTTATTAGAAATATTTCGCCAAAAAAAAGTAGTATGTAATTATTTCATTTATGAGTCATAATAATGTATTGAAATCATCTCCACGGACTGTCACGACATACTTCTTGGGAGAAAGTCAGCGAATAAAAAAGAAAACAAGGGAAATTAAAAGGAAGAAAAAACTAAAAATACAAACAGTTACATTGAAAACATGAAATAATAGGAATATAGGATGAAGGAAAAGAAAAAATTTATATAAGAATCGTAAGATAGGCCACAGTTCAGGAAGAAGAGAAAATGAAAAAGAAACAAAAAGTTAAACAATTGGAGTAGTCCGCAGCGCGCAAGAGAAGAAAAAAGACGTAAAAATAGAATAACCGGCTACAGGGCGTTGATTTCCGGTCAGTTGACTTATTTGATCGTTTTTAAATAGTAAATATACTCATGTGATGGTTTTTTGAGTAGATGGGCTTAGATGATTCTTTTGCAAGAGTATATGGGTTTATTTGACCTTTTTTCCAAAAAAAAAAACTAGATATACATAATCTTGAATACTGAAACCGAAGGGAAGAATATAATCATCATAATACATGTAAACCAAACTACTAACTGCTTATTTCATTTTCCAGTTGAACAAATGTCTAGCCCTTCCAACAGATACTCACCTTAATTATACCATTCACTTCACAACCTGAACCTAATGTGGCCTCAGAAAAAATAATCACACCCTAGCTTGTGGATATGAAAATTAGGAAATGATCAGTTCTCTAGATAAGTAGATAACCACTCATATATCCTGCATTTAGATTTCTTTTTACAAAAAACATGTAGTAAGCTTGTTCCATTGCTCCAGAAGGAAGTCTTCAGGTATCTAAAAGCGAGCTAAGCTAAGGGACTCTGTACTTGACAACTAGGATGAAGACCCATATTAAAAAACATAAAAAGATGCCATAAAGATTAAATTCAAGCAGTTATACTAATGCATCTACCTGCCAATATATGTGTTCTGCTAGGTCTTGAGAAAAGTACTTCCTCCATCCCACAATTAAGTTCCTAATTTGACTTTCACAAGAAGCTTTTCAAGATTGCTTCCTATAATTATCTTGTATCCCCTAATTTATAAAAGCTTTAGTCTTTTCAGGGTTCTATGGCATTTGACGTATTTAAACAAGTAACACCTGATTTATATGACCAAGCATCTTTGCATAGAAAACAACATTCAAGCCTTGGTCCCGAAAGAGTTCGGGGTCCAAACCAGTGTTGTCAATCCCAGATAGCGGAGCGGAGCGGCCAGCCCCAAAAATGCTATAGCGGTATAGCGGATAGTGGGATGACCGCTATTTAGGCTACTTTCAGATATAATAAATAAATAACTACTAGAAGCATATATAATACATAACATACACATATTCAATTCAAAAAGTATGACATGTGTCAATGAAGGTTGCAAACATCTTAACATTCATAAATCCTAAATTACTTAGAAATACTCTTTAGTTTCATGAGCAAAACAAAAGATGCTATTAATGATTAAAACATCAGTCAAAACATTGAATCAACAATAAGGTTTTAGTTTAAGAGTTTAAGCCTTGATATATTAGCAGTCAAACTTTTCCACCTCCAAGCTGGGTCAAGGTGTTCTCATGTGGGCTTAAACATGGCAGTAGACTGACTAGACTCCATACGAGAAGAATAAAAGAAGACTCACTGCAGGTCTGCAGAAAAGGTTGGAGAAGAAGATGTTGCAGCAGAAGATACTACTGAGAAGAATGAAGGAAGAGGAGGGCAGCATATGTCGTTGTTGGAGAAGAACTTATCGCAGAGCATCAACTGATTATTTTCAAAAGCTGGAGCCGTTTTGAGCTTTTACGTACGTGCAAGGGTTTTAAGTGGATTAATATTTTGTATTAAAAGTTTAGTTTACCCCTTCTACCTCTGAGCTAAAAACTTTAACGCCAAAAACCCTCGCAGAATGCGCAGTACCCGTTTACCACTATACTCGCCGCTATAGTGGCCGCCACAACCTTCTCCGCACCACTGCTATAGCGGGCGCTATAGCCGCTACACCCAAACGCCATGCTACAGCCCTCCTGGTAGCGCCTTCCATGTCTGCCGCTCCGCTAAACCGCTATAGCGCTGCTATTAACATCACTGGTCAAAACCACTAATGCAAACAACTAATATCAAGCCACTAATGCAAACAGCTAATTGTTAAGCATGGCAAATGCAATAAAAATTCAAAGCATCAACTCACTTCAGTAATCAAATGACAAAAACAGCAGGCAGATAATGATGACACTTATGATTCATTCATGGTTGAAGCTAGATGTGCTTACAAGTTATTTATAGGTGACTTAGGTAGAGCAAACTCTATCATCCATCAATAAAATCTTTCAAGAAGGGGTTGTGCTTCTCAGTTTTGGCGTGCATCCGCCAATTTCCAACAGCTCTCTCCACAGTTTCTTTTGCCTTCTGTATCTCCTCCCGGTTAAACTTGTGTTCTATGATTCCCAATGGGCCAGGTTGTAGCACCCTCACAACAGTTTCCACGTCCTGCTCCAATTTCCTGCAAGTGAAATATCAACAAAAAACCATTTCGATATATGCCTAACAACCTTTTTCCACTAAATTGAGTTCAACTTTGCCCTACGGCCATTGATCCATTAAATACAGCAAATCTAACCTGATTTTACTTATTAAGATGACTCGTTTACACAATCAAAATCAAAATTAGAAGCACTTGGATTATGAGAACTGTAATTGCAAGGCCTTTGAAGAGAAGAACATACAGATCTTAATATTTAATAATTGCTTTTAATTTTTAAAATTTCAGCTCTTCTCACCAAAGTGTAGCAGGAAAAAAATGTCAACACTCAACCATTTATCAACACGGGAATCAACTTGGGGAATAAGAAGAGACTGGAGAGGGGGGCGCACCTAAAGAGTCCAGAGAAAGGTAAGACATTGGCGATCTTCGAGAAAGCTGAACGCATTTTGCTTGGGTGATTAGTGTTTATAAAATTCAACAGTGAAAATTATGAAGCTATACTGACAATTTTGTGGAATAAGTCGAAATATCATGCGGAGAATTAAAACAGATATGAACCCAAACAAAAAAGGGTTTTTTACGAGAATATTACTAAAATAAAACTTATTTATATAAATATGACTATTCATTACTACAACGTAGTGCTGTGGTAATTAAAGTTCAAAACTTGAACATGAATTACTATGATTTCATTACTACTCTAGTAATGAATCATATTTTTGTAAACCATCTTTATTTTGGTCATATTTATGTAATTATTTCAACAAAAAAAGACTGTACTAGTGTACCATGATTGCTTAATTTGCCTCTTAAACCCAAAACAACCTCCAATTGACACCTTTACCTTGATATAAGATCCAAATTTCACTTTTTGCAGGTTTCAATATGGTAGGGTGTCAGTTGTGCATGTCACGTGCCAACTTAAGGGGTCAAATAAGCTCATGAACCCTACCGAATAGCTCAATTTACCCCCTCCACCCTAAAAAAAATTATAAATAAAATACATGTCAAAAATATAAAATATAAAATGTAATAATATGAAATATTTATCATTTACGGTAAATTCAAAATAAAAAATTAAATATAAACTAAAAAAATTAAGTTTATTACCATAGTTTATAACTAGTTAACTACTACACATATTTCATACTCCCTCCGTCCCAAAATTATTGTCGCTTTCCTTTTCGGTCCGTCCCGAAATTATTGTCTGGTTTCTTTAACTTCCTAATTTGGTAAACAAAATAGTGTCAAACAATGCAAAATAGTGACAAACATTGTTGCTACGTACAGTGTCAAACAGTGTCGCCACAGTGCCAAACAGTGTCGCTACAGTGTCATTTTCATAATCAGTGTGAAAAACCAAACGAGACAATAATTTTGGGACGGGGGTATAAGAAATAAAGAGTGTATTTTTACCAACTATATTTAAATTTTTATTTTAGGGGAAAGGGTCAGATAGGCCGTCGAATTTACATAAAAAGCGCAGTTATCTTCTAATGGAATTTAGTATAAGAAGGATTGAGACTGAATAACTTGGTTTATTCCACGAAATGAGTTGCTATTTATACAATATTCTAGGGATTAATAAGGCAGGCTACTAATTATAATATTAAATACAAATATTTGTAACTGACAACTCTAATCAATTGTGTAACGGTTGTCTAGACTTTTCTTTGTCTAGATTCTTCTATATGCCCCCGCAAGCCAGGTATTCTATCAGTGCTAAGAATCCTAAGCTTGTCACGTAGAAACACAAACCGCTACCGTGAAAGTGGCTTGGTGAGAATGTCAGCTAGTTGATCATGAGAGGGAATATGAAGAACTCGAAGAAGGCCACGTTGCACACGTTGACGGACAAAATGGAAATCAATAGCAACATGTTTCATTCGGGAATGAAAAACCGGATTGGCGGAAGAGGTGGTGGCGCCTTTATTATCACATAGAAGAACCGGAGGAGAAGAAGGAGAATGTCGAAGCTCATGAAGAAGTGACTCAATCCAAAGAGTTTCAGATGCAGCTGTCGATAGGGCCCGATACTCTGCTTCGGTAGAGGATTTGGCAATTGTGTGTTGTTTGGATGATTTCCATGAAATAAGTGATTCTCCGAGAAAAATGGTATAGGCACTGGTGGAGGATCGGTCTTCTGGATTTCCCGCCCAGTCCGCATCAGCATAAGCACACAATGAAAGGTCAGAACTCCGACGAAGATATAAACCATGAGAGCGAGTTCCTTGAAGGTGCCGCAAGAGACGTTTCATGAGCTGCCAATGATTGACAGTGGGTTTATGCATAAACTGAGCTAGCTTGTTGATGGCAAAAGCAGTGTCAGGTCGGGTGAGGCTTAAATACTGAAGTGATCCAATAACTTGACGATAGAGGGTGGCATCACAAGAACCCGAACTATCAAACAAAGTCAAGGAAGCTGAGGAAGCTAAGGGTGTGGATACTGGATTCGCCTCATGCATGTTCAACACTTGTAATAAATCCGTAATGTATTTGTGTTGATCAAGAAAGAGTCCATCTGGTGTAGGGGTGACCTGCATGCCCAAAAAGTAATGTAGTTATCCCAAATCCTTGATGGAGAATTTTTGTGCTAACAAGTCAACAGTCTGAGATGGATCAATGCTGTTGTAGAGCCCGTGACAATAATATCATCCACATATACTAACACATAGATATAAGACGGATGAGAGGAAAAGATGAAGAGGCTGGCATCAGAAAATGATTGATGAAACCCAAGGGATAAAAGAAATCCACAGAGAGATTGGTACCACACCCGAGGTGCTTGTTTGAGGCCATAGATAGATTTCCTTTGATGACACACTCTTCCAGATCCATCATTAAAACCAGGGGGTTGTTTCATGTAAACCTCCTCTTGGAGAGCCCCGTGTAGGGATGCATTGTTGACATCTAGTTGATTTATGTGCCAGCCATGAGAAAGGGCAATGGTCAGAACAACCCGGATAGTAACTGGCTTGATGACATGACTAAAGGTCTCAGAGTAATCAATCCCCGGGCGCTGATGAAAGCCCTTAGCCACCAATCGAGCTTTGAAACGATCCAAGGAACCATCAGGCTTGTATTTCACAGTATAAACCCATTTGCATCCAACAGTGTTCTGACCAGGATGAGCAGGTACAAGTTCCCATGTCCCTTGTTGAACCAAGAATTCATTTGAATGCCTTCCCGATTGAATTGTAAGCTGAAATTTGGTATGAGTAAACTAGACTTTATGAATAAGATGCTCAAAAAAATTCATCAAAAAATTCCACCGGGAACTGCCCCAAATGATGACGGCCAGACAGAGTCTCCTATATAAGGGCTTATTTGACCTTTTTATGTAAGTTCGAGGGCCTATTTGACCTTTTTCCCTTTATTTTATGTATTATATCTAATGGTTTTTTATTCTCGGAATAGGACTTGAATTCCAATTATACCCTTCCGCCTTTTTTGTACTCACCGACTGCCGCATTGCATCACACACGTGATCTCCCCTGCCTTTGTTTTCTTTCCTCCCCCCACTCTTCTTGATGGGTCCCAGGTGAGGTAAAAGTCTAGAGGGAGGTGAATAGACTTTTAAATCTTTTCATTTTTCAGCCTTTTTTCCTCTAACAGAATGAGTTCCAACGAGAGCACCAAATGATGAACTATAGTCTTAGAGAAGGGAGACCTAGAGAGAGAAGTGAGTGTATATAATGAATTGTGAACCCTTTACATGGTTCCCCAAAGGGGGTATTTATAGGAGAAAACTGGACTGGGCCTTCAGGCTTGGGCCCCTGGCAGGCCCAATTACTGTAAAAGGCCAATAAAGGCTAATAAATAGTGTTTAATCTATTCTAATGGATACATATGAATAAAAAAAAGTGTACAACAATGTAAATGATATCGGTGAAGCGTGTGTGGGCCGCTATCCAGGGCCAATAGTCGTGAGACCCTTGATCCAAGTTTGTATACGCTATCAGTTTGTGTTTTTCAAAAATCTATTGTTGAACTTATATAGGAGAGGAGGAGCCCTGACATTGGACATGCATTAATCTCACACTTATTGTGGCAAAGTTGCCCAATAAACATGGACGGATTATTTAGAACATAAACATTGGCCAACGTTTGAATGGCAGTTTCATTGGAGAAAAGGAAACATATGTTATTGTTCGAAAAAGAAAACAAATCATCTTATCTGTATAAGATTGTTTTTCGGACGACATTTATGTCTGCAGGACACCGTGTATGCAAGTCGCGATTTTTCTTTTCCGATCCGTGATTTGGTTTGCAAACCTTTGCGCGTGAAGAGAGCTTTTCCGCTATGCAATATTAACTCCTTCAAAGAGGGTCACAATTATGAGGTGGTGCAGATCCGTTGAGTTTTTTGATGTAGGACAATTCTCACTAGAAACTCATCCATTTTTTCAATTTCTTCATTTCAATGAGTGATCTTCGAGAATCAATTTCTTCATTCACCCATCATCGGTTTTGAGTGTACTACATTTCAAATTGAACCTACTATCAAGGGGAACCTGAATCCACTTTCACCCGTCCCAAATCGAAAGTGAACCCACTCAAAATTTTGTCAAAATGATCATTTATTGCAAATTTAATACAATTTTCTAACATGTTCTACTAAAATTTCTACTTAGCTGGAAGAAAGTATTGATTGAACAATTAATTTTCCACCTATGGAGCCTGATGGTGGTGATAGCATTCTCATGAATTCATACTCATAAAGACAAATAAAGTCAGATACTAGTAGAGTATGAAGAGTGTGAAATGCCTACAATACGAAGTAAGATTATAGTTACTAATAATTATTAAATCACATTTTCGCCTATACCTTTTTATTAGTAATGCTTTTAGAAAAACATCTAATCATTATAGTAACTATAGTCACTATGCTTTAATTTAGCACTTTTTATTTTTATTTTGCGTACTTTTTTATTTTTTTCCTTTCTCACGGCATTGTACTCTTAGTTTTATCAATAAAATTTCTTTTTGCAAAAAAGTATTCTATTCTTCCGTTTTTTTATATTGTCTCATTTTTATTCTCACTAGTATGTGTACCCGTGCATCGCACGGTAAAAGAAGGTCATGGTTAATTTTTTTGAGAAATGAAAAGTATATTTTGAAGAAAAAGAAAGGGAAAATAACGACTCAATCCCATATCCAATATTTTAGTTTGTGTTATCATGATATACGTTATAGATTGTAAGTTTATAGAATTTTGGTTTTTGAGAAACAATAAGTTTATAGAATTGAAAATACAAATATGAATATAATAAAAGATTATTATACTTAAAATAATTGTTTAAAAGAATATGGATACATTAGTTGATTGTTGTACGGTAAGTGGGTAATACTACATAGTAATCATAATTTGAAAAGTAACATAAATAACTTATAAAAGAGTGAGGAAGAAACGACCGAATGATGTAAAACTTTGTTCTAAAAGGTTATAAACAATATAGTGTATTTATCATTATTTATTAGGAAAACTTAGGAACATTTTCTTCTATTACTTTTGAAGAAAAAAAATGACACCCCATCCCTGAGGGCCCCCCAACACCGACCGGACGGCATGATGAGAGGATGTAAATTGGACTATAATCACAATCTGACAGGATAGAGAGTGAGGCTCTGTCCCCGGTACTTGCAGAGATCCTATGCATTTTTCAGCATAGTAACCCCTCATCGCAGTTGCCGGGATTCGAACCCGAGACCTAACCCTTGTGGCACTCCCTCGCTACCAGTTGAGCTACGCCCACCGATAAAACTAAGGTATGAGACAATTATAAGGAGACGGAGGGAGTATATCATATGAGTACGCATACTTTAACCGTTTTTGACCTGTTATGTAGGTTTTTTTGTTGAAAAACTAAGAATTGTTGTTACAATTTCAACAATAGCTAGAAATGAATGTAAAAGTTAGTAAGGTTGTCAAAAACTATAAATCTGTGTTTTGGAACTATGTATGTTCTACATCTTTTAAAACGATTAAGATGTTTTCATTTAAAGTTTCTTTAGTCTCGTCTCGATCAAAATTAAAAAGACCTCATCGAACATAAATATACCTGATTAGATCAGAATTAAACAAACCAAACCCGACTTACAATTATTTGATCAATTTGTAAATTTTCATTCCAATTGGAAAAATTCTTAGCAAGTTTGTTAGCATGTCTTCCTCCTTTCTTTAATAATTGCAACACTTTGAATTTTACACCATTCACACACTTTACTTTGATCATGATCGATTTTCTAGAAATATATAATCAAATTATTATATGTCAAATATTATTAAATTTCTTCTAATGTGAACTTCCACAGTATTAAATTTTTATAAAATGATAAATGTTAAATGATACTCCCTTCGAGGTAAAGAATTTTCCACCAAATGTTACCCTTTTAAAGTTTTCTTTTAAAACTTTGTCAGCTTTTCTTTTTCTGGTTGTCCCACTAATATTGTCACTTCTCTTTTTCAGTAAAGAATTCGTGATTCTAGTTAATTCCCTCTCATCGGTATAAATAACAATACACAATTTTTATTTTTTTAATTCTCGTGCTAGTCAAACTTGGTCAAATTTTAAGGGACGAAGAGAGTAATTTAAAAGTAATCCCTACGTGTATTTTACCCTTCTATTTAAATTATGTTCTACATAGATTGCGTGTCATGTACACATGTGTTTAGAGACTTGGGAATAAGGTATTTATTGTAATGTTGACACATGTCACAATTTCCAATAAAGAGTATGTCCACATGTCAAAAATTCCTTCAATGATTCTCCAAGGAATTGCTTTATTATATTATATAGATATAGATTTTATTAAGTGATCAAGTAATTCTCTTTTCTTCCGTGTGGGGGACGAGGGAGTAATATTTGTCTTTGCAACGTTTTACAGCATAGCAGTTGATGAGTCGCTCAACCATCACCTGACGCCGAGCCAAAGACCGGAAATTGAAGCAAAACTGTTGTTTCACCGGCAAGGATCATGGTAGAGAGGAGAAAGCCTTTAATACTTGCCACCACCAAAGCTCATCTCTCCTCCATTCTCAACGATGAACCATATAACCTTACAAAAACAATTCAAACCCCGTCTTCCTCTTTCCCAATCAATGCCAGTATACACTTACGAGCTGGAATTCTCCAATTTCCCAAGGACCCGAATGCCATTCCACCCCCGAAGTCAGTGGCATCTCTCGACCATTCTTCGATGGTCGGACTTTCCACTTCTGCTCTCAAAAAACTCTCCATCACTTCTGGCTCTCTGGTAAAAACCTTCTTATATGCATCTTTTTTCTGATTTTCGCTCTGCAAAGTCTTGGCTCCAACACTAAGCTGATTATACTCCACTATGATTCGTCACATGAATTTACAAGTGATTATTAAGTTACTTGGAACAATCAATTTTTAAGCAATTACTACGTACTCCGTATCATTTTTACCAGGAGTATATTTGATTTTGATTTTGGTTGATGAGTAGAGGTAAACCTGAAAATGGAAATTTTGAGGGAGTAGTGATTATCAATGAGCGTTTGGTTAAACATGAATCCATGATATAACTAGATAGGCTTTTCACTAGTATGGACCGTAAGAGATCTAAAATATTGTACTTGGGAGAGTTTCAGGATTTTCTCTTATGTGGTTCTAAAGTTCTTTGTTTCTTGTTACTTTTATTTACATTCGGGTGCTTGCTTTTAACCTTCCATCTCTGGAATTAGGTATTTGTCAAGAATGTAGACACAAGTGGACAAAGAATTGGACAAGTGGTCGCTCTTGATCCCCCCCATACTGATAAGGCATTACCCAACTGCATAACGCTTCCCTCACAATCTCCTCGGGCTATTACTGTCTTTCCATCACATAGCTATGGGGATGTTCGCTTGCCCGAGACAGATCAGGAAACTGCTTATTTATCTCCGATTCTGGCGTTTAACCTTAGTTTGCATGTATCATGTTTGAAATCATCTATTGCCCAAACTAAGGAGACCTTTTCTCCTTTATTTGACATCAATGTTGATGAAAGTAGAAAAGATAGTGCTCTCATTAGTGTAGAAGTTAAACCATTGCATAAGTTACCAACGTATGCCACTCATATTAGGGTAGCGTTCGTTAAGATACCTGAATGTGGCATACTCGAGTCTGTTAGAAGAACTTCTTTTGTTCAAGCTGAAGATCGACAAGAGTTGATTGATTTGGCATTGAATCAATACTTTAATGTAGATAGATTTCTCGCAAGAAGTGATATTTTCAGTGTTACCATTAATTGGAATTGCAGATCAACTTTGTGTGTTGCTTGCACCCAGAAACTGCAAAATGGCGGTTCTGACATCATATACTTCAAGGTTAAGAATTTGTATATCTTAATCTCCATTTTCATCAGGAGAACAACTTGTGGAAAATGATTACCTGGAAACTGTTTTCATGGAATGTCATCTGTTTTATGCTTCTATGTAAAATATAATGTTTAACCCACAGAAATGAAAATCATTTTTAAGTCTCAAGGATCAATGAAAATTTCTGGTGCCAAATGCATGTTAAGACTTAGTGTAATGTTTCAATATGCCCGTGAACATTACATTGTATTATTATAGTCTACCTATATTTTGAGTAGGTTGTGGACATGCAACCATCAGAGGAACCGGTTCTGAGAGTCAACCGTTCTAAAACTGCACTGGTGCTTGGAGGGAATGCTCCCTCTGCTATCCCCCCATATTTTTTAATTCCTGGTCCGCAATGTGTCTTGCCTGTACAACTGAACACTGTGAAGACTTTGGCCTCCATTCTTATGCCAGCATTATGTCCATCACCACTTTCCTCAAAATTCAGGGTTGCAGTCCTTATATCTGGCTTGCCTGGTATCTTTAATTCTTCATGTGCTGATTTTCTATGTAAAATATACATGTAATCTCGTTACGGTTGTGGGACTTCTTTCAACATATACTTGCATAAGCCCTAGTTTGGTTGGAGGGAGAGTGATGTGTGTTTGGTTGGGGACTCAGGTTGGATGACGAGGAAGTGGAGCAGCTATAGAATCCTCCAAACTTATCATATATGATATATCACTCCCCAATTTGGGGTATTTTGGAGGAGTTATATTTTTTTCCCCACCTTTTTTAATCAAAAACTGTTTTACATTATTATTGTTAAATACTCCGTATATCTTTTTACTATAATTTTTATAACAACAAAACTTCAAATGTAATATTTCTGTAATGGTCTATTACTCTACCTTAATAAATTGGGATTATAGATTGGTTGTTGTACAATATTTGGTATTTTTCAAAAATAATAATGACTTCTCACTCCATCATTGAACCATATATACATCTTTTAAAGCTCCTCCATTCATCGCCTCATCTCTCCCATTTTCCTCCTGTCCTCTCCCCTCTTATGAACCTAATGAATGTTAAAAGAAACTAATGCTGCTATAGGCATTTCTTTGGATAATGAATTAGAAGACTTCATTTACATATTTGTACACTACAGGTATGTCCGGATCTCGGAAAATGTGAGGAAAAGGGGATAAATGCAAGGAAAAGCTTTTTAAATTATACATATATTTGAATATCTTAGTGTTTTGCGCATATCTCATTTTTGTGCACATTCTCTTTATATCCAATTTTCCTCTATGCTGTTCTTTCCTATTCTCTTTCCCTAGTGTTTTTGCCCTTTACTAACATCTCAAAAGTTCTGCAGGCATTGGTAAAACTACGATAGTTAAATTTGTAGCTCGTCAGTTAGGCCTGCATTTGGTAGAATATAATTGTCATAATCTGTTTGCGTCCTCTGAAAGAAAGGCATCTTCTGTGCTTGCTGAAGCTTTTAATGTAGCTCAAAGGTACCTTGATACTCCAGAGTTATAAAAATGCATATATGAAATTATTTAATGATAAGGATCCGGTTAATCTAAATGATAAGAATAGATTTAAAGGGCTTGTCTATTCTAGAAAGTCAAAGGGGACTAATTAGTTATTAATAAGGGAATTGTTTTATCTAATAAATACCATACGGTTGTGGAAGGGTATAAATAGTAGAATAAGCTGCTGGGGAAAGGTAGGCAGTTAGACGTTTTGGCTGGGATTGGGCAGTTGGAGTTTTATCTCCTTCTGTGGAACTGTATTCTCTTTCTTCTCGTTTCAATGAAAGTTACTGTTTCTGAGTTCGGTGATTCCGTTTACTGTGATTACTTGTGATCTGTGGTTGCTACTTGTATTTGTGATTGTGTTGATAGTGCGAGGCCCCTATCATTGGTATCAGAGCGAGTCGATCGCTGGATGAGATTCACGCGTTCGAAGATGGAAGGCAGAATCAACGACTTGGAAGAAAGGACGGAGAGAAATATGCAAGAGATGCAGAATACTTTGGTGGAGAGAATGGCGGCGATGCAGGCAGCGATGCAAGCTGATATCGCGAAGTTACAGATTGAGCGAACAAGGAGTTCGAGGAGCCGATCACATCGATCGAGTACATCTCATCGCTCGAATAGACACAGACGATCGAGGCATGATGAAAGCTCAGAAAGCAACGATAGTCATTCGGATCATTCTATATCGAGACATGAACAACATCGCAACCAAAGGAATCACCACCAAGCTGGCCGGAAGATTGATCTGCCCATTTTCAACGGAGAGGATGCCTGCGGATGGTTGCTAAGAATGAACCGATACTTCAGATTGAACAAAACTGAGGAAGTGGATAAAATTGATGTAGCGGTGATAGCTATGGAGGACCAAGCACTCAGCTGGTTCCAATGGTGGGAAGGACAAGCATTGCAACAAAACTGGGATACATTCACTAAAGCTTTAACCAAACGGTTTCAGCCGGATTTAGTACAGGATCCTTTAGGACCTTTGCTAAGTCTAAAGCAGAAGGGAACAATCCAGGAATATAGAGATAAATTTGAGACTGCTATTGCATCTCAGGGGCATCTGACGGAAGAAGTGCTGAAAGGAGTTTTTCTAAAAGGTTTGAAAAGAGATGTGAGGGCAGAACTGAAGCTGTATCGCACTAGAAATCTTGCAGAAGTGATGGACACTGCTTCTTTAATTGAGAATAAGAATTCGGAAGCTATGTTTATGAAGAATAAGGAGGAAGCAAAGAAGAAGGGGCAGAATAAACCTAGCGTTCCTAATTCAGGCCAGAAATGGGGAGAAGGGAGTAGATGGAAGAGCTTAAATTACCCTACTACTAATCTGGATAAAAGTTCAGGAGATTCTAAAAGTAATGAAGAAAGCAAGAATCTAAACTTCAGAAGGGAGGGTCCCAGGCTATCTAAAGGAGAATTACTGGAAAGAAGTAGAAAAGGATTATGTTTCAAGTGTGGAGATAACTGGGGAAGAGGGCATGTGTGCAAGATGAAGAATTACAAGATGATACTTGTAGAACAATCTGAAGGGGAACAAGAATCTGAAGAAGAGCCTAGAGAGGAGTTTGAAGATCAGAATCCACCATTCGAACTTAAGACAATGCAGCTATCTGTACTCAGCAAGGAAGGAATTCCTACTATGAATACTTTTAAAGTAAAGGGAAAGATGCTCTGGCCCGGAGGGGAACAGATGGTCAACATCCTCATTGATAGTGGGGCGTCTCATAATTTTGTGTCGCAAAAGATAATTGAGAAGTGGCAGATACCTTTTGCTCCCATTCCAGGGTATAAAGTGCAGATAGGTAATGGAGCTTATATTTCCAACAATGGTAGGTGTAATGGAATGAAATTGAATGTGCAGGGGATTGAGATTCAACAGACATACTACATTGTGGAGTTGGGAGATATTGATTTGGTGTTGGGAATGGAATGGTTGACAGGTTTGGGAGATATGGAGGTGAACTTCAAAAGGAAGATTTTGAAATGGAATGAGAAAGGGAAGAATTGTACATTGAAGGGAGACTTAACATTGAATCAGTTGGAGGTAACCTTGAAGACTGTGACACAGTTGTTACAACAGATTGGGGATGGTTTTTTGTTGTATTTGGAAGGACAGATGGGTGAACAAGAACTGAGTAAGGAGAGTGATGAAGATTGGAGTATGGTGGTGGCTGAATTTCCAGAAGTCTTCACTTCCCAGATGAAGCTTCCTCCAGCTAGAAATTGTGATCATGCCATTGTCATCAAGGAAGGAGCCAATATACCAAACCTGAGGCCCTACAGGTACACCTTTGACCAAAAGAATGAGATAGAAAATATTATAAAGGAGATGCTACAATCTGGAATCATCAGAAATAGTAACAGTCCCTATAGTAGCCCAGTGTTGTTAGTTAAGAAGAAAGACGGGGGCTGGAGGTTTTGTGGGGATTACCGGGCCCTAAACAAAATCACCATTCCTGACAAGTTTCCCATTCCAATTATAGAAGAGTTATTGGATGAGTTAGGGGGTGCAAGGGTCTTTTCTAAATTGGATCTCAAATCAGGATACCATCAGATTCGAATGAAGGATTGTGATGCACATAAAACTGCATTTAGAACACATGCCGGTCATTATGAATATGTAGTTATGCCTTTTGGATTAACTAATGCCCCTTCAACATTTCAAGCTCTCATGAATGAAGTTCTGAGGCCCTACTTGAGGAAATTCTCTCTTGTGTTCTTTGATGATATCCTAGTTTACAGCAAAACTAGGGATGAACATAAAGAACATCTCAGGAAGGTATTGAAGGCTTTACAGGAGAATCAGCTTGTAGCAAATCAGAAGAAATGTTATTTTGGGCAGACAAAATTGAGTTATTTAGGCCATATAATTTCTTCAGAAGGGGTAGCTGCTGACCCAAGTAAGATAGAAGCTATGGTGAAATGGAGCATACCAAAAAATCTGAAAGAACTGAGGGGTTTTCTAGGCCTAACGGGGTACTATAGAAGATTTGTTAAAGGATACAGTCATATTGCTGCTCCTTTAACATTATTATTAAAGAAAGATGGGTTCAATTGGAATGATACAGCCAGTAAAGCATTTGAAGAACTGAAGATAGCTATGACCACTGTGCCTGTTCTCAGAGTTCCAGATTTTAATAAGACTTTCATAGTAGAAACTGATGCCTCCGGGAAGGGATTAGGGGCAGTTCTCATGCAAGACGGGGGTCCCATTGCTTACATGAGTAAGGAGTTGTCACCTAAGCATTTGTCTAAGTCAGTTTATGAAAAGGAATTGATGGCTATTGTCTTTGCTATTCAAAAATGGAGACCTTACCTTTTGGGAAGGAGTTTTGAGGTTCATACTGATCAGAGTAGTCTGAAACACTTGACTGAACAGACCTTGATGGGAGAAGGCCAACAAAAATGGATAGCTAAACTTATGGGGTACAACTTCATAATCAAATATAAACCTGGGGTAGAAAACAAAGCAGCTGATGCCCTTTCCAGAAAGTTTACCTATGCAGCCTTATCTACAGTGACTTGTGCAGATTGGGAAGGATTAACAGATGAATTGGAGAAAGATAAGAAGTGGAAGCAAGTAATACAGAAGGTGATGATACAGCCAGATCAGCATTTAGACTACAAACTTAAAGGAGGATTGCTTTACTATAAGGGAAGACTAGTGATGCCAAAAGGATCCCACAGAATTCTCACTATATTGAAGGAATATCATGATTCAGCAATAGGTGGTCATTCTGGGTACTTTAGAACAATGAAGAGAATTGCTAGTTTGTTCTTTTGGGAGGGAATGAAATCTGAGATAAAAGACTACATACAAGGGTGTGAAATCTGTCAAAGGAACAAGTACCAAGCTCTGAAACCAGCAGGATTACTGCAGCCTTTACCTATACCCAATCATGTGTGGACTGATATTAGCATGGACTTCATTGGTGGGTTGCCAAAATCTCAAGGTATGGATACTATTATGGTGGTGGTGGACAGATTGACAAAATTTTCACATTTCATACCTTTGGCACACCCCTTCAATGCCAAGGATGTGGCTGAAAGTTTTGTGCAGGAGGTAGTAAAGATCCATGGATTTCCAAAATCAATTGTTAGTGATAGAGATAGTATCTTCTTGAGCTCCTTCTGGTCAGAATTGTTCAAACTAGCTGGAACTACACTCAAGTACAGTACTGCATATCACCCTCAAAGTGATGGGCAGACGGAAGTGGTGAACAGATGCTTAGAGACTTATTTGAGGTGTTTGTCTGGAAGCAAGCCTAGACAATGGGTGAAATGGCTTCCTTGGGCTGAATATTGGTTCAATACAAACTATCACAGCTCTTTGAAGAGTACTCCTTATCAAGCTTTGTTTGGGCAGCAGCCTCCAAGTATCATCAGGGGTGATGTAAATCTAACTGCAGTAGAAGAAGTGGCAAGGTTGACTGCGGAAAGGAATAATATGCTATCTGAACTGAAGGAGAATTTGGCCAAGGCTCAGAATATGATGAAACAACAGGCTGATAAACATAGGAGAGAAGAAAAGCTGGAAGTGGGAGATAAGGTTTTTCTGAAGATTCAGCCATATAAGATGAAAAGCTTGGCTAGGAAAATCAATCAAAAACTAAGTCCAAGATTTTATGGGCCATATGAAATTACAGAGAAAATCAGTCCAGTAGCTTTCAGACTCAGATTACCTGAAGGAAGTAGAATACACCCAGTTTTCCACATATCCTTGCTAAAGAAGGTTCTGAAACCTACTGTAACATACCAAAACCTCCCAAATTGCATCACAGAAGGGTGTGAGCTGCAAGTGAGACCTGAAGATGTGAGAGATTTCAGGATTAGTCAGGAAGGGAAGAAGGAGATACTGGTTCACTGGAAAGGTCTTCCTGACTTTGAAGACTCATGGGAGGATATGCAGATGATCCAAGATCAATTTCCTGATTTTCAACTTGAGGGCAAGTTGATAGTTCAAGAGGGGGGTATTGATAAGGATCCGGTTAATCTAAATGATAAGAATAGATTTAAAGGGCTTGTCTATTCTAGAAAGTCAAAGGGGACTAATTAGTTATTAATAAGGGAATTGTTTTATCTAATAAATACCATACGGTTGTGGAAGGGTATAAATAGTAGAATAAGCTGCTGGGGAAAGGTAGGCAGTTAGACGTTTTGGCTGGGATTGGGCAGTTGGAGTTTTATCTCCTTCTGTGGAACTGTATTCTCTTTCTTCTCGTTTCAATGAAAGTTACTGTTTCTGAGTTCGGTGATTCCGTTTACTGTGATTACTTGTGATCTGTGGTTGCTACTTGTATTTGTGATTGTGTTGATAGTGCGAGGCCCCTATCATTTAATCAATAATGTGATTATCATGGTTATGATTCTCACTGACACTGTGTTTAGTTATATTGTGCATAGTTTACATTTCAGATTCTCATTTTGAATCTCATTTTTTTATCCAATAAAACAATGTTGGATACAGTTACTCTCCGACAATTCTTCTTTTACGTCATTTTGATGTCCTTCGTGATCTGGGTTCTCAAGAGGGATCACCGCATGAGCAAAATGGCTCCAAATTAGACATTGCGTCTATCATAAAGGAATATACTGATCCTGGGGATGAAAATCTTCACATTGAAATAAACTCAAACATTGGTGATGATGTAAGTGCAATTCTCTATTTCAATTTCCATGACCTGACATCTGCATGTGCCTGAAATTGGTTGGAACTTAAATTTTAGTGATGCTAATATTTGTACACAATGCTTACATATTTATATGATAGAATGTGATTCTCAAGACACTTCCATATTCGAGTTTTGATATATCTTCTAAATATGACATTCAATTTATTTTAGTGGAAAATGTAACTGATACTATATATTTTTAGTCGTACCTTATAAGCTCTTTTTTGTGGACTAGCATTTACTCAGTATTTTGTTACTAATTACTATGTCAATTTTGTTATCGTGATACTCTACAACTTTTTATTTTGGAAGCATATGAAATAGAGAGAACCTTACTTTTCTGTAGGGCATATTAAAGTAACAATTAAAAAATTAAATACAGGAGATCGATTTTCTTTTGAAAGTGGTTTTATCAGAATGCAAAATTATTTTAAAAATAATACTCCGTAATAGCAATAATGTTAACATATTTATTCGAAAGTGTAATTCAGACCATGGGTCGAGTATATGTAAAATTCAACTACTTTGTGTATATTAATATCAATAGGAATTGTGAGAAAATATTGTGATATATCATATATATTTACTTTAAACCATAAAGAGTAATGATTATTGACAAAATAAATAGAGTATTAATATAGGCTTCAATTCTTCGGGTACTTCTAAGAATATAGTTTTGTTTTAATTATGAGTAATTGATGTATTATCATAATTGTGAGTGAACTATTGAGGACATATGTGTTCCTGTGTACTTTTAACATTGTGTCTGCGTTTTCTTCACTCTCTCTATAATTTACTTATAAATAGCCATTTCCCATCTTAAACTCTATTTGGATCCCATACACTACAAGTAATTATTATATCCCATGCAAATACGCAATGTATTTGACTCCTTTAACATTAGTTATAATAGGCAAGCTCAATGTGCTTAATTAACTGCTTATGTTATGATGAAATGGTAGAGACAATTGTGAATGAAAAGTTCATTGTCCAGGGGCAACAAGGAGAGGTGGGCCATAGAACCAGTGGGCATCGAGTGCTGTTTATTGCTGCTGCTGATAGTGCTGAAGGGCTTCCACCAACTATTAGACGATGTTTTAGCCATGAAGTTAGTATGGGGCCTTTGACCGAGGAGCAAAGGAAAGAGATGGTGTCCAAGTATCTTGAACGCCGTACTGCAGGGCCCCCAAATGCACATGACGTTAAATTCCTCACTGTTTTTTTCTTCTATATAACTCTTGATCTACGACTTAAGGAGTGTTTGCAATAACACCTGGGAAGCACTTTTTGCTTTTTGCTTTGAGAAAACTAAAAGTGATGCTTGTAAATTGGTACTCCTACGTACGTTTAAAGTTTAAAGACTTAAAAGCTAAAATTTGCAATCAGGGGAGGGTGTTTAAAATTGGTTTTCACGTTTTTTATTTCACCCAAATAAGTACTTTTTTAACAAACACTTCAACATCTACTTTTTAAAAAATCCCCTTTAGTTGAAACACTACCGGCTTTTACCATTAAGCACTTTCTTTATAAACTAACTCTAAGATAAATCACTTTTCACGAGCACAAGCAAACACAAACATTGCCTTACTGGTTTTATGGCTGCTGAGCTTATACAAAACCTAGGTGTCATTTAGTAATGTTTTTCTGAAACATAAAACATACTACCTCTGTCCCAAGGCAATAGCTTTAGTTTTATTTGCTTTTATTGGTCATTGCAGACTTCTACAGAGAACTTGATAAAAGATATTGTTGGGCAGACATCTGGTTTTATGCCAAGGGATTTGCGTGCTTTAATTGCTGATGCTAGTGCAAATATGATCTCCACCCAAAACATTAATCATGAAAAAAGTGAGACTGAAGTTCTGAACAAAGACATTTCCATGGAGATCAATTCATTTGACAATGATGGTTTGGTTAGTCCATCTCAAGTCTTAAGCAAAGAAGATTTAATGAAATCAATGGAACGATCTAAAAAAAGGAATGCATCTGCTTTGGGCACTCCAAAGGTACAGTTCAGCCATAAACAGTAAAACTACATGTTTACTTGTGAATAAGTAAATAAAAATATTTGTATACAATTTTTTCTGGTAGAGAAGGTTCCTGATGTGAAATGGGAGGATGTTGGTGGGCTTGAAGATGTGAAAAAATCTATTATGGACACTGTGCAGGTAATGTTTTACTGCATCTTAGCATCATTTCAATAATAGCGCCTTTGGGTGGAGTAATTTGGGGGTAGTCATTTTTTTCTTGATTTCGTATACCTTTTTTTACAAAAGTTAGTCTACATTATTACTGTAGTACATGTAGTTTAATTTATTTGTAATTACAAATTTACAACCAAAATTATATCAAATACAGTATTTTTCACATATTTTTCTGAAATCTGCCCACTCCTTCATTGAACCAAGCATTGTTTTTTAACCACCTCCATTTCCTCCTTTCCCTTCCCTCTTATGTCCTTCCTACTTGTGAACCGAACAAGGGCTTAAAGTGATATGCATCATTTGAAATGGGGAAGAATGGTGACATGGGATGTCAAATTTGTCCATAATCGTGTGCCAGGCTGCCCTTTAGTCTGTGATATTTTACAAATTGTCTTCCTCAATTCATTTTGCAGCTACCTCTACTACATAAAGACTTGTTTTCATCTGGATTACGCAAGCGATCTGGGGTTCTTCTTTATGGTCCTCCCGGTACAGGGAAAGTGAGTGTATTGTCTCTAGTTGTTTCATGTCATACTTTTCTCTGTAGTGTAATGCTTAGGAGAGTATGTATGGGTCTGGGAAAATAGTAGGAAAAGGATAAAAAACGATATGGAAAGTTATATTCTTATGCTTGTCTTCCACCTTGGAAATGCCAAGGAAAATGAAATATGATTGTTGTTTGTGTAAAATTTACTCCCTCCTTTCCAAATAGTTGTCCCAGGATGGGTTTCACATAGTCTAATAAAGTGTTTTAGGGATCAGAGAAATTGGCTTTTTGGGGGGTTGTTTTTGCTTTTTGGGTACTGTACACCTTTTCAAGATGTACTTAAGTAGCTTTCTTTATGTGAACATTTCCTAAAAGGGAAGTGAGACTAGTAATTCGGAACAGCCCAAAAGAAAAGTTGGACAACTAATAAGCAACAGAGGGGGTATAGTTTTAAAATTTCTCACTCTATATAGTAGACATGTAAACAAATATGTGAAATATATGTACTGAGTTTAAGATTGTCTTTTATTTCCCCCAATATTTCCTTCCAAATATCTTTTCTTTTTTATAACAGACCCTTATTGTTCATCTTTGATTCTATCCTGCTGTCAATTACAGACTTTACTGGCAAAAGCGGTTGCTACTGAGTGCTCCCTGAATTTTCTTAGCGTAAAAGGACCCGAATTAATTAATATGTACATAGGGGAGTCAGAGAAAAATGTTCGTGACATTTTTCAGAAGGTAAGAGAATTTTCTCTTCCTTCTTCGTCAAGCAAAGTGCTGATCAAATTCTCCAAGTTTTTTTATCATATTCGACATAATGATTTCTGTAGGCCAGGTCTGCTCGCCCATGTGTCATATTCTTTGATGAACTTGACTCTCTTGCACCCGCTAGGGGTGCTTCTGGCGATTCTGGAGGAGTAATGGATCGTGTGGTTTCTCAGGTACAGTTGGCTCTAAGGGTATTGTTTGGTTTGGTATTTTTTCCACCCGAAACCTTTTTTCACTTCCTAATTCTCCCTTTATGCCAATAATCAATCAAATAGGAATAGAGTGGAATTTTTGTGAATTAATAATATATTTTAGTTTCACAAACGAATACATATAATTTCCTCAACCCGGGATTGCTTGAGCCGCTTTTATTTTTTAGCGAAACATGATAAAATCTTGCACATTCATTATTTGATGGATTGAAGTTGTTCAATTCAGATGCTTGCTGAGATTGATGGCCTCAATGACTCTACTCAGGTAAGTTATGGTGTTTAATGCAATCAGTTACTTGAAGCGCTAGGGGCCTTCCAGCGCCTGAGGCGCAAGGCGCAAATAAAGCGCTCGCCTGACTCGGGTGAAGCGCATTACTTAGACAAAATCACATATACTATTCTATAATTACCAAATATGTTGTATGTAACATCATATTGAACCAAATACATATAAAATTCATGATTCACCAAAATAAAGTCATGATTTACAAAAAATAGAACACCAAATTCAGAATTCATGGCTTTAATACTAAAACTATAAATAAAAGACAATCAAATTGGAGCCTATTTCCCCTTGTTAGCCTACATAGTATTATTACTTTATTAATAACATAGCAATATACTAGTGCTGTAACATAGGGTAATACAGAGTATTATGACTATTATATACAAAGCAATATACTGATGATGCTGTGAGTAATATAGAGTAATACTGAGTACTATTACTTTATTATATACATAACAATATACTAGTGTTGTGAGTAATATAGAGTAATGCAGAGTATTTATACATTATTATGAGTAGTATAGAGTATTATATACATAGTAATATACTAGTACTTTATTATATACATAGAAATATACTATAAGAGTATTTAGATGAAGAAGACTGCATGAACAAGAACACATATCTTGTTTAGTGGTGTGAGGGAGAACTGAGTTTGCTTAAGATGATGAAGAAAACTGAAAGAACTGGCTGGTGTAGTCGTGTAGAGAAACTTGAGTGAGAAGAGTGAGTAGGCTGAAGAGCCGATGATGGCTAGCGATATAACTTAGTGTTTTACTCAAGGTTTTAAGTTTTTATGTACTTTACTTAAAGGCTTTACGCAGGTTTAAATGGTTTTACCCTATTATTTAGATGGGCTGAGTGTGATTAAAGATATGGGCTAATTATTTTTTAAAGTTTTACACACAAAAAAAGGCTTGTCAGCCTTTTCCAGACCAGGCGACCCAGGCGTGCGCCTCTTGCGCTTCAGCGCTTCATGCACTTAATGCGCTTATTCTGCGCCTGACCCAGGTACGTGCGCCTCTCCTTCTCCCAAGCGCTGAAGGTCCTGCTCGCTGCGCCTGGTGCGCTTAAGCGCTGGGGCGAGCGCTTTTGACTACCTTGGTTACTTCACTTTCTTTTCTTTTTACCCTAAGTGTTACTCCCTCCGTCCCAAAAAGGTTCACCAAATTTTCTTTTTTGGATGTCCCAAAAAGATTTGCCATTTCCATTTAAAGTAAGGAATATGTGGCTAAAGTTAATTCTCTCTCCTCACAAATTTCAACCACACAGTTTTTACTTTATTAATCCACGTGAAAGTCAAAGTTGGCGAACCTTTTCGGGATGGAGGGAGTAGTATTTTGAAAGGGGGACAAAACATCAAGAATGTAGAAAAATGTTACATTATTTTTTCTGATTAATTTGATGTACATATCTAGTCGGATAGACTAGGATAGATGCAGTTAGTTGTAGATAAGCTCATAGTTATCTAGATCCTAATTTTTAGGATCTGTACTAGCTCATAGTTATCTGTACAAAGTGTATTTATACTCGGGCCATTTTGGCTTATTCAATTAAGGAAATTTATTCCTCAAACTTACATGGTATCAGAGCAGGCTGTTTAAACACCACAATGGTGGAAACCGAGCACTCTGACTCTTCTCCCCACTCACAAACCCATAACCCTAACTCCCAAAATAGCTTAATGACAAACTACCAGACCTCAGTTCATTCATCTATGCTCATTACTGGCCATAGATTGAATGGCACAAATTATCTCGAATGGTCACAGTCTGTCAAGCTGGCTATTGATGGAAGGGGCAAGCTAGGGTACATAACTGGTGAAATAAAGGAGAAACAAACTGGTGATGATGGCTACAGTGTCTGGAGGTCAGAAAATTCCTTGGTGACATCATGGCTTCTAAGTTCAATGGATGCATCAATTGCCAAACCTCACATGTTCATGAAAACTGCAAAGGAGGTATGGAATTCCATTAAGGAAACTTACTCAGATCTTGAGAACTCTTCTCAGATTTTTGAAATAAAAACCAAGTTGTGGCAGTCCAAACAAGGAAATAGAGATGTCATCTCTTACTATAATGAGATGGTATCCCTATGGCAAGAGTTGGATCAATGCCATGATGATGAGAAGTGGGAGAGTGCCAAGGATCTAGCAAGACACAAAAAAAGGGAGGAAAATGATAGGGTCTATATGTTCCTAGTAGGAATTAATAGAGATCTAGATGAAGTTAAGGGGAGAATACTTGAAAAAAAACCTCTACCCTCTATCAGGGAGGTATTTTCTGAAATCAGGTTGGAGGATAGCAGGAAGAAGGTTATGTACAACATTCCAGTACATAATGAGGAATCTGGGGACTCTTCAGCAATGGTGGCTAGGAGTGATGACAAGAAAAAGCCCTGGTGTGATCACTGTAAGAAATTATGGCACACTAGGGAGACTTGTTGGAAAATTCATGGCAAACCACCAGGAGCAGGGAAGAAAAAAACTGAAAAGGCCCTACAAACAACTGTGACTGAGACTCAACAAGAACCACAAGTCAAGTTCAATCAACTTTCTTTCACTCAGGAGCAGATAGGGCAACTTCTTAGTTTCCTTAATTCCCAGAAAACCCAAAATTCCCAGAAAGAATCCAAACCAGAATCTTCCTCTTGTTCTTATGCTCAAAATGGTACCTATTCATCATTTTTTTTGTTCTGGGAAATCTAAAAATTCCTGGGTAATTGACTCAGGGGCTACTGATCACATGACCTCTCTTTCAAATCTTTTTTCTTCATATAAACCTAGTGCAGGGGATAAAAAGGTTAAGGTTGCAGATGGTTCTCTATCAGCCATTGCAGGGATGGGAAATATTAGTATTTCCTCATCTCTGAATCTATCCAAAGTCCTTCATGTCCCTAATCTATCCTGCAATCTTGCTTCAGTTAGTCAAATAACTAAAGATCTACAATGTTGTGTTATTTTTTATCCTTCTTATTGCATTTTTCAGGACCTGGCATCGGGGAAGATGATTGGCAGTGCTAAGGAGGAGGATGGACTCTATATCTTTGATGGAGAAACTCAATCAAATAAAAGAGGTCCAAGAAAGGCTTGTTTGCAAACTGTTTCCTTTTCAAATAATAAAGATTTGTATTTACTTCATTATAGACTAGGACACCCTAGTTTCTATTATTTAAAAAAGATGTTTCCTCAATTATTTCTGAATAAAGATGTTTCTTTGTTTAATTGTGATATATGTGCACTTGCCAAACATCACAGAAACACTTATTTACCCCACAGTTATAAACCTACTAGTCCTTTTACCTTGGTACATAGTGACATTTGGGGTCCATCTAGAATACCAACTTTAAAGGGAAAGAGATGGTTTGTAACTATTATTGATGATCATACTCGTGTCACATGGGTATTTTTAATCAAAGAAAAATCTGAAGTTGAGGAAATTTTTAGGGCATTTTATGCTATGGTCCAAACTCAATTTAATACCAAAATTAAAATGGTAAGAAGTGATAATGGCCGTGAATATTTTTCTCAAACTTTAAATAATTTTTTTACTGAAAAAGGCAT
Organism: Cuscuta epithymum; assembly: GCA_945859915.1. Taxonomy (NCBI): domain Eukaryota; kingdom Viridiplantae; phylum Streptophyta; class Magnoliopsida; order Solanales; family Convolvulaceae; genus Cuscuta; species Cuscuta epithymum. The sequence continues at coordinate 2,680,147 of CAMAPF010000972.1, read as the reverse complement.
TATCCATCAAAGCTCTTGTGTCAATACACCAGCTCAAAATGGAATTGCAGAAAGGAAAAATAGACATTTGCTTGAAGTCACTCGTGCAATCATGTTTTCAACAAACATACCAAAATATTTGTGGGGAGAGGCAGTGTTACATGCTACTTATTTAATTAATCGCATGCCATCCAAAACTTTAGGATTTAAAAGTCCTATCAGTTCACTACAACACTTCTTTCCTACAAATAGATTGGTAAATACCCTTCCTTTAAAAATATTTGGTTGCACAGTGTTTATAAAAAATCCTGATAGATCTGCAAGTAAGCTTGATCCTAGAGGAAAAAAATGTGTTTTTCTAGGTGTTTCTGCCACTAAAAAAGGGTATAAGTGTTTTGATCCTACAATCAAAACAATGGTTGTTACTATGGATACTTTTTTTGTGGAAGAACAACCTTTTTTTGATTCTCATCTTCAGGGGGAGAAATTAAGTGAAGATGTTCCAATAGTGCCACATATTCATGAAAATCTTAATTTTCTTGATATTAATCTTGATGATAATTTCTTTAGAAATATCAGTACATCTGAAAATGATCAAGAAATAAAAAATAATGAAGTAAATCCAACTGAACTAATTGAAAAGGATCAACAGACAAGTCAGTTCTTTGGAAAAGTTTATGAGAGAAGGGTTAGAAATCAAAGAATAGAGGATGTCCAAGAACCTACAACTGTCCATGATTCTGCCTCAATGTCAGGAAGTGAAAAAGGTAATGCTTCTAGTAACCTTGACCTTCCAATTGCTCTCAGAAAAGAGAGAAGAGCATGTGTTAAATACCCCATCTCAAACTATGTTTCTTATTCTAAATTGAACCCAGCTTTTGCAGCCTTTACTTCCAATCTTTCTTCTATTTCTATTCCATCAACCATACAGGATGCTTTATCTAAACTTGAGTGGAAGAAAGCTGTTTTGGAGGAGATGGAGGCTCTTGAAAAGAATCAAACATGGAAGCTTGTAGAGTTACCTAAAAACAAACCTACAGTTGGTTGCAGGTGGATTTTCACTCCCAAGTTTAAGGCAGATGGAAGTTTGGAGAGGTATAAGGCAAGACTAGTTGCCAAGGGTTACACACAGACCTATGGAATTGATTACACAGAAACCTTTGCACCAGTTGCAAAGCTAAACACTGTAAGAATTCTTTTATCTCTTGCTGCCAATTTAGACTGGCCATTACAACAACTGGATGTGAAGAATGCTTTTTTAAATGGGAAACTTGAAGAAGAAGTGTACATGGAACCTCCTCCTGGGTTTGAAAATAAGTTTGGGTCAAAAGTTTGCAGATTAGAGAAGGCTTTATATGGACTTAAACAGTCTCCAAGAGCCTGGTTTGACAGGTTCACAAAGTTCATAAAGAAGCAAGGATTTAATCAAGCTCAAGCTGACCATACTTTATTCATGAAGTTTTCAGGTAAGGGGGAGATTGCAATCTTAATTGTCTATGTAGATGATATTATCCTCACAGGAAATTATCACACAGAGACTAAAAGGTTGAAAGACAAACTTGCTCATGAATTTGAGATCAAAGACCTAGGAAATTTAAAATTTTTCCTAGGAATGGAGATATCTAGATCAAAGAAGGGCATTGTTGTCTCACAAAGAAAATATATCTTAGATCTTCTACAGGAAACTGGAATGAGTGCCTGTAAACCAGTAGACACTCCAATAGACCCAAATAAGAAATTGGGAGATATCAAGGAGGGAATTCCAGTTGATATTTACCAATATCAAAGATTGGTGGGCAAATTAATATATCTGGCACACACAAGGCCAGATATTGCATTTGCAGTAAGCATGGTGAGTCAGTTTATGCATCATCCTCTCCAAGAACACCTTGATGCTACTTACAGGATTCTGAAATACCTGAAGAGCTGTCCAGGGAAGGGATTGTTTTTTAAAAGGGGAGACAATAGGACAATTGAAGCTTTCACTGATGCAGATTATGCTGGCTCAATATCTGATAGGAGATCTACTTCTGGATACTGTACTTATGTATGGGGAAATCTAGTAACCTGGAGAAGTAAGAAACAAAATGTGGTTGCTAGAAGTAGTGCAGAATCAGAATTCAGAGCTATGGCTAATGGAATATGTGAGTTACTCTGGATCAAACGAGTAATCACAGAACTGAAGATGGAGATTGAGCTGCCTATGAAGTTATATTGTGATAATAAAGCTGCTATAAGCATTGCTCATAATCCTGTGCTACATGATCGAACTAAGCATATTGAAGTGGATAGACATTTCATTAAGGAGAAGATTGAAGCTGGAATCATCTGCACACCATTTGTATCCACTAAAGATCAAACAGCTGATATCTTCACCAAAGGGTTATTTAGACCTATATTTGAGCTACTTATAACCAAGTTGGGAATGTACGATATATATTCACCAACTTGAGGGGGAGTGTAGAAAAATGTTACATTATTTTTTCTGATTAATTTGATGTACATATCTAGTTGGATAGACTAGGATAGATGCAGTTAGTTGTAGATAAGCTCATAGTTATCTAGATCCTAATTTTTAGGATCTGTACTAGCTCATAGTTATCTGTACAAAGTGTATTTATACTCGGGCCATTTTGGCTTATTCAATTAAGGAAATTTATTCCTCAAACTTACAAAATATATTAATGTTGGGTTTTATGTTGGAAATGCAAATGAAAATAGAGCACGCTTATTATTTTTTCTTTAAATTACATATGCTTAGATTTATTTCATTATTAATGGACATAGAAGGGGAGCCTTGGCGCACCAGTTACGGTGTTGCTGTGTGAGTGAGAGGTCACGGGTTCAAGTCTTGGGAGCGGTTTTTTGTCAAAAATGACAAGGGAAGGCTTGCCCCTTATACACCCTTATGGTGGGACCCTTTCCGAGACCCTCGCCTTGCGGGGGCGCCAATGCGCACCGGGCTGCCCTGCTATTAATGGACGTAAATGGACATCAGCAAATATCTAAAATAAGAGTCCTTTTCCTGTCCAGCCGGCCTGACGGGAAGCGTCATCCGGCCGAGGGCATTTCGGGACCTTCCCGGTGGAATTTTTTGATGAATTTTTTTGAGCATGTTCTTCATCAAGTCTAGTTTATTCATACCAAATTTCAGCTAAAAATTCAATCGGGAAGGCAGTTAATATAGATAAACAGCGCAGTATTTTTCAGAAAATCATTTGACTGCCTTCCCAATAGAGTTTGTAGCTGAAATTTGGTATGTATGTACTAGACTTGATGAAAAACATGCTCAAACAAATTCATCAAAAAATTCCACCGGGAAGGTCCCGAAATGCCCTCGGCCGGACGGCGGTTCCCGTCAGGCCGGCTGGACATGAAGATTCGTCTCTAAAATAAATGTATTGAGTTACGCCTATCTTTTACTTTCCCTCAATCTTCTCTCTTTCCGATTATTTTCTTTCCCAAATATTTTCCTTGTTCTAAACAAAGCCAATTATTTGGTGTCTGAATGACAGGACTTGTTCATTATAGGAGCCAGTAACAGGCCTGATCTTATTGATACTGCTCTTTTGAGGCCAGGTCGGTTTGATAAGCTCTTATATGTGGGAGTTAACTCTGAAGCATCTTACAGGGAGAGGTTAGTTTTATTTTATTTTTTTGAGTTGCTGTCACACCCCCAAAGTTTGGTGTACGACTGTACGGCCTTAAAATAAATTATTTGTATGCATTTTTATTGTAAAAATATACTAAAAGAAACGAGAAACAAGTGGGGTGGCTCAGTGTAACTATGTATAGTCCCTGTGTTTTTATATGAAAGCTACAAATGTTTTTGTAGGGTTCTTAAAGCATTGACTCGAAAATTTAAGATGCATGAAGATGTTTCTCTACTCTCAATAGCAAAGAAATGCCCTCCCAACTTTACAGGAGCTGACATGTATGCACTTTGTGCTGATGCTTGGTTTCTTGCTGCAAAGCGCAAGGTGAGAGTCCATTTAAACCCCCACAAGACCCATTCTGAATCAGAGTAATTTCTTCCCTGACTCGTTTAGCATTATGTGCGGTACTTGAAACTGTTTTATGAAACCAAGTATTCCTATTATCGTTTTAATTGTTTAGAGTTTTTTTCGGATAATGGACAAAAATAGTCTCACTGCAGTGTAAAACCCATCACACTATGGTTATTTGTGAGTGAAAATATGCATGGTTCACCGGTCCCAATACGGTGTCGTTCTTTAATAAAAATACAGCAAATAGACCTTCTCTAGCCATCTATTCTCCTTCGTCAATCTCTCCGGTCATCTCTTTCCCTGATTTTTTCCTTTTTTTCTTTCCTTCAATCTTCTTCTCCATCATCAAAAATTCAAAATATTAAGAATCTAACACAATTTCGTTTTTCTTCATCTTCAAAATTCTGTTTTTCCCCTTTTCTTCAATCTTCTTCTCCTTCATCAAATATCATTTATCTTACCATAATTTTGTTTTTCTTTAACTCCAAAAGAAATATAGGTCTTTTCTCCCTCCAATTCAATTTTGAAGTTTTATTAATCATCATCACCATTACCCCGGTGCCGCAAAGGCTCCCACCTACGGTGGGGTAAGGGCGGTGGATGTACGCAGTCCTACCCTGCACTTTACTAAAGCACAGAGAGACCGTTTCTGATGACCCATAGTGAAAATCGCATTTAGCTATATATCTTTAGCTACTTCATAATAAAGAAGCACAGACAATTTAGTGAACCATTTAGCTTTATTCAATCATATTACCAAACCAAAAAATAGCGAGTCTTTGGCTCCATTGAAGTTTTGTTAATCTAAAATAAAAATATATATTTGTATGAAGGCCTGCAATATTTCTTTAAGCTATATATCTTATATTAGAGAATTTTAATTTCGAATTGTCTCAAGTTACATTTCAATAACGGTGATTTATATTTCGACTTGTGTCAACAAGTTACATTTTGCATACATATCATTTACATTTTGACTTGTCTGGAATTTAATTTTACATACATACAATCATACACGCAATTTACATTTCATATATGAAAAGTGAGAGAATAAAGCAAAATGACTCACTAAACTGTCTGCGCTTCTTTGTTATGAAGCAGCAATCAGTCTATGCAATTTTGGTCGTTATTTTCACTATGGGTCATCCGGAAACAGTCTCTCTGTGCTTTAGTACAGGGGTAAGACTGTGTACATCCGACCCCCCCCCCCTTACCCTACTGGCTACCGTAGGTGGGAGCCTTTGCGGCACTGGGGTAATGATAATGATGATGATGATGATATGAAATGTGAAAGAATAACCACAGGAGAGAGTCTTTCAAAAAAATCACTAGAGTAACACAAGTTACATTCCGGTGCACGAGTTGCATATGCCACTAAAAGAGACTACATTTGTAGCAACGCGAGTTACATTTCAGTGCACGAGACTTACATCACGAAAAATATTGAGACACATATATTTACTGTTCACGCGTGTTTTTTTAATTAAAACTTAAACTTAAATGACTTCGTTTAGCTATGAGAGTATGATGCTCACCATGGACCGCTCCCATGGTATAACAACTAGTGAAGATATCATTTAGTCCTATGTTGTATAATTCATATGTAGTCCATGGTTTTTATTTTTGTAATATATTTTTCTTTATTTCTTTTATTATAATTTTGCACAGTAATATACACTCAATGTATATTTTTGGGTTCATGTACTACTCTACTACTCAAACCCGCCCAATTTGCATTTCATGATTTTTTTGAGAGTGCATAGGTGTTCAACCAAATTTTTAATGGATTTTTCTGCAGGCGTTAGCTACTGGTCCTGATGATTCTACCGGGTCAAGCAACACACAAGGCACGATCATAGTCGAGCATGATGATTTTTTAAAGGTGATGACCATGAGTTTTAATTGGACATTATTTATGAGATGATAGAATGTTGGGTTCCTGAGCAGTTTTTGTTTTGTTTTGTGAAGGTCTTAGAAGATCTGTCTCCTTCATTGTCAATGGCTGAGCTTAAGAAATATGATGCGTTGCGGGAACAGTTTGAAGGAGGCTCGGGCCGTTCGGCATCATCATCTAGGTAAAGATTGCTTTCACCGTAGGAAGTGGAAACCGTTAAAGAGCTATGGAGCATCGTATACATATTACATCATACATGGTCTAATGCTTAGAATCCCATTTGCCATTTGTCCGAGCCACTTGCTATTATTTGGTAGATTTCGGACTATAAATTATTCTCTTTCGCAATAAAAAAGTACGGAGTATAGCATTTTTGTGTACATAAAAAGGAAACATTATAAGCTTGTACTAATATAGTCTCATCCCAATCATGTTATATCATTTTTGTGTACATAAAAAGGAAACATTATAAGCTTGTACTAATATAGTCTCATCCCAATCATGTTGATTAAATGCTATAAATAGGTGTGTACAAGAAAAAGGACCGTTTTGTAGATTATAATGTGTAACGTTTTTGTGTTGTATTTACCATAAATTATTCTAGTCCATTCACTATTAAGAAGAAATGCATTAATGGGCTAGATAGTGAACGCCTGAACGGGAAAAACAGTTGTTTCATGTCCAACGAACTTTTAAGGTTCATGAGTTCATAGCATGTACTACGTATAAAAATGATGAAAATATTCCCAGGTATGAACTCCGTATAACTGAAAGTTTAATATTCAGTTTAGATTTGCCTTGAACAATCTTAAATATTAATATTTTGAAATAATCTCGACTAAAGGGTCATGCTCGTGCATTTCTAAACACTATTTAGGACTTAATTTATTCTTTTAGTAAAAATCAACTATATGTACTATTCATATTATCAATATATTTAGTTTTTTTTTTTTACTAAGCTATAACGTTTATGTTCAGAAACATAAATTTTCAAGTATATGAATTCTAAAATGTGATGTTTATTTTTTAATATGGCATTTTATGTCAATATCGGTATACTTTTAATCATGGTTGGAAGGGAATAAAAACTATTCCAATGTCAAAAGGAATGAAAAACATCTCATTTAGCTTTAATTAGGTCTATGAGACTATGACTAATTGATACGTAGTAGTGTAGTACAAATCATTAGTATTTTGAGAAAATACTATTTAATGCTTAGAATCACATTGAATTAAGGTAAATGCTACGGTATCCCATTAATTTTAACATTAGTTAAGTAATAGTAATATGTAACTAATTGGTCCATGTCATTATTTTGTTGATCCGTGTCATTATTTCAACATAACAACATTTATTTATATTTAAATGAATCGATTGCTATATTCGATAGTTAGTCATTTAAAGCAAACCCAATTTGGACTAGAGTGGGAAAGAAAAAGTTTATGCACGCTACGCTTGTTTATTGACTATTATTGAATCTAAAAACAAAATGGTACGATATAATACCATACCAAATTTTTGACATACCCAATAATTTGAATTGTTTTGAAAAACCAGTTTTAATGCCAACAAGATTTTGGTATGTATGTTGCTTACGAGCTTTAAGCCTCCATTGTTCCTTGGCATAGTCCTGGACTCGGCCCGGGTGGCCCGACCCGGAACCGGCCTGGGACCGGTAATGTGCTGAACCGGCCCGGCCCGGTGGCCCGACCAGTGACCGGTCCGGGTAGGACCGGCCCGGGGGTTCCCGGTGCGGGCTCGGGTCACCCAAAAGCCGAACCGGCCCGGCCGGTTCAGGCCCGATTCCGGGCTTTTCAATTTTTTTTTTCAATTTTTTTTAACTTTCCGGGTTGGGATGAGTATTTTGGCCCATTTGGGGTGGTTTGGGGGGTTGGGGGTGGGGGGTTTATTAGCAAAAGGGGGAAAAAAATTACCCGAAGCCCGGCTCGGACCCGGACCCGGTGGCTACCCGGCCTCAGAACCGGCGACCCGCCCGGGCCTAGGCCCGGCCCGAGTCCAGGACTACCTTGGCAAGACCTGAGTAGGTTTCAAAAGGCACTTTCAAAAATCCCACCAAGTCTCATTTAAATGAAACGTGATTCAGTTGTCAACTTGTCACATTCAAAAGGCACAAGTTAGTCCTATTAACCAGCAACTACTTGGAACGATTAGCAGTGGTGGACCGGTTCCGGGCCGGGCCTGGTTCGGGCCTTGAACCGGTCGGGCCTCGGTTCATGGTAGGGGAGGCCCGGAACCGGCCCGGGTAACCCCGGGTCCGGTTCGGGCCAGGCCGGGCCCGGTTCCGGTTCTATATAATTTTTTTTTTGGGTTTTCCTAATCAACCCCCTACCCTCCCCCTCAACCCCAAACCACCCCAAACCACCTCAAATGGCCCAAAATAACCAATCCAACCCAAAAACTTAAAAAAAAATCAAAAAAAATAAATAAATCCGGCCCGGACCAGCCGGCCCGGTTCACCAAAATGAAGGCCCGGGCCGGGTCGACCACTCGACCCGAACCGCCCATGGGCCGGGCCGGTTCCAGGTCGGGCCGCCCGGCCCGAGTCCATCCGTAACGATTAGTCGAGAGTCTTGCATTAGTTGTTACTTGTTACAATTTGACAGTCTTATGCATGCATTAAAATTTGTAAAAAACACCCTTGGACTAAATAACTACATTGCTCTCAAAGTCGCAATTGGATTTAAATTTTAAGAAAAGGCTTTCTGAAATTTGATTTCAAATACTATTCCTGTATTCCATTCTTTTTTCAATCATTTTCCATATTCTCTTGAAAGTTATCGAGTCTTTCCAGGGATATATCTTAAGTTCACTTCAACTAGGGTTGGACTCGGGCCGGGTGGCCCGACCCGGAACCGGCCCGAACCGGCACTGTTCCGGCCCGGCCCGGCCCGGTTCGGTGGCCCGGTCAGTGACCGGTTCGGGTAGGCCCGACCCGCTGGGGTTCCAGTCCGGGCTCGGGCCCCTCAAAACGTGAACCGGCCTGGCCCGTTCGGGCTCGGTCAGGGCCATTTTTATTTTATTTTCTTTTTTTTTCCTTTTTTTTTTAGTGTTTGGGTTGAGCTGGGTATTTTGGGTCATTTGAGATGGTTTGGGATGATTTGGGGGTGGGGGGTGGTTAGGGGTTAATTAGGAAAAGGCAAAAAAAAAAATTGAACCGAGGCCCGGCCTGGGCCGGACCCGGGGGTTACCCGAGCTGGTTCCAGGCCTCCCCTTTCCTGAACCGAGGCCCAGGCCCGAACTGCGCCCGAACCGGCCCGGGTCCATGCCTAACTTTAACTTTAATGTTATGCATAGTACGAACTACGAAGTGACCATGCAAGACCGGAGAAAATAAAATACATACAACGTGGAATCAAGACGGTCAAGGTCAAGGCTTTGCAACTCTTACTTAAAGAAGCGAACGCTATAAACAAAAAGAGGAGCATCATCTACTATATCAAGCATGTATACTATATCCATCCATTCATCCAAAATCTATTAACAGCAGCACAACTTTGCTCTCTGACTTAGATGAGTAGGAGAAGGCTCAAATCCAAAAAACCAACCCAGATTGCGTGCACTAACAAACTAGTCTAAGCAAAGAAACTATACTGCAAAAGCAGATATTGATTTCCTTCCAGTACGTAATAAATCATTCGAGGGCAGGCAGGCGGGCGGGCAGCAACCCGTTTTAGGCCAGGTACTTGAACATGTTTGGGTTCTCTTTGTCCCTCTCCAAGTAATCTCGAGTAATTAGATCTTCTATTCTCTTCTTGATCGCCTTGAAATCAGGCTACCAAGACAAAACACAAGATTAAACCAACTCAGGAGCTTGGGTCACATGAATATTAAGAAGGGCTTCAACACTAAATAGATTTAAATAAAAAAAAACATTCTAGGAAAGGCTAAGATGAAGAGAACACTGGAAAACGCATATACCTTGAACATACGGCTCAACTGCTCAACGCACTCCATAACCAACTGCTGATGGGCCAAAACTTTTCTGCTCTTCATGATTCGCACTATGCAAGCATCAATAGCATAACGCCTATCCTTGTCAACATCTTCCACCACCTTTTTCCTTTCATCCACCGGAGGCAACGGAATCTGCACAATATCACAAGTGTCATCCCACATTAGTATCAATTAAACTTTGAAATTTTGTCTGGTTTGAAAGATGGGAGGATAATTTTGGAGGAGTGCAGGGAGGAGAATGAGTATAAACAAAAGATTTTTTGTTTTAGAAAAAAATCAGTGTATTTAAAAATCTGTATTATAATTATATTATAATTATAATTATATATATTATAATTATAATACACAGATAAATAAGACTCAAGTACCCCAAACTAGGGAGGGGGGTATGAGAAATTAGAGTCTACGCTTTCACTTCCTCTGCCCCCTCTTCCCTCCAACTCTCACAACCAAACACAACACTCCACTTCCTCCACTCTTCCAAATCCGTACAACCAAACAAATACAGAGTGTGAAATACCAATCTATTGTGAAACCAAAACAGAAGGGTAGAAGAGTTACCCTGATTCTCCTCATTCTATCAGTGAACTTGGAGTTGAACTCAAAATGATCATTGGGAGAAACAGTGCGGTTGGTAGGTTGCTTAATCAGAACTTTGTACTTGGCGCAGGAAAGAGACTGTAGCAACCTGACCAAGTCCTCATCAGCCAAATTGAGTTGGCTTTTAATATCTTGGTAACTCAGTCTATCTGAGGCATTGAATAGCAACAACGCAGCAGCCTGTAAATGATAACAAAATTAAAATAGAATCAGGCTCCTATTGCAGTAGCCATGCAATGATGCAAGGGAGAAACTATATAAAAACACATCACCTGGTAAGTTCCCAATATCAATTCAATAGTTTTGGCCTCAAACTTCCCATTTACATTGCATGTTCCCAAAGAATAAATCCAGGTAAGCTTCCTATGTTTCGTTTTTGTCTGATAAAATTCCTTGAAAACTTCCACACACTTCACCTGTGACAATAGAGCCCCATAAATTATAGCATAACCAATTTACAACCAGATATCCAATTATATATATTTGATATCCAATTATATTATGTGTAATACATTCTTAGTAGAACCCACCATTTCTGCTGGGAGACTCAAATCTGACGATTTATAGCTAGGCCAGAATCCAGTTGTGAGAACTGTAACAGTCAAATCGATTCCAGGACTAGCAGCTGGGTTATTGTTGAGATAATCTTGGAAATGATTCTGATTTTCCTTTGCTAATGTCAAATCTGTAACCTGGAAGACAGGGTTGATATAATAACATTTGGAGAAAGAAGCAATATTGAAGAGGGTAGCGGGAGTTCACTCACCATTCCCTCCATCTTTGAGGTGAACTGTCCACCACACTGCTGCTTCAACTTCGTTAAGATAAGTCTTTCATGGTCATCATTTGCACTTTTGTCAAAAAGCAATCGACGGGATAGCTTTTTCCTATGAAGAGCCAATGGAATTTATATAGAAAACTGTTACATATATAAATATATATATATACTAGAATATTTTATTTAAAAAAATCAGTAGCCATAAATTCTCACCTATAAAACTCAGCAAAAAGATCCTTATCACTGATATATGCCAAAAGCTTGACAACCTGCAAAGTGTATGATATATCATCAGTCAAGACAGAAGCATGACAACCTTAAGAGGAAGACAAAAATTCCGCTTCATTCATAAAGAAAGAAAAAAACAGGTCTTCAAAATTAGTTTGTGAATTACCTTATCCAATGTTTCCTCAATATCTTCATCACTGAGTTTTTCACTTCCACCCTTTTTAAGGATATTATCACAGTAAGAAGCTAAGAGTTCAGCACTAGAGCACCCACCAACAATTTTGTTGCAGAATACCTCGAATGCTTCTTTCAATGCCTATAGGAAACCGAGACTTGTTATTGAGAAAAACAATACAAATAGCAAAACAACAGAGCCATATGCTATTTAGCTTACCTTATGAAAAAGAGAATTGTTTGAAAAACAGTCTGTCACATATGCCATATACTTGTCATGAAGCTCAATCACTTTGCGAACAAAGATCTGGAAAACACAACGTCCATAATAGAATAATTCAGTCTTCAAAAATAAACAGATAGAATATCTTGAGTTATCGTACTAATAGCTTTATAAACAGGCTTTTTACCAAACAAACAATTTTCCTGAGCATAAAACTTTTCACAGGCAACTAGTGGGTGAAACAAATCACAAATGCATTTTAAAAAAAAGAGTATTTACCTGTTCCTGTGAACTCCCAGCAGTGCTTTCAGCCTGTATGAGAATAAACTAATACTTAGTATGCACTCTGTAATGCTCAAGGAAAATATTATCAGTACAACCCAATAACTAGTGTGCATTTCAAGTAAAAACAGAACTAGAGGCAAATTTGCACAATTTACGCTGCCCAAAATAAGATGGTGTGGAAAGCACTTTCCATGAAATTAGTTGTTTTAGGCATAATATAATGTTTAAACTGCAAAAATAGAAGAAAAGTCGGGAAGAAGACTTAATTTCCATAAAAATGGTGCAGAAACTATTTTCCAGCAGGAAAGTATTCTTTACTGGAGAGAATCTTAGAAAATGTTTTAATCCAATAAAAGGGCAATTAAAATGCAGCAAAAAACTATATTTATGATATAAGTTGCAAAACCCATCACGGCAACATGAAATGCATTCTGCGTTCAACAAGAAAAAAATAAATAGTTGTAGATACGGGTAGTTAGAATGATAAGGGTTTCCAGGAAGCATACTTTACTATTAGCAGCATCTTCAGCCTGCTGCACCAATACCATGCCTTCAGCAGTAACATGCTATGATAAGAAGTGACGTGAAAGGCTTAGCATGATGATTGCATAGTTATATACACACACCTAATGCACATTCAAGCAACATGGGGACATAAATAAACCATGGTACCTGTTTAAACATATTGGCAACCAGATCCAATCCCTTGGTAATCTTTAAAAAAAGCCTATACATCCTAGATAGATCTTCCAACTGACATAGAAAGGGGAAATGGAAAGAAGTTGGTTATAAATACAATAAATGGAAAATAGAATTTAATCGTGAAATACAGATATTTATACCTTATCATCCCTAAGCAGTGCTCTGCAACCAGAATGCTCCTTTTCAAGCAGTTGATTGGTGTATACTACTAGCAACTCATTTTGCACTTTCTATAGCATAATGAATCATACAAAGTTATTAAAAAAATAAGTTCAGAAAAACATATGAGGTGAATATAAACAATGATAGGTTCCTAGGTCTAGAACTCGAACCTAATCATTTTGCATTCATAACAAATATATATTCATCTTTGGGGTTCTATTGGATTAATTTCAATGATGTGTAAGATAGGTGTGTGTATGTTAAATTGCTAAGTGATCTACCTCCAAGAGCTTGGTTTCACTGCTGGAATGTAGATAATGAGAAACCCGTTCTTTCTCCTTCTTCAAACACTCTTCAGCCTGCAGTTACATAGAACAGAAGCTATGCTGAATTTTAGCTATTGGCATGTGGATGGTAAACTATCTAAAGAAAGAACATATAATGAATAAATTTACCTTCAGCATGTAATCTGGACAAGAATCTTCAACAATCCAGTTTGATGCCTTCCGAGAATAATAAGCAGCAGTGTCTTTGAGCATGGCCTCTTCAAAGTCAGTCTCATAGTATTCCATCTGTCCCATTCCAATTTCAACAAAGATGTCCAGCACATTCTTGAGTAATGCCCTATCAATCTGCTCACTCTCACGTTCTTGATCAATCTGGTATGAAAGTATTTGTTTTTTATTACAAACACACGCAGTATGTGTAAAAATAGTGAAAACAATAATCGGGGCATAAGACTTGCCAGAGCAATAACAGCATCTCTGGCTTTATTTCTCACTTCCTGATAAACCTGTTATCAAGGAGGATGTAAATACTAACAAAAGCATATTAATAAAAATATAACAAACAAAGTCAATCAGAAAAGCTGGTAACAAACCAGATCACGAAAGCAAATAAGCCCAACGTCACGGAGAGGAGGAAGTGACCTCCTAGCAATAAAGTACCGGTCAAGGTAGTAGAAAAATCTAGAGAGCCACCTAACCATAAGTTTGTGGTTCGCCCATCTTTTAACAAGCTCCTTTAGCATGAATTCGTCATGCTTCTCTCTCAATGAAGGCAAAACCTGCAAAAGGAATTGAATTAGTAGAAAGTCAGCTGCAATGACAGGAATTTTGCAAAGATTCCCTCTACAATCTGAATGTGAAGGAGAGTTAAAAAAAGAATAGACAAAAACAGAAGCTTCAACCCAAAGAAGTTCTTACTACTGAATTGATGTACTCATCAAAAGCTTCCTTGTACTTCTCATATAGTTGCTGAGAATAATCATGAGGGGGCTTCTGCGTGCACATGTTATAGATAGTACTACAGTACAATTAAGGAGGAACAAATATTAAAGCAGAAGTTACAAAAATTCAAAGAAGGAACAATCATGTTAATTATGGAAAAGGATACGTGTAAAGCAAAATATATTCTTCAGAGACAAAAGACTCGGGTTGCCCTTCCAAAATCCTCTTTAGCTTTGAAATCCCCTTTTGCATGAATTCCAGTCCTTCATCCAAATCTATTGTCTTCATTTGATTCATAGACATGTTGACTCCCTTCACTAATTCCTTATAGCTACAATATAGCACAAACAGTCAGCCCTCAATATGAAGCATCAAACAGTATCATATTATACCATAACAGGAACAGGAACAGGAACCAAAGAAAGCCCCTGAATGCAACTCCAGTGATAAGAATGTGCACAAATGTGTGTTTGCCCAACCGACCAACATTAACGCTGAGTATATTAAACTTTACATTATCGAGGTGACATCATATATCATGACATACCCCAATACATTCAATATTTAGCAAGCGGTACGCAAAAACAGCCGCAACATTCAACCGCTGATGAATGTTTAATCTTTTACACAAGGTTCAATCAGAACAAAACCCTAAATACACAAAATCTCAACACAGACGAATCCACTAGGCCAAAACCTAGCAGCAGCAAGCCCGAACGATCCCAAACTCATTTAGAAAAAGATGACAGTATTGAAAAGGTAAAGTAAAGCTACTGAAACAAAGCGAATGAAAGCGGTCATCGCTGCTCACCAGATAATGGAATGCGGAACTACGAAGCAAATTTGAACGCGTAAGGAAGCTTAGCAGTATAGTCGATCAAAGGAGACTAAACACGATAGAGCCCTCCAAAGTTTAGCAATTCGATCAGAGTCCTAAGCTGAACGAGCGGCAATCCTTCCTTACTGGCAACTCCCCAATCCCTATTTTACACCTTTCTGGAGTATAACTGAATATACGCTTCTATTACTTTCTTTTTATAAAGAAAATCATTGGTATGATTAATTTAATTTATTTTAGATTAAAAATTGCTGTGCTCATATACTGTTCAACCCTTCATATTCCTTATTTCCTTGGCTAGAAAGAATTCTGGCGAAAGTTTAGTCAAAAGAATAGCTTTGTTTATTATTCACCAGATTTCATTCAAAAAGCTTGTAATTGTTGTGATTTTTGTGCCTTCCGCTTCAAAAAATCGATTGGCAGAATGAATCAGTATGCTAATTACTCATTTGCAATCAATATGATAATGATTAACAAAAGCTATATTCTACAATTTGATTAGACCATTTGCAGTTCAAAAACTCATATTTTGTGTGTCTATTACTCATAATAATTTGTACTGGTTGATGTATAAATTGATCATTAGCACTTAGAGTGGAAATATCAATCTTCATACATTGTGATGTTAGCTAAACAGATCTTTTATCAGCCTCATTAATAATTAATAATTTTAGAATTAATATAGTAAAGCATCGTAAATATTTGTAACTAGATTATTATTATTAAGTTGAGTCGTTTAAAATTGACATCTTCAAATTTACACATTTTTAATTGTTTTAATAAAACACTTACTATGTTGAAGAGGTTTTTTAAAATATTACTGTATTAAGATTAATACATATTTCGAGATTTTCTCTCTCTAGAGCTTTTTAGCCGCTACAGCTTTCTTCCGTGTTCGACCTAGTCGAAGGACGGCCTCCGATCTATCGGCAAGCTTCCGCAAATTCTTCGTTAGGGTCGCACGTGGCTACTACTTTTCTTCGGCGATCTCCATCGACGGAGGTAAGGGCGGTGCGAAGCAGGAGTTCTTTTTAATGGAGGACTTTGTCAATCAATATAAACAAACGGCAATTGACGAGGACAAGGAGGGGCTGATTTTCGATGATGATGAAGAGGAGGGGGAGGAGGAGTCGGCGAATGAGAGTAGATCAATTTCCCCAGTAGCAGGCATGATTATTATGGTTTGGAAGATCAAATTCCAGTTTTATCATATTCTTGATATGAGACATGTTTTAGATGAAGGTCTGTGGTTATATGAGAGAAATCTTTTACTTCTTAAGGAAATCAAGGTAGAGGATATTCCTTCACAGATTAGTCTTTACGAGGCTGGTTTTTGGGTACAAGTCCATAACGTTGCATATGGCTTTATGAATTTGGGTTCTGCTAGATGTATTGGCATTTGTATTGGAAAACTTATTACTCTGTAGTTATTATGAACGTCGGGCTGATGAAAATTGGGAGGCATATATGAGAATTATGATCTGTATAGATGTTAGGAGACCTTTGAAAAAAGGAACTACTCTGAAAAAAGGTGGGCTTTAGCCAATGGGTGGATTTTAAGTACGAAAAACTCCCTAATTTTTGTTTTGTGTGTGACATTCTGATAAATTTTACCCTGCAGTGTATGAGGGAGAGAATATCACCTCTGATAAAAATTATGGAGTAGAACTCAGAGTAGGGGGAGGGGTGAAGATTAGTCCAACAGGGGGAAATAAGTGGTTAATTGAAGGGTCATCCAGTACTGGTATGGGAGCTTCAGATTGACAAGACACAGACAGGCAGGGCTGGAAGGAAGTTACTACAGGTTCAGGGTCTAATGCTATTAAGGAAGGGATTTCGGTGAGTCAAGAGCAGAAGCGCAGAAGAACATGTGAGCAAAGCGAACAGGAAAACCCAACAGGTGAAGATATGGTACTGGACAGGCAAAAAACGGAGATGAGGCGGACCTCAACATATAGGTCCGCCGTTTTGTTCGAAGGTGCTGATTTTTTCAACGGGCGGACCTGTGAAGGTATTCGCGCGAAGCCGCAAATGGAGAGGAACGTTTATTTTTCTGCTTTTATTGTTGTTGTTTTATTTTATCAGAATGTTTTTTGCTTTGTTGTTGTTTGTTTTGATTGTAAGACTCTTAAATTAAGATGTGGTGAGTTTGGATCTACTTCAATCGTCTGTGGCTCAGGTTTGCCCAGTAATGGATCAACGGGTTATATTACTTGTTTGAAGGTGATTAACTTCAAGTCTGGTTCGAAGATTGACGGTTGTCTGGGGTCTTTTACTCAGTTTACTCCCTTTCTGAATGCTAATGCTTTGATTTCAATATTGTTGAGGTTTATTCCTTCAACCCTTGGACCCAACACGTAAGCCCAAAGATTTCGAGTGGAGTGAGTGTGTGGTTATCTAGCCCAACAACTATCAGATGAATCAGGAAACAAGAGTAATAGCAGGCAATGTAAATAGGTATTATTAACTTCGTAATAACTCCCCTAAGTACAATCTACTTGCTAAAAAGGGCACGTCGGCCGTTCGTCTTACAAGGCGATAGAAAGGCTACTCGTAAGAATGCTGGAGCTAGTATCCTAAGAATAGAAAGTTGCCAACCCTTTACAATGAAATAAATGCTTCTATTTATACCCGCCAATGGGCAGGTGGCTGTACTGACGTGGCAGCCTGTGGACCGCTGGTGTCCCAACTACCAAATCTTTAGCATTAAATGCACTTCCCGCCAGAATCTAGGTTTCCCGCCGGATTAGTGGGGACGTTCGTCCACCCCGGAAGTGAGTTGGATTGCTCCAAGTGACCTTTGAGGGATATCGGCTGTTCGTCGCCTGGCCTTGATAGATACTCACTATGTGCACTGGGTTTTCCCCGATGACCACAGGTTTGCTCCGGGGACGTTCGTCGCCATCCCCGCTGGCCCGTGGTTCTGCTCTTTGTCTCTGCACAGACGTTCGTCGGAATGAGCTGCTGGGCCTGAGTCCTCCAACACCAGACGTTCGTCCATCCTCAAGAGACATGGGCCTGTGGGCTGGCCTTGTTTCTAGCTGGACGTTCGTCTGGCAAAATGGGTTAGTGGGCCGGACCTCGGCTTGGGCCCTTAACCCAACACAAGTCCCCCACTTCTGATGTTCTGAGCATGCGCAGGACATAAGGAAGTATGAACCCCCCCCGAAGTAGACGTCCGTATCTTGATACTTATGTTTATTGCATCTGGTGGAAGCGTACGCTCGTGGTCATGGTGCTTGACAGCTGTCGCCGGTTCAGGAAACGAGGTGACGGCTGATGTTGCGGCGGTGCATTTTCCCGAGGAGGTGTCATCATTACGTTCCCATCCCACGCACAGCGCGTGGCCGGGGTACGCTCCTTGCCACGTGTCGGCCCCTTGTTGGCTTCGCCATCGGTGTTTTCTCCTTTAAATACCGGGTTTTCCCTCTGAATTAGGGTTCCCAATTTCTGCCCTCTTGCTCCCGATTTTCCGCAGCTCTTCAAGTCTTCTTCTGAATCCGGCTAACCCCTTTGTAAGGTAATTTCCCCCCTCTGCTCCTTTTCTTGTTCTGATTCCTAGCCGAGATGACCTCGATGGAGATTTCGTCAAGCTCTGATTCCGGTTCGTCGGGTTCCTCCTCGGGCTCCTCTTCGGCCGATGTGAGTGCTCGCTCCCCCGGGAAGGCCAGCATTTCTGGGACCTCTGGTTCAGCCACGACGGTGGGGACCATCCGGGCTGATGGCGAGCCGGATAATGTGTCGCAAAGTAGTGGGAGCGACGCCGGGGACGGGGGTGCTGACGGGGCCGTAGATGTTATTGACGCCGTCCCCCTGAACGAGCGCCCCGCCGGTTATGATTCTGCAGACGAGGCCCAATCTGGCTCCGACCTGGAGGTGCACGATTTAGGTATTCCCATGGATGTGCAGAGGCACATTTGCAAGATTAAGAGTGTCTTAGAGCACAGGCAGTCCCTCTCCAGCGTCGCTATGAACAAGATTGCTTCCTTCTTTCCCCATCCGTTCGTCTTTAGCCATAGCGGGGCCGAACATGCCATGCGGCGACGGCCGGGGATGATCATCCTGCATGTGGATTCTGTGGAGGCCGGTCTGCGGTTCCCTCTCCATCCCTTTTACGTGGAGTTCTTCAACTGCTACCAGGTGGTTCCGGCGCAGTTCATGCCCAACTCTTATAGATTTATCTCCGCATTCCTCGTGCGCTGTTCGTCCGCAAAAGCCGTCATATCGCTGGATCTGTTCCACTACTTCTACCGGGTCACCCCGCAGAATTCCGACGGTTACCTGAGTGTGGCCGCTCGTCCGAAGAGGAAGCTATTTGAGCACTATCCTTCCTCCATCCATGATTGGAAAAATAGGCTCTTTTTTCTTAGATATGACGGTCCTCCCCTCCCAATCCGGTGGAACGGCTACCCTCCGAAGATTGAGTCGCCGGCGCTGTCGGCCGGGCTGGAAGTGGAAGTGAAGAAAGTCCTGGAAGGCGGCGTTCGCCCTATAGGGGAATACCTGACCGTCGAGGCACTCTCTGAAGCAGGCATAGGTACCGCCCGTGTTCCTGGATTTCTTCCTCCCTTGGACGCTCGTCTCGGGGCACGGGCGGTCCTGTCCTCTGAGGTGGGTGTTCCTCCCTATCCCTGTTCGTCTTTTCATATTCTTGTATTTCTCTCTTGCAGGTCTCCCCCTTACCGCCGAACAAATGGACAATGCTGAGTGCCTGAGGAACAGGAAGGCGAAGATGGCTGCGGCCAAAGCGGCCAGAGAGGCAGCCGCCCATGGAGCCGGATCATCGGCCTCCGACGCCGCCCGTCGGACTGCAGACGGTGAGCAGCACCTGATTGCCACCCTGCTGAACGAGGGGGCCCTGACTCATCATGCTGAAACTGCTCTCCCCCCGCCGGTCGTTGCCACAAAATTGGTTCCCAAGAAGGGGAGCGAGAAGGCCCCGGAGAAGAAAACGAAGAGGGGGCGAGACTGTGTTTCCTCCGGCCCCATCGTTGAGGATGTTAGCGGTCTATCCCTGAGCCGGCCGGCTGAGGAGCTTTGGAGGGAGCTTGGGGCTAAAGCCGGCCTCGAACTGCCCCCCCGGTCGTCTTCCGAGGCGACCAGCGCTGCTCTTGCTGCGGCCATCCAGGTATTGTTGCGATTCGACCCATCTTGTCCCCTTGACGCTCGTCGCTTCGCCGTCTAAACTCTGTTTATCCCATTTTTTCTCTCAGTCAGGGCTGTTGGTGCTGCAGGCCGAAGCTGCCAGGGATGCCGCCCTGCAGGAGGCAAAGATCAAGGCCGAAGCCGCCATACTGAAGGCTCGGGAGGCCGCCCGTCGGGCAGAGGAAGAGGCTGCTTCGGCTAGGGAGGAGCTTCAGTCCCTCCGGGCTGAAACCGGCGCCCAATTGGCCTGCCTGGAGAAGGCCGGCTTCAAGCTCATGCCGGTACTTCCGGCCCCAAAAGATGCCACCCCGGAATGGTGCATCAATACCTCCGGTTACCGGAATACCGGCGAGTTTATGGAGTCGGCCAAGGACTTCTGCGCCGGGGCTTTTGGTGACGTGTTCTCTCATGCTCTGGGGAAAATTCCGGCGAAGGACCGTCTGAGGTTCGGTGTGCGGCTGATGGAAAGCTCCCCCCTGTCGCGCCAATTCCTCTATGATTCTGCCGATAGCGCCTTCGCCGGTGGCTATAATGAAGGGATCAAGGCCATCCTCCCAATCTTCGAGAAGCTCCTAGGCCCTGGCGTCAACCCAGCCGATCATACGGATGACGACCTACTGATCGAGGCCCTGGGGAAAATAGGGCGGGATAGACGCCGGGCGGCGGCCATAGCCATGGGGGATATCCCAGAGCCCCCAACCCCTGAGCCCGAGCCTCGGGAGGAGGAACATACTCATGCCAACAGCCGACCGCCGTCCCCCCACATGTGTTGATTTATTTCTTAGCCTAGATTTATTGCAGTACGTAGACTTGTAGTTTCCAGCCGATAGTGCTGAAGAATAAAGATCCACATTTTGCCAAAATTCGTTCCCTTTGTCTCCTGTTGTATGGAAATTCATTCCGTGCCTCGAAATATTCTGCTGCAAAGTAGTTTGTTAGGACGTCCATCCCTGCTCGTCATTTGACTTTGGGCAGGGACGTCTCCTTGCCCCCTGGCAACAGCATTCTTGACGACGGTCGTCGGAGGCTGTCCAAACAGCACATTTCCCAAGCGTGAAGTACGTTCGTCGGGGGCTGCCTCAATATTCCCTGACGATGTCCGTGTATGGTTGTATGGAAAGACGTGCGTGCCCTATTGGTAGCATGGACATTCCTCCGATACCTCGATACCGAGGCCGGCCTGCCGTCCACACAGCATTTTTACAATTGGGGGACGTCCGTCGGTAATTGCTTCGATGGTACAGTTCTCAAGTGCGGACATATGGATGTGTTTCCCTGGAGAAGCGTCAGGTGGCGACGTTCGTCGGTAATTGCTTCGATGGTACAGTTCAAGTGCGGGAAGACGAGCGTGGCCGGTTGATGCGTGTGTCCTCGCCAGTCGCCGATGTTATGGGCGGCCGATGAACTGTGCAAACATGGGAAGACGAATGTCTCCACAACCCTCCTGCGGGGACGTCCGTGGCATGGATCCGGATATCTTCGTGGTGGTTACGCGGCGACGAAATCGAGGTGCTTAAATACCGTGGTAGGTACCGGTACCCAGGCACCACGTGTCCCGCTTCGGTTGGTGTGTTCCGGCGGTGCTGCCTATAAGTATTCAGAACCCATGTAATCCACTCATTCTACTCCTTACGCTGCACAATTGTCTTCTCTCTCTAGGTTTCTCTCAAATCGTACCGGAAGTCCCAATTCCCAAAGGTACCGTTCGTTGCCATGTCTTCTGAAAATCGTTTCGACGATGGCTGTTCTTCCGGTGATGACTTGGAATATTATGAGCGGGGAATGCCACCCTGGCCTCCCCGTTATAGCCTCAGCTTCTCGTACGTTCGGCGTCAAGTTCAACGCCTGACGAACGCTGACAAGCGTCTGATCAGCCAATGGTTCTATCCTCCCAGAACCTACGACGATCGGCGTCTGCGCAACCCCATGCGCCATCTGCCCGGCTACGTGGTGGTCCACTTGGATTCGGTGGTAGCCGGGCTGAACTTTCCCCTGCATGGCTTCTACTTGGAACTTTTCAGGGCCCTCGAGATAGTACCCGCGCAGTTCGTCCCTGCCGCTTATCGGATAATCGCTGGCTTCATCATTAGATGCCACAGCGTCGGTGTGACCCCCACCGTGGACCTGCTGCACCATTTCTTCCGGCTGTCCCCATTCGGACGTACGGGGTATTTGACCCTGATAGCCCGTCCGTCCATGGTTCTCTTTTCGAACAATGCCGGGAATCCGGACGGATGGGAAGAGCGTTTCTTCCTAGCCGGGGTAGGCTCACTGATGCCATTCTCCGATCGGTGGAATGCTTACCCGGTGAAGACGATCCCGCCGCCCATGACGGACGAGGAGCTCGGGTATGCCAAGCGCATAGCCGGACTTGGCATCCAGAATCTCCGATCGCTGGTGGCCGAGCCCTTTAAAGCTCAGGCTGGGTTAGGTGCGTCCGTTTGTACTTGTATTGTTTTGACATCTCTTCGCTGTTATGGCTCTGAACGTCTTGGTTCCTTTTGTGCAGGAGTTTTCCCATCCACGTCCGTCATGAGCCGGATCAATACCGCTTCATCTGCCGCCGGTCGTGATCACAAGGGGCGCGAGAATCCCGGAAAGCCGCTCGTCCCCAAGGTTGAGCCCCGGGTGACCCGGGCACGGGGCGATGAAACTTCGGGGGCCGGCGCCCCCAAGAGGCCGCGTGCGGAGGGCACTTCCTCCAAGGCCATCGTCTTGGCCGATGATTCTGATGGGGAGCCCGGAAGCCCCCTTAAGCGGAAACCCACTTCCCGGGCCCATCTCCGTGCTTCTCCTCCGCGGAATTCCGACGTCCGTCGTCTCCGGGATGATGATGCCCACGCTGCCAAGGGTTCTGACGACGCTCGTCCAAACTCTCCCCCAGGAGCCAGTGAGTCTTCTCTTGGCCTGATCGAGTTCTCTGGGGTTGGGCCCCGCAAGGAGTCAATGATGCTCTTTGGTCAAACGGCGTCCTCTATATGGTGCGGCCTGAATCTCAAGGTTCCGCAGGACTTCGCTGCTCAGGAGGCTCCTGAAGATCTGTTGGAGTGCGGCCAGAGCACGCTGGACAAGGCTGGGCTCTACTTCCATAGGGCTCGGATGGCTTTCGAGCGCCAGGGCAGGGAGATGGCCAGAGTACGGGCCGAATGTGATGCCCTTCTGAGGAGTGCAAAAGGCAGGGCTGGCACCCTTCAAGAGAAGGCCGAGGCCTATGACAAGCTTGTTCAGGAGAATGCCTCTCAGAAGGAGCTTCTCAAGAAGCAGGAGGCCGAGCTCGTGGATCTCCGCAGCCGGATGTGGGCCGTAGAGCAGGCCAAGGTGGAGCTTCGCCAGACGGGCGTGGACAACCATGTCCCTATTTATGAGGCCGATGTTGCCAAAATCAAGGAGTCTGGTTCCATTGCCTTCCAGAGGTCCAAAGCTTACACTGGTGCCATCCATACCATGGCCATGAAATTCCTCCCGAGGCTCGTCGGAGAATTTCTGGCCACCTGCCCAGACGCCTACCTGGACGGGGTCAAATTGCTCCAGGCCACCCCCACCGGACGGCGTTTCCTTAATGACCTTGCCGATGATACTTATCGCAAGGGTATGGTCGGGCTTGTAGCGGAGAATCTCCCCACCTTCGAGCGTCATTTCGGGGCTCCTTTCGATCCGGAGGCGGCTGGCTTCGATGTCCTGATGGCCGATGCCCATGCGGGAGCCCTTGAGCTGCTGAGAGAGCAGGCGGAAGCCAAAGCTAGTGAAGAATGCAAGCAGGCTCTTTCCAAAGTTCCAGCTCCGGACGTTGATCAAAAGTGATTTCCCGTTCATGACCTTGTACTTGCACAATTTTTCCATTATTTTCACCATCTTGTGATTTCCCGGCCGATAGTGCCGAAGAATAAAAATCATCCTTTGCTCCATGCAAGCAGGCTTTGCTCCATGCAAGCAGGCTTTTTTTTTTTTTTTTTTTTTTTTTTTTTTTTTTTTTTTTTTCGGAGTCTTTTAGTCTTCGTTCGTCCTTGGTCCCTGGTCCCACCGGCGTCCCCACTTCGAGGAGACGTTCGGTGTCCGCCGACATCACAAGGAGGAACAGGTTTATCTACATCGAGATTCCCCCCTTTTTTCGTTCGTCCGTGGTCCTTAAGCCTTACCGACGTCTCTTGCTTCGACGAGGACGCTAGGTACCCAAAGAACTCGCAGGGACGAACAGGTCTACCCTCACGGGTCCCCGACTTTGTTATCCCACGTCCATCGATCCATGGTCATTTGTGGGATAAACAGGTTTATCTTGGCAGGCTCCCTTGGTTCGTCTAGCCCCCTCCGCGTCTCTACTAACCTCTACATCGAGAGGCGTTCGTCTTCGGCGGTTGGAGAAGATCTGGCACGCCCGGACAAGATTCCCTTCTTCATAGGAGCTACCCTCCTCTTCTCCCCATCTTTATTTTTTTTTTTTTTTTTTTTTTTTTTTTTTGAGGGAGGCAATCATAGTCTTCGTTCGTCATTGGTCCGTGGTCCTACCGACGTTCTTACATCGAAGAGACGTTCGGTATCCGCGGACATCACAATGAGGAACAGGTATATCTGCATCGAGATTCCCTTCTGCTTCGTTCGTCCTTGGTCCGTGGTCCTACCGGCGTCCCTACTTCGAGGAGACGTTCGGTATCCGTAGACATCTCAAGGAAGAACAGGTTTATCTGCATCGAGATTCCCTTCTTGTACGGTTGTTGGCGAGAACAGAAGTGATGAAAAACAGGGGGCCTTATTATTGACGACGTCCGGTCATTTTACATATTGATAGAACAATACAAGGACAACGGCCTCTAACTATTGATAGAACTTCTTCAGGTGTTCTACGTTCCACACGCCGGCATGGTTCCCCTCCAGGGTGCGGAGGAGGAACGTCCCCTGGTTGTATCTTCTGATGACCCGGTAAGGTCCTTCCCAGTTCTTCGCCATTTTGCCACCTTCGAGCGGCTTGCTCTTCTCTCTTTTCCTGAGTACGAGGTCCCCGGCCTCTATTTCGCGGAATTTCACGGCCTTGTTGAAGTATCTCTGGGTGGCCCTGTGATACTCTTCCATGCGACGAGCCGCTAGGTCCCTCCGTTCCTCAATGAAATGGAGCTCTGCTCGTAGGTTGGTCTCGTTGTCTCCCGGCTGGAAGTGCTTGGTGCGATGTGTAGGTACCAACACCTCCGTCGGCACCTTAGCTTGGAAGCCATAAGCCAAGGCGAAAGGGGTTTCCCCGGTCGCCGTTCTTGGCGTCGTCCTGTACGTCCACAAGACATAATTCAACTGCTCCGGCCAGGTGGAGGTGTAGTCTTCCAACTTCTTCTTGATCCCATCCATGATGGTCCGGTTCATGTTCTCCACTTGGCCGTTGGCTTGCGGGTAGGCCACCGAAGCCTTAGAGTGCCTGATGCCCCACTTTGCCAAGTATGCTTCAAAGCCTTTGCCGACAAACTGCCGACCGTTGTCTGTGATGATCTGCTCCGGGATCCCGAAGCGGCAAATGATGTTCTGCCAGACGAACTTCTGGCACTGGAATTCAGTGATGGAGGCCAATGGTTCGGCCTCGACCCACTTTGTGAAATAATCAACCGCCACAATAACGAACTTCCTTCCACCAGCAGCCGTTGGCAGAGGACCCAGCAGGTCTACGCCCCACCTAGCAAATGGCAGCGCGATGGTCATCGGGGTGTAGAAACTCGCTGGTCGGCCAGGGACAGGTGCATACTGCTGGCATACTGCGCACTTCCGCGTGTGGTTGAAGCAATCTTGCTGTATGGTCGGCCAGTAATAGCCCTGCAGGATGATTTTCCTGGCCAAGGTTCGGGGGCCCTGGTGGCTGGAGCAGATCCCTTCATGTATTTCCTCGATTACTGCCGCCGCCAGGCTCGGCGGGAGGCATCTGAGGTACGGTCCGCCGAACGTCTTCTTGTAAAGTTGCCCGTCAATAAGTTCAAAGTTAGGGGCACGCCTCTTAATCCACGCGGCCCTCCCTGTACTGTCATCACCTTCAGGCTCGGGGAGTGTCCCATCTCTGAGATAATCTGCTATCTCCTTTGCCCAGTTAGGCTCGGCAATGGAGATAACCTCCACCTGGATGACGTCCGTCGCCGGTGCTGGGAATATCTCCTGCCTGACGAAGCCTCTGATGTGTCGGGGGATGCTTGATGCCGGGTCATCGGTTGGGGGGTTGCTTAGTTTTGACAGAATGTCCGCCTCTGTATTCTCCACTCGCGATACCTGCTCAAGCACCACCTGCTCAAATTGCGCGGTCTGTTCCTCCGCCAGCTCTTTGTAGACCTTCATTCTCTCCTCCCTGGTTTCTGCAGTGCCGGCCATCTGGGTTACTACCAGCTGGCTGTCCATTCTCACCTTCAGACGAGCTGCTCCGAGGGCCTTCGCGCATTTCAGCCCTGCGATAAGTGCCTCGTACTCAGCCTCGTTGTTGGTGACCTTGAACTCAAACTTCATGGAGTAGTAGGCTTTGAAACCTTCGGGGGAAGTGATCACTGCTCCTCCGCCGCAGCCCCGCGCACTCGAGGCCCCATCGGTGTACATCTCCCACCAATCGTCAAAGTCATTGTTGTCATGGGTTCTGTCCTTGGTGCGCGCGGTGCATTCCGCAATGAAGTCCGCCAGAGCCTGCCCTTTGATTGTCGGCCTCGGCTTGAAGTCCACGTCATACTGGCCGATCATCAAGGACCACTTGGTTATCCTTCCGCTTGCCATTGGGTTCCTGAGGACTGTGGCGAGGGGCTGAGTTGTGTAGATAGTCACCGGATGTGCCTGGAAATACGGCGCCAGGCGCTTGATGGATGCAATCAAGGCGAGGATCGTCTTTTCCATCAGTGTGTACCTTGTCTCGGGGCCGTTCAGCGCCTTACTTACAAAGTATATTGGCCGCTGAACGCCTTCGGATTCCTTTAGCAGCACGGCGCTTACGGCCAGCTCGGCCACCGCCAAATACATATACAATCTCTCCCCGGGATCCGCCTTGGTGAGGACGAGCGGAGAGGAGAGATATGCCTTGAAATCCTCGAAAGCAGCCTGACACTCCGGGGTCCATTGGAAGGGATTGGCCTTCTTCATGATCTGGAAGAAAGGGATCGCCTTGTCGGCGAGCTTGGATAAGAATCTGCTCAGGGCTGCCAGACGCCCGGTGAGTCGCTGCACATCCTTTAGGTTCTTCGGGGCCTCCATGTCCATAATTGCCTTCACCTTCTCCGGGTTGGGCTCGATCCCCCGCTCGCTCATCATGTAGCCGAGGAATTTGCCGCCCTTGACGGCGAAGGCACACTTTTTCGGATTGAGCCTCATGCTGGCCCTCTCCATGATGCTGAAGATCCTCTCCATGTCCTGGACATGGTCCTCCTTTTTCTTGCTTTTGATTAGGATGTCATCCACATAAGCTTCCATCGTCTTTCCAAGCACGTCTTTGAATAACATCCCAATCATCCTCTGGAAAGTAGCCATGGCGTTCCTCAGGCCGAATGGCATGACGATGTAGCAATACACGCCGTCCGCCGTGACGAACGCCGTTTTTTCGGCATCATCGGGATGCATGAACACCTGATGGTAGCCTCTGAATGCGTCCATGAAGCTGAGCAGCTCGCAGCCCGCTGTCTCATCCACCAGCAAGTCGATCCTCGGTACAGGATAAGGGTCCATCGGACAAGCTTTATTGAGGTCCGAGTAATCGACGCACATCCGCCAAGTGTCGCCCTTCGGGGCTAGTACCACGTTGGCCAACCACTCCACGTGGATGACCGGCCGGATGTGTTTAATGCTGAGGAGAGTTGCTGTCTCCTTCCTGATGAACTCGCGTCGGTCGGCCGCCATATACCTTTTCTTTTGCTGTACGGGCTTGGCGTCCGACCGCACGGCGAGTCTATGGCATATGAGGCTGGGGTCGATGCCTGGCATGTCCTCCGGTCCTCTGGCGAACAAGATCCTGAACCTTCGGAGGACGGCTATGACCCCTGCCCTGATTTCCGGCTCTAGATCCGCACCGATGGACACCTTCCTGTCCGTCGGATCGTCGAGCTCGATTTCCTCCAGCAGGGTTGCTGGTTCTAGATGAGCGTCCAAGTCGGCCTGTTTGGCCTTTTCGGAGATGCTGTTGACCCGAGCCTCCCGCTCGTTGAGCTTCTCCATGGCCTTCGTGTAGCAGGCCCTGGCCATATGTGGGTCCGTACGTGCCACCCCCACTCCAGTGTCGGTGGGGAATTTGATGCATGAATGTCGTACGGAGCATATGGCCCCCAAGTCTTCCAAGCCGGGTCGGCCCAAAATGGCGTTGTGGGCGCACCTTAGGCGGACCACGACGAACGTCATGCGGACCCGGGCAGTGTGAGGACCGTCGCCGACCTCTACCGGCAAAATGATGGTGCCCTCAGCGTCAATGCAATCCCCGGTGAAGCCGGACAGCGGGGTGCGTAGGGGGTGCAGCATGTCCTTCCGGAGCCTCATTCCTTCGAAAGCCTCCCAGTAGAGGACGTTCACACTGCTCCCGGTATCAACGAGGACGCGACGGACGATAGCATCGTTCACGTCCATGCTGATCACCAGCTCGTCTCTGTGCGGCGCCGGTGACATTGGCAGGTCGGCGGGGCCGAAGGTAATTGCCTCGACTCTATTGCGCTTGGTGGGGGGTGCCGATACGGAACCCACATAGAGTGATCTCTCAAATTTTTTCCGCTCGGCGGGTGTATCCCCTGTCTCAGCGCCCCCGAAGATCACCTTGATCTCCAACTTCTTTTTCTCGCCCTTCGGGCCGAGGGATCCCTCCGGACGTTTATCTGCACTTCGATAATCCACGTCCTGAGGTTCTGCCTCGCGCCGATCGTCGCGGCGCCATGTCTTGTGCCTTGAGTTCGGCTTCTGCTGGCTGTTTTTGTTCAGCAGCTGGGCGAACTCGCCCAGGTACCCCTGACGGATCAGCTCGTCGATCGCTTTCTTTAATTGGCTGCAATTATCCGTCAGGTGGCCGGTCCTCTGATGGTATTCACAGTAGGCCGATTGATCGTGCCCCATATACCTCTTCATATCTTGGGGCTCCATAAGGAGGCCCTTGTCCTTAATGGCCTCGAAGATCTGGCTCACTGGGTAGGCCAAGGGAAAATAACGGTCGTCCGGCCGCGCTTGGCTGTCTCCGGACGGGGCCTTCCAAGGGACCATTGCCCCGTCCACCTTCTTCTTTTTGTTTGGGGGGGAGGGGTTGGTTCCTGGTCCGGGTCCGAGTCTGTCGGCCATCTTCCGTGGCTGGGCCGCGGGAATTCCGTCCCGCTGCCTGATCTCCTCCTCAATGGAGGCATACTTCTGGGCCCGAGCAAGAACCTCGGTGTAGCTGGTGCCGGGATTCCTCCTTAGGTCCCGGTATAGATCCCCTGTGGCCAGCGCACTGGTGAACATGTTGGCGGCCAGACGTTCGTCCAGATCGTCGACCTGCAGGACCTCGTCCCTCCACCTCACCAGGAACCTAGCCAGCGGTTCGTCCCGCCCTTGTTTGATGTGGGCGAGAGCCGTGACGTCCTTCCTGGGGGTGGTGCTGGCAGCAAACTGCGCCATGAACTGCTGGGAGAGCTGTTCATATGAGTCGATGGTGCCTGGCCTCAGCTGGCCGAACCATTCTTGTGCCGGCCCCCTGAGGGTGCTGAAGAACAATCTGCAGATGGCCTCGTCTGATGCTCCCAGCATGGACAGGTTCCCTTGGTAGCTTATCAGATGGGCCTTGGGATCGCCAGCCCCATTGTACACCAAGTTGCCCGGGGGCCTGCAATCCCGGGGAATCTCGACGCTCATCACCCGTGGAGTAAAAGGTGATGTGAGAGAGAAAGAGGGTGTGGCCGAGCCGACGTCCGCCCGCCTATTCATCTCGGCTATCTGCCTCTCCATGGCTTCCAGCCGTGCGTCCTGTGCGGCCCTTCCGGGGGACACAGGGGGCGCGGCTTCGGGGACGGCGCTCTGCTGAGCGGCCACAGCATCGCGCGGCCGCCTAAAGATCTGCGTCCCTCGCCGTTGGAAACGTCGCCCAACGGTATTGATCCTTGGGGTCTCGTCCCCCCGCGGGATCTGGCGGGGGGCCGATGGCGTGTGAGCCCTGGACGCGGCAATGCTGGCCCTGGTTCGTCCTCCCGTTCCCTGGGAGCCGGAACCCTCGCCTAGCCGCTCGTGGACTGAGGGTCGATGATCGCTGGACCCCATCGTTTCATCATACGGCTGCATGCGGCGAATGGGAGATAGGGGGGTTCGCTGGGTGCTTGCCGAGTACACTTGCTCTCGGGCTTCCCGTTCGTCTGCCAAACGGCGCATGGTGTCCGCAAGTTCCCGCATGAGGCGGGGGTCCTGTCTGGCCTCAAGGGGAATGAGGTCGGTGATACCCCCGTTTCCCCCGGAGGTCCATATTGTTGCGGATCGTTCCGAGTTCTGGCCGCGATTCCGGCGGCTTGACTCCAGACGTTCGGAGAGATCACGCTGGTTGTGGCTTCCTGACATTGTGCTTGCTGTGGGTAGATTTAGTAGCTGTTTGGGAGAGTTTCTGGAAACTTTTTGCTCAGTTTCCCACAGACGGCGCCAGTGTTGAGGTTTATTCCTTCAACCCTTGGACCCAACACGTAAGCCCAAAGATTTCGAGTGGAGTGAGTGTGTGGTTATCTAGCCCAACAACTATCAGATGAATCAGGAAACAAGAGTAATAGCAGGCAATGTAAATAGGTATTATTAACTTCGTAATAACTCCCCTAAGTACAATCTACTTGCTAAAAAGGGCACGTCGGCCGTTCGTCTTACAAGGCGATAGAAAGGCTACTCGTAAGAATGCTGGAGCTAGTATCCTAAGAATAGAAAGTTGCCAACCCTTTACAATGAAATAAATGCTTCTATTTATACCCGCCAATGGGCAGGTGGCTGTACTGACGTGGCAGCCTGTGGACCGCTGGTGTCCCAACTACCAAATCTTTAGCATTAAATGCACTTCCCGCCAGAATCTAGGTTTCCCGCCGGATTAGTGGGGACGTTCGTCCACCCCGGAAGTGAGTTGGATTGCTCCAAGTGACCTTTGAGGGATATCGGCTGTTCGTCGCCTGGCCTTGATAGATACTCACTATGTGCACTGGGTTTTCCCCGATGACCACAGGTTTGCTCCGGGGACGTTCGTCGCCATCCCCGCTGGCCCGTGGTTCTGCTCTTTGTCTCTGCACAGACGTTCGTCGGAATGAGCTGCTGGGCCTGAGTCCTCCAACACCAGACGTTCGTCCATCCTCAAGAGACATGGGCCTGTGGGCTGGCCTTGTTTCTAGCTGGACGTTCGTCTGGCAAAATGGGTTAGTGGGCCGGACCTCGGCTTGGGCCCTTAACCCAACAAATATAAACCCCCCTCTTCCAAAAAAAATACTAAAATAAAACTTATTCACAGAAATGTAACTAAAAGTTACAATATTAAAATCTCATGGTAACTTAAGTGTAAAAAAATTGAACATAAGTTATTTTGCTAAATTACTATTATAGTTGCTACATTTAATAGATCACATTTTTATAACAACCACTATTTTAATTATAATTATTTCTAATGATAATGATAAATTATTAATTGTAAGGTATCCATCATTGAGATTAAATATTACTAATTTCAAACAGCGTCCAAAGCACATATTAACCGATCAGGTTTCTCATAATGCGGATTAAGCATCACATCTCATTATACGTAAGTTATACTATATATTTATCCCACTAAACATCACATTTCATTACCACTTGAACATAAACTCTATTTTATTTCTACAAGTATGATTCTTTGATCCGCTTCTAATCTCATCAAACATCTATCAAATTTATCTCATAATCATTAAAAGAAATTATCAATCGTTGTTTACTCTTTAAAGTGTTCAAATTATTCCGAACATTCAACAACAGTCCCTTCCAACAAGTGTAAACAATTTGTCTAAAATCTACTCTAAGTAATAATAAAGTCAAGTATTGCTAATTGAAATTGACTTCTAATTAGATTTGTATTAAGTTTAACCGTTAAAATTGATAATTTTCACATTTTACCCTTGATTATAATCAAAATATTACGGGATGGTTAGCTAATAAACCAAATTTTGAACTCAAAATGATCTTTCCAATGAGATATAAACACTTGAAACGGAAGAACATACATCAAGATATAATCAAATCAAATGTTGGGAATAACAGGATCGTGCTAATATGAGAGAAAAAACACTTCTATTACTTTCAAGAATAGAAAGAAGAGACATACAAGCTCTAACTAAAAACTCTCAAAACAACACCTCACATATCTCTCAAGGATATTCACAACTCTTCTTGGTTGTGCTATGAGGATCTATTCTAATTTACTTGATCTAAATTGCTTGATGATAGAAAGACTCTCCAAGCTCTCTATTTATAGTACCAAAACTAGGTGGGAGGAAGATGGGTGGAAGCTTAGGAGAAGCTTCAATGGAGGTGTGAGGAAGGTGGTTGTTTGGTGTGAGGAAACTTCCCAGAGACATACTTGCACATGGAGGAAGTTTCATGGATGTTGCTCACAATTGGATTCTTCAATTTGCTTGTACTTGGATATGACCTGGAAATTGAATTCTTCAATTCTCCCCTTCCAGGCATATTCAAAACAAGCATCCCGACTATGTCTCTGCACAGCTCTAGCTTATCTCGTGTCACCACCTTCGTCAGCATGTCTGATGGATTCTCCTTTGTATTGATCTTCACTAGTCTCAACAGTTGTTGATCAATCGTCTCCCGTATCCAGTGATACCGAATGTCAATATGCTTTGTACGAGAATGGTACATGGAGTTCTTGCTCAAGTCTAGAGCACTCTGACTGTCACAATGTACCTTATACTCTTTCTGCTGGATCCCAAGTTCTTGGAGAAAGCGCTTTAGCCACAACATTTCCTTACCTGCTTCAGCGGCAGCAATGTATTCTGCTTCTGTTGTAGATAAAGCGACACACTTCTGCAATCTTGATTGCCAAGAAACGGCTCCCCCTGCAAAAGTGTAGATATATCCTGAAGTAGACTTTCTACTATCAGTATCTCCTGCCATATCAGCATCTGTGTAGCCTTCCAAGACTGGATCAGCTCCTCCGTAACAAAGACATAACTTCGTGGTACCTTTCAAGTACCTGAGAATCCATTTGACTGCCTCCCAATGCTCCTTCCCGGGGTTAGAGAGAAAACGACTCACTGTACCCACTGCCTGTGCATTGTCTGGCCTTGTGCATACCATGGCGTACATCAAACTCCCAACTGCTGAAGAATATGGAACTGCTGACATCTCCCCGATCTCTTCCTTGGATGTAGGGCATGTTCTTTTGCTCAACTTGAAGTGATTCGCAAGTGGAACACTTACTGGTTTGGCATCATTCATGTTGAATCTCTCAAGTACTCGTTCAATGTACTTCTCCTGAGATAGCCATAACTTGCGATTCTTCCTATCTCGAGTGATCTGCATCCCAAGAATCTGTTGAGCCGGTCCTAAGTCTTTCATATCAAAAGACTTAGAGAGTTCTTTCTTCAGTTGGTTTATCTTCACTGCATCTTTCCCAACGATCAACATGTCGTCTACATATAGTAGAAGAGCAATGAAGGTACCGTCTGGAAGTTTCTTGATGTATACACACTCATCTGCAGTAGTCTTCTTGTAGCCTTGACTCTTCATGCATGAGTCAAACTTCTTATTCCACTGCCTTGGTGCCTGCTTCAAGCCATACAAACTTTTAGATAACTTACACACAAAGTTATCATTTGAGTTCTCAAAACCTTCCGGCTGCTGCATGTAGATTTCTTCTTTCAAATCTCCGTGAAGAAATGCTGTCTTCACATCCATCTGTTCAAGCTCCAAGTTCATACTTGCTGCCAAGCCAAGTATAACTCGGATTGAGGTCATCTTGACAACTGGTGCAAAGATCTCATCAAAGTCAATTCCTTTCTTCTGCTGGAACCCTTTGATAACCAACCGAGCTTTGTGTTTCACCACTTGTCCATTTGCATCCTTCTTCAGCTTGAACACCCATTTGTTCCTCAGAGCTTTCTTCCCTTTAGGAAGTTCTACGATCTCATAGGTTTGATTTTTCTGTAGAGATTCTAACTCATCCTGCATTGCTATTAGCCATTTTTCTTTATCCTTGTGAGACATAGCTTCTTGAAAACTCTCCGGTTCTCCATCTTCAGTTAACAAAAGATATTCAGATGATGTGTACCTTGTCGATGGTATATGCCCTCGTTCAGATCTACGAACAGTTGGAACCATCTGAGAAGAGCTACCATCATCTGTGTCTGGCGGGGTGGATTGTGTCTCCCCTTGCTCTGCACTCTCTTCTGTCTCCTCGCCTTCTTCTGATTCTGAGTTATCTTCATGCACTTTGTCCTCTTCTGGTGCTTCATTTGAAACTTGAACACCCTCATTTGACTTCCGAGACATTGTGGGTTTTTCAATGTCTTCTATTGTCAAATCTTCGTGGAACACAACATCCCTACTTCTGAACACCTTTTTCTCCTTAGGATCCCATAGCCTGTATCCAAACTCTTCATTTCCATAGCCAACGAAAATGCATGGGATAGTTCTTGCATCGAGCTTCTGCCTGAGCTCTTTGGATACATGTGCATACGATGAACAACCAAATACTCTAAGATGTGAGTATGTAGGATCCTTACCTGTCCATAGCCTCTCTGGAACTTCAAAGTTCAGTGGTACTGAAGGTGATCGGTTGATAAGATAGCATGCGGTGTTGACTGCTTCTGCCCAGAATGACTTCGGAAGCTTAGCCATATTCAGCATGCTCCGGACACGCTCCATGATAGTCCGGTTCATTCTTTCAGCAACGCCGTTGTGCTGAGGGGTGCGTGGTACTGTCTTCTCATGTCGAATGCCATATTCTCTACAATATGCATCGAACGCCTTAGAAGTATACTCGCCTCCATTATCAGATCGGAGACATTTCAGCTTCTTTCCCGTTTCACGTTCCACCAAGACGTGAAATGTCTTGAAGCACTCAAATACCTGATCTTTCGTAATCAGGAAATACACCCACACTTTTCGAGAAGCATCATCAATAAAAGTCAGAAAATATCTGCTTCCACCGATTGATTCCACCTCGAAAGGACCACAGACGTCGGAGTGTACCAAACTTAACAACTCTGATCTTTTAGCTGAAGTAGAACTAAATGATACTCTATGATGCTTACCAAACAGACAATGACTGCAAGGACCCAGTGCAGCATTCTTGTCGATGTTGATAAGGTTCTTCTTGATCAAGGTAGTCAGCCCTTTCTCACCGATGTGGCCGAGTCTCAGGTGCCACAGATTCTGAGAAGTCTCCTCAGCAATGTTGAGGCTATCCGTACAAATCCTCAAATGGGTTTTGTACAATGTGCCACAAACATGTCCTCGAGCGATTGTCAAAACGCCCTTTGACATTTTCCAGGTGCCTCTGTTGAAGTGGTTTTCATATCCCTGTTCGTCAAGACATACCACTGACAGGAGATTGAGACGAAGGTCTGGAACATGTCTGACATCCTTCAAAGTGATTGTGCTCCCAGAACTCGTCTTTATTTGTACATCACCAATTCCAGCTATTTCAGATGAACTGGAATTACCCATCTTCACTGCTCCAAAGTCTCCAGCTTTGTAAGTTGTGAAGTAGTACCTGTGGGGAGTAACGTGGTAGGATGCTGCAGTATCTACCACCCATTCAGTGTCCTCTCTTGAGACGTGAAGGCATGTTTCATCATTGGCAGTACAATACGCCACATCACCTGAGATTATGATGAGCGCTTCACCACCCTTGTTCTTCGCTTGAGAATTGCTCTTGCCTCGCTCCTCTAGCAATTTGTAGCAATTCTTCTTCATGTGACCCTCTATACCGCAATGGTGGCAGGTATAAGAAGGTTTCCGGCCATCTGATGATCTCCCCCGACTTTTGCCCCTGCTTTGCCATTTCCCTCTACTGTTTCTTTGTTGTTTTCCTTGTGATCTTCCTCTATTCTCTGTCACAAGGGCATGAGTCTCATCTGTGCTCATGTCTTTCCTTCTTGCCTCCTCATTGAACAGTGCATCCTTGACCACAGACATGGTAAGTTTGCCATCTGGGGCTGAGTTGCTGAGAGTAACAACTAGTGTCTCCCAACTATCAGGAAGGGAACTAAGAAGCAGTAGAGATTGCATTTCATCTCCAAGTGGCATTTCTACACAAGATAGTTGATTTACCAGACTCTGAAATTGACTAGTATGTTCGGCAACAGAAGTTCCACTTTTGAGCTTCATATTGACAAGACGCCTCATCAGTAGGGCCTTGTTCCTAACGGTCTTGGCCTGGTACATATCTTCTAACTTTTTCCAAAGGGCATAAGCATCGGTTTCTTGTGCAACATGGTGGAAGACACTATGGTCAATCCATTGTCGGATTTGACCAATAGTTTTTCTATTAATTTTCTTCCATTCCGTTGACTTAGCCGGGTCAGGATTAATACCTTTCATCTCTATTGGATCAAAAAGGTCTTTACAGCTAAGGAAATCTTCCATCCGAGGTTTCCATAGCGTGTAGTTGGTAGCCGTGAGTATAATCATAGCTCCGGAAGATGAAGTTGACTCGTCAAAGGTCATTTTCACCTTCTAAATAATTTTGATTTTCTGTTTCAGAAAAATCTGAGCAGAATTTCGAAAAACGGGCAGCACCGTTGCGTCTGGAACGGCCGAAAATGGTGGGTAGGCACTTTCGGGGTCAAAATACAATTTTCGAAAAATTATAGGCCGAAATTATAATTTTTCAAAAATTGAGGGACCAAACTGCGATTTTTCAAAATTTAAAAACTGACTGGTGACGTGGCAGATGACGTGGCGGTGACGTGGCGGTGACTGGGCGATGACGTGGCAGCTGACTGGGCGCTGGTGAAAGTTGGCAGTTGACCGGTGACGTGGCGGCTGACTGTGCTGGGACTGCACATGTGGCGCTGACGTGTCGCTGACGCAGCTCTGGCTGGCTGATGACGTCAGCGATGACGTCAGCCGTCTTCAACCTCTGTCTGCGCGTGATGACGTCAGCATGACGCAGGCATTTTTTGGCCGGCGTTTGGCGGCGCGTACGGCAGCTTCCGGTGGCCAAAAAAATCCCCAAAAATACCAGTTTTCTCGTCTCGACGAGACGAATCCAACGGTATATTCAGATTGCAATTCCGAGCAATACTGAAAAACTCGATTTTTCAGACAGTAGAATTTTATCTGAAAAAATCTGGGAAAAATATCAAAATCTCAACCAGGCTCTGATACCACTTGTTGGGAATAACAGGATCGTGCTAATATGAGAGAAAAAACACTTCTATTACTTTCAAGAATAGAAAGAAGAGACATACAAGCTCTAACTAAAAACTCTCAAAACAACACCTCACATATCTCTCAAGGATATTCACAACTCTTCTTGGTTGTGCTATGAGGATCTATTCTAATTTACTTGATCTAAATTGCTTGATGATAGAAAGACTCTCCAAGCTCTCTATTTATAGTACCAAAACTAGGTGGGAGGAAGATGGGTGGAAGCTTAGGAGAAGCTTCAATGGAGGTGTGAGGAAGGTGGTTGTTTGGTGTGAGGAAACTTCCCAGAGACATACTTGCACATGGAGGAAGTTTCATGGATGTTGCTCACAATTGAATTCTTCATCAAACACATCACTTGTTTTTTGCAATACAACGTTTTCAGCATAAATAGAGCATACTTTATAATACATCTCATAGACTTATGGAACAACAATTAAAATATACTTTACTACCTAAGGTATACTCCTTGTATCCATTAAAACTTTGTCAAGTTTGATTAACACGGTGAATAATAGAGTAAAAACAATCTAGTTGAACTTTGTACATAGGAGAAAGAAATAGAAGAAACCACAATTTTATTGATTAAAATAGAAAGTGACAAGCCAAAAATGAAAATGACAAAATTTTAAGGAAAGGAGAGAGTAATAAAGTAGCATTCACATTTGAAACATTTATTACATGAATATTTATTGCTCAAACTTTATTAATTAAAAATATACTCCGATAACTTTACATATTGTCATAAAGTAATATATGTAGCATAATTATACATTAAAAACATCTAGTGGTTGGAGTCTTAGCAGCCATCTTTTTTTTTTGAACGAAAAAAAAAGGGATAAGGGTCAGATAGAGCCTCGAATTTGAAAAAAAATGTCAAATAAAGCCATATTTAGGATGCTCTGTCCGGCCGACGCCATTTGGGGCAGTTCCCGGTGGAATTTTTTGATGATTTTTTTTGAGAATCTTATTCATTAAGTCTAGTTTACTCATATCAAATTTGAACTAAAACTTCAATCGGGAAGGCATTCAAATGAATTCTTGAAGATAACTGTGCAGTTAAAAGCACAGTTATCTTCAAGAATTCATTTGAATGTCTTCCCGATTGAATTGTTAGTTCAAATTTGATATGAGTAAACTAGACTTAATGAATAAGATTCTAAAAAAAATTCATCAAAAAATTCCACCGGGAACCGCCCCAAATGGCGTCAGCCGGGCATAGCATCCTAAATATGGCCTTATTTGACATTTTTTCCCAAGTTCGAGGCCCTATCTGACCCTTATCCCAAAAAAAAAATGTTGCTACATTATTACTTTTAATTTTCGACGTTGTTTTAGCGGCGACAAGCCGACCTCAATAATACATTTTCTTGACATTATACTCTTTAAATTTAAAATAAAGTAGTGTACCATTTGCCTCTACTTATCGACACAAAAGAAGTAGGGATTATGTCCTGAATATTACTAAATTTTAATCAATTCCCAAAAAGTGGTTATTTTTATAAGGACAAAAAAGTGAGTAAGAAGGTCATATTTTAGTGTAGTGAGATATGTTTTTTATTCTCTTACAAGTATATGTTATTAGAAAAACATGCACCTTAACATATAAAAATGATATGGAAAAAACTTTAGCTCTTTTAATTTATCCTCGACTAATATGTAAGTAGCTCCCACACATTTTAACTCTTATATCTCTCTCTCTCGTAGTCTCATTATATATATCACACATCACACATATGTCTTAATCATCATCAAATAATAATAAAACAGCTCTCTTATGAATTTCATTCACCAATCTATCATATTATCAATTTATCATTCACCGGCTCTCCTCAAGACACCGGCTCTCCTCTCGTCTTGAGGACTATAATAATTATTCAATTACTAGTTGCTAAATAATTTATGACTTTTTTATATTTTATTTTTTATTAATTGTGTTCTAATTAGGGCTGGGCATATCAGTTTTCGGTTCGGTTTTTATCGGTTTCGGTTTGGTTCGGTTTAGAACGGGTTGGGAGAATTCGTACCAAACAAAAATCATACTTCCTCCGACCCTTAAAACTTTGTCAATTTTGACCGGCACGAGAATTAATAAAGTAAAAACTGTGTGGTTAAGATTTGTGCAGAGGAGAGAGAATTAACTGGAATCATAAATTTTTTTCCAAAAAAGGAAAGTTGACAAAGTTTTAAGGGACGGAGGGAGTACTATTTTTCGGTTTGGTTCAGTTCGGTTTAGTTCGGTTTGGTTCGGTTTGAGTTTGTTATTTTTTAATAAAATATGAAGGATTTTTTGAATTTCTCTAATTCGGTTCGGTTTTGTTCGGTTTTTATCGGTTTCGGTTCGGTTCGGTTTAATACGGTTTGGAAGAAATGCTACCAAAATCAAACCAGATTGCACACGGTCCGGTTTCGGTTCGGTTTAGTTCGGTTTGGTACGGATCGGTTTGATTAAACCAAACTGTTATGCCCACCCCTAGTTCTAATGTTGACGTATTTGTTGTTGGTTTATTTTATAACATTTTGGTAAAAGAATACAAACTTATTTCAAAATATTAGAAAACTACATTTTCTACCTCTGTTACCCCCAAAGCCTCAATACAAAAAAAAACATTTAAAATTAGCAACTACTGTCGAGACAATGAGTTTAGAAAATAGTGTATAAGATTAAGTTTTAATACTTTATTTTCAATTGAAACGAAGGAATTATTTTATATATAATGGTCAAAACTTTAATGGTCAAAAAACATCTCAAACATTTGAATTAAATTTTTTATCTTTAAATAACATTTCAAACCTTTTCAAATATCACATTTTTTACTTTAACTGCTCTGCAGAGTGATTCTATTTAGTGTAACTAGTATTTCACCTTTGTGTTACACGAAATGAAACCTTCATGCGTTGTAAACGTAAATATACAAACACATTTATGAATTTGTATATAAATTGTTAAACAAATGAGCGATATCCTATCATATAAATAACAATAATAATAAATATTGTATGGTTAAAACACAAGTTAAAATTGTTGAATACCTTCTTTAGAGAAAATTATTTGATATTTTACATCTTTCGTCCTCGCATATCACAAATTTTAAAGCAGATACGATTGTTACTTTGGAAACAACAACATACGATGGTTCAATATAGATAGAAAAAATTGATAAGTTTTGTTTGCGTACGAAATGACTCATCTCTAAACTGACCTAAAACGGTGTAAAATCATGTGTCACGAGCTTTTTTCAACTTGAAACATTCATATCTCGATGAATTACAAGTTAACGCAAGGCTCAAGTTCAACTCAAGTCCAAAGTCGGATTAATCAATTATTGTCCGCTCCCAAATCGACTAATAGTAATTTTCATTACATGTAACTTTTTTATTCTCAAAGCTTTTAGCTTTTTGGATTTATTTCACTAAAAAGTCAACACCTAAATTTAAAATCTAGATCGTCCACTTGACATTATCTAAAAATAGTAAATCTAAAACTTTATAAAAATTCAAAAAAAAGTCTCAAAATTTATTGTATATGTACATCACTTGAACATGCACAACACCAACTCTTCTTTCCCAAAGTATTTTAAATTTTAACACACCTTAAACGTTTGGAATGTGAATTATTTCCCCCCATATTTAAACATATCTCAATCATTTTAAACTATTGTTAATACCCATAACTGAAGTAATATTTGTTTAACCTAAAAATCTGAAGTAATTCATTTTTATAGAAACTCACATTGAAGCGGTATTGGTCTTTTGGATGTAAAGTGAGGTGATACGTAAATACTTTATCCACTTATACAAGTAGTATTTAAAAGATAAATAGATATTGTATTCATTTGGATATTAGTGATTAACTTCACTTTTATTAAGAAGCCGCTAGAAAAAATTATGGTAACAACAATAATAATAATAACAATAATAGCATAGAAGGATTAATCATTATGGATTAAAAATACTCCAAAAATAATAAAGCCAAGGCCACACTTGTGATTCCTACCAGAAGCATCCACGTTCAGCTTGACTCTTCCCAAATTCGGCCGCCTCCAGCAAGAATTAGGCTGCCGCGTTGGAGCTCTCTATTTGCCTGCACTTTGTTGCACTTGGACAAAGGCTGCCTTCAGGGAAAATGACTGAAGTTAGGACCAAGGAAGCTTGATAATAAATAATTACTATGTAATAAAGAAAAACTTGATGGAAGCTTGAAGGAGAATTACCTGGTCTAAATTAGCATATTTGAACCAAGTGCAACAATAAGTACAACCAACTCATTTTACTCTACTAATCTTCAATTCCTATAGTTCGATCCACAGTGTTTTGTAGTTTTTCTTCTTTAGATGAGTTTCGTAATCAAATTTTGAAACATCTGTAAAATGGGAGTATAGCCACTCCTTAGTGGGAGCCTTAATTTTTTTTAGTATTCTTTGTGGGACAAAGAACAATAGGTAGTCACGAGTTTCACACAAAATCCTGAAGAGGAAACAACATTTGAGGAATGTAAGATGTTTACAAAAAGTCCTGCCTCTCACTTGGTCTTAGAAGGACAACCAATACATACCATTACCCGATTTACCTCTCACATGAGAGGTGCAAATGTTACTGAAAATCAAATGATAAATGAATTTAGCAGAGCATAGTTTCTTTATTTAATCAAATGAAAGTTCACATCCTAGATATAGTTATAATAATAAATACATAAATCATTATTGAAGTAGACACATACACCAAAAGAACACCAGGAAAGCATAAAGCATAAGTAACTTTCCAAGTCACATTAGTGCTTTAAATAAACAGAGAGGAACCCTCAATTAAGTTTTTAATATACTACATATAATTTTGTTTCATCATACTGAATATGTTTCACTTTACTCACTATCTTCACTTAAATCCTAAAAAACTATTCTGAACAATAAACTAATTTCAAATGATGTAAAAATGTAAGAATTTTGACAAAATTGATCAATAACAAAACCTCCCACAACAT
This sequence comes from Cuscuta epithymum, assembly GCA_945859915.1. NCBI lineage: Eukaryota > Viridiplantae > Streptophyta > Magnoliopsida > Solanales > Convolvulaceae > Cuscuta > Cuscuta epithymum. The sequence goes on along the minus strand of CAMAPF010000972.1, from coordinate 2,637,630 downwards.
GATCTAGCTTTTCATGAAAACAAAAATCCAAAATCAGTGTGATCATTCAGAATAATAGCAATCTATCACCACTTTAAGAAATACCTTAAAAGCAGGCTTAACCTTTTTCTTCCACAGTATGAAAATTTTCCAATACTATCGAAATACAATTGTGCATCCAAAATAGGCCTAAGAAAACATAATCCCAGACCGAGACTTGACATGTACTTATTATCCGAGGACGCACTATGGAATCATAAAAATGGCTCACTAAACTGTCTGCGCTTCTTTGTTATGAAGCAGCAGTCAGTCCATGCAATTTTGGACGCGATTTTCACTATGGGTCATCCGGAAACAGTCTCTCTATACTTTAGTATAGGGGTAAGACTGCGTACATCCGACCCCTCTTACCCCACCGTAGGTGGGGAGCCTTTGCGGCACTGGGGTAAATGAAAATGATGAAAATGATGATTCAATCGAGTAAGAATTTGCTCTCTAGAAAACATCATCTAACTTTCCTATCGAGTCAGCAACAAAAATGTACCCGCTTTGTCTATCACATTTGGAGCTAATCTTAAGTAAAGCATCAAACAGTAGCAGTAGAATTATTACTCCTACTATGGAATTTTTTTTAGCATTCTAGATGGACAATTCCCACATAAAGGAAACACATATGAGGGAGACTATTTCAACAGGCTTTGAAAAAAGAAAGATAATATATGGGCAAACAACCTTCAAAAATCTCATTGATAGCTAATGAGATCTCCTTTTAGAGTTGGTTATATCAATGAAATCAATTTCTTCCTTGGCTGCAATCTGTATATTGCATTATGAAATCCTTAGCTAATCCTTTTATGCATGGTGGTGAATAAAAGAGGTAAGAATTTTATTATGACAGTCAAATGAAATGTGCCAAGTAACAAAAGGTGAAAATTCATTTTGACATTCAAATGAAATGTGCCAAGTAATTAACCAAAGGTTGAAATTCATTTGGACATTCAAATGTTGAAATTGTTTACTTTTGTGCGTGAAAGACATATGAGGTTTATATCTCAAAAATCAAACAATCAATTTGATGTTAAAAGATAAGGAGTAAGGTATTTTGAGAAATCTCATTAAAAAGGACAAAGGAACTCAAAGGAAAAATAGAAGGATTCAAAAATCCCAAAAGGAAGATTGCAAACGTGTGACAGAGAAGAAGATAAATCGTACTATGGAAATATCTTATGGAGACCGATTTGCGGTGGGACGTTTGAGGGCGATTGAGAAGGATTCACCGGTGAAGGAAACTCGCAGATGCCCACACGAGCTTCAGGGTAAGCATTCGGTCGGTCGGTCGGTCGGTCAAATAACCAACCGATAACCGGATAACCGACAAATGTTTTTTCCTTTCATAACCGACCAAAACCGACTGAAAAATGTCATTCAGTTTCGATCGGTAACCGAATAACCGACCATAACCGACCTTATTTCAAAAGCATATATTTTTCAAAATTATAAAAGTTGTGGATAGCACATTAATAAATAAAATAATAAATACCAAAATGGATTCAATATATTTAAATGTAAATAATTGTACAAAGCACACTACGATTACAAAAACTAAAAAATCACACGTTGAAACTATTTCATCATTCCACATTTGTCTTTTTTAATATGAAAACAAAATAAAAAAGGACACGTTAGCAAATAAATAAGCTACTATCGTATTAAACATTTGCACCCCAAACTAGCAAACCCATCTAAAAGCTTCTGAATATTTTAAATCACACTATAAAGAAAAAATTAAAAATCAAAAGATCGGGCATGTTGAGTAAGATAATAAAGGATCTAGAAAACATTAAAAGAAAAAACAAGTGTGTATTTCGCAACGATTAAATAAGGATTTCGGTAGAGATAATCATATATTGACCTTAATATTTGGGGAGAGATTTTCACGAAGTTTGAAATTTTGAACAGGGTGTTCCATGAATTGATTACAAGCTAAAGAGACGGGGAAGTGGATAATTGAAGAATGGGGTCAGGGGTTGAGGGCTCCATAGCATTCCACTAATGGGTTTTATAGGTGGACTTCAATGGATGTGGGTTGGACTTTAATTTCATTACTATGGAGTTATGGAGTATATTTACTTAAATATTTTGGACGGTTATTGGTGACCGACCGATAACCGACAAATAAAATCGAATAAAAACCGAATAACCGAATTCCGATTATTTTTAATTTATGATAATTGAAAACCGACGGAAAACCAATTTTTCGGGCGGTTCGGTCATCGGTTTTCGGTTAGGTTGGTTGAATCGGTTATTTGCTCACCCCTGCACGAGCTGGTTGCGCTGATTTTCTGCCCATGACTGAGCAGATGCAACGTACGATTGGGGAGGATTGCGTTGTAGGTCAGTAACCATTCAAGAAGCTAGTAAATGTGGGAGAACGATTAAATAATTGGAGAGAGAAGCGGGAAAGAGTTTGGGAGATGGATTTTGCTTTTAGGTATACTAGTACTAGTATTATACTCGTGCGATGCACGAGATAATATATTTCTCATATAAAAAGTAAATTTTGGGTAATACAAATTAAACATGAAATTTAATAATTTCCTACGTAATAATACGATTGTAAATATAAATCGAGCAAAAAAGAAATAAAAGTTATGTTATCAAACCCGAAGCAGCCCGGGAGGATCGACCCACTTGGCATACCGGGTCGGTTATAGAAACCCGATTGCCAACCTAATTAGGACCAAACCCGCAAATAATGAACCCCCACTTAGACCCGAAGACCCACACGAAACCCGGCTGCCAAACCTTTTTAATATTATAAGAAGTCATGTATCTATATGTTTGCAATTCTTGGACAAATCATGCCTTTTAAACATATTTTCTATGTGAATATGATTTAAATATAATATGTCAGGATTAAAATAGTAAACATCCAGAAAGAAGTGTGGGAAGAAGTTACATATGGATAATTGTAATAAAAGTGGAAATTATTACGATGGATAATTGTAATAAAATAGTAAATATTATATTTCTATTGGAATATAATAAAAATGATAATAATGTTGTCAACTTATTACGATGGTGCAATGTAACTAAATATGTGTGAAAATTATAAGTTTTGAAAAACTTCTTTGTATACTATGTTTATGATCACATCATTCGTTCTATCATCATCAGAATAATGAACAAGGTTGTTAAAATCTCGATTTAAATCGTAAAATCGTACGATTTTACGATGCTACAATAATAAATCGATTCAAATCGCAGGTAAAATCGTAAAATCATAAAATCGTACAAAATCGTAATAAAATCGTACAAAAATCGTGTAGAATCGTATAAAATCGTATCAAAATCGTATCAAAATCGGAATAAGTTTTTTTTAGTGAAAATGGTTCAAATTTATTAAAATTAACTACTACAAATTGATACAAAATTTCAATAATAATAACATCAATAGTATATTTAAAAAAGTAATGGATTCTTGTGTTATTTAATTATTTTTATGTTTTACATATGTTTAATGTTATTATTCACTCTATTTACAATATAAAAATAGTTTTTAAATCGTGTTTTTGACCTTGTAGGTATAGTGGTATGTAATAAAATGACATAATACCATTAACTTGCAACTTAATTTTAATATTTATTTATTTTATAATTATTAAAATATGTTTGATAAAATCTTACGATTTGCGATTCGATTTTACGATTCAATTTTCAAAAATATCTACCGATTCAATTGAAAAATACGATTTTAACAACCTTGATAATGAAGCACCATTGGAGCAAAATTGATGAAACTTTTATGGTTGGTGATCGGACTTTATCTTGAGTGCAACACAAATAATATTTTGGATATTTTTTCAAGGAAGTAGACTCAATCCTCTCTTCATACTAAATAATGCACCACAATGGATCCACATATACATAATTATCACCAACGCCCAAATATCTACACCCAAAAATTAAGATAAAATATAAAGGAGTAAGTTAGTACAATTAAGTATGGCAAAAAGGTCCAATGAGACAATCAACTCTTTCTAATCCTTCATCTAAGTCCTTCTACTGAAAAAGGTGTCATGTGATATTTTTTAGCATATCAACTTAAGTGATGAATTGAAAATAATAGGGAAAGTTCCCAAAATAGGACTAAAACAGCTTGATAATTCCAAAATAGGACTGACATGTTTTTTATTCCCAAAATAGGAGTAATTACTGTCAAGTTTGGAAAATATTGCCATGTTTGAAGTCTGGTACTGCCAAAACATGTCAGTAATTAGTCCTATTTCGGGAATAAAAACATGGAAGTCCTATTTTGGAATTTTCAAACTTTTTAGTCCCATTTTGGATAATATCTCAAAATAATAACAAGATATGTTTAATCTTTTTCACAAAACAAACCTATACGAAGTTCTTTTCACAAAATTTTCAGATCTACATAATCTACGTATTAATCGTCAACATCAACATCATCTATATCATAAGGGTTAAATAAACCAACATTGGAAAGAACATCTGTGGGATGCACATCATTAACAGTTTAATTTGTTAAATCTTGGAGTACTCAATAATTCGAACAAATCTTAAATTGACATTGGGAACTAAATAATATTTCAAAACTGTTATCAATTATAAACTAAAATATAACATCGTACTCCTAATAAATTTATAAGCTTTAATAAACTTATTGTGAATTTACTTAATCATAAGGCCCATATATTTTTGCTAAATAAATGTCGTATGTTTTTTATAGATGTCAATAACTTATTATTCAAGTCACTAAATCAAAATAAATCATATATTATCCATAATTTTGATCACATTTGGCTTATTTTCAAAAATGTTTTTGAATTAATTACAAGATTTTACAACAAATGACTCTCAAGTGTTAGTTATATAGTAGGTACTCTAATTACAAAGATCTTTTACACATTCAAGTAACTTGAATTACATGTTTAAATTAATTATGTTTTAGTAATTGTTTTTTAAGAGCTCGTTTGGTGGCCCTTTTGTCAGCTTATTAGCCAACTTTTTCACCAAACACGTACTTTTGATTTCGGGCGAAGGATTGTGTAATAATAAGAAAAAGTAAGATTAAATTTACTTTTCTGACTATATTGCTTGAAGTTGCTGTAGAAAATCATTTTAACTATTTTTTTCATATGGGTTTTTATTTATTATATTAATAAAATTCAGAGTATATTTTAATTTTTTTCTTCACTAAGGCTGTCTGCAAACCATGGGTGAATAAGCCAATTTTAGGCTATTTACCAAAAAAAAGGCTGCAATCCATATATTTTGGGGTGCGATGTGGGTGGATGGCACCCGGCGGGAGGAGAATCTGTAGGCCTTTTGACTGGAGCATCTTGCGCATGCCGGAGACAAAGGAGGAAGTGTGCAACAGTCCAATTGGTCGGGTCCCATGCGTCAGCCATTGTGCAGAGAAGATCTGCGGTTCACAGCAAACCGTGACATTCAGGCGCTTGACATTGAGGACTTGTGCTTTGTCGAGAGTGTGGCTAGGCATTGAGGTTGCTCAATTGAATTAAAAAAAACCCATGTTGTTAACTTTGGTTAATTAAAATATCCCTCCGTTTCAGTTTGTTTGACATAGTTTGATTTGTCAACATTTAAGGAAAACATTTACTAAGGGGTAAATTTTACTGTTTGGACACTGTTTGAACACTGTTTGGACACTGTTTGACACTATTTGAACACTGTTTGGCACTGTTTGACCCTGTTTTGTTTACCAAATGGGAAGTGTGACATTCATTTTGAAACGTCCAAAAAAGAAAAGTGTGTCAAACAAACTGAAACGGAGGGAGTACTATTAAAATCTTTATATTCACAAATTGAACAAGTACATACTATTAAAATTCAAAAATAATTATATAGTAATATATTAATTTGATTGTGTAGTATAATTATATAGTAATATATTCACAAATTGAACAAGTACATACTATATATTATATACTCCGTAGTATTGTGTAGTAGTACATATTTTGATTGGAAATTGCACCTTATTTGAAATTAAGCTCCGGTGTACAAATTTTAATACCTACAAAAAATTATTTTTTTCATCGGAATGTTTGATTTTTTAAATCAAAATTATTGGTGGGTTTTTCCTAGGGCAGCACTGCTAGGTAGTTTTTTCCGAATTCGATTTCTACAATCGAAAATCGGCTATAGGGTTTTGTCTTCTTCTTGCTTCGCCTTCAAGCATCGAAGGTTTCAGGTGACTGGCTGCGGCTCTGTGGTTTGGTCAGGGTGAAAGTTTGGTGCTGATTTTTGTTTCAGTTTCGAGTAAAGGGTCAGTTTGGTCCTCAAAGTTGCAAAAAAGGGGTCAAATAAGTCCTTATATAGAAGATTCTGTCCGGACGTGCCATTTGAGGTGGCTCCCGGTAGAATTTTTTGATGAAATTTTTTGAGCATCTTATTCATTAAGTCGAGTTTACTCATAGTAAATTTCAGCTAAAAATTCAATCGGGGAGACATTCAAATGAATTCTTGAAGATAACTGCGCTTTTAACGGCACAGTTATCTTCAAGAATTCATTTGAATGTCTTCCCGATTGAATTTTTATCTGAAATTTGGTATGAGTAAACTAGACTTAATGAATAAGATGCTCAAAAAAATTAATCAAAAAATTCCACCGGGAGCCACCTCAAATGGCACGTCCGGACAGAATTTTCTATATAAGGACTTATTTGACCCCTTTTTTGCAACTTCGAGGACCAAACTGACCCTTATCCCTTTCAGTTTCAGTTGGGGCAGAGCGACGAGGTGATTTTGGATCGTGATTTTGCTCGGGTTATGGACTCCTCACTTGTACCATTGGTTTCGATTGGGAAGGTAAACATGGATTCCGGGTTCATTCGGGCTATAATCATAGAGATTAAGAAGATGCTAGTGGAAATTGTGGTGGTGGGTTTGCAAGGAATGTTTCAAGATGAAGGTAGACCTGTCAATGGGTCGGGTCCGGGTCGGAACGTAGTGTTCCAGACCCGGACCCGCTAAGTAAATAAAGGACCCGGACCCGACCCGTTTACCCGGCGGGTCTAAAAATTTGGACCCGGACCCGGACCCAACGGGTCTCGGAACCGGGTCGGGTAGACCCGCCAAGTATCATATGCACAACATTATATAACTTTTTTTTGACAGAACATTATATAATTTTTTAAAAATAGTAAAACATGTATATGAAATGTAAATCAAAGTGCACAAATTTAAAAGAAAAATATATCTTCACTTTTCAAAAATAAAATCAAGGTTTATCATAGAAAATTAGTACTTTTATTGAATAAAATATCGGTTCTTGTAGATGCATACAATTCCGCACTTTGTGTCTCTTTCTCTCCCACAGAAAGCTCGTATATTAGACTATAAATTAGGTCACAAAAAGTTCTTTTGGACTAAAAGCATATTATATACTACGTACTATTATATTATCACTTATACATTAGGTATGTATTAATTTGTTTCTTTTTAATCAAAGAATTGAAACTAATCACTTTATATATATTAGTTTGTATTTTTATTTGAAGTATTATAACTAATCTCTTTATGTATTAGTGTGTGTGTATAAATACTAATATGAAATTGTAAACGGGTCCGGGTTCTTAACGGGTCGGAATCATAAGTACCATACCCGACCCGTTTATTAAAAGTACTAACGGGTCCTGATTCGGGTCCGGGTAAACGGAATAAAATAAGGACCCATACCCGTTAAAAACAACCGGGTCCGGGTCCGGGTCGGGTCCGGGTCTAGACCCGACCCATTGACAGGCCTAGATGAAGGGTTGATGATCCGTCCCCCTCCTGAGCCACCGCCGAGGATGATGTTTCAAGCTTGAATTCGGTTGCCCTGTCAGTTTATTTTATTTATTTTCGTTTTACTCTATGGTCAGACTATTATGTCACGCCCCAGACCGCGTCTGTGCCACGTGGACAACCGTCGTACAACCCAATAAGGATAACCGCAGTTCATCCTTACCGAATTGCACAAGACGTCCGATAGATACATATGCCAAAACCGATTAGTAAACATACATAACAACATCAACATACAATCAAATACATAACGGAATATAAGTGTTTAATAAGAACCCACACAAGGGTAAAACAAGAGCTCACAGGCTCCATTAATTTATAAGTCAAAATAGTTCCATGAGCATTATTTAATTATTTAGAAATAGAACCGGAGGAAGCACGAACCACGTCTTCTCTCCATTGATCTCCCGAGCAACGGGTGCAGGAAGTAAGCTCTAGCTTCAACCTGAAAGGGTGGTTCCCCCGAGGGATCAGTACTACAGAAAAGTACTGGTGAGGGCAAACTGTATGTAATGTAACTAACGTTTCTCACGTGAGACCCTCAAAATAGGGTGATAGTACAATATGGGCATAACTCTTAGCTACCCATTTTCAAAACAAAATGTATACATATATACATATGAGTAAAATATCTGGCCCGTGGGCCCATTTGTCTTTCAAATCATTTAGGCGTAACAGCCTCATTAAATTCACCCTTCCCATGTCTTACCCTCGAGTGGAGTCACCCGCAGGCTAACTCACCCGATATCAAAATATAATTACTATGGGGGCCCTTCGGACTCCCATATCACGAACATGGTTTAAATCAATTCCTAAACCAAGGAAAATATCTTATCGGAAACTCGTTCCCGATCAAGCACATTTAATCATTTAAAATCATTACCTTGAGGTTCACCTACCTCGAGGACTATCCGTCCTTACTATCATAGTTTTCATTTCCGGGTTAACCCCGCCTTGAGGAGTACGCATACACCCTCATCCTATGTGTAAATTGATGGAGGTTAACGCACCTCAAGGATTACACGGGCCCTTGTTACCTATATGCAATTTGATGGAGGATACCACACCTCAAGGACTGCGTTTGCCCTTGTTACCTATGTGTAATTTGCTGGAGGATACCACACCTCAAGGACTACACGGGTCCTTGTTACCTATATGCAATTTGATGGAGGACACCACACCTCAAGGACTGCACTTGCCCTTGTTACCTATGTGTAATTTGCTGGAGGATACCACACCTCAAGGACTACACGGGCCCTTGTTACCTATATGCAATTTGATGGAGGATACCACACCTCAAGGACTGCATTTGCCCTTGTTACCTATGTGTAATTTGCTGGAGGTTAACACACCTCAAGGACTACACGGGCCCTTGTTAACGTTTGAGTGTAGAGGACTCCTCCTGGTCCTACAGAGTATTATATAACCTTACTTGGTCCCGGGTATTCACCCGCCATGTATAATCTACCACATACCTCGCCTGGTCGTGGTCTATAATTTCTTTACTAACGACTAGTCCAAGTCTTAGCGTTTAAACCGTATTCCAAGACTTATCATTTTAAACATCATATTTCATGCGATTCCATGCAAAATATTCATATATAGGTTGGCCAGAATTAATCCCACGTCGAACCGGGTCCGATTTGGGTTTTTAGCAAAAATCAGTCCTGAAAGCCGAGACATAACCGGCGCCGGTTTTACCCATAACCGGCGCCGGTTTACTGATTTTTTGTAGTAAACCGAACCATAACCGGCGCCGGTTTTGCCTATAACCGGCGCCGGTTATCCCTTGGGCAACCGGTCAACATTTTGGTCAACGCCCGTTTGACCATCCAAACGGGGTCCGATTTCCACGAAATTTTATACGCTTATGCAACAAGTCATTCTTAGTCCAAAAATATCATTTTAGACGTCCAAATCATCACACATAATTTATAATCATTTTCTGTCCAAATTAGAGCATATTAAGTATACTTATTAATACTATTAATAAGTAATCTTGTCACAATACATTCTTAGATGCATTTGATCATTCAATGTAATATCATTCTGCCTCTTTTGAGTGATCTCATGCCTAATCCCTTAGCATGACTCATGATCCTCTCTTAAAACCTTTTATTCATACCATTAATTAATTAATCATTAATTATGTCATATTTCCATAAACCATAATTAATATGGCTAATCACAATGTCACATATCTTTTTATATATTACATTTACTAGATTACTCTAGTTAGTCACATGCATAGTCCAAGTATATCTTCTTATACGTTTAAGAAATATATACTCATGATTAATTGATAAATCAATCTAATTTTCATTAATCATATAATACTTCCATAATCCATATTTAATATGGATAATCACAAGTTCACATATATTTTCATGTATTCATTCACTAGATTACTCTAGTTAGTCTCATACATAGTCCAAGTATACCTTCTTATTCATTTAAGAAAAATATACTCATGATTAATTAATAAATTAATCTATTTTTCATTAATCATGTTCACCATGACTAATCATGCATTTTAATACATTTAATCATTCCTAAAATCACGGTAATGATTTTATTTAGGTAATCTCACGTTTGAACCAAGAGTTACAAGACACGTAGTCGTCCACTCACCTTGAAATGAAGCTAGCAAGCTTTTATCCTCTTTGTTTGAACTCCGGCGACTTTTGGAATTTTGCGGCGAAAACTCCGGCGGCTCCGACGACTTTTCCGGCCACTCCTAGATTCCTTGAGAAGTCTAGAATATTTTGGTAAAAGACCTAACAAGTTTTCACAACCAAAAGTGGTATAAACGTCAAAACCTTCCGAGAAGGTGTTTTCCGGTGAACCGGTCTTACTCCTGTCATAACTCCGTTTATGGTTAAACTTAACCCTCCAAACCCTCATTCTACACCTCTATAAGTGTAGAACAAGTTTAAGGGTCCATCATATGATTTATAAAATCATATGAGATTAAATGGAGGATGAAAAATGTTAATGAGATCGTTACCTTAACTAATCAAGGTTTTTCTCTTCTTTTCTCACTCTTTCTTCTTCCTTGGACCATTACTTTGATTGAGCTCGGTTGTAGGCTATGAAGATGGTGAATTTGGGGTGTTATCTCCTCCCTTGCTTGGTCTTGGCCGAAATAATGAGAGTGGGAAGGGGTGAGGAGGTTCTTTTGTCTCATTAAACACATGAGTGAGGGGTGAGGTCCCTCCATGTCCATTTGATTGCACAAAAACGTGGGATGGCCCCCACTCATGTGGGAGGTCATCCCAATATGTCCCCGAATGTATATTCGGTCCCGAAAGTTGTATTTTCCGGACTGTTTTAATTAAATTTCATTTTATCGGGTCAAATAAAATATATATCATTATTCCAATCAATATTGGCCTCTATAATGAATATATATTACCCAACTTTAATTTAGTGGTCCCCGGGATTCATTTCGGGCTATTATCTGTTTAGTTACCTATACCGGTAATGGGACCTTGTTTGATCGAAAGGCCAACTTTATGGCTCAACATTTATTTACACCCTCATATAAATATTATCTAGACCAAGATGAACACAATATGTGGTCCGTAAGTATCGGATGGTCCCCGCCCATGTGTGGGCCCAACGTGCATTTTACTGTTCAAGTAACAGTAAAAATGAGAACACATTGCTTCAAAAAATTCATTCATCATTTCTAATGACTAAATATGTTGTTTCATATTTTGTTACACTTTAATAAAATGTTACACTTCTTTTTAAGTGGTCTGATATGTATGAACAAATAAAATCTTATTTGTTTGTCCTCATACAAAATATCTTCAAGGTAGGGTCATCCAAAAGTACCCTCCTTAATATACCAAATTAATCAATATTAATTATCCCATTATTATTTTTGGGTTCTTAAAATATTTATATTTCTTTTGTTATTAATTCGTAGTCTTCTGAATTATTAACAGTCCGATAATTAAGGGCTCATAACTATCGAATAATGGTCTCGACCCACTTGGCCGTCCCGTCGTCGTGTTCTATATCACTGGGGTCCACGACCCATTCCTACTATCGTAATAGTATCGTTTTGGAAAACAATAATATCTTATAAACTTGAAATACCATAAGTGGTCCTACGTCTAAATTAATAACCCTTTATTAATTTAGGACAAAATTTTACTTTCTCATTTATCAAGACTACTCTTAGTCTTGATTTATCTTTTTAACCAAGTACTTTACGAAAAAAATTTATCTGGGTAAAATTCGGGTCCGGTGTTACAAGTTCACCCCCCCTTACAGGAATTTCGTCCCCAAAATTAACGTCTTAATCTTGAGAAATACTTCTCCCTTCATTAATTGAAGCTAACCATTTTCAACATCATAATATTTTTATTAAATGTAAGATTTAAATAAAAATTACCTTATGCCATAGTGATTCTTACAAATGGCCTCCATCATTCATCGCCATCACGAGCGAGTCCTCCACCGATTGGTGGATGGTAAAACATTTGAAGCAATCCCTGTTGGGTTTGGAACCTCCTTGACTCCCCTGTGGGCCCCCAATGCTCCTCCACGTGCACGTAGAGGAAAAAGAGCTTTTATGTGGCCCGTTCTCCACAAAAGTAGCATCTAGATGGTTCTAGACATATCCCGTAGTGCTTTCGCCTACAATTCTCACATTTGGGTGCTCCCGTGCCCCGAGTGCTTGAGCTTCGACTTACCCAGTCTTGGCTCTCTCTTTGAAACGGAACTGACGTGTTAGAGTCTCTCTTGCTCTGAAGGTCATACCTTCTCTCTCGTTGTGGAGGATGATTGATCACTTGATCCCTTTCTTGTGCTTCCTTAACACCCCTTGCTTGTCTTTCCTCCCAAAGCTCCTCCCCCTGAAGACCCTGGGCTACTACTTGACTGAAAGTCATGCTGAATTGGTAGGTCGCCCTTTCACGTACCTCCAAATTTAGTGCGTTCCAAAAATGGTTCGCCATTCGATCCTCATTTGCGGCATATTCAGGCAAGAACCTTGCCAAATGTCGGAACCTTTGTTCCAATTGCTTCACCGTAAACTCATTGCCCTGTTTGAGATTTGTATATTCCCTCCTCTTTCGATTAACTTCGAAAGAGGTATAAAACTGTTCATAGAATGATTGCTCGAAGTTGTCCCACGTGACAACCCCGTCAAACTTACCCTTGATGCCTTCCCACCAAGTAGAAGCTAAACCTTCCAACAATCTAGTGGCTACCCTTAACTTCCGATCAGGGACCACTTGCATGTCATCGGCTGCATCATTTAACCTTTTTATCCACTCGGCCGCTTCCGAGATATCCCCCGTCCCATCAAACGGTTTGCACCCCAAGGCCCTAGCCTCTTTGAGATACTTTGAGATCTTAATGAATGGTCCTTCACCATCAGAATCTCTGATTGTCCTAACCTATGCTCTATGAGCACCCCGACCCCTCCTGCGAGAGGTGTCATCTCTGGCATGTCCCACCTGGGATCTCTGTCGTTGCCTTTCCCTTTCCCGCTGGTACCATCGGTACATCTCACTAATCTGATCAGGAGGAATACTGTGCATATCCTCTCCATCGTTTCCTTCAAAAGAAGTTTCTTCAGACTCACTTTCAGGATGATAAGTTGAGTCATCCTCCGAGTTCCACGACTCGAATTCGATCACATTGCAATCAGCAATTGCGGCTCGTGTTCGTTGGCCCTGGTGGCCCCCACCTCGCCTTTTTGGAGATCGTGGTATTCCCCGATTGGTTTGCCCGGCTATCCCTGGTGCGCGCCCTCTCGGATTTCCTTGAACCGCCCAATCACTACCACCCATTCCTGAAAGAATATATTGGAATGAGTCGTTGGACTCGTTTGAATGTCAATTGACAGAAACGTACTCAAGACACAACTTGGCTCAAGTCACTGCCCTACCAATTGTTAAGGGGTCCATCTTAACAATCAGAGACCTTGCAACTCGATAACCAAATGCTCTTAAAGTACAAAACTTATGCTCATGGTTTTTCATTGAAAACTGTTTTGATAGAAACTCTGTTCAGAGGTTGACTATATAGTTTAGAAATCGTCTGGCTCTGATACCACTTAATTGTCACGCCCCAGACCGCGTCTGTGCCACGTGGACAACCATCGTACAACCCAATAAGAATAACCGCATTTCATCCTTACCGAATTGCACAAGACGTCCGATAGATACATATGCCAAAACCGATTAGTAAACATACATAACATCAACATACAATCAAATACATAACGGAATATAAGTGTTTAATAAGAACCCACACAAGGGTAAAACAAGAGCTCACAGGCTCCATTAATTTATAAGTCAAAATAGTTCCATGAGCATTATTTAATTATTTAGAAATAGAACCGGAGGAAGCACGAACCACGTCTTCTCTCCATTGATCTCCCGAGCAACGGGTGCAGGAAGTAAGCTCTAGCTTCAACCTGAAAGGGTGGTTCCCCCGAGGGATCAGTACTACAGAAAAGTACTGGTGAGGGCAAACTGTATGTAATGTAACTAACGTTTCTCACGTGAGACCCTCAAAATAGGGTGATAGTACAATATGGGCATAACTCTTAGCTACCCCTTTTCAAAACAAAATGTATACATATATACATATGAGTAAAATATCTGGCCCGTGGGCCCATTTGTCTTTCAAATCATTTAGGCGTAACAGCCTCATTAAATTCACCCTTCCCATGTCTTACCCTCGAGTGGAGTCACCCGCAGGCTAACTCACCCGATATCAAAATATAATTACTATGGGGGCCCTTCGGACTCCCATATCACGAACATGGTTTAAATCAATTCCTAAACCAAGGAAAATATCTTATCGGAAACTCGTTCCCGATCAAGCACATTTAATCATTACCTTGAGGTTCACCTACCTCGAGGACTATCCGTCCTTACTATCATAGTTTTCATTTCCGGGTTAACCCCGCCTTGAGGAGTACGCATACACCCTCATCCTATGTGTAAATTGATGGAGGTTAACACACCTCAAGGATTACACGGGCCCTTGTTACCTATATGCAATTTGATGGAGGATACCACACCTCAAGGACTGCATTTGCCCTTGTTACCTATGTGTAATTTGCTGGAGGATACCACACCTCAAGGACTACACGGGTCCTTGTTACCTATATGCAATTTGATGGAGGATACCACACCTCAAGGACTGCACTTGCCCTTGTTACCTATGTGTAATTTGCTGGAGGATACCACACCTCAAGGACTACACGGGCCCTTGTTACCTATATGCAATTTGATGGAGGATACCACACCTCAAGGACTGCATTTGCCCTTGTTACCTATGTGTAATTTGCTGGAGGTTAACACACCTCAAGGACTACACGGGCCCTTGTTAACGTTTGAGTGTAGAGGACTCCTCCTGGTCCTACAGAGTATTATATAACCTTACTTGGTCCCGGGTATTCACCCGCCATGTATAATCTACCACGTACCTCGCCTGGTCGTGGTCTATAATTTCTTTACTAACGACTAGTCCAAGTCTTAGCGTTTAAACCGTATTCCAAGACTTATCATTTTAAACATCATATTTCATGCGATTCCATGCAAAATATTCATATACAGGTTGGCCAGAATTAATCCCACGTCGAACCGGGTCCGATTTGGGTTTTTAGCAAAAATCAGTCCTGAAAGCCGAGACATAACCGGCGCCGGTTTTACCCATAACCGGCGCCGGTTTACTGATTTTTTGTAGTAAACCGAACCATAACCGGCGCCGGTTTTGCCTATAACCGGCGCCGGTTATCCCTTGGGCAACCGGTCAACATTTTGGTCAACGCCCGTTTGACCATCCAAACGGGGTCCGATTTCCACGAAATTTTATACGCTTATGCAACAAGTCATTCTTAGTCCAAAAATATCATTTTAGACGTCCAAATCATCACACATAATTTATAATCATTTTCTGTCCAAATTAGAGCATATTAAGTATACTTATTAATACTATTAATAAGTAATCTTGTCACAATACATTCTTAGATGCATTTGATCATTCAATGTAATATCATTCTGCCTCTTTTGAGTGATCTCATGCCTAATCCCTTAGCATGACTCATGATCCTCTCTTAAAACCTTTTATTCATACCATTAATTAATTAATCATTAATTATGTCATATTTCCATAAACCATAATTAATATGGCTAATCACAATGTCACATATCTTTTTATATATTACATTTACTAGATTACTCTAGTTAGTCACATGCATAGTCCAAGTATATCTTCTTATACGTTTAAGAAATATATACTCATGATTAATTGATAAATCAATCTAATTTTCATTAATCATATAATACTTCCATAATCCATATTTAATATGGATAATCACAAGTTCACATATATTTTCATGTATTCATTCACTAGATTACTCTAGTTAGTCTCATACATAGTCCAAGTATACCTTCTTATTCATTTAAGAAAAATATACTCATGATTAATTAATAAATTAATCTATTTTTCATTAATCATGTTCACCATGACTAATCATGCATTTTAATACATTTAATCATTCCTAAAATCACGGTAATGATTTTATTTAGGTAATCTCACGTTTGAACCAAGAGTTACAAGACACGTAGTCGTCCACTCACCTTGAAATGAAGCTAGCAAGCTTTTATCCTCTTTGTTTGAACTCCGGCGACTTTTGGAATTTTGCGGCGAAAACTCCGGCGGCTCCGACGACTTTTCCGGCCACTCCTAGATTCCTTGAGAAGTCTAGAATATTTTGGTAAAAGACCTAACAAGTTTTCACAACCAAAAGTGGTATAAACGTCAAAACCTTCCGAGAAGGTGTTTTCCGGTGAACCGGTCTTACTCCTGTCATAACTCCGTTTATGGTTAAACTTAACCCTCCAAACCCTCATTCTACACCTCTATAAGTGTAGAACAAGTTTAAGGGTCCATCATATGATTTATAAAATCATATGAGATTAAATGGAGGATGAAAAATGTTAATGAGATCGTTACCTTAACTAATCAAGGTTTTTCTCTTCTTTTCTCACTCTTTCTTCTTCCTTGGACCATTACTTTGATTGAGCTCGGTTGTAGGCTATGAAGATGGTGAATTTGGGGTGTTATCTCCTCCCTTGCTTGGTCTTGGCCGAAATAATGAGAGTGGGAAGGGGTGAGGAGGTTCTTTTGTCTCATTAAACACATGAGTGAGGGGTGAGGTCCCTCCATGTCCATTTGATTGCACAAAAACGTGGGATGGCCCCCACTCATGTGGGAGGTCATCCCAATATGTCCCCGAATGTATATTCGGTCCCGAAAGTTGTATTTTCCGGACTGTTTTAATTAAATTTCATTTTATCGGGTCAAATAAAATATATATCATTATTCCAATCAATATTGGCCTCTATAATGAATATATATTACCCAACTTTAATTTAGTGGTCCCCGGGATTCATTTCGGGCTATTATCTGTTTAGTTACCTATACCGGTAATGGGACCTTGTTTGATCGAAAGGCCAACTTTATGGCTCAACATTTATTTACACCCTCATATAAATATTATCTAGACCAAGATGAACACAATATGTGGTCCGTAAGTATCGGATGGTCCCCGCCCATGTGTGGGCCCAACGTGCATTTTACTGTTCAAGTAACAGTAAAAATGAGAACACATTGCTTCAAAAAATTCATTCATCATTTCTAATGACTAAATATGTTGTTTCATATTTTGTTACACTTTAATAAAATGTTACACTTCTTTTTAAGTGGTCTGATATGTATGAACAAATAAAATCTTATTTGTTTGTCCTCATACAAAATATCTTCAAGGTAGGGTCATCCAAAAGTACCCTCCTTAATATACCAAATTAATCAATATTAATTATCCCATTATTTTTGGGTTCTTAAAATATTTATATTTCTTTTGTTATTAATTCGTAGTCTTCTGAATTATTAACAGTCCGATAATTAAGGGCTCATAACTATCGAATAATGGTCTCGACCCACTTGGCCGTCCCGTCGTCGTGTTCTATATCACTGGGGTCCACGACCCATTCCTACTATCGTAATAGTATCGTTTTGGAAAACAATAATATCTTATAAACTTGAAATACCATAAGTGGTCCTACGTCTAAATTAATAACCCTTTATTAATTTAGGACAAAATTTTACTTTCTCATTTATCAAGACTACTCTTAGTCTTGATTTATCTTTTTAACCAAGTACTTTACGAAAAAAAATTTATCTGGGTAAAATTCGGGTCCGGTGTTACATATTATGTTTTGTTTTTACTCTTTTTTCTGCTGTAAAACTCTCGTGTTAGGTTTGGGGGTCGATAGGAGGATGTAAATTGGACTATAATCACAATCTGACAGATAGAGAGTGAGGCTCCGTCTCCAGTACTTGCAGAGGCCCTATGCATTTTTAGCATAGTAACCTCTCATCGCAGTTGCCAGGATTCGAACCCGGGACCTAACCCCGTGGCACTCCCTCGCTACTAGTTGAGCTACGTCCACCGGTAGGGTAAGTATATAGTGTGTAGGGTAAATGATAAAGTAGGAAAGATGGTATATTAAAAAGAGTAAAGTGATGATAAAGTAGGAAAGAGAGTGTATTAAGAAGAGTAAAGTGATGGTAAAGTAGGAAAGTAGTTTGTAAAAAGTTGGGGTAAAAGTAATAAAAGTGAGGGTATTTTCTCAAAAACTTTCTTTAAAAGGAAGAAGGACAAATAAAAAAAATGTTTCAAAAAGGAAAGGAGAACTAATAAAAAGAACGGAGGGAGTATTATTTTTACAAAATTTGAAATTATCTCTGGCATTGTGATAATTGTTTTATAGCACTAGCAATTTAATTCCACAGTGAATGAATTAATATAATTGTCATTGACATTGTCACCTTATTGTGAAATATAATTGTGACATTGTATCATATTTTTGTTGATAATATTACTCCCTCCATCCCCTTTTAAATGTCCCGTTTTACCATATTGGGATGTCCCTATTTAATTGTCTCATACCTTATTTGGTAAAGTTTGTGTGGTTCAAAATCATTCTTACTTTATTATTATTTTATCAATTAATATTAATCATACAAACCCACTTTTCTTAAAACTCGTGCCACCCTCTTCCGTCCCAATAAAAAAGGGACGGAGGTAGTATGATATTGTATCATGGTTAAGAAGTGACATTATTTGTCTTATTGTGTAATAATATTTGACATTATTAAGAAGTGTCATTATTTTTATTAATAACATTGTCATGTAACATTATGATATTAACATTGTGTCATTGTCAAGAAGTTAAATTATATTACGTTTGTTGTTGACATTGACACCATTGTAACCATTATATTATAAAATTGTTATGACAATGGCATTGACATTGTTATTGAAATGGTCTATACACAATGACATTATCACAAAGTTTTTTAAAATGACACTATCAATAGTTAAATATCAATGATAATGACATAGCGATGTCAATGGCGTAACAATGACATTAGTACAATGTCAATGACATTGTCGTTGAGATATATTATAATCACTTTTTTATAAAATTATAACATCATCATGTCATTAAATAAATTAACAATGTGATAACAATGTAACTATAATAACAATGTGTCATAATAATGTCAATATATAACAATGCAATATACAATGTGGTTATACACCAATGTAATATACAATGTCATTATATGACAATGTAATGATATCATTATTTACAAAATTAATGCCATTGTGTGACTGAAATATATTAAAAATAAAAAACTAAAATTGTGACATTGAGATAGTGTAACATTGTCATGTCAATTTAAAAAGTTGACAATGTTAGAAAACTATCAAAATGTCGGAAAATTGTCACAATGTCAAATAATGACAATGAAACTAGCAATGCAATAAAAAATGACATTTTGATAATGACATTGTCAATGCTGATGTCAATGACTATCGTAACAACGTCTATGCTATAAAAGATGACATTGTTAACAGGTTATTGTTATAAGAATTACAATATCTTTATTGAAAACACATTATATTAGAATGTCGTTCCATAACAATGTAATTACAATGTCATTATATATGACAATGTATTATACAATGTCATTCTATAACAATGTAATATACAATGTCATTATTTGACATTGTCATAATTAAAAGGTAAAAAATATGTCAATGTTACAGTAAAATCACACGGTTAATTGAGTTCATACATAATCAGCACATCTGCTCATGCAATTTAAGTAAGCTGCCCAAAACTCTTCTCAACTAACAAGTTAAATGTTACAACTAGGGGTGGGCAAACGGGTCTTGGAACCGCGGTCCGGTCCGGATAATGGCGGCCCGGGTCCAAAACAGGTTGGTTCCATTTTTTGTTTCCATAAAACGGTCCGGGTAGGGTCGGGTAATTTTTTTTAAGGAACCGGACCGGTTCCAAAATTAAAAAGTAACGGATACCCGGCCCGGCCCGTTATATATATTGTATATTAATTTATTAATAGTTTTGTGATAATCGGTTTTGAAATAGTTTTGTTTCCTATGCTAGAAGTAGAATTTTAAATTGAGTTGCAGTAACATCCTTTTGTTTTCAAATTATTGATTAAATGTTTCATAAATATCTTATTACGTAGTACTTTTTATTGTTATTGAATTATTCCTTTCTATGGAATTTAATTATTTGTTAAAGATGATTTTGTTATATTTTTTTTTATTATATTGTTATTAAAATATTTAAATTGTGTTTACCACCCACCAGGTATGTGTCAACTTTGGCTAATACTGAAAACTTAATTATTGATTATTGATTTTTGGAACTTCGTGAGTTTTTACTAATTTCAAGACATGAGAATAGAAACCGTAAAACTCAGACCGGACCGACCTATTTCAAACGGGCCGGATAATTTCTGGTTCCTATTTTGAAAATTGTAATACCCGGACCGGACCGAACCGTACAATGGAACCGGCGGTTCCATTTTATTTTACATTACCCGCCCCGACCCGGCCCGTGCCCAGCCCTAGTTACAACTTCGTATACTCAAAAAATGAAAGAATTGTGTACGCATATGTTTACATCAGGCGGAAACTAAGATCTATTGCTACCAGATCGGCAAAAAAAGTAGCAACCATATGAAAAAGCCATCAGATCGGCGGAAGAAAAGTGGAGAAGAGAAGAAAAGAAGACATTCTGCCACCATCCACCGACCCTGATGCGGCCTGCCGCCGTCCAACGTTGTCCCGCCATCCAACGCTGTGCTGCCACTTCCACATCGTCGTGTGTTACATCTTCTCCGTTGTGTCTGATTTCTAGTTGCACCACATGCTCCTCTTCATCACGATGAAAGGGAAGTATTGTTGGGATTTTGCTGGGCCTCAAAGTTTGGCCCAGACAAGGGTCTGTTTGCAACAGCTTCTGCTTTTAAAAAAAGTGTTTTTTTAATGAAATGAGGAGAAGTGATTAAATAAAAGTTGATAGTGTTTGGGAAAAAAGTGATTTTGAAAAGTAAAAGTGGATAGTGTTTGGTAAAATAAGTGCTTTTTGTGTAATAAAAAAAGTAAAAACACTTTTGACGCGGAAGCAGAGAAAAATAAAAGTTGTAGTGTTTGGGAAAATAAGTACTTTTTTATAGCCAAAAGGTGAGAAATGCTTTTTTAAAAGCAGTTGCAAACAGACCCTAAGGAAAGACGGAAATGATAGTATAAGGGGTAAATTTGGAAGAAAGAGTCCTATTCGGGAGTTAAAAAGATGTAGGTCTTATTTGAATATCCAGGGTGATTTTTAGTCCTATTCTCAACCATTTTTCTTTTTACTGCCTTTGGTCCAGCCATTTGGAGAAGCTAACAATTGATCACAGCCCTCCAGGGATGGATTTAGGGGGGGGGGGGGGCGCGGGGGGGCGACCGCCCCCCTTGGACTTTCAAAATTTTCTACTATATATGTAATATTTTCATAAAACTTTCATAATTTAATTAGATTCGCCCCCCTTATCTTTTAATTTTCAAAATTAATATATAGTGTTACATAATGTAATACTTAATTGAAGATTTAAAAGAAGGAACATCTAAAATAATTACATAACTTAAACAAATAAACAATAGAATAACTCGTTGTTTAAGATTTAGGATACTTATTATATAAGAATTCCTAGTTTTGTAGTGTTTAATTATCTTTATTAGATAACAAGTACTTGATTTTGTAAAATATACTCCGTATATCAAACAATATTAAATATCAGACACACTAATTACACAGTTTTTAGATCACGTGAAATGAATCCAAAATATAAATGTTTATTGACATTAAATTACACAATTCATTTACTTCTTGCTTTCTAAAAATAATTTATTGCATAGATAATAAACTTTAAATTATTATAGCATTACTACAAATATTAAAATACAATATGCACCATATATGTGTGTGTGTGTGTGGTGCATATTATTCTAAAAATAATAATATCACACATACTACTATTGTAATATTAAGAAAACTTCTCATGAGTCATGACTCACGAACACCCTCCTTGGTGGCCGGACAAAAATTACAATTCAATAATAACCGATTCATGAGTTAAACAATGTAGAAGTTATTAAAAATGTCTTGGTTGATGTCTTTGTCATCGTCTAATTTAAACTTAGAATGTACTACTTAATAGCTTTAAATGTCGTTGGGGATGTGTATGTATTAATGTCATTTTTTGAATAAAATTAGCCGCATAGCCCTACAGTAGCGGAAAAAATTCGCTCCGCTACACTAGGGAAAAAATTTCGCCCACTACACTAACCAAATTTTTTTCACCCCCTACACTACCGAAAAATTTCGCCCCCCTTGAATAGAAATCCTGGATCCGTCCCTGCAGCCCTCCCCGCCCAAATCTCCGAACACCACCCTCGACCAACCTTCCAAACTCGAAACTCGCTGCTCCCAGACATTGGTAGACAATCTCCACCGCCGAATAGGTATGTGCATTGCTGTATTTTGTGAATATTGTGTTAGATTTGATCCCTAATATCTTAACCTCAGTCCGATGACAACTAATTTAATTCTTTTTTCGAACGTGGATTCTCAAGAATGAGTCAATTGGAGTTTTAGGCACAATCTATACAACAACGACAACACCCAAGCCTTATTCCCAAAATTTTAGGATCTATACCAGAAAAATATTCACTATAAACCCAAGCTATGTAATACTCCGTATGTTATTTTTATCATATGTTTAATTTTTTTAGTTAGAGATGTAGACGACAATCAGTAAACTATAAGTATTAGGCTTTTAATTTCCAAGTTAATCAGTCATTGCTAACGTTTTTGTTTTGGACAGGTAAGCCTCTTTGAGTATCAAAGAAATTGCTGAACAAAATATCCGATCAACTGTTGGTTTTATGGGTAATACTTAGTGTCCTCTGCTGTAATCATTCAACCTGATCAATTTTCCATACTTACTGTCACCAAGTTTTGGGTGAATTTTTAATGTAATTCGTTTTTTTATTAACCCATAAAACCAACAGTCGATTCGTTTCAGTAGGCCTTTGGATTGGATTTTAGAATTAGTTTATTTTCTGTTTTTTTGGAATGAAACTGACATTTATCATTCCTAAGCTACTTTTATTTCCATTTGCTTTATATTTTCATTGACTTGGTGGCTGAACTTTAATAACATTCTACGATCTTGAATTTTCATTTTGAAAGCATTTTCATTAAATTTTTATTTCAAGTTTTGGAGCCATTTCCTATCCATCTGTGTTTGACCTCACTCGAATACTAACGAAAACCATAATATGATTATTCAAACTGAATTTTTGTGATTAATAAGAAAAACTGCATATATCAAATTAGGGGAAAAGGTCTTAAAGTAATTGTCACTAGCGAACAAATAGGTCACTGTTCGGAGAAATGTAATTGTAACTAACAAATGAATAAGTCACTGTCCGGAGAAGTGTAATTGTCACTAATGTAATTGTAATTAATATAATTAGTATGATTGTAATGTTAGTCACTGTTGTAATTAAAATGACGGATGAGTGAGGTAACTGTAACTGCGGTTCATGCGACTGTAACTAAATAGGTCGGGGTAACTGTAACTGAGTGACTCGGGTGGTCACTGAGACCGACCGTGATCACTGTTCGGGTGGTCAATGGGCTGTAGTCACGGACTAATTTTTAATTATTGGTCACTATCAGGTTTTGGTCATTGGTTTTTGGTCACTATCGGGTTTTGGTCACTATCGGATTTTGGTCATAATCGGGTTTTGGTCACTATTGGGTTTTGGTCACTATCGGGTTTTGGTCATTATCGGGTTTTGGTCACTATTGGGTTTTGGTCACTATCGGGTTTTGGTCATTATTGGGTTTTGGTCACTGTATCGTTACTGTAGCATCATTGAGTGGAAAAAGGGGTATAAAAGTCTCTTAACTTATTTTTAGTCTCATTTTTGGAATTTTTTTAAAAAAGTTCACTTTTCTGTCCAAAGCATTTTTTTTAGTAATATTTTTGACAAAACCCCTTTATTAATTAAAATTTAATTAGGTGACTGTTAATAACAATTTTGCGAATTATATTTTTTTTTTACCCTTGCACTTATTCGTTCCAATGTGTATTAAAAAATGCTATTAGGTGGCTGTTAATATTCTTGCACTTATACTCGTAAATGAAAATAAGTGCAAGGGTAACTATAATAACAATGTGTAATAATAATGTCAATATATAACAATGCAATATACAATGTGGTTATACAACAATGTAATATACAATGTCATTATATGACAATGTAATGATATCATTATTTACAAAATTAATGCCATTGTGTGACTGAAATATATTAAAAATAAAAAACTAAAATTGTGACATTGAGATAGTGTAACATTGTCATGTCAATTTAAAAAGTTGACAATGTTAGAAAACTATCAAAATGTCGGAAAATTGTCACAATGTCAAATAATGACAATGAAACTAGCAATGCAATAAAAAAATGACATTTTGATAATGACATTGTCAATGCTAATGTCAATGACTATCGTAACAACGTCTATGCTATAAAAGATGACATTGTTAACAGGTTATTGTTATAAGAGTTACAATATCTTTATTGAAAACACATTATATTAGAATGTCGTTCCATAACAATGTAATTACAATGTCATTATATGACAATGTATTATACAATGTCATTCTATAACAATGTAATATACAATGTCATTATTTGACATTGTCATAATTAAAAGGTAAAAAATATGTCAATGTTACAGTAAAATCACACGGTTAATTGAGTTCATACATAATCAGCACATCTGCTCATGCAATTTAAGTAAGCTGCCCAAAACTCTTCTCAACTAAAATATGCAAACAGGGACAATTTTTAAAATCATGTCCATTGTATTGACATTGACATTGTTAAAGCTTAAATCATGATAATTTCATTAACATGGCAATTATAATAATTAGAATGTCACAATGTTGATGTCATTATAAAAGAGATGGAAATGTATATTTAAATGTAACAATAACCATGACATTCAAATAAAATAAATCAAAAGTGAAAATCTAAATCTAAATCTAAAAGCTAGATCAGCATTAAAAACGTAAATCCGTAACTCACTAAAATGAATCAAGCAAATAACATAAAATTCAGAAAAACCAAAACAACTAGGGGTGGGCAAACGGGTCTTGGAACCGCGGTCCGGTCCGGGTAATGGCGGCCCGGGTCCAAAACAGGCTGGTTCCATTTTTTGTTTCCATAAAACGGTCCGGGTAGGGTCGGGTAATTTTTTTTAAGGAACCGGACCGGTTCCAAAATTAAAAAATAACGGATACCCGGCCCGGCCCGTTATATATATTGTATATTAATTTATTAATAGTTTTGTGATAATCGGTTTTGAAATAGTTTTGTTTCCTGTGCTAGAAGTAGGATTTTAAATTGAGTTGCAGTAACATCCTTTTGTTTTCAAATTATTGATTAAATGTTTCATAAATATCTTATTACGTAGTACTTTTTATTGTTATTGAATTATTCCTTTCTATGGAATTTAATTATTTGTTAAAGATGATTTTGTTATATATTTTTTATTATATTGTTATTAAAATATTTAAATTGTGTTTACCACCCACCAGGTATGTGTCAACTTTGGCTAATACTGAAAACTTAATTATTGATTATTGATTTTTGGAACTTCGTGAGTTTTTACTAATTTCAAGACATGAGAATAGCCGTAAAACTCGGACCGGACCGACCTATTTCAAACGGGCCGGGTAATTTCTGGTTCATATTTTGAAAATTGTAATACCCGGACCGGACCGAACCGTACAATGGAACCGACGGTTCCATTTTATTTTGCATTACCCGACCCGGCCCGTGCCCAGCACTAGTTACAACTTCGTATACTCAAAAAAATGAAAGAAGTGTGTACGCATATGTTTACATCAGGCGGAAACTCAGATCTATTGCTACCAGATCGGCAAAAAAAGTAGCAACCATATGAAAAAGCCATCAGATCGGCGGAAGAAAAGTGGAGAAGAGAAGAAAAGAAGACATTCTGCCACCATCCACCGACCCTGATGCGGCCTGCCGCCGTCCAACGTTGTCCCGCCATCCAACGTTGTGCTGCCACTTCCACATCGTCGTGTGTTACATCTTCTCCGTTGTGTCTGATTTCTAGTTGCACCACATGCTCCTCTTCATCACGATGAAAGGGAAGTATTGTTGGGAACTGCGAATTGTAAAATTAATTAAAATTTAAGACTCGTCGATCCTTCTCCTCCCGTTCTCTGCTCGCTGTGTGGAACTGTGGCTCTGTCAGCTGTCTCAGATACGCAGGCGCAACGTTCCAGGCTTGTAGAGTAGCAGTCCACAGTCCAACCCTCAACGGCTACACCGTCTCCATACCTCCAACCTTCCACGGCTCCATCCCTGGTTAGTGTTCACCTCTTCATTCCGAAATTAGAACCATATTTTGTAAACCTCATCTGAAATTGGCAGAGGCATTTCCCAAATCCCAATTCTCACTGCTGCCTTATGGCTAATTTTCCTTACTATTATGGTATTGTACCTTAAGTGT
The DNA here is from genome assembly GCA_945859915.1 of Cuscuta epithymum. Taxonomy (NCBI): domain Eukaryota; kingdom Viridiplantae; phylum Streptophyta; class Magnoliopsida; order Solanales; family Convolvulaceae; genus Cuscuta; species Cuscuta epithymum. The sequence goes on along the minus strand of CAMAPF010000972.1, from coordinate 2,610,796 downwards.
GCTTGAATGTTTCAATTCTCAACTGTAGGGTAATATGCAGTAGGATTTTAATGAATACCATTGGCAGTAGGATAACATACACTAGGAGGCTGTAGGCTTTTTTACTTAAATTGGTTGTTGGTGTGATAATATCCCGTTTTGCTGAATGAATTTGTGCTAATAGGAATGATTTGTTGAGGAAAATTCTACCCCATTAATGAATTTTTTAATGAATACGAGTACTATTTATTTAAACAGGTATGGAATATCGAAATCAAACTGAGCTAATATTTTGTAGCAGTCATTGGCAAGAAAAGAATAAAAAGTGTTTTTTGTGTTGTTTTGCACTTTGTTGTCTTCATGGGCTGGCTAAGATTTATGAACTCATAAATGGTAAGAACAAAGCATACACTCCTTTTCTTCATCCTTTCTGCACTTCTTGTGATGGACCGACTTAGAACACAGTTATGACAGGGAAAAAGGCATTCCTTCCCTTTAGTTCACTTTTTGGGCTACGATTATAAAATGCATAAGGGTAAAGGGTGTAAGAGAAATAACATAGTTCCCCCCACTTTGAATTCTTTTTCTGTGTTCTTGGGTTAAGTATAGCACAATGACGACAAGAAGAGAACAACATGCACTTTCCGCTCAATTACGTTTTACCTTCTTGGGCTAACCATGATCATTAACACATAAATGGTTAGGAGAAAAAATGCACTTTTCTTCCCTTCAATCTTTCTCTCTTTTTTTTGGGCTAATTAATAGCACAATAATGGCAAGCAAAAAGCACGGGGTACATTTTTTGTATGTTCAATTCTTTTTATTGTCTTCTTGGGCTAACTCTGATTTTTGTACACATAAACTGTAAGAAGAAAAACATGCACTTCTTTTTCATTAATCCTTTTCTTTCCTTCCAGGGCTATGATTTTAAACATCGTAATGGCAGCAAATGAAAAGGCAGTTTTTTTCCTTCAATTTTTCCCCTGATGGGCTAAGGTTTTAAAACACTGTAATGGTAACAAGAAGAATATTGCAGTTTTTTCTCCTCTATTTTTTTTCTCTTCTTGCATCAAGTACGATTTTAACAGGATTATATAAGCGTGTGTGTGCGCGTGCATACGCACATGTATACTTATAAAACCAACGCGTTACATTAATATAATCATGTGCCATTTTTTGTATTGTTATTGTTTTTCACTTTTAATATTTTCTTTTTATGGATAATATTTTAAAACACATTGATGGTGACGAGAAAAATTGCATCCCCCCTCCTTTATTCTGTTATAGGGTTATAAGCTTTTTTAACACGGTTATGGAAAGAAGAAAAGAAACGCAAGTTCTTACATTTAATTATTTTCTTCTTGTGCTAATATTCTAAAACATAGCAAGGACAAGAAGTGAAAATACCAATAACCAATAGTCGAAGCTAAAACCAGGTAGCATATGGTTTGATGAGATCAGTCTTATTTTTCCTTTCCTTAAAATACTTTAAGGAAAAAACCTTGGTAAGTTTTAGCTTTCAAGGGAAAGTTATTCTTTACCCTTGCACTTATTTTCATTTACGAGTATAAAAAATGCTAGATGTTAGTAAATGTTTATTATCCTTTTCCTTTTAAATCAGAGATGAAGAAATAGATCTATACATCCCTGATTGTCCTTCAACTTAGTCATGAGGATAGTTGGATTAACGGGAGGAATTGCTTCTGGGAAGAGCACCGTCTCCAATCTTTTCAAGTCCCACGGTATTCCTGTAGTTGATGCCGACATCGTTGCCCGTGTAAGTACCATTCCATCCCCTTTTAAGGTTCCCGACGTCCCGTACTCCAAATTCAGCTTCATAGTAAACCTATTCTCTATTAAATATGAATTAGTGGCGTAGTAAAGTCCTTAATAGTAAACCTATTCTCTATGTTTTCGCGGAATTGATGTTACGACTTACGACTACTCTTTGTGATTGTGCAGAATGTCTTGAAAAAAGGCACTGGCGGATGTAAAAGAGTTGTGGCTATGTTTGGGGAGGACATCTTACAGGCCAATGGCGAGGTGGATCGTGCCAAGCTAGGTCAAATTGTTTTTTCTGATCCCACAAAGCGTCAGCTTCTTAATAGGTGTGTGTTGAAAAAGTAGGATGAGTCTAATAAAAGTAAAATGTGAAATGATAAAATGTGTTTAAGCCTAGTATGAGACAGAAATAAGTTTTTTTTGTAATTCATATCTAAGGTTTTATTATACTCTCAAAATTACTTTGCTTAGCAGGCCATCAGTTTGTGTCTCAGAATTGAGCTAAAATGAATATAGATTTTTTAAGTGAATGTGTTGGTCTTCTGTTTTAATATCTCTGCATTTGCAGCATGATGTGTAAACCTTGCATTTTTTTTTCATATGAGTTCTCACTGATGCTTTGTAGGCTGTTAGCACCTTATATTTCATATGGTATCTTTATGGAAGTCTTGAAGTTGTGGATCAAGGGTTGCAAGACAATTGTTCTCGATGTCCCCCTTTTATTTGAAGCTAAGATGGATAAATGGACTAAGCCTATAGTTGTCGTTTGGGTTGATCCTGAGACACAACTTCAGCGGCTCATGACAAGGGACCGGTCAACAGAGGAAGAAGCCAAAAGCAGGATAAATTCTCAGATGTCTCTGGATGTAAAGAGGGAAAAGGCAGATATTATCATTGACAACAGAGGGACACTAGGGGCTCTAAATGAGCAGTTTGGATTGGTGCTAATCCAAATCACAAAACCACTGACTTGGTCCGAATATGCGCTTTCTAGGCAAGGAGCTATTCTTGGACTGCTTTCTATTTTTGTTGGCATTGTAATAGCCAAGAACAGTTAATGGATGTAATTAGTTTGTTTAGACTTTACATCAGATTTCATGCTTGTAGCATTTTATGAAAAAGTCGTTCCTTTTTCATGCTGTTGATTGTGTTCTCGTGCCTTTGCTCCGAGAAAGTCTAGAAGAGCTAACAGACATCCTATTGCTTGTAGTTTTGATGATAATGAACTCTCGTTGCATTAAGTTTTTTTTTTATGTTGATGTTCATGTCAAAAATAGTGGCTGAAAAACTGAGATCTTCACGAATTAATGAAGCCGTTACACATCAAACTGTCCGAGCTCACATAAGAGCTGACTCGGGCAGGCCAGACAGTTCGATATAGTGTCCCACATAAATAGCAAACACATTCTGGAACCTGCTGGGTATTTGGCCGGAGACAGGACTTGTCCAAACTGGTTCAGATTCCTCCAAATTAGTCCTGGACTCGGGCCGGGCGGCCCGGCCCGGAACCGGCCCGGCCCGGAACCGGCCCGGCCCGGTTACTATTTGGCCCGGCCCGGCCCGGGGCCCGGTGGGTCCCTCGGTTCGGTTCGGCCCGGCCCGGCTGCTGGGCGGTTCGGGCCCGGGCCCAGGTTTTGGTGAACCGGCCCGGCCGGTTCGGGCCCGGTCCGGGCCGGATTTTAATTTTTTTTTTTTTTGAATTTTTTTTAAGTTTTAGGTTGGATTAGGTATTTTGGGCCATTTGAGGTGGTTTGGGATGGTTTGGGGTTGAGGGGGAGGGGATTAAATAGAAGAACAAAAAAAAAAAAAAAAAAAAATTATTGGGCCGGTTCGGCCCGACCCGGCCCGGTTTGGCCCGGAACCGGGACCGGAACCGGCCACCGGCGGTTCGGGCTCGGGCCTCCCTTTCCTGGCCCGAGGCCCGGCCGGGCCCAGGCCCGAACCGGGCCCGAACCGGCCCGAGTCCAGGACTACTCCAAATAGGACTGGTTAGGATTTTTCTTTTTGTAAAAAACTAAAAAGAGCAGTTCAATAAACTGTCTGGAATCAAACCAATAACTGAAAGTATACTTGATTAGAGTTGTGATTCCACCTATCCCACGAACCGAAACTGGACCGGATCAAAACCTACATCCGAACAGTGAGCAAACAGTGTACCATTGATACACAAACATGAAACAAAACAATGGCAATCAAAAAACAACGAGTTCATTTGGTAATCCCATTTTCTCCCTTATGAGCCTTATTAGCCAGTTTTTTTATCATATCACTAAAATTTTAATTTGACATGAAACTACTTTTATTTGTTCTATAGATAAAATATATTTTAAAAATAACTTTTTCATAATTCTTCCAATCCAGCCTTATCAATCAGAATATCTACAATATCAATAGATTCAACCAATTTTAGTATTATCAAACAAGTTTTATGTCATGCCAATATATTTATTATCTGTAACAGTAGAATGACAGCACCCAGAAGACACAATAAAAACAAACCAAATTTGGGTGGTGTATATATACTGATACACATATGCCAGCTGCCATCGACCTGATGCTAATGATTTTGCATGAGTTGTGCAAGCTAATCTTATTCACCAGCTCACCTGTAATTCAGTTTCACAAGCGTCTGGAAACCATAGATAGTAAAATTGCACGCAGGAAAAAAAAATGAACTTCATGAATTTCATCAGGAGCAACGAATTGTGAGACTCATGACACAACAATTGATACTAATAATAATAACTCAGCAGGAGCAGAAGAGTAGCACTCCATTAAATTATTCAGCGAGACAAAAACAGTAGAAAAATGAAAAACTAAACAAGTACTGCCAGCACCCACCCACCACTGGAATGAGAGGGATATCTACTAGTAGAATGAGTATTTTTCAGCAACGCCTGGGTAAAGCTTCCTGTAAATGGCTAGTGCAACCGGAAGGATAGCGGTGAGGGCTATAGAAAGATTATCCGAGCTGCTCGTCCTAACTGATACCTGCCCACTCATTTTGTTGTTTATTCCAGCCCGAACTGCCACCTTTGAGTTTCGGCCAGCAGAAAACTGGGCCAAAGCATTGAGCCCTAGAGCCAAATCTCCTCTCCATTTGATCACAGACATACTCAGCGTGGACTGAACCTGCCCAATCGGGTAATCCGCTTCCCTTCTCTTCACTTCAAAGTTGGCCCCATAAGCAGTCTCACTCTTTGATCTGACTGTGCCCGTACTGCCGACAAGAACATACCGTTTGCCCAAAGTGACCTGGTCTTCAACCTTGATCCCTGTCACTACATTCTCACCAATGAATGTAACTGACACCCCAGCAGCTGTCTTGTTCTTTTTCAGATTCTTGAACTTCGTTTCACCACGGACAACATAAGCAAGCTGCTTCCCAATGTTTTGGATGTCAAAACCTGCCATGCTGGACCCGTTCTCTCCATGCTTGGCAGAAACGGATGAGTCCAAACTTACACTGAAATCTTTCTTATCTTTTGAGATCTGGAAGGTTATTGCTGCAGGGAAACGGTCAGTGATGGCTTGACTGTGTTCAATGTTGACACCTTCATAGCCACAATCATGATCCCACCCATGTGTGTCAAGAACCGGCCTGGCTAGAAATTGTGATGTCGGTTCCAAGAACCGGTACCTGTATGTAGGGTTATCACTGTCAAAGGATGGGGGAAGGACCATGTCAGGCAAAGGGACAGCCACTGGGGCAGCTGCCCCAGAATCAAAATCATCATCCGGAGGAGCTTCAGCACCCTTCCCTTTCTTCTTCATCTCTCTCATTCTCCTCAACTCTTCTCTCCACTGCTTCTTCTGGAGGAGCTTTACTCGATAGTCATATTCCTCAAAGTATGCCCTTTTCTGTTCTTTACTCAGTTTAGCAATTTGGGCTCTCCTGAGTGGCTTAAAGGGTGGAAGCTGGTCATACTCTTCTTCTCCTCCCCCTTCTTGGTCAGAATCAGACAAATCATCCAAGTCAATATCAGAGTCAACGTTATCGCCGCCCAGTTCGCTAGTCAACTTTGGGTGGGGACGGGACTGCAACATTGAAGACAACATGTATGGAAGAGGAGGTGACCGGACCCGGAACCCAAACAGTTTACGGTGGTCAAACGGGTCTTGTGGCTTAGAGAGAGAACTGGCTTCGGACAATATCTTCATTGAATAGCATAAGAGAAGTAACTGCGGCTTCCAGATCTGACCATTTGGCAGTATCCTCTGTCCATCCCTGTTCCTTCTACAAGCAGGATGGTTTTCAACGAGAGAAACAGGGTTCATCATGCTCGGACTCATCATGTGTAGGTCCCCCACAGCATGCCCAATGGACTGCTGAACAACACGTGACCTTTGAGTAACAAAAACCTCATAACTCAGGGGAGAGCCAGAAGGCCCATCTGGAGGAGCAGAAGCTGCGTGTGTCAGCGTGACAATGGTGCTTCGCCAGATGGCAGAACCCAGGGAGGCTGTGATTGTCCTGAGAAGCGGGAGATCATTAAGATCCCGGGTCTGGGAATCCAAACGGTCCACATAGAGAACAATATCCACCGGATTCTTCTTCGTCAACTTCTTAACATTTGACAGAACTTTGTTGTTAAAAGCCTGCTCCATGGCGGCTGACTTGAGACCGGGCGTATCGAACACTCGAACCTTGACTCCGTCCATAATAACACAGATTTCTCTCACATCAGTGGTCATTGGTGAAAAGGCATCAATTGGTGTCTTCTCTTCTCCGAGAATAGAATTTATAGTGGCGCTCTTACCCACTCCAGACTTTCCAAGAACTAGTATGTTCACAGAGAAGTCCAATCCATCCTCATCTTTCATCTCTGTTTCAAGCTGAAGGGCGGTTGACTTGGCTGTATCAATGCTGAAGAGTTTGCTATTCTGCTTTCCTGCAATGAGTGACAGCCTATACAGAACCTGTGTAGCTATGGATTCATCCGGAGAGAAACCCAAACGCTTGACGAGTCTCAAGAACTTCACTCTAATTTCCTGCAGTTTCTCAAGCTTCTTTTTTTCTTCTTCGCTCAGGTTTTCCTCAGCATCTGAAGTATTTGAAAGTGTTGGGGTGAAGAGAAGGGAACGATTATTAGGTTGGGTGGAAGCGGTGGGTCCCAGAGAACGGAGTGATGACCCCAAACCAGCGGGACGCTCTACTGAGAAGAGTCTAGAACCATCCTGAGAGGTCATGGTGATATTCCCGCCGCCGTCACGGTCAGCACCACCAGTTGCAGCTTTCAGTAGAGCAGCCAGAGCAGAAGAATGGAGCATTTGCTTCCTGTCTCCTCCTTCCTCATCGGTGTCTACCTCCTCCTCCTCCCCCTCCTCATCAGAGTCTGTCATGACTTGACCATCAATTCTAGGCTCTAGAGAAGAAGCCTCAACACGGCCAGACTCCCTTTCCAACTCCTCAATGAACTGCCTGGCTGCTTCAGAGCTTCCGAATATCATACCATCTGACTCCTGATCTGACACTGAGCCATCTGCTAGTTCAGCATCTCCACTTATCTCATTATTTTCTTCACATTCTGGTATTTCTAGTGTATTGAGTTTGGATGAATATTTATTAGTTGAACCTTCCATGTCATTACTGTGTACAGTATCTGATGATGCATTTTGAGTGGTTGCTATGTCTGAAAGCTTCTCTGTTTCCATATGATTACACTCCTTTACTTTTTCCATGACATCTTCAGGCACATCAAGACTGATAATATCAGATTTAGTAACACTTACTGGCATATTGCCTGCGAATTCCATAAGCGGTTTCGCTTCAGCTATGTTAATGGATGCTGCACTCTCGCCATTGTATGGGACCCACTCCTGATGTAGAGAATTTTCTCTTTCTTCCACAGTGAGAGCGAGCCCTTCACTTGAAGAATCAATTGATTTTATTTTATCAGTTTCATTCATTGATGCCACATCCTCCTCCCCCTCCTGCTTTTTCACATCTTTTATTTCTTCCACAACAATAGCTGTCCCACCAACTGCCTCCACCTCCTCTACCTTCTCTTGACCCACCCCTTCACTCATAAGATTAACAAATTCATCTGTACTGATATTATTATCCCCACAACTAACCCCAGATCCTTCCATGTCATCAGGTTGAACCTCGCTAGCATATCCATTCAACCCGTTAATTTCAGTAACATGCATAGCTGAATCTGGGAGACTGTTATCGATACTAGATACATTCCCTTCTAAGCCATCAGGTTTGACCTCACTTGCATATCCAGTCAACCCGTTAATTTCAGTGACGTGCATAGCTGAATTTGGGAACCCATTATCAATGATAGATCCAGATTCACCAGATTCTTCTTCCTTTTCCTCAAACAACAAAGCCCCATCTCTGACAATCACCTTCTCACCCTCCAAGTCCTCAACTTTATTCATATAATTGACATCATCGTTCAAAGAAACCTCCTGATCGGGAATGATTTTCCCAGGAGGGGCCTCTAGAACAGTCTCATCAGTGAGAGCTCCAGACATGTCAGCCTCCACCATATCCCGATCATCCACCTCCACCTCGTGGGTCTCCCATCTCCCTTCACTTACAGGATTTACAAATTCGTTCAGATTTTCATCTGTAGAAACCTTACCTCCATCAATAGTCAACGAGCCCTCTAAGCCACCACTAGGTTGAACCTCAGTAACACTTCCATTGTCAAGGCTATCATCAGAGCTATCCGGTTCTTCTCTATCTCTATGCTCTTTCTCCAAAAAAGCCTCATCCTTGTCTAAGACCCCACCTTTATTAAGGTTTTCATCATCACCATTCACCAAAACATCAAAAGCCGGGGAATCCTCAAAAGGCTCAGCCAAATTCGATCCACCTATTCCACTTCCAACGGGTTCTTCACCCACAGGCTCCTCTTGAGCATTCAGAAAGATTTCATCATCATCAGAAACGACATCATGACTGTTACTATTATCGACAGCAACTTTCATATCTATATTCCAATAAGCAACTTTAGGGAAACGGCCAATTTTATCATATTATTAGACTAAAAAGAAAGGTGAAATTGGGTATGAAATACGAACCTGAAACGTCAGACGATGAAGGCAAAGCTGCTTCCTTTGGGTCCATTATCTGCCTGGGTACCTCCGCCCGGGAAAGTTACCCGGAAAAATTCGTGACGGTTTAGGGTTTGGAACTATTGTGGTATGCAGTAATCGTCTAATTGGATAGGGAGCAGGATAGAAGATGAGGAAGCAATCTGCGCAGAGGCCAGAGGGTGGAGTGAAGAAGGGAGAGATAGACAGGAGACGATAAGGTTTTGGAGGTTTTGGGGTGATAGCAACTTGCAAGGTCGAACCAACCAGGAGCATTTTGATGTGGCTTTATATACGGTGTCGTTTTGCACGATTTTAGATTTCTATTTCAGGTTCTTTGTTGATACTCTTTTTTTTTTTGAAAAAATGTTTGTTATACACATTTGATGTATATCTTTCGTACATTCATCTGTCTCACGCACAAACAGTTGTCTGTCACAAATCTATTGTATGTGGACATACAATTATTTATGCATAAGACAGACGAGTGTACGAAAGGTGTACACCAAACACAACTCTTTTTTTTTTCAAAAGATAACTTCATTCATATTTAAAAATGAGAATCAAATACAAATTCACCATATAAAATGCTACAACGGGATGAGACTCAGAGTTAGAATCACGTTTAACAACGGTCCAACTCGCTAATCCTGCAATGTGGTAGACTCCATCTACAGCAATGTTGCACTTGCTACTAGAAGGAAAAGCAAAAAGAACATAAGAGTTCTGAAAAAACAAAGAACAATAAGCAGAACAATGTCCAATTTTTCCAGCCACTGGCAAGGAGAAAGCGGTTTGACCAGCCCCCGCCAAAGGTTCCTCTTGCAACTCACAAAAATCCTCAATCACTGGACAACACTGCCACCTGCAAGTTTTTTGGATCCGATCATTTGCATCTGTACTTGCTTGAACACCCTCCTCGCTGACCAGTTCAATGACTCTGTGTTTCCTTGTTTGAACAAGTTTATCCAAGACCACTCTTTCCAAATCCGAGAGGCAAACGCTCCCATCATTCTCACAAGTACTTTCTGTCGAGTCCGCTTCAAGCACCAAGCCCCTATTCACTTCCTCAACTATAGAGAACATACTATAATTCTTAACAATCATATTCATGGAAAGCAGTAAAACTTTAATCTGCGGTTAACATGCACAATCAAAGCACCACCAAATTGATACTAGTCTGGCAGCACACAGTCCAAAGGCCTTATGAATAACAAAGAACAACAACACCCTTTGAAACGAAAAATGACATGTTCAATTCGAACGGAGATAACCCTCGGCCACAAAAGCTGGACCAGACGACGGGACAACGAAGCCCGTAAGCCAACAGAAGCTGAATAAAACGAAATAGAATAAAATATGGAGCCTGACGCCCGAAAAACTTCACAACTCTCGATTACAAGTCACGCCGTAATCGATCGATCGAATTAGGCTGTGCGTGCAACCTGTATTCCGCCGCTTTGGGACCGCCGTTAGCCATCGGTTCTTATTGAATGTAACACTAAAAGAAACAACGAACATATTAATTAGAGAAACCAAGAATCACGGTCTGCAGGCCAATCACGATTACACTGCGAATCAACCCGCACAGTCGGCGGCGCAGACACCCTACATCGTTCGTTGAGTACTCTCTTAAAACCTCGTTTGGTAACTCTGTTTTTTCGTCTTATTACACTAGCTTATCAGTCAATTTCTAACTAAACGCGTAATTTTTTATTTCGTGCACTGAATTATGTAATAATGAGAAAAAATAACTATGAAGTTATTTTTTTGGCTGTATTGTCTGAAGTTACTGTAGATGACAATTTTAGCTACTTTTTCATATATATTTTTCTTTATTTTATCAATGAAATATATTTTAAATATAATTTTTTTCATAAATCAGCAGAATCAGATAATACAACCACTTCAGTAGAACTTCATAAATTTCAGTAGAATAAGCAGATTAAGCCGATTTCAGTGTTACCAAATGGGCTCTTAATTGATTTGTTAGTAGTCTCAATTCTATCATTTTTGGCGTGAAACTGATTTGGTTATTATTAAAAATAATTATCATAACACTAAGACATACAATTTTCACATTACTAAGAGCCAGTTTATTAATATTAAAATTAGTTGAATCAATTGATTCTGCTGAAGTTACGAAGTTCTAATCAAAGTGGTTGGATTGGTTGATTCTGCTTATTTATAATATATATATATATATATTAGAAAAATGATATAAAAATAATTAAAATAGTCAACTATAGTAACTTAAGTCAATTTCGAAAGAAAGTAGTGATTAGTACACAATTCAGTGTGCGAAATTGAAAGTTAACGTATTTGATGGAGAAGTTGGTGAAAAAATTAACGAAAACAGAGTCACCAAACAGACTCAATTTGTTGCTTCAATATGTTGTGTGAATGATTAATTATAACATGAATGAGTTTGACACATTTTAAAATCATAAATGTTAATTGATAGTATATATGTATATACACATAAGGGTGGCACATTAAACCTTGAACTAAATATTTAATTTTGATATAATGATATCAATTGCCTATCAAGTAAAAATAATATAAGGAGGGATGTTGTCTTAAACCTCATATCTTAGCGAAATTGGGCCTTTGCATCTGTTGGATAATTGATACCCTATGTTGCACGGATACGCCGATACGCGGATACGCGAATACGGGTACGGCGATACGACAATTTCAAAAATTATAGAATACGGGTACGGGGGGTATATTTATAAATAATAAAAAATATAGGGTTTAATTGCAAATATATATAATTCAAGGATTCATAAATAAAATAACTATTGTACAAAAAATAACTATTATAATAAAATTTCAAAGATTAGGCTAGAAAATCTAAAGTACTGTTATTTTGATTTAAATTCAAATAATATTTTTTGTTCTCTATTTGCATTTACATCTAATTTTTGTTTCAATTAAACTTCATCAAGCGATAAAATGACAAATTATAGTATTCCACATTTTTTCATACTCCCGAAATCATCTTTATCAATGTTCCGCATCTTGTGGTCGCTTGGGCAGCAACTAAGTTTTCGTCATGTCGTTTACGAAATGAGGGTTATAGGAGCGGATACGGGTATCGGAAGTATCGGGATTTTAAAAAATAAGCCCGATACTTTTATTAAATTACGGATACGGACCCAATACGTACAGGACGCGTATCGGTGAGTATCGGTATCGGATACATATCGGATACGCGGATACGACATCGGGGTGAAGTATCGGTGCACCGTAGTTGATACCCATATCCTATAACTACAGATATTTGAACAAGAGTGTAGTAGAGAAGGAGATAAGTGTGTATAGAATGAGTTATGAGTTATTGTTTACAAGCCTCCTATAGGGAAAATCCGGGTCTGGGCCTCTAATACGGCCCTGACAGACCCAGTTACATAAATGGACTGATAGTATAAAAAGCTAATATAGAACATATGAATAATAATGTACCGTTAAACGTGTGTGGGCCGCTGTCCAGGCCCAGTAGTCGGCATACTGGGGGGTCGGAGTCCATATACTCCATCAGGAGTCCCCCACTCCCTGAGTCGAGAGTACTCGAGGCGAAAGGGAGTAGTCCAAACTGTATCTGCAATGTTCTTCTGTCTTCGGTTTCTTCCTCTTCGGCCGGGGGACCACCACCCTTGTCAATGATGGGGAGGTGCTCGTTAAAAACCTTTACTAGGGAAAAACCCAGTGGGAAAAAATCCTAATAAAGGGAAAAAGAGTACACCTAGCGCCCCCAACATGAAACAAGGAAGGTAGGCCCCCTCCGGCACAATCACTTTTGTCTAGCTCAACCCGTCTTCATCCGACTCATCTCTCGTTCCTGCTCATGCGTGATATTTTCTTCTCATCTAGAAACTCTGACCCCTCAGTCCCTCAGTCCCCCACTCCTTGAGGCGAGTGGAGACGAGGTGAAAATGAGTAAAGTCATCTTTGTACCTACACATTTAACATACATATAAATTTTTTTCTTGGGATTTATGTTTCCGGTCGGGAGTTCGTCACTTGAAACAAGTGGACATGTGAATTGTTAATGTAATGATAAAATACTTTAGAATGGATGTGTGAGCCATTCGTAAGAAACGGTCACCACTCGAGGAATGACTAAGACCGGTCTTCATGCCCGACTTGGTCGGGGCTTTGTCTTCATGCCCGATGATGTACTTATATTTTACACACTTTTTAAGTTTAGTTTGTTGTTAATTTTAGTTATTAAAGTTCTACTTTTGTACATATTTTTATTATTTGTTGTTAGTTTGTATTAGTGCAGTCCTATACGGGTATTTTGTATTTTCAGGTACTTTTGATGCTATTTGGATACATTTGAGTGTGAACAAAAGAAGAAAATAAAAGTTCAAGCTGGAGGTCAATAAAAGTGGAATTTCCTTCCTAACAAATAAGGAGTAAATTGAAGAAAAGAAGCAAAAAATAAAAATGATGGAGCTGGGATTCAATCTTTGAACAAAGGATAGAAGATTGCCTATTAGAACCAGTGTGCTAAGTTGTCCATGTTGTACATAATCAGCCGGCGGTTTATATATTACTTGTGACCGCATCAAAGAAAAAAGGAACAAAAGTCTGAAGCAAGAATCGAACCCGCGACCTCTGCTATAGGCTCAAGCACTTCATCCACTGGGCTGCTACGCCCTATTAGAATTTTACTGCGCTTTGTTGTACATAAACTATATGCCCCGTAAATTCCAGCACTTAATCATTAATCACCTTATCATTATATAGCCTAATCCATCTCCTTCCACACATAATCTCGAACCAACTTCTCTCTACACCTCCCAGAATCATTTCCTCCTCCTTCTCTCTTCATTCTTCACTTCCAAATCATCAACCCATCTTCAACCACAACTAATCACTTTCTCATCCAAGATTAAGTCAAGATTAGTACCAAGCTCCAAGGATTATCATCTATCACAAGTTTGATCTTCCTTATCTCTTTAAATCTTGTACTTTAATCATGAATTCATCTATTTCTAAGCTTCCAAACATGTATAGCTAAATAAACTTGGGGCTAGAAATTGGTTAATTAATTGTTCTTATCATGTTTTAATTTGTATTGATTTTACTTGTTAAGTTTGTTCTATTTAGATTGTTGTGTCCAGAAAATTAATTAAGTTATGTTTGTGATATATATTATGAGTACTCAATCATAAATATATTGTTTGTTAAATACACAAATGAACACTTTCAGAACACACCGTTAAACTTCTTTTACCTTGTCCCGGATTGAAGTTTTACGGGGGAATTTAATTATTTAATTATATTATTTACACCACGGGGTTGGGTAAATAATATAGTTAATAATTAAGGTTGTCGTTGCACTTAAACAACTAGTCTCGTTTTGGCCATCACTGAGAAATGTTGACTAGTTACTTATTTTAGGTGACTTGTGTTGGGTCCTAAAATATTTATCTACAACCTCTCACAATCTAACTAAGAATAAAATTAGCAATTATGTCTTTCAATTAAGCATTGAACAATTAGTTACCAATTTCTACCCCTACTTGCTATTTGTTGAACTTGGTGTTGTTAAAAATCTCTCATACCAATCACTTTTATTTTATTACTTTTCCAAGCAACCAAAAAATCAAAAGAAACGCATTCCTAACTGTAATCCTTAGTTTGTGCTTAATTATTTTATTTCCCGCTTCTCTGTGGTTCGACACCCTACTTCCTTGGGTAAAAAAAATAGTTGTGTGCCCATTATATGCTACACACCACCCGACTTGGTCGGGGCTTTGTGCCTGATCTTGGTCAGGGCTTTAAATCCTAGTGATAGGTCTCAAGCCACACTCTACTAGGCATTTGATCATAAGTGCGTGATAGTGTGACATTAACCCGACAAAAAATATTGATTAAAATAAATATAAATAATATTAAAATTAAAGATATTTATCTTTTTGAAGTGGGCTGAAATATCGGCCCCATTGAAATGAATATAATATGTTGATCCTTAGGCCCGTTTCAAGTGGAAAAAAGCCTGTTGACTATGAACATACTCCGTATTTGACTGTTTGTTCTGCCACCACAAGGATGAAGTGATCCCACGTATGCATTCTTTTAAGGCCACAGATCTCAAAAGGTGAACAGTCAACTGATTTGTACGGAGCATAACTCTTCATCTGTCCAAGACTTCAAGCCACGAGCCTGTGTACATCACACCGGTTTGTCTTCCATCTGCCCAGCTCACCTTGAAGCCATTGATTAGCAGGTAGGGCTTCAATTGCAGTCGTCGTTATCACTTGTGGGGCCGTCGGACACTTGTGCGTTGAGGAGGGAGGATGATATACCCTCAGTTGCCGCTGCCGGCGAGGGGAAGTGATGAGCCCTCATGTTGCTGGATCGGAGGAGACGGGGAGCTCTGACCTCCGCGAGAGAGATGACCTCAAACACTCCCAATATTCCAATAAGTCTCAGGCGACCGTTAATGGTGGACAAAGATAGATGTTGAGCTGGAACCTTGCTTGACGCGAGGAGAATCAGACTGGCGACAGGGAGGGCTCAGTTGGGCTTGAATCACTGTTGACTTGCGATGGCGTATCGACTGATGAGTTGGTGGCCTGACCAGAAGTGAAGATGGAGGCGCCGTGAGGAAGGTGGCAGAACCCGCACCAGAAGCTGGTACCTCGCCGCTGGCCGCTGGTTTGGTGGGTCTCATTTTCTGGTCATGCAGGGGACCTCAGGATGGCGTTGCCGATTTACTACTCCTGGAGCTCCTGGCAGCCATTAATGGCGGATACGTGAGTTCAAACCTCAGCAGGTGTACCGGCGCATGGCAGGCGGCGCACGGCGGTGGTGCTGACGGTGGACGGCGGCCCAGATCTTGGATTGCCAGATTATTTTTTTCTCGTCGTTCATTTCCAGATCTAGAGGTTGCAGACCCTCATCTGAAACTGCAACAGGTGGCTCGTGGTGGCTGGCCGGTGGCGGCTGGCCGGTGGCGGCGGTGCTAGCCCAGAAGCGGAGCGACCCACCCTGAGGCATGGCGGCGCGGTGACAGTTGCTCCGGCCAGGTCCGGCAAATCCCGGATCTCCCATGCCAGAACACAGAATCTTTTGTTGAATTTTCAGATTGCTTTTTGACTGATTTTTCTGTGATTTGGGTGAATTTTTGGGTAATTTGGGGAGGTTTTCTCACTTGATTGTGTTCAACCTCTCAATGAGAGCACCATTGTTGGATAATTGATACCCATGTCCTAAAACTACAGAGATTTGAACAAGAGTGTAGTAGAGAAGGCGATAAGTGTGTATAGAATGAGTTATGAGTTATTGTTTACAAGCCTCCTATAAGGAGTATATATAGGGAAAATCCGGGTCTGGGCATCTAACACGGCCCTGACAGACCCAGTTACATAAATGGACTGATAGTATAAAAAGCCAATCTAGAACATTTGAATAATAATGTACAATAATATGAATCCGCTAAACGTGTGTGGACCGCTGTCCAGGCCCAGTTGTCGGCATACCGGGGGGTCAGAGTCCATATACTCCATCAGCATCCAACCTTTAAGTGACACATTCGAGTAACAAATTAGAGCTCACACCTCATTTCAGTAACAATTTGAATTGAAGGGTGCATATATTAATTATTTCTATATGAGGACAAATATGCTAGGTTGTTGTTTAAAAAAAGTTTTTTTAGTCATGGACGATTTTATGTTGCTATTTCAAGAGTAAATAATCTTCAGGATTGAAAATGTTCATTTCAATCAAAGATGGAGTAACAACTAACCAGACAATGAATAACAAGTGTGGTCTAAATATGAATTGCATTTCACCGTGAGTCCGTCAAGGAATGCATTTCTTGCATTGTTTGTCACAAGGCCATTACGACATATAAATTTGTTACGAAAGAATGATTAAAATAATACTAGGAGTTTTTATAGCAAAGAATGAGGCTTTATTTTAACACAGACATAAGGGACTAGATAGATATGAAAGGATGACATTACTCCTAATATGAATATAAAAAATATAACCCTAGATCTACCTTATCACTTATGCACCCACGATTCTCCTCACACCGACAATTGATCCTTCGTTCTAATTTTTCTGATGTGTTTTCTTCTAAAATATGACGACGACGGTGAGCGATGACACATATAAAAAAAATCAAAGAACAATCTTGTTGAGGATGACAGACGGTGTTCGACGAAGCGAGACAATGACTATGTTGGATAACAATGACATCGGGCGAGCTGTACAATGTAGACAACGATCGATGTGAATACACCTAGGGTTTGTTCGACATACGACAACGATGGTGGCAAGCGTTATGCAAAGCCAAACGACAGTGTGGGATGATTTCTTCTCTTCTATCCGGTGTTCGGTGTAATGTGGGGGCTGTGGGCGGTGGTTGGGGGCTAGCCGAGCAATGACAGGTCTAGGTTTAAGCTGATGAAACTAGATATAGTTGAGCTGCTGAGATTGAGGCCCTGATAAGGGTTGCATGTTGTGTGGCCACTATTAGACCAATGATGTAAATGAGTGAAGTCGCTCGTGAACTGCTCGTGGATCGCTCGGGAAAAGCTCAACTCGAGTTCGGTCATACTAAGCTTGACTCGACTTCGGCTCGACTGGAATAGTTAACAAGTTCAATTCAAGTCTATTTATTTTAGGTTCGAGGCTCGCGAGCCGGTTCACAAGCCTTTGTGTCATATTTTATTTTATTTTATTTCTCCAGGGGGCGTCTGGGGGAGGGGGATTGGGGGGTCTGGAGTAAACTAGGCTGAAATTCACTTCATTGAGTTTCGAACCCGAGACCTCATATAAGGGAGAGTGAGTCGACGACCAGTTGAACTGGACCGCTTCCTCGTGTCATATTATATATATATATATATATATATATATAATACAGAGTATGTAATAATTATATACTCCCTCCGTCCTATTTATATTGTCTCGTTTTACCTTTTCAGGAAGTCCCACTTAAATTGTCTCATACCATATTTGGCAAAGTTTGTGTGGCTCTAAATCATTTTTACTTTATTCTTAATTTATCAATTAATATCAATCACACAAACCCACTTTGCTTAATAACCGTGCCACCCTCTTCCGTCCCAATATAAATGGGATGGAGGTAGTATGTACGGAGTACTTTTTTTGGAACATGTATTCTAATTTATGACTATTCTATTTTTAATACATTTTACGGAGTATATTATAATAGTAATAATTACAAAAGTAATAACATGTACGTAGTATTATTATTATAACCATAACCTGTGATAAATAATTAAATATAACATGTACTCGCAATATTTATCGACAGTAAAATAAATAATAAAAATGTCAGTAAAGGAGAGATAAACAAAAAATGAGAATGAATAAATACACATATTATATTTTTAGCTCGAGTTTGAGCATCTTATTCGAGTTCAAACCTATAAAAATTAATTAGTGAAACTAGACCTAAGCTAGAATCGAGATGGAATTGAGATCGAGTTTGAGCCCGAATTATTTAACTCGTCCAAGCTCGAGATCGAGAGCGAGCTCATGAATTATTATCTAGCTCAAGTTCTAAAACTACACATGTTCAATTCGGGCTCGACTCGGCTCGTTAGCACACCTATATTAAACTAACATGGCAGTGGAAGGCTGACGCGATCGTAGTGGGGCAAGTTGAGCCGTGGTGGGGGAAGTGGTAGACTGGTAGGTCAGGCTGTGACGTCGAGTCACTGATGTGGCGGAAGCCACTCACCTTTAATTGGTCATGGAGCGACCGGTCACCAAGGTGGCAGGACTATGGGGCGGAGGGTAGGTCACCGTCATCCGTCGGATTCGGATGGTATCACGGGATATTATGAAGGATATTTTTGTAAGACAGGGTTAGAAGTTTCCACATTTATACTTGTTTAGTCACATTTTTGGATATTTAGAAAAATTGTCCATTTTGTCTATAACATTTTTCTAGTAATTTATATACAAATGTTTTTCCTTAAATATCTCTGAAATATAACTAGTGGACAAAAATATTACGGAGTACTATATTTACTATGCCTAGTTACTCACTATAGTGGTAGAGTTGAACACAATCATAATCCTTAATCATTAAATCATATTTTTGTACACTAACTTTTTATTTAGATCACATATTTGTCATTATTTCATATATTTTTCAAAACCCGTTTGTTATACTAAACGTTTTTTTTACACAATAACTAATTAGGAATAATCATCAATGTGCAATCACGAGTTAAGACCTAACTAATTTAAAATTTGGAGCCTAAAATCAAACATTGAAGTATATAATACGAAAAAAATTATCACTGGATTTTAGATTTAGAATACATTCATGTTTTCAAATTT
This sequence comes from Cuscuta epithymum, assembly GCA_945859915.1. NCBI lineage: Eukaryota > Viridiplantae > Streptophyta > Magnoliopsida > Solanales > Convolvulaceae > Cuscuta > Cuscuta epithymum. Next base: position 2,591,644 of record CAMAPF010000972.1, on the reverse strand, counting down.
TGGCTACCAACTATTCATAAGATGTTATTGTGGTTATATACATTCTTGATTTCTGATTTTCAATTTCAATCGAGTGAGCATTGAGTAAAATTTACATTTTCTATTTTGACTTACAAAATTGATTTAATAATCAATAGTCTAATAGACGATTAAATGATTAATAGTAAATAATTCAATTATTAGGCTTGTTATTATAATCATAATAATAACTGTTTGAAAGCCGTATCATTTATACACATACACACACAGAAATACGGAGTATCTAATGAATATAGATTTTTTTATTACGGACTATAAATTTATTTACAAATTACGGAGTATTACAAATAATTAGCAGCAAATAAAATTTGAACAGTAGGAGGGTGGATGCTAATAACTACTCCATCATTCTCACATTCCTCGCAGTGTTTTTATTCATTTGCTTTCTTTGAATTCTGTCGCTGTTATTGGATCGGTTGAAGAGTAAGATCAGAAGAACATGGTTGAGACACGAAGAAGCACCTCTTCCTCCAAACGCCCTCTGTCATCTAGGTCCTCACCCCTGCCCAATGGAAAACGATCCAAGGTTTGGATTTGAATTCTTCCAGGTTTTCAATCGAGGCAAAGAGATGATTTTGAGTTGCGCATATCTGCATGCCTGAGTGTACATGCAGATATGCGCTATAGAGAAGCTCATGAATCTTTGGGTTTTTTAATCTGACTGATTGGCTTTGTAGGCGGGGGAGGCGTCTTCATCAACTAATGACACGATTGGGGAGAAATCGCCTCTCGTTGCTAATGAATCAGGTCCTGAATCGGACGGGAGAGAGGTTAGACCGGCGGAAGCTAATATTCCGAAGTCAGCTGAAGCTGCCGAGCCTGAGAAATTGCCCGAGGCTCCAACACGAGGTCAGCCTCTGGTTTATGAATTGATATGACTATGTGGCAATCTTTTTTCGTTTTTTCCCATTCAACCGTTGTGTTTCTTTATGAAATTTACTGCCTTTTTTGAGGAATTTGTTGGTTTCACTTTCTTTTTGTACTGGCGGTGGACTATAAGGTGGTTCTGAGATTGATGCGGAGAAGGTGAAGTCAACTGTGTCTACATTAGTTCGGGGAAGGAATCGGCAACTGCCCCCTAATGGAGGAGCCGCATGGGGGAAGCTTCTTTCTCAGTCCTCTCAAGTAAGCTCCCTTCGCTATCTTATTTCGTTATTCTATTTCTAATTGACGTTAACATATTTTGATAATATTCCTTTCAGACCCCTCATGTTGTCATGCACCAACTCTCTTTTACTATTGGTGGAGGCCAGCATTGTGATTTGTGGGTGGAAGATGCATCCATTAGTAAATCTTTATGCAACCTGAAGCACTATGTGACAAAGGCATATCACTATCCCCGTAGATTTATTTAATAAAATAAACAATTTCCTATTTCTGTGCCATCGTCAACTATTTGTATTTCCGACACGATTTCAACCTCCTTTTTGTTATTATTTCATAAACCACCACTCCTAGATCGTGCTTATGCGCTTTATGTTTTGCACGTTGCACACAGAGAGGTACTTCATACACTTTACTTGTGGTAAATGGGAAAAGGGGTTCTGTGCAAGTAAATGGAAAGATATGTCAGAAGAACTCTACTATGCCATTAAATGGAGGCGACGAAGTTATTTTTGGCTCATTGGGCAAGCATGCATATGTATCCTTTAATAATGTCAATGTTACACGCCCTTGGTGATCATTGAATTTTAATTTACTTGTTTTGTGTCATAAAAGATTCTTCATGGCTTATGGTCTGTGGAAACACCTATTTCCATTTTAGGGAATGTAATATCCTTAACGCACTTCTTTAGATTTTCCAAGAACTTGGGAAAGAAAACGCATCTGCTGCAACCATACCACATACAGTGAGCATACTAGAAGCCAACAGTGGGCCGTTCAAAGGAGTTCGTTTTGAGGAAAGAGCAGGGGAACATTCTACTGTAGCGGTTGCATCTACCTTAGCTTCATTAGCAACTCTTAAGAAGGAGTTATCGCTTCTTCCCCCATCACTCCATACTAAGAACATAGATCGAAAAGAAACAGCAAAATTGCCAATACTACCAGCATCTGGTAGTGCAGTGTTTGATAAAGATGACACAGTTGCCAGCATGAAGGATGCTTCTGATCATAATGATGTATCTCTTGTTGAGAAGACTGATACTGTGACTCCTGATTCTAGCAATGACAACTTGAATCTCGAGAATGATGCGCTAGATTGCATTGATGCCGAAATTGGGAAGGCGCCTGGGGCGCCTGGGGATTTGAGCTCATTGCTACGAATATTTCCCGAGTTTGCATTAAGAGACAGCATATCTAGAATCCCTTATGGACAAAGAGGAACAAAAGAAACTAAGGATATTGATCCTTCAGTTTTAATTTCAGTTAGGCGTAATGAATTTAAACACGGGCTTCAGCAAGCAGTGCTTAGTTCTGAGAATATTGGGATCTCTTTTGAAAATTTCCCATATTACCTGAGGTATAAATATCAGTTCTACTTACCTTGTTCATTTTAGTATTGTAGAAGTAACTTGCATGAGTTCTGCTAGTTTAGATTCTAAATATCTATCCTCTTTGAGTAATTCCAAAAGCTGATGAGAGCTAGGAATCCCTGTTCAGTTTGGCCATCTCACGCTCTCAATTTGAAACCAATTTGGCCCACTAAAAATATTGGTCTCTAAATATTTTGTCGTCTTGTTCTTTTAATTCATGATGAAGACTAAATAAACCCACCCGCACATTTAACATAAGTGTAAGGAGGTTCTATCATTAAGGCCTCTTTATACAGAAGGCTCAACTCCCTCACTCCGAAGCATTTTGTGAATTAGTTTATAATACATCTAGAGATCATGAATGTTTTCATAGTCACACCTCCAGTAGTTCATATATATCAGCATATTCCTGCACAAATGCATAACTCTAGACTTACTGTCTTTCTAATCTCATTTCTTCATGTTTTGCATATTGAAATTTGAATAGTGAAACAACTAAGAGTGTACTGATTGCTTCAACTTACATCAATTTGAAGTGCAACATACATGCAAAGTATGCCTCTGATCTCCCCACATTGTGCCCAAAGATTTTGTTATCAGGCCCTGCAGGTAATTCTTCTTTGAAAAAAGGAAATAAATATGACTAGTCTAAACATAATAGATGACGGGGGTGTTTGGATCTATTTCTTAAAAGTGCTTCTGCTCCGTCAGGGAGCAGAAACAGATATTGGAGTGTTTGGGTTACGGTGCAAAAGTACTTCTGGGTGCTCCAAATTGCCCATAGAAGCAGTTTTTTAGAAGCTGGGGAAGACCAACTTCTGAAAAATTGATTCTGATTCCGCTTCTACTTTTAAAAAGAAGCAGAAGCATAATCAGTTCCAAACACCCCGAAGACAATACTTTTTTAACAAACGTGACTAGTTTACCAATAAGTCTCACTTGTTACCTTTCAATGATCTATTTTTTCCGTGCAACGGCCAAATTATTTTGTACAAATATTGACTTATATACCTATCAAAGTACCTTCTAGCTTTCAAAGACCTATTCTTTTGCACTCGCTCGTTTACGTAGTTACCCTAACTCATTACGAAGGGAGCAAATTAATTTCAGTCTTATGGCTGTTCATTTCATAAGTTCAGTTACCTATTTCATTACATAGTGAGCAATCCATATCTTTTTCTAGTTACCACAAAGAGTTGATGTTCCAAACCCCAAAGTTTGTGTGATAACCACCACCGTCTGCCAAGCCCAGACACTCAACTTGCCCAGTGGGCTATTTCACTACCACTTTTGTATACATTTTTTTTTCTTACTTCTTTATCTATTAGACATAGACTAGTCATACTTAGGCTGTTAGGCCTTAGGCCCTTCTTATTTTCTTCCTTTCAATCCCTTTCGGTATGATCCACCACCATTACCATGTTTTTGAATGGATTTAGGCTCTGAAATATATCAAGAGGCATTGACCAAGGCACTTGCCAAGTATTTTGGTGCAAGGCTTCTAATAGTGGATTCTCTTCTATTACCTGGTGTAAGGCTGTTTCTATTGCCTTGTTTTCTTACTATTTTATTATTTATGTTTTTTGTCATGTTATTTAGTTGCCTCAGCTTATATCTTGAAAAACTATATCAGGGGTCATTAGCAAAAGAAGCTGTTGCTAGCAAAGAAAAATCAAAACTTGATTGGGCCCGTTATGTTATTAAACGAGCTGCGCAGGCAGCTGCACTACACCTAAATAAGAAACCAACTTCAAGTATTGAGGCTGATATAGCAGGTGGGTCGACAGTAAGCTCTTATGCTCAGCCTAAGCAGGAAGCGTCTACCGCCTCATCAAAGAACTACACATTCAAGCAAGGTATCTAGCAATTTCCCCGATGGAATATTTGATGATTTTGTCCTTCTTTGATATCACTGTCTGACTCAAGATGCAGATAATATCCTCCGTGTTGGCTAAATTATTCAAACTAATGATAACATGTTCATATTCTTGTTGACATGTGTCATCTTGGCAGGTGATAGAGTGAAGTATGTTGGCTCTTTACCAACAGGGTTTAGCCCCGTGCAATCTCCTATAAGGTAAACTGCTTGATGATGGATTTGAAATTTATCCGAGTTAAGTGATTTAGGGGGGTGTTTAGAACCGATTCTGCTTCTGCTTCTTTTTTAAAGCAGAATCAGAATCAGTTTTCAGAAGTCGGTCACCCCCAACTTCTAAAAAAATTGATTCTAGGAGCAAATTAGAGCATGTGATTCTGCACTTTCACCCAAACTGCTTCTGCTCACTGAAAGAGCACAAGCAGTTTTAAGAATCAGATCCAAACACCCCCTTAATGATAATGATTTCATTTTAACAACATTTTAGTTAGCCTGTATCATCGTTTAAAATTGCGTTCCGCCTCTACACAATAAGGCTAGCCTTGTGCTTTTTAAACATTCTAGGAAACCAGGCTGAAACGTAATTAGGCAATAGGGAATACTGCGCCTTTTTGGAAAAGGCGTACGCATATTGTGTTAGCCATATATCGGGTGTTGAGGCGCGCCACAAATATTATGATGCCTGCCGCAGCCCATAATTTTAAAAAGCATACGGTAGACGTGTAGGATATAAGTTAACTTAGAATTAGCGACTTTTGCAACTTTGTACTTCCTACTGTGTAAATGACGACGGCTGCTTTCATCCTTTTCATCACGGTATGTTTCTTCTCTGTGGGAGAGAAGAAATCTTCTGCAACCTTCTCTCTGCTTTTCTTGGGTTTAGTAATTTGTTTATTGTCTTATTGATACGTGTTTTGTGGACAGGAAAAAGGTAATCCACTACTCCGTAGTAGATAATTTAGTGCATGAGTATTCTAATAATTTTTTAGTTTCTTTGTAGTTAGTGGAGCTGTGGATGAATATTATTGGATGAAAAAAGAAAGAATATTATTGATCCCTCTTTGTTTTTTTGAAAGGATTGATCCCTCTTTGTTATTTAAATACATAGCGGAAGAATATATATAAATATAATAATAATGATAATAATACGTAGTGGATTGTTGTGACTCACGCAGTGGATGCAAAATATTATTACTCGGCAGTATATTATTTTTATTATGTTGTTTGTACACACTTTATTATCATGTCTACAAGACAACAACAACCAAGCATTAATCTCAAAAGATTTTGAAGTCGGCTAACAAGAATCGATTATCTTAATCAAAAGGAAAATAGAAAAAATAAAAATATAATTTATGATAAAAAGACAATATAAAAAGAAATGAATATACATAAAAAAGATAGAATAAAGAGGATAAATTGGACTTTGCACCCCACTTCTAAAAATCTTTGTTTTTGCACCCCAACCCCATGTGCAAAGACAAAAATGCCCTCCATTAACAATTATGTTGGCCTTTAACATAAATCTGATCGAGGGCATTTTTGTCTTTTCATATGGGGTTGGGGTGCAAAAACAAAGTTTTTTAAAAACGGGGTGCAAAGTCAAATTCGAACAATAATATGGGGTGCAAACTCAAATTACCCCTATATATATATAAATAAATATATATTGGAAAAATGAAATAAATCATGTCTCCGGAAAATAAATCAGACCCAGCGTGGTGACACGGGGAAGAAATAAATAGACCAGGGTTACATTGGAAATCGTACAATTACCTTAAATGCAACTATTATTGTGGGGTTTGTGGTCAAGAAACTACTGGATTATTCATTCTTTTACTTTAGTATTTAGTATTAATTACATTATTTGTATTTCTTCTATATAAATTTGTGTAAAACTTGAGGCTTACGCCTCATTGCGCAATGAGGCTCACGCAATAGGCAATGCTTAGAAACCGCCTCAAACACGCAATACGCAATTTCGAACCTTGGCCTGTATTCTCCTTGATGACACCTCTAGTCTTTCTTTTGTTATTGGCCTGCAACATACTTATTGGTTTAACTAGTAATTTTCAGTAAAGACAATGATTGCATATTATATCACTCCATTGATCTCTGTTAATTGGGTTCTCCAAGAGTGACAAAATATTTAATGGAAATTGAGTTTAAGAATAGTTGTTGCAGGTTGCACGTGTAGGAACGATCTTTTTTTAACATGTGGAATTGTGCTCTATGTTATCTAATCTCTGAGTACTCGCTACTGGGGGTAGGGCCTTACCAATTAGTACTCTGACTCGCACTATTCCATTTTTCCGACTACCTTGTCTAGTACGCGGCAATTTCTCTACTCGATGACAAGGTTGACTCGCAGAGTTACTCAGTAGCTAGTAAATTGATTTTTTGGGATTAGATATGAAGATTTTAAACTAAATCAGGATAACAGGAATTCATGAATAATTAGTAGGTATTTTGGAAATTGGAAAAATAAAATTACAAAGTCAGTCTAGGTTCGGGGACATTAAGGATGAAGAAGAAAGTGACAAACACTGAGGTCAATGAAGATTAGTTTTGGACAAAAGTTCAGAATTAAGTATTATTAGGTGATTGATTTTATTGGAAGTTTGAATGTTTATGATTGTTGGGATTTCTTACTACTTCACTTTAGGATGATTATTATTTTATTCATATTTAAGAACTATAAGAATAATATGTAATATATTACTTGATTTTTTAGGAATTTATGTATTTAAAATTTATTAATGTTTAAGTATTTATCCCACATCAGAAAGCTATAAAACAATAAAACACTATATAAGACTTTTGCCTACTCCTCCTATGAGATTGACCTTTTAGGATAGAACCCTGGGTCTTAACACGGTATCAGAGCCAAGTCCGGTTGTGATTTGAATGCTTGTGTAGCACCCATGATTAAGGGTAGTTTGTTAAGGGTCTGTTTGGTCCATTTATATACTACGATATTGTCCTACCCGGTTCGGTTTGAGGGAGTGTGTTAAAGCATTTGTCACACACCAGAAAGTGATAAGACAATAAAACACTATATAAGACTTTGGACTACTTCTCCTATCATGTTGACCTTTTAGTATGGTACTCCGAGTCTTAACATGGTATCAGGACCAAGTCTGGTTGTGGTTTGGTTGCTTGTTTAGCTAAGAGTATCTTGTCAAGGTTCTGTTTGGCCCATTTATACACCTAGATATTGTCTAGCCTGGGTTTTGGCTGAGAGGGCTTGTTAAAGTATTTGTCCCACATCGGAAAACTATAAAATAATAAAACACTATATAAGGCTTTGAGCTCCTCCTTCTATCAGGGTTGACCTTTTAGAATGAAATCCTGGGTCTTAACAATTGATAAAAGGCTGAATAATAACAAAGTTGTCCCAATAATCGACCCTACTTAGTAGGACCTTGACTGAGTTGCCACCGAGTACCGATTTAACAACTTAGATAGTGCTAGTTGTTATTTTCTCATCATTTCTGAAGCTCCTCTGTTGATTTTTTAGGGTGCTACTGCACAAGTATGTAGTAACTAGTAATACTATGTCTATGTGTTTAGGGGTCCAATGTATGGTTACAAAGGCAAAGTGGTTCTTGCATTTGAGGAGAACGGTTCATCAAAGATAGGAGTTAGATTTGATCGGTCAATTCCAGAAGGGAATGATCTCGGTGGTCTTTGTGAGGAGGATCATGGCTTCTTTTGTGCAGGTACAGTTATCATTTACGTGCTAAGATTGACCTCATGTATTTTTCTTTTTTAGTTTGTACTTAGTATTACTATCAGCGTTGTTGATGCACTTCTTTTATTTTCTGAAGCGGATTTGCTTCGCCTTGATAGTTTTGCTGTGGATGACATTGATAAACTTGCCATTAATGAGCTTTTTGAGGTACGCACAAGTTTTCTTAGTTCTTCATCATAGCAGATAATATCTGCCATATTTCTTGTGTTAGAAAAGGTCGTCCATTGATAATGACACAATGTGCGACTGCCTGCAGGTTGTCTCCAATGAAAGTAAAGATGGTCCACTGGTCGTGTTTATCAAAGACATAGAGAAGTGGGTGGTAGGAAATTCTGATACATGTACATCCCTGAAGGCTAAACTTGATAGCTTTCCTGATAATGTCGTTGTGATAGCATCCCATACTCAGCCAGACAACCAAAAGGAGAAGGTACCTAGGTGTAATGTGTTATTGTATTATAATATACGTAGTAATACTCCGTATGTTATGATTATGTATTTGGTTTAGTTAATTTGAATTTATTATTGCCAGTCTCATCCTGGTGGACTGCTGTTTACAAAGCTGGGAAGCAACCAAACAGCATTACTTGATCTTGCCTTGCCGGTATGATTTTTTTCTTTTGGGTGAGGTGGGGCGTTTCAATGGGGGTGCATTCATTTGCTTCTCCTTCAATTTTTACTGTTTTATATTTGGAAGAGCATGAAAAATAATGCTCTTATTGCCTGTGCTGCACTGCTGTGCACATATTTAATTTCAAGTGTTAGTACAAATTTGATCACCATTCACCACTTGGGAATTTTGTTGATTTCATATGAGATGAAAGTAACATCATCAATGATATTTCTTGATTTCCCCCCTCTGTATCGTAGGACATTGGGAGATTGCATGAAAAAAACAAAGAGACATCAAAGACTGTGAAGCAGCTCACACGTCTATTTCCAAACAAAGTGACCATTCAGATCCCTCAGGTAAATATCTGTTTCATGTCTTCCTCTGGTTGACATCAACTTTGGACTTGTTTAGGAATCTGTATATACTTTTTCGTTTGGAAGGATGAGAAACTACTCCTGGACTGGAAGCAACAGTTGGATCGGGATGTTGAGACTCTGAAGTCGCAAATTAATCGTGCTAACATTTTCAATGTACGTCTTTACTTTCTGCTGGAATTCAAAAATTCTTACTTCACACAAAGATATGAATCAGTACACCAAGTTTCGCTGTCACTTCCGGAATCTTGAGGCTGAGTCTAATTATTTGAAATACGTAACATTTGAAAGAAGACTATTTAGGATGTCGTGTTAGTTGTTTCCTTTCAGAGAAGTGCATTTCTAGAATAAAGTGGACTAATTAAATTACAGAGGAATATGACTCCATTTATGAGAAATTAATCATATTGAAGGCAAAGAACTTAGAGTAGTGCGGTAGTGCCAATTAACGAATGTATTCAAAATTTGAAATATTTTGAATAGTATTGGAATGGGGAAAAGGTACAAATATACCCCTGTAGTATGGGCGTGAGAACAAATATACTTATGTTCTATTTTTTGGAACAAATATACCCCCGAAGTATATGTGAAAGTGCATATATACCCTTGAACTTGTTAAAAGGTACAAATGTACCCCTCATATTCTTATAAAGGAGCAAATATACCCTTATTGACTTTAAATTGATAAAATAAATTTCAAAAAACACCAATTCTCCCTTTTATTGTTTGTATATCACATTTAAATATTGTTAGTATAAAATGTTATTCCAAAACTTTACTATATATTTAAGATTCTTTCTAAAAAAGTGTTAACATATGTGTTTCAATATTAAAAAATGCATTCTTTGCACTATAAAATTAAATATTTTGTATGATGATAAATAGTTCAAGATTACAAAATAGTGAATTTAATTTTATTATGGTTAAACAAAATCAAAGAATGTTATTTCAAAAAATACAACAATGTGTTCAAAATTTCATAACAAGACTAACATTAATATTTATGAATTTGAAGTGCTTCATTTACAACGGAAAAGTAATAATTTTGAAATTTAAAATTAAAGAGTTAATATTTTAACATAATAAATCTTTAATTTTAAATTTCGAATTTATATTTTATTTTTGGCGTTTTTTGAAATTTATTTTATCTATTTAAAGTCAATAGGGGTAAATTTGTTTCTTTATAAGAACAACCGGGGTATTTTTGCACTTTTTAAAAGTTCAGGGGTTTATATGCACTTCAACATATACTTCAGGGGTATATTGCTTCCGAAAAATAGAAGAAGGTTATATTTGTTCTCCCACCCATAGTACAGGGATATATTTGTATCTTCTTCCTATTGGAATGTATAGTGTATACATACTTGATAAATGTGCTCACACACCATGTATCATATGTAGGCATGGATGTGTGTTTGTGTTTCTGTGATATAACGGTGGATTGTCAAAATCCTGCCATATGGCACTGCCATTACCCACCATTCTTCACTACCTATTTATGGCGGGCCATTATATTTCCACCTCACCATCTGCAACGACCCCTATATTTTATAATTGTACATTTACACACTTGTATAGGTCAATGGTTCAAGTCTTGGGAGTGGCCTCTTGTCAAAATGACAAGGGAAGTCTTGCTCCTTATACACCCTTGTGGTGGGACCCTTCCCGTGACTTTCCTTATACATTTGCACAGTTATCGTGTACTTGTGTTCTATAATTTTGAAAAAACATGTTGTCCGGTCAACATATCATGGCCTATTTTACACTTAGAGTTTATAATATCTCTTTAAATTTTCAGGTTTTCAACCGAATTGGGATTGAGTGTTCTGACCTTGAAACATTACATATTAAAGATCAAGCACTAACAACTGAAGGTAAGTACTTTATCTGAATGAAAATTCTGAGGTCCTACCATCTTAGATGAGTTTTTCAGGATTTACGCTTTTGACACTTCATTTGTTTGCTAAATGTGATAGATGTGGAAAAAATTATTGGCTGGGCATTGAGTCATCACTTTATGCAATCTTCTGAACCTTCTGCCAGCAACACCAAACCGGTGATCTCTAGTGACAGGTTAATTACTGTCTTTCCTTTTACCTTCAATAAGCTTAAGATGAAATTGACATATGAAAATAAATATCTGAATAAAACCTTTTTCGTTTTGTTTCAGTTTAAGATATGGGCTAGGCATCTTGCAGGGAGTTCAAGATGACTCTAAGAGTTCAAGAAACTCTCTTAAGGTGATGATTGCTTCTTTGATGTGTAACCTTAGTGTTTTTAATAACTCTTCTCAGTCAGTTTTCTGCTGCTTGTACATTTTTTGATGGCTCAACACAAATATGGAATCTTCAGGATGTGGTCACTGAAAACGACTTCGAGAAACGACTACTTGCAGATGTTATTCCATCCAGCGATATTGGAGTTACTTTCGATGACATCGGGGCCCTAGAAAATGTGAAGGATACTCTGAAAGAGTTGGTGATGTTACCTCTACAAAGACCAGAACTGTTTTGTAAAGGACAACTTACCAAGGTAATAAATCTACTACTTCTGTCCTTTAATCATTATCATTTTAGTGAAGAAAATTTTATCATTTTATGGTCTCAAATAAGTGTGACATTTAAATAGCAAGAGAACGTTAGGTGCCTGTTGTAAAAAATTGCCTCTGCATTATTGAAGGGTTTCTACTCATATTATACCGTTAACTTGTTTTTTAGAAAACATTAAAACAACATTACCCTAGTGCCGCAAAGGCTCCCACCTACGATGGAGTATGGGGGGTCGGATGTACGCAGCCTTACCCCTGTACTAAAGCACAGAGAGATTGTTTCCGGATGACCCATGATGGAAACACGTCGAAAATTGCATAGACTGACTGCTGCTTCATAACAAAGAAGCGCACAGTTTAGTGAGCTATTTTGCTTTACTCCATCATATTCCCAAAACAAAAAATAGTGAGTCTTTGGCTCCATTGGAAATGATGGAGATTTTTAGAAAACATTATTGGTTTTATTTGTCTATGAAAAGTAAAAACCTTTAACGATAGTTGTTGCGGAGTACAAGGAGTACTTCTCTGTTTACCCCCCGTTAGGTGATCAATCATCAACATGACATTAACTTCTCTACAATTTACTTTTGCAGCCTTGCAAGGGGATATTACTTTTTGGCCCCCCAGGTACCGGTAAAACAATGCTTGCAAAAGCAGTTGCAACTGAGGCTGGTGCAAACTTTATTAACATATCAATGTCAAGTATTACCTCAAAGGTATCTATTGAATTTCAGTTCCCTGCTTAATTAAAATACTTTTTCATTGTCTCTGTAATATTAACTTTTTTTGTTACCTTGATTGCAGTGGTTTGGTGAGGGCGAGAAATACGTCAAAGCAGTTTTCACTTTAGCCAGTAAAATAGCTCCCAGTGTTGTTTTTGTGGATGAGGTTGGTAGTACTTGTTTAAATGATCAATTTCCTAGCTTGCATGTTTCCAACTAAGAATAGTCTTTACCAGTACATCTTTGCTTTAAAAAAATTAAGATCATTTTGGTCAATGCTGAAATGACTGAAACTTAGGTGTATGGTAATGGTAGTTAGTGGACTGAAAAAGCTGATCACTATGCTATAACTTATAACTTGAAAGGGCATGCCGTAGCATTCATCAATATGAATAAGAAGGTTGAACTCTTAGCTTAATTAATCATCCCAGACCGTAGCCTGGACTCTATACCTTATCACACCTACTGTTTGAATCTTTATACATGTTATAGTAAAGCATGTTTTGTAAATCTATAAAAATTCAAAAAATAGTGGGTTGTTTGACTTGTTTCTCTGCAGTTCCTAATTAGTTTCTCAAAATTTTCCCCAGGTAGACAGCATGTTAGGGAGGCGAGAAAATCCTGGAGAGCATGAAGCAATGCGCAAAATGAAGAATGAGTTCATGATGAATTGGGATGGTTTGCGTACAAAGGATACGGAACGAGTCATTGTACTAGCTGCAACAAACAGACCCTTTGACCTTGATGAGGCAGTTATTAGGAGGCTTCCTCGAAGGTGAGCTAACAGACATATCTTCCCCCCTTTTGTTTAATGAGTGGCGATAAAAAGTAACATTCAACTTGGTTCACTTGTTTTTTTTTGCAGGCTGATGGTCAACTTGCCAGATGCTCAAAATAGAGAAAAGATTTTAAGAGTGATATTGGCCAAAGAAGAGTTGAAACCTGATTTCGACTTCGAAGCAATTGCCAAAATGACCGAAGGATATTCAGGGAGTGATTTAAAGGTTGGGCACTAAGACTTCATTTTAGCTCACATGTTTGTGAGTTTCACTTCCTTTAGGCGATAATCTAATATGACACTTCTCTTCTGCAGAATTTGTGTGTTACTGCAGCGCACTGTCCTATAAGGGAAATTCTCAAGAAAGAAAAGGAGGTTAGTGTCCTTGGCCCCATCAATTTATGTGTGTTGGTGCAATCATCATTAGGCTCCATTTGATTGATGATGAAGTTTTCTTCAAAAGGTTTTTTGGACTTTCCTTTGTTTGGGGTTTTTGAAAGACTTTTTCTCAAGTCTTTTTTTTTGGAATGACATTGTGTTATGAAAAAATGGATTAGTTGTTCTCGAGTTAAACAATATAATATGCTCTTGAATTAATTTATCATTTTTTTATCTTTTTTTTCTCCGATTTCATATGTCGATTCATGTTAGTTGACCCCAAACTCTTTTGAGACTAAGACATGGATGTTGTTGCAAACAATATAAGATACTATAAACAACTTAATTTCTAAGAAAGTATTTGTAATAAATGTTGAAGATGTTGTTTTGTGTATATAAGCTTTCTCAGGTAGTTGTGCTATAAGATTTTCCAAATATGGGTATGCATTTGATATCATTTCATCACTAATTTACTTTTACATGTCTCTAGGAGAAGGCCATGGCTATGGCAGAGAACAAACCATTACCTACATTGCACAACAGTTCTCATATTCGCGGCCTTAGCTTGGATGATTTCAAATTTGCGCATCAACAGGTCCACCATCTGAATTCGAGCCTCTAAACATCCCTCTTGTTTTTATTAATATACATCTTTATTTCGTTAGTAGAGAGTAAAACGTGATAAACTATAGAGAAACACATAATTCAACTAAAAGTATGCAGAGTAGTAATATGCTAAATGGCAGGTTTGCGCGAGCGTGTCATCGGAGTCTACAAATATGAATGAGCTGGTCCAGTGGAATGAACTGTATGGAGAAGGTGGGTCGAGGAAGACAAAGTCTCTAAGCTACTTCATGTAGATGAATTTGGAGGAGGATAACACAAATGTATAGCCTTTTGTTGTAGATTCAATTTTTGATTTATAGGTAGTCAGATTGAAGATCTGTTCAAGGGGGAGTGAGCCTTAGCATGGATATTCCATCTCAGGTCCCTTTATGTTCAGAATTTCTTACTTCAGCCACTCGTGTACCATATTTTAATTTATTTTAAATAAACTATATGTTTGTTTTGACTTTTTATATTAAATATACTGTGAACAATGTATACCAATTTAACAAGCCCATCCATCCGGGCATTTTGAGTCACCATGTGATAATGTGATATCAAGTTAAAGGAAAAAAACTGAATTGAAATAAACTAATCCGCACAAGTGCTTAGTAATTGGTTCATAATAATGCACTTAAAAAATTATTTAAATACAACAAAATGTGATCAATGATCTCTGAAGTTTATTTAAACGAATTGCAATAAGCTTTCTTGTAAAATTCAGCGTTTTTGGTACTAGGAAATGAAATTCATTGGAGTAGTCGCTTTTTACTATCTGACATTCTGATGAGGCGAGTTTGGTTTACTACGGACTAGGAGTATCTATTATAATTGATAGTACTATCGTCATTTTTAATACTCTATCTCAGTTTTTTTTTTAAATAGCTATCTTCAAAAATATATGTTAGATAATCAAATCTAATGCACAAGACTCATTATTATTTATTGCATTGGATCACATTCTAGTTTGATCCAAATTACATACACACATGTTGTTACGGTAATAATGAAACATTCCGTGCGAATGTATGGTTGATTGGTTGACCTTGGTTCACATATCCATTGTGAGTAGTGCAAATTTGGTGTCATAGTTTTTTTTTTATTTGTTTACATTTTTTACAAAAAACATCATCACATTTTTACATTCTAATTTCATCAATTCTCACATTATCGCATTCTTATTTGATCTAAATTCCATATTTATATGCATGCAATCTTTTCAAATATGGAGTACTTATATACGTAGGAATGGACTCGGGCCGGGCCAACCAGCCCGGAACCGGACCGGCCCGCTACTGTGCGGGCCCGGAACGGCCCGCTACTGTGCGGGCCCGGACCGGCCCGGTGAACCGGTTCGGGCCTCCCGGCCCGGTGGTATAGCGGTCCGGGCCCGGGCCTCCGGTTTAGTGAACCGGCCCGGTGGTATAGCGGTCCGGGCCTCCAGTTTAGTGAACCGGTCCGACCGGGCCGGAATTTAATTTTTTTTTTTTGGATTTTTTTTTAAGTTTTGGGTTGGATTAGGTATTTTGGGCCATTTGAGGTGGTTTGGGGTGGAGAGGGAGGGGTAGGGGGTTAAATAAGAGAAGAAGAAAAAATTAAAAAATTAAAAATCCGGGTGGCCCGGAACCGCCCACCAGCCCGGAACTGGACCGGCCCGCTACTGTGCGGGCCCGGACCGGCCCGGTGAACCGGTTCGTGCCCGGTTCGGGCCTCCCGGCCCGGTGGTATAGCGGTCCGGGCCCGGGCCTCCAGTTTAGTGAACCGGCCCGACTGGGCCGGGCCCGGTTCGGACCGGAATTTTCTTTTTTTGGATTTTTTTTAAGTTTTGGGTTGGATTAGGTATTTTGGGCCATTTGAGGTGGTTTGGGGTGGAGAGGGAGCAGGGCCGGTCCCGAAGAAATGTAGACCCTGTGCGAGAATAAAATTTGGGCCTTTTTTCAAGTTGCAACACAAGCAAAATGTCTTAAAATACAACTTACGAATAAATGTGATGATAAAAATAGTCATTAATAACTTACAATTTATTTAAAAATGGACATTCTTTAAACATATTTAGATTTACGCAGGGGGATTTTGGGCTGGGGCGTAATGCTAATTTTTTTTTTGGGCCCTTCAAAAATCCGGGCCCTGTGCGGTCGCACTGGGCAGACATGCCCTGGGCCGGCCCTGAGAGGGAGGGGTAGGGGGTGGCCCGGAACTGCCCACCACCGGTTCGGGCTCGGGCCTCATTTTTCTGAACCGAGGCCCGGCCGGGCCCAGGCCCGAACCGGAACCAGTCCACCCCAATATATAGTGGAAATTACCCGATGGATCAACTTTCGGCTCTGCTATTTCATTTATAACCCATGCCATTATTTTTTTCATCTTTAGACTTTTACCTTTTCATTAGTAACTTCATTATTTCACAAATAGTTCCTCGGTTAGCATTAAACCCAAGCCTCCGTCTCTAGATCGTAGATTTCAATCTCCCCCCGTCTTCTCGCTCTAAACCTCCGTCCAGCCTCCAAATGGCTCCGCCGAACCAGTCTTCTCTTGTTCTCCACTCGATCCTCTCCACCGCAGTACCACTCTCATATAGTTGTGGAGTGCGATCCAAACCAATCGCGATAACCCACTCGCGCCGCCACCGTCGAAACCCTCCCTTTCTGACGATTCTTCGATTGACATATCCATGAAGCTGTTCACATGGGTAATTTTAAATCTATTATCTTCTGTGTCCGAAATTTGTTCATACGATATGTCTTACGAGTGTGTTCTTCTCGAATTGATATTGATGCTGAATCACATCAGCCCCAAAAAATATATTGCATGTCGTGACATTGATTTCTGTTACTAGACTTCTAAACGGACTTCTAAATATATATCGTTAATTGAAACTTAGTGCATCCTCTAATTTGTGTAGCTAACACTTCTCTTCTTATTACTTTGAGAAAAATATTTTTGAGGCTTCAAAATTTCCCTTGTGATTCGATGGGAAAATTACTGGAGTGGCAAGTAAAGTGATTTACCGTTGTTTAGGAGTTTTTAGTTGATAAGTGTTAAATCGTGTGCTGAATATTCAATGTGAGGCTATGATCTGTCTTTTAATTCCTTCGTTTGAGCTTTGATCCCAACTAGGCTTCACATTGCCAAAAATCGGATATCGTATTGACTTATTTGTGTATTTTTTGATAAACTAAAGTTTTGTAATCGCTAGTATATGTTTCTCTAATCTTGCATTTTGTTTTGGACTGCAGTCTTCTATTTTCATCTCTTTATTTTGGCATGTTTCCCTAATTTTATCTTCTTGTTTACTTCTTCTTAGTTTACTGAGATAAAATAGTGTTGTAGCGTTTCCATGAGTAACATTTCCAGAGTAACTAGAGAAATGACTTATTGTGTGCTGCTAAGTGTTTGTTCATCCATGAAATTTCTCAAGAGTTGCAATGACTGATGATAGAGATCAAGGTTTATGCTATCCACATTTCTTCCTAGTCTTGCTTTGACGATCGCCTCATTACTGGGTCCAATATGCAGCTCTCCAATGAACTGTCCGATCGAAACAAGACGGATATTAACATTCAAGTGATGTGTGTCTATCTGTAAGGAGGCATTCCCATCAACAACTAATGCACAGGCTGTTTGGACATCATAATCTTGTAGCTTCCTAGTCACTCTGAGTGAGGCCCCTTTCTTAACAAATAGCGAAGAGGGATTTGGCTCTTTTATCATTACCAGCGCACCAGCTTTGATCGCAGATGCCGCCATTCTTCAATAATTAAAACTGAGAAGCAAAGCTACCTGCCACTTTACCAGCCTCCCTCCCCCCTATCGAGTTACAACTATTACTTGATCTACGTGATCGAACATGTTTTTACATGAAGATGGCCAACGTGAGAAGATAGATGATGAAGAAATGAGAGACAAACCTCATGAATTGTGTGTACAGATACAACATTAACCGAAGTGGAAGAGTCAAGTCAAATGTTATCAAGCTTATCATAGATAAATGTAGTAGATTGAAATATACATTTTTTGTAATACTTTCATTCGTTGTTTTTGTTGCTTTTTGTTTTTGTGCATTTGTTATTCTTTGTTGCATCCTGTTGCTCGTTGTTGCTCATTGTTGCATCTTGTTGCTTGTTATTACACCTTGTTGCTTTTTGTTGCATCCGGTCGTTTTTGCTCATTGTTGCATCTTGTTGTTCATTGTTGCTCGTTGTTGCATCTTGTTGCTCTGTGTTATTTATAGTTGATTTTAAATATTTATTTAGTTTTATATTTATATCCACTACATCTTCAGTTAAAAAACTCATAATTACATTTACTATAAACACCTAAATAATAAATTTGAATTTTTGTATATAAACATCCACATGAAATCCGAAGAAACAATAAAAAACAAAAAAAATCAAAGTTATCAACAAAATGAAACACAAAGAAACTCAAAGAATGATATGTAACAACTACGAGTAATTATTATTAAATTGTGTTACTACTTTTATAATATTAAATTACAAATTTATATATTTTTTCAAAATTTACGATTATAATTTTTTATATTTTCGTATTCTGGAAATGTTTATTTGCAGCTTTATTTAATTTACATGAATTTTAGTTATTTTTAATTTTTTTTACTCATAAAAGTTTAATTTTATTTTTGCATGTTTTTTATATATTTATTTGATTTTTTGTATTTATTTGAATTTTTATGATTTTACTTTATATATATATCAATTTTAAAAAATATTACTCTTTCAAAAAGATTTATAATTACTGTTCATATTTTTAAATGGTTCCAAAATATTTGTTTTTTATTTTTCAATTTTTTCATATTCTTTTTCAATTTATAAGTTTTTAATTTTTGTAGTTTTTTATTCTTATAATTATTACCTGTTTTATCTTTTTAGAGTTGCAAGTTCTCTCTAGAGTATATATATTCGTTTTCAGTTTCTTTGATTTAACTTTTTTTTATGGTTCTTTGATTGAGCTTAGAATCCTTTTTTATTTTTTTCTCTCTTAATGTACTAAAATTATGAAATTTCGCAAGTGAAATTATAGAGCATAACACGGGCATGGATTTCAAATCTTCCAATCGGTTCCGTTACTTAACGAGCAGGCAAGGTTCCGTTATGGTCCTGGTCTATTTTTGAAAAGGAAATCCTTATAGTCTATTTTTGAAAGAAATTTTGGAAAGTGAAAAAAGTGATATTACTTTTACTTTTTAATCCATTTGCGAAAAATTCCCCAATATATACGTACTATAACGGAGTACAAAAGACAATTCACTATAAAGGTGTGGTAAGAGGGAGCGCAGCTTGCCCACTATTGAACTAAGGTCGGATTTGTGCACACCTATAAACCATAAGTTTGCCCACCATCGAGGAGACAAATCCATCATATGGACTTGAGCA
The DNA here is from genome assembly GCA_945859915.1 of Cuscuta epithymum. Classification (NCBI taxonomy): domain Eukaryota; kingdom Viridiplantae; phylum Streptophyta; class Magnoliopsida; order Solanales; family Convolvulaceae; genus Cuscuta; species Cuscuta epithymum. The sequence goes on along the minus strand of CAMAPF010000972.1, from coordinate 2,572,089 downwards.
CACCTCTTTTAAGTTTATTCATTTATATATAATTCCATGTCTAGTACAATGAGATGTTTTTTTGTGTCCGGCCCGTTTGGTAACTGAAATTGACTGATTCGGCTGAAGTTTATGAAATTCTGGCTGAAGTGGCTGTATTGACCGATTCTGTTAATTTATGAAAAAATTATATTTAAAATATATTTTATTAATAATATGAAGAAAAAAATTATATGAAAAATAGCTAAAATAATCATCTACAGTAATTTCAGCTATGGATGGACTCGGTTCGGCCCGGGCCCTGTCCGGGCCTAGGCCCGGTCGGGCCTCCGGTCCTGGATTGGAGGGTCTGGAACTGGCCCTTGTAACCCCTGGGTCCGGGCCGGGCCGGGCCTCGAGTATATATATATATGTGTATATATATATATACACACACACACACATATATATACATATATATATATATATAGGGTGCGGTTCCAGTGAGAACGATGCTTAACGTGAGAACGTGAGAACACTCACAATTAACCCAGCGTGATACACAATTGAGCCCGTCAGGTGCACATTTGGGTTTAGCTCAAAATAAGCCTATATAAATAATGACGGTGGCATTTTAGTAAATACTGTGCCGAACGCGAAAATGTGCATTGGGCGAGCCTCATTGTGCATCACATTTGGGTAAATGTGGTGTTCTCACGTTCTCACGTTAAGGGTTGTTCTCATTTGATCCTAAATCTATATATATATATATATATATATATATATATATATAGATTTAGGTTCAAGTGAGAAAATAATCTTAGGAGAGAAATGAGAAAGAATTCCCACCATTAGATCAAACCACTTACCAAGATAATCATAGGCTAACCGTGAGGACTGTTTTGTGATTTCACTTTGGACACTTTTTTAAACGGCATCTAAAAGTTGTTTCTCCTACTTTTTTGTTGCTCTTCATTTAATGCTTTCCTTAATTGTGAGAGAGTATGTATATTAATACTACGTATACTCCTAGCAATTTCTATTATCTAGAGTATTAATTTATTATTTCATAATTTATATTTTATTCATAGGCATAATAATTTAAATAAAAAATAATTTAGCGATACATTTTTATGTATGGGAGTAAAATTAATAACGGAACATTAGTTTTTCTTTTATCTGCTGCTTTTTGGACAATTTTTCATTCACCCATTTTTATTTGCATTATAAATATTATGATGGGTAAGTTTTTAATGACAATTTCTATTGCATCGTGTCGAAAAGAATAATGCACTCACTAAGTGAAAATAATGCACTTTATTTTAGAAAAGTGTGATATAATATTGCACTTTTGTTCATATTTATAATGCACATGAGAAAAGTGCATTCATTTTGTAAAAGAGTGCTAATGTAACTCCGATGTTATAGTGCACATTTACATATATTCAAAATGCACAAATTCATTTGTATACATGTGCACAAATTCAAGGATAAAGTGCAAATGATTAATGATATAGAAAGTGTAAATAAGAAGCAGTAAATTATAAATGAATGCAAAGCTATATAAATAATTTTGCACCAACTAAATACCTAAAGTGCATTTACCAAACCTTTAGTAAACTAATTAAGCTAATTTATCATCGTAGCACTATTTAAACATAAATTAAAGAGTTTTTTTAATGGAAAGTAATTTAATGGGCCAAAGTTTTAGGGTGGTAGTTTTAGGGTAGCATTTAATGACTATTATATTTAGTGGGCACGAGTTCTTTTATTTTAATTAGTAATTTACTAACTTGTCCACACCATTAATACGGTTAGTAATAGGATTAGAATTGCCATACAAGTTCGATTTAATTACAAATTACCATCACTCATTTATGCGTAATCTTGACCATTGATGTTATGTATTTGATGGTTAGATTTTATTCTCATTTCTCTCCTGGAACACCATTCTCACCTGAACCTTCCCCACATATATATATATATATATATATATATATATATATATATATATATATATATATATATATATATATAAATGGTTCTCTAGGAGAGAAGAAAGAATGAAATCCAACCTTCAATTCTCCTAATCGAAGGGTTGAAAAGAATTTTGAAACTGATCTACAAGGCATGACTTACGGATAATAGAGCTTCTATAGAAGGCAACCGTGCAACCAAATATTTATTAGGGGTACAATACGAAAACTTATGTTGGTGCTATCACACACGATCCATCATAATAGGAAATCTTCCTAAAAATTAGGATGATAATCAATACGAGTAACCTCCCTCATAATGAATGAATATCTTTTCTTATTTTTTTTTCTTTCCAAATTTAGGATTCTCTCACTTTTAAATTAGATAATTACTTTTAAATTAGATAAGTACTTTGAAAAAAACTTTTTTCATATGCCCATTATTTTTCGAATTTTGATATATAATATTTCATCAATAGTATATTTGATTTAAAATTATATTTATTGTAATTTAAATGTGCAGTGAAAATATTGTTATGTGCAAAGGTTACAATTTAAAAGTGCATTTTGCCCTAATAAGAATAGTGTGATATTGCAATGTAAATGTTAATTTTATTATAAGAGAAAACATTGTTATGTGCAATGATTATAATTTAAAGTGCATTTTATATTGTGTTATTGAAATGTTTTTAATAAATTAAATTTATTGTGCGTCGAAAGAAATCTAAAGTGCACTCTGTAACGCTAATTAAGTATGTGATTGTCTCATTAGATAAAATAAAATAAACATATTCCATAAATTCAAATAAATTAATATTGAGCTATTTGCGCATTTTAGCAAAAAGTGCATGGACACTACATAATGATTGAGTGTATAATATATTAAACTAATAACTAAAAAGTGCATTATGAATGTATACATAAATGCATTGACATTGGCTATCTTAAAAACATATGTCCTAAAATGCTTCTTTTTTTGATAATGCACTCGGTTGGGTGATATATCAAATGCATTCTTACTCCAAATATCATGCACCATATATTATTTTAATATTTATGTGTATGCACTTATAAGGGATATATGATTCACCTTGTATTTTAATATTTAGGTGCATGCACTTATCATGGATGTATGATGCACCTTAGAATAAACATTCTAAACTTTTTTGCACTTTTGTACATTCCATTATGCACTACACGAAAAGTATTTCATACTTTAAATTTGAGTTTCTACTCTTGTATTTAGATATAATATAAAAATGTGTACTTTTATATTGCACATAGCTTCTAGAAATTTGCACCATAGTCCATCTAGGTACAAAATAGGTGTGCATAATTAAATTTGTAAAAAGCGTAACATTAGTGGCTGGATACAAGTTCAAATTGTAGGTGCACTTGCCTCATGTAAAAGTATAAAATTTAGCTGTGATGCAAATATTGTATATATATATTGACAATACTTATTAATTAGAGCTGTAAAAGCATAATAGACATATTAATGATATTCCCTTATTTCCAAATTTAATTAATTTTGGACAAAATTCAAATATTAAAAGTGCATAGTTAAATTGGTTGAAAGCATATAGGTAAATGATATGGCATTAATAAATAAATAAAAAATCAAAATAAATGCATAAAATATGTTGAAAATTCGACTGTAACTAAGTAAGATTCTAATGCGTCAAAATATGAATTAAGTAAAATAATAATTTAAAAGAGGTAAAGTAACATAATGCATATGAAAGAGAGCAAAAAACTGAAAAAGGAAAGAAAAGTTATACGTATAGTAGCTAGTTGAAGGGTTAAGGGGCAATCAGGCCACTAAGGTCTAGCCTAAAGAGCAAATAAGACACCAAGCTTAATTATGGGGCAAAAAACATACTTTTGGTGATTATTTTATCAAATAAGCCACTCCCTAACACCACTTAACGGCAATCCAAACCTCAACCTATCTCCCCGTTAGTTTTATTAAACTTGGGTTCTAAAATAGTTTATTAAACTTGGGGTATAAAATATAAAATTAGAAAGTGGTAATAACTTTAGCCTATCCAATTTTATTAAGCCACTCCCTACACCACTTTAACTTACGTAACTTACGTATACTAATTCTCAGAAACCCTAAAACACTTGTTATACAATGAAAAGAGATGCAGATGAAGGAGACTAATCATACAGACGAAGGAGACTAATCGTAAAGGTAATCTGATGAGTTTGGAATTTCACTGTTTTGGTTGTGTTTACGAGTTTTTGATTAATAATAGGTAAACAAAGAGAATGGAAAACGTCATCGGTAAAGTTGGTTCCTAGAAGATCATTCAGCCCATCACGTAAGAGTAGTTGTTGGAAACCAGAGATTATTGAGCTAACATGAAGAAATTGGGAAACCTTTATCTCTATGTTTTGTCACTAGTCACTGTGTTCATTCTCTATCGTCTGGAATTTTGGAAATAGATAAAAAGAAGTACAACACATAGCAAGGGACTCCCAATTAAACCATAAATAAATTAAAGAAGGCAAAGAAAACCATGCTTGTGATTCAGGGATAGAGCTGCACAAATCTGCCGCCATTGGAGAAACAAGAAATTATGGCTACAAGCTCTAGAATATCATTTTTGGATAATTTCCTCAAATCAGCTTTTTACACACACAAAAAAAAAAAATTAGCTGTATGTTTATGTATATCACTGCAGCTAAGATAACATAGAGCATAGTTGTTCCTTTTTATTGGAATGGACTGGGATGATCCTATGGTGAGTGCTGCTGTGCCTTGAATCTTGATCTGTGCTTCCTATGCTTTAGGCTATGGATCAATTGCTCGGCCATTAAAACCATTAAAAATGTGTTTTTTTTGTCCCAAAAATTATCTTGGTGTCTTATTTGCTCTTTGAGATATACCTTAGTGGCCTTATTGCCCCTTAACCCGCTAGTTGAATAGATTAGGATGTAATAAATGCAATAAAGGAGACATTGAAATATCTCATTTACCCTTTAGGAAGAAAAACGGCAATTGAAAATAAACTTTGATCCAAAGGCTATAAATCATTCTCATTTCTCTCCTAAGATGTCTTCCTCATTTGAACCTAAATATATATATATATATATATATATATATATAGAGGAATGCTCCTGTCCAGACGTCCGGACAGGAGCCGCCGTCCGGCCGGCGGCGTTTGGCCGCCTTCCCGGTGGAATTTTTTGATGAAATTTTTATGGCATGTTCTCCATCAAGTCTAGTTTCTCCACAAAAAAATTCAGCCAAAAACTCAATCGGGAAGGTCGTCAAATGATTTTTGCAAGTTAACTGGTCCGGAATATGTATTTTCCGGACCAGTTAACTTGCAAAAATCATTTGACGACCTTCCCGATTGAGTTTTTGGCTGAATTTTTTTGTGGATAAACTAGACTTGATGGAGAACATTCCATAAAAATTTCATCAAAAAATTCCACCGGGAAGGCGGCCAAACGCCGCCGGCCGGACGGCGGCTCCTGTCCGGACGTCTGGACAGGATCTTTTCTATATATATATATATATATATATATATATATATATATATATAGGGTTGAGTTCAAATGAAAAGACATCTTAATGTGCAAAATAAGAATAAATCCGGTTCCTTGATCCAACAAAATGAACGGATATCACTTATAAAGTGCATCGCATATTGTGTGGTGCATAGCATACTATTAATTCTAACCCACACGTGCATCACTAATAAAAGGAAGTTAAGGGTAGGTTTGTAATTCACTAATGTCAATTTATTAATGAATCCCTATCATTATGACACCACGTTGCACTTATCATTAAAGAGTTACCATTTTTGACATTTGAAAATTCGTAGATCATTATTGATGGTGAGTTTTTTTTTTGTTGACAGTATCAATGGTGAGTTTTGAAAAACCTTTTTGGATTTTCGAAGAGGAAATAGTGTTTGCACATGTCCTTTCGGTGAAGTGCAATTTGAGATGAATTTAGTGCAGTAGAATATGCTAAAAAAGATAATACAAGATACACAGTAGCAATATTAGTTAAGTAAATATTACTCCGTATATTATAGTAGTATTTAATGCACATTGACGTAGGAGTACTTGCACTATTATTACGTTATTGTGCCATTGAAAAGTAGTGTAAATAATTCGAAAACGAAGCACACTCATAGACGTAAAGCTTTAATTTTTTATTAAAATTTATTAAATACTCCCTCCGTCCCAAATTGTTTTGCAAAGTCAACATTTTTTGGTCAACCAATAATAAAAGTCAAACCTTTTTATTCATAATAAATTCAATTTTTAGTAATTAAAATTTACATATTCATAAACTACATTGAAATCTTTTCAAAGTTGTAAACTCCAAAATGGAATATAATTAAAAATTGACACCCTAATTAAGTGAACAAAACGAATCCGTTTGACCAAGAAAAGTCAAAATTGCAACTCAATTTGGGACAGAGGTAGTAATAATTTAGGACAGATGCACATACGCATAACGATTATGCACTACTGTTATAGTACATATGCACATATTCAAAACCAATTGCATGCACATATATATGTGCATATAGAAGGAATTCCAGTGCATAAATTGGTAGAATATGTGCATAGTAGTAAATAAAGAATCAGTATAGCAAACATAAAATGGTCCGTGTTATTAAAATATTTTAAGCAATCAGATTTGTAAATAATATATTAATTAAAACATAAAGTCACAAACGTAAAGATCATCAATGACCCGTAGCAGGTTTCCAAATTTAACTGCCATCTTCTCTTAAAACCATCGATGCGAGCGGTTACCATAAATAGTTAGAATAATCAAATTCCTTAAATGCCCAAAGAATCTCACGTGAGGAAGAGTGATATCAATGACTAGGATTGATTCTCATTTTTCACATTTAGAGCATCTCCAATGCTAAAACGTTAACGGTGCATACGTGGCATGAGAAATAACCAATTAAAAAATAATAAATACAATATCTCTCTTCTTCTTTCCACGGTCCTATGTGTTTATGGTAAGTTTTTGTCTGCAATGTCAATCACAATGTCTACATCTAGACATTGTGCTTGACATTGCAGAGAAAAACTTACCAAAATGGTGTAAGATCCTTCAAATAAGGAGAGAGATATTGTATTTATTGTTTTTTAATTGGTTATTTTCCATGCCACGTATGCACCGTTAACGTTTTACCATTGGAGATGCTCTTAGAAGTTTTTTTATTTGAACCAAACTCTCTCTCTCTCTCTCTCTCTCTCTCTCTCTCTCTCTATATATATATATATATATATATATATATATATATATATAGAGTGCTCTTCTCATCAGGCCGGCCTGACGGGATGCTCCGTCCGGCCGAGCTCATTTGGGCACCTTCCCGGTAGAATTTTTTGATGAATTTTTTTGAGCATGTTCCCCATCAAGTCTAGTTTGTCCATACCAAATTTCAGCTCAAAATTCGACCGGGAAGACATTCAAATCATTTTTTGAAGTTGACTGCGTCAAAATATACATATAAAACTGCAGTCAACTTCAAAAAATGATTTGAATGCCTTCCCGGTCGAATTTTGAGCTGAAATTTGGTAGGGAAAAACTAGACTTGATGAGGAACATGTTCAAAAAATTTCATCAAAAAATTCTACCCGGGAGCAGCCCGTCAGGCCGGCCTGATGAGAAGAGCACTATATATATATATATATATATATATATATATATATATATATATATATATATATATATATATATATATATATATATATATATATATATATATATATATATATATATATATATATATATATATATATATATATATATATATATATATATATATATATATATATGCCTTTTCCTAATTAACCCCCCCCACACACCCAAACCACCTCAAATGGCCCAAAATACCCAGCCCAAAAACTTAAAAAAAAATTCAAAAAAAAAATCAAATGGCCCGGACTGGGCCCGAACCGGCCGGGCCGGTTCACGTTTTGAGGGGCCCGAGCCCGGACCGGAACCACCTCGGGTCGGGCCTACCCGGACCGGTCCCTGACCGGGCCACCGGGCCGGGCCGGGCCGGAACAGTGGCGGGCCGGGCCGGTTCCGGGTCGGACCACCCGTCCCGAGTCCACCCATAATTTCAGCCAAACCAGAAAAGTAACTTCAGCCCACCTTCATGATTTAGTATTTTTTAAGACTTAATAAGAGGTGCTTAGCTAGGTGGAAGGTTTGAGAGAATTGCTTAGATAAATGGAACCTATAATTGATTTCCATGATTTATCATTTGGTGCTTCCTGTTTGATTATTTAGTTCAGGCTTTCTTAGAGGTCGTTTAGTGAAGAAGGGAACCAAGCTAATCTTGTATGTTTAAGCAATTGATACTCCTTAATTAGCTAGCATACTTGATGTTCGCAACCTAAAAGCATCTTTGATTCATATGGCGTCTTTCTCCTCAAAATCGAGTCACTACGAAGCCAGCTTATACGTAGTAATAGCTAGGTGAAGAGCTAAGTGGTGGGGCCGAAGTTAAAAAAACTCTTTTTCTTATTAAATGATACCGAGTATAACTTTATATTTTTGCTCCAATTTTAAAGTACTAATCACATTTAAAAATATATTTGAAATTTATCTTTGTTGAGGTTTATTCCTTCAACCCTCAGGCCCAACACGTAAGCCCAAAGATTTCGAGTGGAGTGAGTGTATGTATACGTAAATATCTAGCCCAACAACTATCAGATTGATCAGTAAACAGAGCAAATAGCAGGCAATGTAAATAGGTATTATTAACTTCGTAATAACTCCCCTAAGTACAATCTACTTGCTAAAAAAAAAGGCACGTCGGCCGTTCGTCTTACGAGGTAGTGCAGATGCTACAAGTAAGAATGCTATAGCTAGAATGCTGGGAATAAAAGTTGCCAACCCCTTACAATGAAATAAATGCTTCTATTTATACCCGCCAATGGGCGGGTGGCTATGCTGACGTGGAGGCCTGTGGACCGCTGGTGTCCCAACCACCAAATCTTCAGCATTAAATGCACTTCCCGCCAGAATCTAGGTTTCCCGCCTAAATAATGGGGACGTTCGTCCGCCCGGGAAGCGAGCTCGATCGTTCCAAGTGACCCTCAAGAGGTTTCGGCTGTTCGTCTCCTGGCCTTGATGGATTCTCACCATGTGGACTGGATTTCCTCCGATGACTATGGGCTTGCTCAGGAGACGTTCGTCGTCATCCCTGATGGCCCGTGGTCCTGCTCCTTGTCCCTGCGTAGACGTTCATCGCGGTGGGCCGTTGGGCCTAAGAGCCCTCAACACAAGACGTTCGTCCCTCCCCAAGGAACATGGGCCTGCGGGCTAACCTTGTGTTCTAACTGGACGTACGTCTGGTAAAAAGGGGTTAATGGGCCGGACCTCGGCTTGGGCCATTAACCCAACACAAGTCCCCCACTTCTGATGTTCTGAGCATGCGCAAGACATAAGGAAGTATGAAGTCCCTCGAAGTAGACGTTCGTGTCTTGGTACTTGTGTTTATTGCATCCGGTGGAAGCGTACGCTCATGGTCATGGTGCTTAACAGCTGTCGACGGTTCAGGAAACGAGGTGACGGCTGCTGTAGCGGCGGAACATTTTCCGAGGAAATGTCATCATTACGCTTTCGCCCCACGCACGGCGCGTGAGCAGGAATACGCTCCTTGCCACGTGTCAGCCCCTCGTTGGTTCCCCCATCGGTGTTTCTCCTATAAATGCCGGGTTTTCCCTCTGGATTAGGGTTCCCAATTTCTGCTCTCTTGTTATTGAATTTCCGCTGTTCTCCGAGTTCTCTCCCCCGCTTCCGAGTTCAGCTAGTCTCCTCCTTAAGGTAATTTCCCTTCTGCTTCTCTTCTTTGTTCAGACTTCTAGCCGAAATGACTTCGATGGAGATTTCGTCAAGTTCTGATTCTGGTTCATCGGGTTCCTCTTCGGGCTCCTCCTCTGACAATGTGAATGCGCGCTCCCCCGGAAAGACCAGCGTTTCTGGGACTTCTGGTTCGGCCACGACGGTGGGGACCATCCGGGCTGATGGTGAGCCGGAAGACGTTTCCCAAGGTAGTGGGAGCGACGCCGGGGATGGGAATGCTGATGGGGCAGTAGAAGTTATTGACGCGGTCCCCCTGAATGAGCGCCCAGCCGATTATGATTCTGGGGAGGAGGCCGAATCCGGTTCTGACATGGAGGTACATGATCTCGGCATCCCTACGGACATGGAGCGCCACATCTGCCCGATCAGGAGCGCCCTTGACCACGACCAAGTCCTCTCCCGCGTGGCCCTCAACAAGATCCGTACTTTCTTCCCCCCGCCGTTCGTCTGGAGCGTGAGAGGCGCTGAGCATGTGATGAGGAGGCGTCCGGGAATGATCATGCTTCACTTGGATTCCGTTGAGGCCGGGCTGCGGTTTCCACTCCATCCATTCTATGTGGAGTTCTTCAACTGCTTCCAGGTGGCCCCGGCTCAATTCATGCCAAACTCATACCGATTCATATCGGCCTTCCTGGTGCGCTGCAAACTTGCGGGAGCCACCGCCACTCTGGAGCTGTTCCACTACTTCTACCGCATCACTCCCCAGAACTCTGATGGTTATCTGAGCGTGTCCGCACGTCCAGGAAGGAGGCTGTTCAAGAACTACCCTTCGTCGATCCATGACTGGAAGAATCGCTTCTTCTTCCTTCGATACGACGGTCCTCCTCTCCCGGTTCGGTGGAACGGCTACCCCCCGAAGATTGAGTCGCCGGATCTAACCGACGATCTGAGCGGGGATGTGGAGAAGTTGTTGCAGGGCGGCGTCTGCCCCATAGCTGGTTTTCTGACCTTTGAGGCACTCTCCGGGGCAGGCATAGGTACCGCCTGTGTCCCTGGGCTTTTTTCCACCCTTCGACGCTCGTCTCGGGGCACCGGGCGGTCCTGTCCTTCGAGGTGAGTGTCTTATCATATTCTCCGTTTGTCTTTTGACCCTTTATTGTTTACTGCAGGTTCTCCACCAGATAGAGCTCAGATGAATCACACTGAGTGTCTGAAGACAAGGAAGGCCAAGGCGGCCGCTGCTAAAGCCGCAATGGCGAGGGCCAAGAGCGCCCCCTCCTCGGATTCCAACTCTTCGGCTTCTGATGCTGCCCGGCGAACGGCCGAGGGTGAGCAGCACCTAATTGCCACCGTGCTGGCCCAGGGGTCCGGGGCCTCCGCTCTCGAGGCTGCCCTCTCGCCGCTGGTCGTCCCCACGAAGGTGGCTCCTCAGAAGGGGATAGAGAAGGTCCCTGAGAAGAGGCAGAAGAGGGGCCGTGAGGCAGCCTCCACCGGGCCCCTGCTTGAAGACGCCGACTCCTTGCCCTTGAGCCGTCCGGCGGAAGAGCTTTGGAGGGAGATGGCCCTCAAAGCCGGTCTTGAGCTGCCCCGCCGTTCGTCGTCTGAGGCGACCAGCGCTGCCCTGGCAGCCGCTCTTCAGTTAACCCCTCATTACTAGATCCGAATTTACCTTTTCCTTGACGTTCATCTTTTGACCATTGTCTTCCTTTTCCCTTCTGTCATCCAGTCTGGGCTTCTAGTCCTCCAGGCTGAAGCTGCCAGGGAGGCCGACCTGAAAGAGGTCAAGGCCAAGGCCGATGCAGCTGTTGCTGCAGCTCGGGAGGCCGCCCGTCGAGCCGAGGCGGAATCTGCGGCCAAGGAGAAAGAGATCGCCGCCCTGCGGACAGGATCCCGCCAACAGCTGGTCAGCCTTGAGCAAGTTGGCTTCAAGCTTGTCCCGGTGCACCTTGCTGCCAAGGATGCAAGTCCGGAGTGGCTGGTTGATACCTCCGGCTACCGGAACACTGGGGAGTTTATGGACTCTGCCAAGGATTATTGCGCCGGGGTCTTCGCCGACTTGTTTGCTGCAGCTCTGGAGAAGATACTGCCCCGCCAGCGTCTGGCCCGCGGCGTCCGGATCCTTGAGGGTTCTCCTCTGTCCCGCAAGTTCCTGTACGAGGTCGGCGACAACACCTTCTCCGCCGGCTATAATGAAGGGGTTAAGGCCACCCTCCCCATCTTCTCGAGGTTGCAAGGGGCCGACTTCGAGCTGGCTGCGCATACAGACGACGATCTGCTGCTCCGGGCTCTAGGGAAACTGGCGAGGGACCAGCGCCGGGAGGAGGCCAAGGCCAGAGGGGAGGTTCCAGAACCCCCGACCCCGGAGCCCGAAGCTGAAGAGGAGGAGCAGATTCCGGGAGGCAGCCGGCCTGAGTCCCCTTATATGGTGTAAATGTAATTTGTACTTCTTCTTTTTTCTTTTTATTTCGACTTGTAATGCCCAGCCGTTAGAGCTGAAGAATATACACCTTTTTGCCCATAATTGTCTCTACGTTCGTGATTTCTCACTCCTTTATTTTTCTTTTTTCTCTTATCGCCTGTTATGTAGAATCTCCTTCCGTGCCTCGATATACCTCGTTGCAAAATTAAAGTCTGCGAGGACGTTCATTCCTGTCCCTCATTTGTCTTGGGCAACGGCGTCCCCTCTCCAAACCTCCGTACGTACTCAAGTGTGCGGGGGTATTGCTAAAGTTCATCTCCGGGTGTCGACGCTCGGCGCCGATGCTGTCATCCGTATTCTGACAGCGACGTTCAGACCATTACAAATGCGGGCATACCGCCAACCGCCGTCCGTGGCCATCCTTACTGTCGCGAGACGACGTTCGTCGGTGGTTGCCTTATTGGTCAATGGCAAACTCCTCAAGTACGGAGTTATGAACGTACTCCCCAGGACCATCCTTTGATGACGATGTTCATCCGTCGTACGCGTAGACACGGACGTCCATGCTGCACGCGTCCTACCCCAGCTTCGGGGGGAGGCGTTCGTCTGGTCTACATGTTTCCGTGGCACGAAGTATGGAAGGACGGACGTAGTTCGTTGAGGCGTATGCCCCCGTAAGCTGCCGATATTGGGCTCAACCGATGGTCGCAATCTCTAGGCGTTCCGAGTTCCTCGCCGGACGTTCGTGGCCTCGATCCAGCCTCCCTTGCCATGATTATGCGGCGACGGGATCGAGGCACCTTAAATACCGTGGTAGGTACCGGTACCCAGGCGCCACGTGTCCCACTTCGGTTGGCGTGCTTCCGCGGTGCTGCCTATAAGTACCCAGGACCTGTGTGGTTCATTCATACTTCTCCTTACGCTGCACAATTGCCTTCTCTCTCTAGACTTCTCTCAAGCCGTATCGGAACCTCGAACTCCCAAGGTACCGTTCGTTGCCATGTCTTCTGAAAACCACTTCGACGATGGCTGTTCTTCCGGCGATGACTTGGAATATTATGAGCGGGGAATGCCGCCCCGGCCTCCCCGTTATAGCCTCAGCTTCTCGTGCATTCGGCGTCAAGTTCAACGCCTGACGAATGCGGACAAGCGTCTGATCAGCCAATGGTTCTATCCTCCAAGGGCCTACGACGATCGGCGTCTGCACAACCCCATGCGTCATCTGCCCGGCTATGTGGTGGTCCACTTGGATTCGGTGATAGCCGGGCTGAGCTTCCCCCTACATAGCTTCCACTTGGAGCTTTTCAGGGCCCTTGAGATAGTGCCTGCGCAGTTCGTCCCTGTCGCCTATCGGATAATCGCCGGCTTCATCATTAGATGCCACAGCGTCGGTGTGACCCCCACCGTGGACCTGCTGCACCATTTCTTTCGGCTGTCCCCCTTCGGACGCACGGGGTATTTGACCCTGATCGCCCGTCCGTCCATGGTCCTGTTCTCGAACAATGCTGGGAATCCAGACGGCTGGGAAGAGCGCTTCTTCCTGGCCGGAATAGGCTCACCGATGCCATTCTCTGATCGGTGGAATGCTTATCCGGTGAAGACGATTCCGCCGCCCATGACGGACGAGGAGCTCGGATATGCCAAGAGCATAGCCGGACTTGGCATCCAGAACCTCCAGTTGCTGGTGGTCGAGCCTTTTAAAGCTCAGGCTGGGTTAGGTGCGTCCGTTTGTACTTGCATTGTTTTAACATCTCTTCGATGTTATGGTTATGAACGTCTTGGTTCCTTTTGTGCAGGAATTTTCCCATCCACGTCTACCATGGGCCGTGCCAACACTGCTTCGACTGCCGCCGGACGTGAGCACAAGGGTCATGACAAGCTCGGGAAACCGCTCGTCCCCAAGGTCGAATCTCGGGTGACCAGGGCACGGGCAGATGATACTTCGGGGGCCGGCGCCTCCAAGAGGCCGCGTGTTGAGGGCACCTCCTCCAAGGCCATCATCGTGGCCGATGATTCTGACGGGGAGCCTGGAAGTCCCCTCAAGCGGAAGCCCACTTCCCGGACCAATCCCCGTGCTTCTCCTCCGTGGAATTCTGACGTCCGTCGTCTCCGGGATGATGACGCCCCCACTGCCAAAGGTTCTGACGACGCCCGTCCAACCTCGCCCCCAGAAGCCAGTGGGTCTTCTCTTGGCCTGATTGAGTTTTCCGGGGTTGGTCCCCGCAAAGAGTCGATGATGCTCTTCGGTTAGACAGCGTCTTCCATCTGGTGTGGGCTGAATCTCAAGGTTCCGCAGGACTTCGCTGCTCAGGAGGCCCCTGAGGATCTCTTGGAGTGCGGCCAGAGCACCTTGGATAAGGCCGGGCTCTACTTTCACAGGGCTCGGATGGCCTTCGAGCATCAGGGCAGGGAGATGGCCAGGGTGCGGGCCGAATGTGACGCCCTTCTGAGGAATGCAAAAGGCAGGGCTGGGACTCTCCAAGAGAAAGCCGACGCCTATGATAAGCTCGTCCAGGAGAATGCCTCCCAGAGGGAGCTCCTCAGGAGGCAGGAGGCTGAACTTGTGGATCTCCGTAGCCGTATGTGGGCCGTAGAACAAGCCAAGGTGGAGCTCCGCCAGACGGGCGTGGACAACCATGTCCCTATTTATGAGGCCGATGTTGCCAAAATCAAGGAATCTGGATCCATAGCGTTCCAAAGATCCAAGGCTTACACTGGCGCCATTCATACCATGACCATGAAGTTCCTCCCGAGGCTCGTTGGCGAGTTTTTAGCCACCTGCCCTGACGCCTATCTGGATGGGGTTAAGTTGCTTCAGGCCACCCCCACCGGACGGCGTTTTCTTGATGATCTCGCCGACGATACCTACCGCAAGGGTATGGTTGGGCTAATAGCAGAGAATCTCCCGACGTTCGAGCGTCACTTCGGGGCTCCTTTCGATCCGGAGGCGGCTGGCTTTGACGTCCTGATGGCAGATGCCCATGCGGGGGCCCTTGAGCTGCTGAAGGAGCAGGAGGAAGCCGAAGCTAGGGAAAAATCCAAGCAGACTCTTTCCGAGGCTCCAACTCCGGACGTCGATCGGCAGTGATTCTCCGTTCATTACCTCGTACTTGTACAATTTTTTCCCTTATTTGCATTGTACCCTCGCACATTGTAATTTCCCGGCCAATAGTGCCGAAGAATAAAATCACTCTTTGCTCCGTGCTCTTCTGGCAACTTTTTTTTTTTGGAGTCTTTTAGTCTTCGTTCGTCCTTGGTCCTTGGTCCTACCGGTGTCCCTACTTCGAGGCGACGTTCGGTATCCGCAGACATCGCAAGGAGGAACAGGTTTATCTACATCGAGATTCCCCCTTTTTTCGTTCGTCCGTGGTCCTTTCAGTCTTACCGGCATCTCTTGCTTTGAAGAAGACGTTCGGTACCCAAGGAACTCGCAGGGACGAACAGGTTTACCCTCACGGGTTCCCGACTTTGTTATCCCACGTCCATCGATCCATGGTCATTTGTGGGATAAACAGGTTTATCTTGGCAAGCTCCATTGGTTCGTCTAGCCCCCTCCGCGTCTCTACTAATCTCTACATCGAGAGGCGTTCGTCTTCGGCAGTGGGGGAAGATCTGGCACGCCCGGGCAAGATTCCCTTCCGTATAGGAGCTACCCTCCTCTTCTCCCCATCTTTTCTTTTTCTTTTTTTTTTTGAGGGAGGCAATATATATTCTTCGCTCGTCATTGGTCCTTGGTCCTACCGACGTTCCTACTTCGAGGAGACGTTCGGTACCGCAGACACCTCAATGAGGAGCAGGTTTATCTGCATCGAGATTCCCTTGGTGCTTCGTACGTCCCTGGTCCGGGGTTCAGCCGATGCTTCTTGCCTCGAAGAAGCCGATCGGTGGCCGCGAGACTCACAGGGGCGGACAGGTATATCTACATCGAGATTCCCTTCCTTGACGGCCGTCGGCAAGAACAGAAGTGATGAAAAACCGGGGGCCTTATTATTGACGACGTCCGGGCATTTTACATGGGAGTGGGAGTAATACAAGGACAACAGCCTCTAACTATTGATAGAACTTCTTCAGGTGTTCTACGTTCCACATCCCGGCATGGTTCCCCTCCAAGGTATGGAGGAGGAACGTCCCCTGGTTGTATCTTCTGATGACCCGGTAAGGTCCTTCCCAGTTCTTCGCCATTTTGCCACCTTCGAGCGGCTTGCTCTTCTCTCTTTTTCTGAGTACGAGGTCCCCGGCCTTTACTTCGCGGAATTTCATGGCCTTGTTGAAGTATCTCTGTGTGGCCCTGTGATACTCCTCCATGCGACGAGCCGCTAGGTCCCTTCGTTCCTCAATGAAGTGGAGCTCCGCTCGTAGGTTGGCCTCATTGTCCTCCGGCCGGTAATGCTTGGTACGATGTGTAGGTACCAGCACCTCCGTCGACACCTTAGCTTGGAACCCATACGCCAAGGCAAAAGGGGTTTCCCCAGTCGCCGTTCTTGGCGTCGTCCTGTACGTCCACAAGACATAATTCAGCTGCTGCGGCCAGGTGGAGGTGTAGTCTTCCAATTTCTTCTTGATTCCATCCATGATGGTCCGGTTCATGTTCTCCACCAGGCCGTTGGCCTGCGGGTAGGCCACCGAGGCCTTAGAGTGCCTGATGCCCCACTTTGCCAAGTATGCCTCAAACCCTCTGCCGACGAACTGCCGGCCGTTGTCGGTGACGACCTGCTCCGGGATCCCGAATCGGCATATGATGCTCTGCCAGACGAACTTCTGGCATTGGAATTCAGTGATGGAGGCCAATGGTTCGGCCTCCACCCACTTTGTGAAATAATCAATCGCCACAATGACGAATTTCCTTCCTCCAGCGGCCGTCGGCAAAGGGCCCAGCAGATCTATGCCCCACCTTGCAAAAGGTAGTGCGATGGTCATCGGGGTGTAGAAGCTCGCCGGACGTCCAGGGACGGGCGCATACTGTTGGCATACTGCGCACTTCCGAGTGTGGTTGAAGCAATCTTGCTGTATAGTAGGCCAGTAGTAGCCCTGCAGGATGATTTTCCTGGCCAATGTTCGGGGGCCTTGGTGGCTGGAACAGATCCCTTCATGTATCTCTTCGATCACCGCCGCTGCCAGGCTCGGCGGGAGGCACCTGAGGTAGGGTCCGCCGAACGTCTTCTTGTAGAGTTGCTCGTCAATAAGTTCAAAGTTAGGGGCACGCCTCTTTATCCATGCAGCTCTTTCTGCGCTGCCACCCTCGTCGGGCTCGGGGAGTGTTCCATTTCTGAGATAATCTGCTATCTCCTTCGCCCAGTTGGGTTCGGCGATGGAGATAACCTCCACCTGGATGACGTCCGTCGCCGGTGCTGGGAATACTTCCTGCCTGACGAAGCCCCTGATGTGGCTGGGGATGCACGTCGCTGGATCATCAGTCGGGGGATTGCTTAGCTTCGAGAGTATGTCCGCCTCCGCATTCTCCACCCGTGACACCTGCTCCAGGATCACCTGCTCAAATTGCGCGGTCTGCTCCTCCGCCAGCTCCTTATAAACCTTCATTCTCTCCTCCCTGGTTTCTGCAGTGCCGTTCATCTGGGTTACCACCAGCTGGCTGTCCATCCTCACCTTCAGACGAGCTGCTCCGAGGGCTTTCGCGCATTTCAGCCCCGCGATAAGCGCCTCATACTCAGCCTCGTTGTTGGTGACCTTGAACTCAAATTTCATAGAGTAGTAGGCTTTGAAACCCTCGGGGAAGTGATCACCGCCCCTCCGCCACAGCAAAATAAATGCTTCTATTTATACCCGCCAATGGGCGGGTGGCTATGCTGACGTGGAGGCCTGTGGACCGCTGGTGTCCCAACCACCAAATCTTCAGCATTAAATGCACTTCCCGCCAGAATCTAGGTTTCCCGCCTAAATAATGGGGACGTTCGTCCGCCCGGGAAGCGAGCTGGATCGTTCCAAGTGACCCTCAAGAGGTTTCGGTTGTTCGTCTCCTGGCCTTGATGGATTCTCACCATGTGGACTGGATTTCCTCCGATGACTATGGGCTTGCTCAGGAGACGTTCGTCGTCATCCCTGATGGCCCGTGGTCCTGCTCCTTGTCCCTGCGTAGACGTTCGTCGCGGTGGGCCGTTGGGCCTAAGAGCCCTCAACACAAGACGTTCGTCCCTCCCCAAGGAACATGGGCCTGCGGGCTAACCTTGTGTTCTAACTGGACGTACGTCTGGTAAAAAGGGGTTAATGGGCCGGACCTCGGCTTGGGCCATTAACCCAACAATCTTGAATTGATTAATTAAATTCTTTTAGTTAAGGATTTTTCGTATGTAAGGAAGAATTAGAGGCTATTTAGAGCCCGTTTGGTAGCACCAAAATTGACTGTTTTGGCTGATTCTGCTGAAATTTATGAAGTTCTGGCTGAAGTGGCTGCATTGACTGATTCTGCTGATTTAAGAAAAAATTATTTTTAAAATATATTTTATTAATAAAATAGCTAAAATTATATGTAAAAATAGCTAAAATAGTCATTTACAGTAACTTCAACCAATAAATCCAGAAAAGTAACTTCAATCTTACTTTTCTGCTTATTACACAATTCAACGCGCGCAAGCAAAAATTACGGGTTTGGTGAAAAAGGTGACTGATAAGCCTGATAAGCTGAAAAACAGTGTTGCCAAACGACCTCTTATTATTAGAGCTTAATTATGACAATGATGGTTGTGACTCGATTAGTTTTTTTCACATATAAGCTGATAAGAATAGAGTGAGGATAAGGAACATTTTAGAGGATTTTTAAAGAATATTGTTGAAATAAGTTTTGCTTACAAAAATATAATTAAAGTTACTGTGTGTAATGTCATGATCATTCAGTGGCGGTCTGGCACGTGAAATATATACAAACATTCAACTACATTACCGACTATTACATGAGTGACAAGAAATGGAAAACAAAAAATAAAATGTGTTTAAAGTTTTTTGTTTTAGAAACCGCGTAAAAAGATACAAAAGAGGGAAAGGAGAAAAATGGAGAATCATTTCAAATATTTTGACCAGAGTCGATCATATACTTCCTATATGACATTTATTCAAAGCAAATATTATCTGTCTTCTCTTTTAATTGCTTTGGAAAGAAAAGATCGAAAGAGCATTTTTTTCTTAAGCGTAAACTTTATATTATCTTTTTTCGTTTTACTTTCGGTGGGAATTATTTCTTGTTCGAGAAAAAATGTACTAACGTTAAAATATAATTAAAGACACCTACTATCACAAATTCAAAATTCATATGAGTATTAACCAAAGACTTTTACCACACTCCATATTCAACAAGAGATAATTACATAACATGTGACTAATGGATGCAGTGGCGGAGCCAGAAATACGGTCCAGAGGGGTCGAGAATCAACTTTATACAAAATGAAAACGGTGGATCGTTTCCAAACAATGTCCAAGTTGAATATTTTATACTACCCCATCCCCCTAAATTTGGGACAAAGAGGTGTGATGTGGTTTTTTAAAAAAAAGTAGAATTGTGTGGTTGGTATTAAAGTGATAAAGTGTGAATAAAGTAAGAATGAATTCTAACCACTCAAATATTACCAAATATGGTATGAGACAAACTTAATGAGACAGACGAAAAAGGTAAACCGGGACAAAGTTAGAGGGACGGAGGGAGTATATAGTTTAGATAAATAGGCACTCGTAACAATAAGAGACTGTTTTTGCTCTATTTTTGAGTCATGTCACGTAAGTAATGAGTTAATTATACGCTATTTTTAAAATTTGGGGGAAAAAATCAATATTACTCATCAAATTTTGCTGATTTTACGTTTAGATAGTGCTGATTTTGCAGAAGTCATAACTTTTTACTCGTAATGAGTTACGGGGACCATAATATATCAAATCGAAGATATTTCAGAGCTTTATGCTCTCAAACTTTCAGCGGGGTCGACTGACCACCCTGACCCTCCTTGGCTCCGCCCCTGAATGGATGACCATTTATACATATCGTGCATTCGTGCATGAGCTGCTTAATTGAGAGTAGCATAGGCAGAAAAAGTGAAAAAGTATTAGGATGGGCCAATGTAAAGAAATGTTCCTGATAAATATTTTAGACAATTCTTTAACACATATAAACTTAGTGGGATCATTTAGCTAATTCAGAATGCAACACAAATACACAATCAAAACCCGACTACTGTAAAGGATAAGTGCTCATTTTTAGATAAAAATGAAAATAATTACATATATATATAATAATTAAAATAAGGTAGATTATACTGTACCCTTAAGGTACTATACCTTTGTCCACGTGGATCAATCAGAATGATGCAG
The DNA here is from genome assembly GCA_945859915.1 of Cuscuta epithymum. Classification (NCBI taxonomy): domain Eukaryota; kingdom Viridiplantae; phylum Streptophyta; class Magnoliopsida; order Solanales; family Convolvulaceae; genus Cuscuta; species Cuscuta epithymum. The sequence continues at coordinate 2,551,616 of CAMAPF010000972.1, read as the reverse complement.
TTGAATTATTTAAATATAAATTAAAAATGAGATACTGATTTGGACCAATCAAGTGAATGATAGGTACGGTACCCATTTTTTAAATGAGTAGAGAAGTTGTCACCCTAAAATAAATATCTCTGTTTAAATAATAAAAGCAAATGTTAGTTAACCCATGGTCCTTTTACCGCGCGACTTAGGGTCTGTTTGCAACTGCTTTTAAAAAAGCACTTCTTAGCTTTTGACTTTAAAAAATCACTTATTTTCCCAAACACTACAACTTTTATTTTTTTCGAATTCCGCATCAAAAGTGCTTTTACTTTTTCTATTACACAAAAAACACTTATTTTACCAAACACTTCTCACTTTTACTTTTCAAAATCACTTTTTTCTCAAACACTATCAACTTTTATTTAATCACTTCTCCTCATTTCATTAAAAAAAGACACTTTTTTAAAAGCAGAAACTATTGCAAACAGACCTTTAACATTTCATTTTTAACATTTCATTTATAAGAAAGTCTAGCAATTCACTTTGACGGAAAGGGTTCAAACTAAACGTCCCCGTTAACCGGCCTTTTTCCGCAGCGGTGCAAATTTGTTTTACGGTTATCAAACGGAGAGGACCAGTACGTTTCTTCCCCTTTTAATTTCATTCTGCGTCACTTTCTTCCCCTTCTCATCTTCTTCTTCTGCAACAACGAAGTTACGAAGAAGAGGTATTCTATAAAGGTTTAATGTATTGAATGAGTACAAACAATTATACATCAGAGTATTTATACATACATGCTACGTATCGGATAGGAGCATCGTATGTGATAAGATAGTCTAACAAACTACCTAAGTGTGTGTGAAGCTTCGTAACAAATACACGGATATACATTGACTAGTCTAAGTACATGATAATATCAACAATAATTAATAGAATATAATTTATGTATTATTATGCCCCCGCAAGATGGAGGTTCCATCGGAAACTCTCAGCTTGGACCGAAACCGTTCTAATGTTTAACTTGAACATACATGTGTTGTTTCATATATGTTCTTAAAGCAGAGAATTGCATTTCTGGTTTAGCAACACGAAACAAAAGAAAAAAACTAACTACAAAGTAACGAAACAACTCATCCTACAAACCACATTTACTGAGATTTAAATTAGATTACTTTATTTCATTCAAGTGACAATGAATGGATGACCTGTTTCAAACTATAAAAATGTATGAGTCTAGGATCACATAGTCTAATCATTATTTCTTTCTCTGAACTGCATTACAAGTTTTATAATATAACAAGTTCTGGTGGGAAATCAGTTTCTTTTCGGAAGTAAACTTAAAATTGTTCCTTTACTTATTCAAATGTTCCCAAATATTTATTCACAGAAATGCCCAAACGTTTTGAAAAGTCTTCTGTGAATTATCTATAGCAAAGCATGCCTAAAGAAAGAATATAGTTCCTCTAATATTTATTGTGAAATATAGGTTGGAACTAAACATTTCCATAGTTTTTACACCAAAAGGGGTGTACATGCCTTAGTTGTATACTGTCTAAGGCTTAGTTCCTGGTATGTACCCAGTCTCATTAAGTCACAACAATTGCATTGTTTATTTTCTTTTCTTGTGCACAATATTGTGTAGATGAATCGGTAGGGTCCTTAGCGAGTTTTTGAGGGGTGACCTGGTTTGGATTCATTTTTTTAATCTTCTTTGGTTAGTCTTAACTACAAAATAACTATATGCATAGTTAAATCATGATTTTTTTTCCTTCACTTTCTTTCATACCATCTAAGCATAACAACAATTAATAAAATAAGTATCACCCCTCCCTTCTGTAATACCCCAATCAATCAAGGGCTTAGTTCCAGGGGCGGATCCAGAAAAACTTGTTATTGGGGGCATCATCGATCTTATATACAGTACATCAAATTTAAAACATGTGATTTTCTAATATAATACTCTCTCTGTCCCAAAAACCTTTGTCAAGTTTGACTGTTATGAGATTAGTAAAGTAAAAACTATGTCATTGAGGTTTGTATAAAGGAGAGATAATTAACTGGAACCACAAATTATTTACTTAAAAATGAAAGCTACAATGTTAGTGGAGACAACCAAAAAAGAAAAATTGGCTAAATTTTAACAGATATAGAGAGTAGTTATCGTATCCGGTAACAAATTAAACGCTAATGCTTAATATGTACTAAAAATAAATAGATCGATTAAAAATTGAGCACTTTTCCTTATGGTTGTGTGCGGCAGTTTTATCATTCTAATTGTATTTAATTAAAAACAAACCTTAATTGATGACGTATGTTACTATTTTGAATTTTCATATGCACAAAACTCCTTTTTTACACAGTACATTACTGCTTCCATACTAATTAAATTGTCTCATTTTCGCATTTTAGTATGTCCCATTAAGATTATCTCATATTAAATATAATTGTTGGGTGTGTTTCGGAAAATAAAGAAAATTAATTAAAATAAATTAATTAATTAAAATGACGAAAGAAAAACAAGAAAAGAGATGGAGCAGAATTTGTCAAAGCTCGTGCTACGCACGATGTCCTTAAAACGTATTTGTTGCCTCCCACGGTGCTAGGAGCGTTGCAACAATAGTTTCCCAGGATACGATGACAACGAACTAGTGTTTGAGCACTCAAACAAAAGTTCCAGCGAACGAGAACAAAGACTGAACACAGAAGGAATTTTCAGAGTGGTAGCAGTGTGTTTTTAGAGCTAAAACGTGTATGGATTCGTGTAAAATCGTGTGTTGTTGCAAACCACCTGCCAGCCATTATATAGGAGGATTTGTTGTGTGAAAATAGTGAATTAATGGACCTGAACGTTGGACATCAATGACCAGTCCGTTGGGCATTGAATCGTCCATGAACTGTCCATTTAACGCTGCATTAAAAGATATAAACGTTGGGCATTAATTGTTGTAACGTTTCAGAAGCGCGACAGAAGACCTCCATCAGAACACCCTGGGAGGGGTTCTGATCGGAGGCCAATCAGAAGACCCCAACTCTGATCCGCGGCCATCAGAATACCCCCAACTCTGATGGGCGGCCATCAGAATACCCCATCTCTGATGGGCGGCCATCAGAATACCCCATGAGGGAGGTGTTCTGCCATCAGAACACCAACGAGGTGTTCTGATCCGTAGGCTTCTGTCCGAGCACTTCTGCCGCTGGGAAAAAATTAAACGTTTCGGGAAGAAAACAAAAATTAATCGTATCTCTTGAGAGATAGATTTTTGAGCGTACCATATATCGAATTGTAGCCCTTAACAAGGACAATCCGAAACCACTTTGACCCGACCCAAATCGGAAGTGGACCCCACTCAAAAAATTGCCCCAAAATAGCCATTTAATGCAATTTTTCACACATTTTTCCAACAATAATAATATTTGATTGATTTTAAATTATTCATACTTTATTTTTACTTTATCAATTAAAAATCATCTACATAATTTTGCTTTTCTTAATAATCAAACTATCAAGCATATACCAAACTTAGGTTGATGTTGATAGTACTTACACTTGAAACAAAATTGAATTTGGAATAGAAAATCAAATAAAATGAGAATTGTTCCTGAATGTTACGTATGAAATATCATGAAAGAATAATGATGTTTTGTGTTTTTTTTTTAAGTAAATGGTAAATAATATGATATATTTTTTAAAGACATAATAAGTGATGATATTAGGTAATCTATCAACTTATGATAGTTGACGATATCTAACTTATCCACATTATTTCAATAATTTTTTCTAGCCAATGTTTTCATGTTAAAGAGTAATAAATGTAAATTATACTCGTAATATTCAAATACGTATATTCCAAATAGTATAATAAGTGTTATAGTTCAATTAAGTTAATAAAAATGAAATTTAGTTAAAATAAATCAACTTGGTCCGTATAACAAAGAGCATAGCTGCATAGTCCACTACTTGCATTTTAATCATTACCATTTTTCCTTGTGAAGATAAAAGTTAATGGGGCACTTATATTTTTCATTGGGGCACTTAACATTTTTTATTAGGGAAAACTGTCAAATAAGTCCTCGAACTTTCATAAAAAAGTCAATTAAGTCCTTCTATAGGAGACTTTGTCTGGTCGTCGCGATTTGGGGCGGTTCCCGGTGGAATTTTTTGATGAAATTTTTTGAGCATCTTATTCATCAAGTCTAGTTTACTCATACCAAATTTCAGTTAAAAATTTAATCGGGATCGCATTCAAATTAATTCGAGAATGCAAAAATGCGCAGTTATTTTCAAGAATTAATTTCAATGTGTTCCCGATTAAATTGTTAGCTGAAATTTGGTATGGGTAAACTAGACTTGGTGAATAAGATGCTCAAAAAATTTCATCAAAAAATTCCACCGGGAACTGCCCCAAATCGCGAAGGCCGGACAGAACCTCCTATAGAAGGACTTAATTGACCTTTTTATGAAAGTTCGAGGACCTATTTGACAGTTATCCCTTTTTATTATTATTAAAATACAATTTAACATTAAAACTAAAGAAAAGTCAAATTTTATTGGGGGCATGTGCCCCCATTGTTTTAGACGTACGTCCGCCCCTGCTTAGTTCTTGATATGTAATCAATCGTTGGTTGGACTTCTCTTGAGATCTACTTTGTTATGAGATCTACTGATTTTTTTAATAATGCTTCAGGCTGTCTCATTAAGTCACATACATTGTCTATCACATGAAAGTATGACGGTATAAAAGTAGCATCACATGCTTTGCGTGAATGTTACATGCCTTTGGACACACCATATGGTTAGAAACTTAGAAAACTCATATATTTTGTAATTTTAATAGACAAACATCACCAATGAAGTCATAGGCACTCATGAAAAAACGTTACGCAAAAAAGAAAAGGTTAATTAATAATGTGAAACAAATAATGTCCTTTCTTATTTAGGTTAATTAATAATAAAATAATAAACTACCAGATAGGTTTCTCGTGCACGCCTAAAACAATTACAAATGCACATAAAATAAAATAAAAATGTTAGGCTTAACTATTGACTCACAATCCTATTCATCTACTAAAAAACTTCTCCCTTGACACTCACTTGGAATGCATTCTCAAAAATATTAAGAATTTTTCCAGTCTTAACTACAGACAACTTAATCTACTCTTCTTTATTGTGTAACAACAAGGTTAACAATAATTATAGAACGATCACAAAAAAGATGCTATGATTGGTCACTTCTAATTGGAGGAAGAGTATATGTATAGAGAGCTTGATTCGTTTTTGTTTGCTTTCCTTTACTCTATTTGTTATTTTTTTTAACTCTGATGTCATGTGACGATTCTTGTTAGCTGACCTCAAATTGTTATAGTAGTTGTTGTACCCTCTTTGAATCTATGGTATTATTGTTGGAGAAAATTATTTGAAGTATGACTAAAAGAAATGATGGTTCCTAAGATATGACTGAACACTTTTTTACTCAAAATTTAATGCTGTTTTGGATGTATGTCAAGTGTTTTGATGCTATGTACTTATTCTCTCTTCAACTTTACACATATGGTGGCATATTTGACTTTAAATTATTAGTCATATATTAGGAATCTATGAATGTTTTGGTCGTATATAGATAAATTTTCCGTATTGTTGGGAATGGGTGAAAACAAATTATTGTTTGAAAAATGCCTCAATTGAAGTCATTTTAATTTATCAAAACCACAAAAGAGTATATAACTTGATCTGCTACATAATATAGAAACATGGTGAACATGGTATTTTACATTTTAGTTTCTTTGGAATGAATTCAATATAACAACATGATAAACAAACAATAACTATTGCTACATAGTATGTTTAGCTTATTACCTAACTTATTCTTGGACATTTTTGTAAGACTATCATTGACAACAAGTAATGACATGTTAATCGAACTATCTATTACAAGCCACCATGCTCTTCTTTTAAAAGAATGGTATGCTCATAACACATTGCTCGATTAGTATCTTTCCCTCTTTCTATATTTAATTGTTATGAGCAATTACAATCATGATGTATTCAAGGTTATTGTAATTAATTGTTTCACAGGTGAAATGCAATTTTTCACATGCCATTGAAAACACAAATCTTGGAAACGGTACTTCGATCCTTGTAAATCTTGAAAAACCCGACTTCTAATAAAATCGCATGTTTGTGATGTAGTTAAATGTTCATGATCAATTCAGTATGCTATTTTTTTTATTTTTATTAAATCATACTTTTGGATTTTAATATCAATTAAACTGATAAATTCCTTAGTGTTTTTAAATATGCATAGGCAAAGGTCATTTATTTAATGGAAAATTGAACATTTTGCAACATGAATTGATTCTTTTTTGAATTGGCTATAGTAGGTGCAACATATTGGGCACAACTTGCACGTAGTGCGTATGCCGCTAGTTGTTTAAGAAATACTCCCCTCCGTCCCGCTATGATTGTCCCATTTTATCATTTCGGTCCGTCCCACTAAGATTGTTTCATACCTTATTTGGTAAAGTTTGTGTGGTTCTAAATCATTTCTACCTTATTCTTACTTTATCAATTCAATATCAACCATATAAACCCACTTTTATTAATAACCGTGCCACCTTTTCTTGTCCCAAACTTAGGGGGACGGAGATAGTACGTAATATGGAGTATGACTTTCTAAGTTTAGTTACTGTATCTAATAACTTAGTCATGGTAACTTAAATTCAAGTTTTACACTTGTGACTATGAAACTATACTATAGTAACTATTAATCATATTTTTGTAAATAAATTTCATTTCAATAATATTTTTGAAAAAAACAAAAAAAGTGATTAAACATTGTGAATATCTTCAAGCTTGATGTACGGAGTAGCATTTTGGTAGGTGGTTTCTATGGATGGGGATTCAGATCCTCTGCCGTGCGGCAGAGGTGGCTTGCGGCATCGGACGGGCAGAAGAGGAAGCAAGCGCCTCGAGATGCGGAGCTCCACGATCTTCGGCCGTTGGTTTGTTGATCGGACGGCTTAAGAAAGTCGGGCACCCTACCTTGCGGCAAAGCAAGGAAGAGGTTCCGGATCTGGTTTCTATACTCCCTCTTTATTTTAGTGTTTGTTACACTTTCCTTTTTCGGATGTATTTAAAAGTTTGTTACTTTTTTCCTTTTTGATATGTTTTTCCTTTAAAAATACACAACTACCCTTGTCTTTCAATTTAATTTGAGAAATCAGTGAAGTGTCTATGCTTTCCTAGCACTCGATGATCCAAATTAATTAATTTTTATTAAACTTTAAATGAAAGGAATTTAAATACAATGAAAGAATTTAAATGAAAGGAATTTAAATACAGTGAAGTGTCTTTCAATTTCATTTAAACTTTAAATGAAAGAGTGCAAGCCAAGACCAACACAACGTATTCAGCGAACCTCTTGCAGACCTGCATTGACAACAAATCCCACACTGCCGGCAAGCTTCTCCATGGCCATGTCGTCCGGCTGGGCCTCTCTTCCGACACTTTTCTGGCAAATCACATCACCGAGTGCTATTCGAAGTGTGGTCTCACCCAGTCGGCCCGCAACGTCTTTGATCAAATGCCCTGTCCTAACATATATTCCTATCATTCTATGTTGGCGGCTCACTGCAAGGCGGGCCAGTTAGATCATGCCACCCAATTGTTTGACAAAATGCCTGAGCGGAAGTGTCTCGTGGAACACTATGATCAGTGCTTTAGCGCGAAATGGGTATGAAAGAAAGGCATTGGAGGTTTACTGTATGATGATTTCTGACTGTTTTGAGTCGACCCATATCACCTTTGTGAGCGTTTTGAGTGCTTGTGGTGGACTGAGGGGTGTCGACTTTGGGAGGGCATGCCATGGGTTGGCTGTAAAGTGTGGGTTTGACAAGAATGTGTACGTCAGAAATGCATTGTTAAGTATGTATGTGAAATGCGGCTGTGGTGGGGATGCAATCAAGATCTTCACGGTTTTGCCGAAACGTAATGAGGTTTCCTTCACAGCCATGATATCAGGTTTGGTTGACATTGACCAGGTGCAAGAGGCTTTTGGCATGTTTAAGTTTATGCAGCGGAGTGGATTCATGATTGATTCCATTTTGTTGTCAAGCTTTCTCAAAGTTTGTGCTAAAAATGATATCCCTAACTTTATGTTTGATGACCAAATCAGCGCTTGGGAAACTAGTAATGTGCAAGGAAAACAAGTTCACAGCCTTGCTATTAAACTTGGATTTGAAAATGATCTTCGGCTGTGTAACTCATTACTCGAGGTGTACGTCAAGAACAAAGATATGGCAAGTGCCGAGGCGAATTTGGACAGAACTATGAAATAGAAAAAGCAATGGAATACATGGAAAACATGCATAATTGTGGCTTTGAACCTGATGAGGTTACTTACATTAATATGCTAGCAGGTTGTGTCAAATCCGAGGATGTTCAAGCTGGCCGTTTGCTATTTGATAGGATGACATGCCCAAGTTTAAGCTCATTTAATGCCATGCTATCAGGCTACTCACAGAACGGGGATCAAAATGAAGCGATAAATCTTTTCAGGAAAATGCAGTTTCAAAATGTGCGACCAGATCGGACACCTTTGGCTATCATGCTCACTTCGTGTGCAGAAATATCACTTTTGGAATGTGGGAGACAGCTCCATGCTTCTTCATTCAGAAATGATACCCAAGGTGACATATACATTGCTAGCAGTCTTATTGGCATGTACTCAAAATGCAGTTGCATAAAGATGGCAACTTTTGTATTTGATAGATTGTCTCAGTTAGATATAGTTTGCTGCAATTCCATGATTTCGGGGTTTAACCTCAATTCATTGGACAAAGAAGCTGTTTCCTTTTTTAAGCAAATGGTGAAGATGGGAATACCTCCTAGCGAATTCACTTATGCATCTATATTGAGCAGTTGTGCGAAATTGTTTTCTATATCACTTGGGAAACAAATTCATGCCATGATAGGTAAAGATGGATATGCTACTGATGTTGTAGTAGGGAGTGCGCTAACCAATATGTATTCTAAATGTGGCGATATAGATGGGGCGCATCTCTATTTTGACATGATGCCTTGTAAGAACACTATTACTTGGAATGAGATGATACATGGGTAAGCACAGAATGATGGGCAAGGAGAACAAGCTTTTATCTTATACGAATATATGATCCAAACAGGGAATAAGCCAGATGGTGTAACATTCATTGCTGTTTTAACTGCTTGTAGTCATTCAGGATTAGTAGATAGGGGGATTATCATTTTCCACTCGATTCAGAAAGAATATGGAGTGGAGCTTCTTGTTGATCATTACACTTGTATTATTGATTGTTTGGGTCGAGCAGGCCGGTTTAATGAAGTGGACGAGATTCCATATAAGATGCCATTCAAAGATGACCCTATTGTGTGGGAGGTATTGCTTAGTACATGTATGGTTCATTCAAATGTCAGTTTAGCAAGAAGAGCAGCAAATGAGCTTTTGCGGCTGGATCCAGAGAATTCTGCCCCTCATGTTCTTCTAGCCAATATGCATTCATCTTTGGGAAGATGGGATGAATCAAAGGTGGTTAGAGAAAGGATAGTTGAAGAGAATATAGTTAAGGATTCCGGTTTTAGTTGGGTGGAGAAACATAGTGGATTTGAAGAGAATGAGGTCTCTACTGTGGTTTCCTGAAAATGATGAAATAGGACAATTGATGTCTATATTGTTCTTCCTGATAATGATGAAACAGGACACTGTAGAAGGTGTCACATTTGAAGAAAATCGTATTCGAACACCCTAGCTACTGGTGGTAATGTTTTTTCCTGTATCCTATTGTTATTTTAGATAATTTATATGTTCATGATTTTGATTATCCAAACATTCCTGTTTTTTTGGTGGGATATATTGGGGCTGGAGATGTATGGTCTAAACTCTAAATGACGGTCATCGGTGAGGGGCGTCTTTAATTTTATTTTGGACTCTAACCTGGCATGTATCATATTCATATCATGGTTCCCTTGAATAATTTCATGGTGGTCTATTGTATCGAACTATCGATTATATTCGGAGAAAGTATAAGTTGATTTATCCCTTATTAAAGTTCACAAAAAAATTATTAAATAATGATGGGAACACTAAAAGACTATAAAACACCATATGATATTGCAGTATTATGTAGGGCAGAAATAACCACTTAAACATAATTACAAGACTGAAAGTGATTATCTTAAGTTTCTTAACAATTCAAATATTAAACCTATTATTATTATTCCCATGTAATTGCAGGATCAGAAGTGCTTTCCATTTATGTTTTACAGGAGTGCTTTGTAAAATTTTCTTTTGCAGGAAAAGGAGATTCCATAAGCTCAAATGTTTCTGGCTAGTCTGTACCCTGTTGCCTTTCAGTGCTATATCGCCCTCAAGTTATACGCTCTGCGTACTAGCAGTGGGGCCATAAAATAATCAGTCTCCACCCATGGCTGTTTTAGTTCTGATGCTGATAGGCTCGTTCCGTTCCTATCTTTTCACCTATGCTTTGGGTGTTAATTGTCTAATTTTTACAATTAATCGGGTGACTATTGGGGGTTTTGAGTGAAAATTTGTTATTTTTCGGTTCCGGTGGCATTCATATTCAGTGTAGTATTTTTGTACACAATTTGACATTCTTGGAGTAATTTGATTGTAAAGTTACATATTATTAGCGGGTGTGGTGAGTTGTTATTGTACAGGCCGAGTTTGCGGTAAATATGTTTGAACCAGATCATTTAAGGACTGTTTTTGAAGTTAAGTGCAATCCAAAATGAAAAAAAAAGGACAGCAGCAGTTTGTTTAATTGATAGCAGCCCAAAAAGAGAGTAAGAAGGAGCTGGGGTTTTTCCTGGAGTAAGCAGCCCAGCCTGGACTCCATTCATTCCTCCCACTTCTGAAATTACTTAGCCGCACCAGCAGTTTTTTTCATCGTTCTTTCTGTTCGTAGACAAGTCCTGATATCCGTCAATTAGCCGCAGCCGGCAGTAGTAACCAGAAGACCAAGTAGCCGCACTTTTTATTTTCTGATTCATTTAGTAGCAATTAGCCGCAGCAGTAATCCATAACCAAGGAACTTCGCTTTGCTTTCATTTCAAGTATTGTAAGTTTAGTTATTTACGGCATTAGTTCTTCAATTTTGACTGAATTTCGAATTTCTTTGTTTCCAATTAGCAATCTCAGATTTTCCCATCAAATACTCATAATTCACTCTCTATTTCTAGCTTCTTATCATGTTTATTATGCTCATTAATATTTTTGTGATGTTAATTTTAGTTATGAGTAGCTAATTTCATATAGGGTTTGAATTGGGACTAGGGTTCATGGGTTCTTGAGGGTGTGAATTTAGTTCTTTAAAATTCAATTAATCTTCTGGAAAATTTGTATAAGATTAATCATAATTGTCTATATGAATTTGATCACCTCATATATGAATGTCTGGATTTAATTCAGTTCTTGTCTATGAGAAATTGAGTTAAATTAGGTCGGATCTTATACAAGCAATCTGATCTTAGAAATAAGTTAGGATTGTGATAATATGATTTTGCTCTTGTCTATGAGAAGTGATTTCATTTTCTGTCCAGGAATAATTGAATATTAATTTACTTGATTCTAATCCCGAAAGAACACCCAGAACCCGAACCATCCAATTTGAACCCTGTTTTTAATATCCTGAATCAATTTAATTTAATTTTTTTTCTCTATTTAATTTTGCACTCACTATTAGTTAGTTTTATTTTTAAACCACTCAAAAAATATTTATTCGGAAAGATTACCATGACTTGTGCTAACCTATGATCACGGACTGTATTTAAAACTTCCTTTTTGCCACTCCTTGAGAGACGATACTCGTGGTCTGGTTATTCTTCGGATTAGCCAACTACGTTTTACTCACTAAAAAATACACCGATCAAATGGCGCCGTTGCCGGGGAGTGGCACGGTTGTTTGTTAAGTACTTTTCTGTGGAATAGGTAAAAGCAAGTCGGTGAGACTTTCTATTTTTTTCCTGTTATTTGTGTGTCGTTTTTTGTGTTCTTTGCACGTGAACTAAGTTGCAGGAACCAGTGCATGCACACTCGCTCCTCGGAGGAACAAGATTTAATTGCAGGTTATTCTAATCCTGAACGCTTATTCCGAGGACGAGCTAAAAGGAGATTGCTAGAACACTTGGACAAGATGGCCGATCAGACAACTCTGGAGACGTTGACGCCTAATTATGTGGCGAGAAATAGCATTGGGGCACCCACCATTGAGGCCAACAATTTTGAAATCAAGCCGGCCATGATTCAGATGCTTGCTAATAATCCATTTTGTGGATACGCCCATGAAGATCCAATGGATCATATTGAGAGCTTTATTCAGACTTGTGCCACGTTCAAATATAACGGGGTATCCAGCGAGGCAGTGAGGTTGACTTTATTCCCATTCTCTTTGAGAGACAAGGCATCACGGTGGCTCCGTAGCTTTCCAAACGGGCACTTTGATACATGGGAGAAGCTTCATCAAGCATTTATGCAGGAGTATTTTCCTCCCTCTGCCGCTATCAAGGTTCAGACGGAAATTCTCAATTTCACTCAAGCTCCGACCGAATCTTTCAGTGAAGCATGGGATAGGCTGAAGGCGTTGAAAAGGAAGTGCCCTGAAACATTCATGAATGCAGCAACTATTATGTGCAGATTTTATAATGGGCTTCGATTGGAGTATATGAGAGAGCTAGACCGGGCATCTCAAGGGGGTATGTTTCTGAAATTATCCCCACAGGCAGAAGAGCAAATAATTGAAAACTTGGCTTCAAATGACAAGTATTGGTATGCGGGTAAAGAGAGAGCTCAAAATCCACCCGGTTTGCTCAATCTTGATCCCATCACTGCACTTACAGTGAAGATTGAGGGGCTGGTAGTGGAAGTGAAAGACTTGAAGGCGCAGAACTCTCAACAGCAGCAAGTTCATAATATTGGGGCATATCAGCCCTCTTATCCTATGTATTCTGCCCCACTTCCTGTTCGAGCAAGCTATCCAAGCCCAACTGGCCAAGAACTCACTTTATCTTGCGAGATGTGCATGGGAGCTCACCTCACTCACACCTGTCCTCTTTATGTTCAGAATCAGGCATCACCAGTGGTCCAGAACGTCAATTTCATGGAATATGGTCAAGGCCAGAGAGGAGGTGGGCAGTTTTTCAACAACCAAGTCCAGAGGGGAAGTTTTCAGCAAGCAGGAGGTTTATGGAGGCCCGAAAATCAGAACCAAGGGCAGCGGAATGCCCCTAATTTTCAAGGAAATTTCCAGATTAGAGGCCATCCAAACCAGCCCGCTTATATCCCGCCTCATCAAAGACAGCTTGAGCAGCCTCCTGTAAATGCGGCGTTGGAGAAAACAGTGGTTGAATTAGCCAAAAATCAGACTGATATGTATCAACGTTTCAGCAATTTGGAAGCTCTCATTCGCCAGCTTGGTTCACTTGCTCCTAGAGAAACGGGCAGCCTTCCGAGTTCAACAGAACCTAACCCAAGGGAGCATGTGCAAGCTGTTACGCTACGAAGCGGGAGAACACTTCCAGAAGTTTCTACTCCGCCAATGTCTCAACAAGATGATGACCAGCAGCTTCAAGGCCCCAAATCCCAGGTTGAAGAAGAACCAGTGGCTGCCCCTATTCCAGCCAAGAGTGAAGAAGTCCAGAATGAAGAAGCTCAGAAGAAAAAGGAGAGTAAGAAGACTCCACCCCTTCCGTTCCCTACACGGGTGAAGAAGAGCAATGATAACACGAACTTGATCAGATTTATGGAGCATCTAAAACAGCTCCATATCAATATGCCATTCATGGAAGCATTGACAGAGATGCCGAGGTACGCGAAGTTTCTGAAGGACCTCCTCACGAAAAAGAGGAGGTGGGAAGAGCCAGAAGTGGTGGATCTCAATGCAGAATGTTCAGCGGTTGTTCTGAGGACCATGCCACCAAAACGAAAAGATCCAGGGAGTTTTCTTGTACCTTGTTCTATCGAAAATTTTATGTTTAATAATGCTTTAGCTGATTTAGGAGCTAGCATCAACCTGATGCCTTCCTCTGTGGTCATGAAACTTGGCTTGGGTGAACTTAAGCCCACTCGTATGAGCCTCCAGCTAGCGGACCGATCGGTGAAATACCCGAAAGGAATTCTAGAGGATGTATTAGTACGAGTGGACAAGTTCATATTCCCTGTCGATTTTGTGGTCATGGACATGGAGGAAGATCGTGAGACTCCACTTATTTTAGGGAGGCCCTTTTTGGCTACTGCTAGGGCCCTTGTTGATGTTGCTGATGGTTCACTTTCTCTGAGAGTTGGGGACGATGTGTGCACTTTTAAACTCTCAGATGTGATGAGTAAGGCCTCAGACCCCACTGAATCATGCAATTATCTTGATATGTTTGAGTCAGTGGAGGGTTATTTGTTTGGAGGCGATAGTGATATTACCCCACCGGATAGTGACATTCATTATGCGGGGGATATAGTGGCTGAAAATGAAGAAGAAATGACTGTTGATTGTGAGCAGGTGATTAGGGATGATGTTTTCCCTAAGTTGCTTACTGAGTTTGAGGAGCAGCCCACTGATAAGGTTACTCCTGAACTCAAACCACTCCCTAGTCACCTGGAGTATGCATTTTTGGACACAGAGGGCCAACGGCCTGTCATAATTTCAGCTCAGTTAGAGTCGGGACAGAAGGAATTTTTTTTGGATGTCCTTAGGTGCCACGAGCAGGTCATTGCTCGTAAGCTTGAGGATCTTCGTGGGATTAGCCCAATCTTCTGTACCCACAAAATTAAGTGTGAGGAGGGGTATAAACCAGTCGTGCAACCGCAACGACGCTTAAACCCCAAGATGATGGATGTTGTAAAGGCTGAAGTCCTGAGGCTTCTGGATGTGGGTATAATTTACCCGATTTCAGATAGCCAATGGGTTAGCCCTACTCATGTGGTCCCCAAGAAAGGGGGTATGATAGTTGTTAAGAACGAGAAGGGGGAACTCCTACCTAGTAGGACTGTGACTGGGTGGCGGAAGGTCATTGATTATCGTAAACTGAATGAGGCCACCCGGAAGGATCACTTTCCCTTACCTTTTATTGACCAGTTGATTGAGAGTTTGGCGGGGCATGCTTATTATTGTTTCATTGACGGGATGAGCGGGCACTTTCAAATACACGTTGATCCCGTTGACCATGTAAAGACCACTTCTACTCGCCCATTTGAGCCAGACTAGGAATGAGATATTATCGTCAAGCTAGTGACGTTAAAGAAGCGCTTATGGGAGGCAACCCATCATAAAAAAAATAGAATTAGGAGTTCAGTATTTCTTGTTTTTGCATTTCCCCCCTTTGTTTTTGTGATTTCGTCTTGTGGTGTTGCAGTTGGATTTCTTTGTTGCTTTGAATTGCATATGCAACCTGGTTATCATAGACAGGTGAGGATGGAGCTCCTCAAGGCTGTCAGCTGCAGATTACTTTGCAGCAAGCCCGAAAGCGGTATGAGAGCTGGACGCAACTTCAAACACTTGCAGGGCAATGGTTAGAGGCCTACACATGTTCAAGGAGTTGGGGTTTCGCTGGACAGAAACTTGGCAGCAGCAGAGGAACATTTCTGGCAGATTCTGGGAGATTTTGGACGGTGTGAGATGTCGACTTTTGAGGCCAGAACAGCTGGTCCTTGGCCGTTTTCTGTCAGCATAAGCATCACAGTACATGAGGGAGGAACCAGTTGGATGCCACACTCTCTTATCCGGTTCAGATTGAAGGGAAGCAATTTCAATACACTTATTTAGTTCGGTAACCGGCATAGGTGCAGGCAGAGTAGCTCCAGCAGCTCACTTTTGGTTTACCAGCAAGCTTTGGCAGCATAAATGGGAAATTCACAGTTATGGCACACTTGCCACGCTTTCTCAAGAGTTGAAGGACTTCAAGTAGCGTACGAGGCAGACTGTGTGCAGGATTCAGCGGCATGTATGCATCGAGGAGACTGAATTCAGCCTTATTAGGGAGGTTATTCACCGCCGTTTGGCTTGTACGGTATTCTGCCAGCTCTTACTACGCTACTAATAATGTGTGCTTACTGTCATATTACTCCTCTTGTTGATTTGTGTTGATTATTATTCTGATTATGATGTGCTGCCGGACTGAAAATCATTTTATTCTTAAACTTGCCCCTGTTATTTTT
The DNA here is from genome assembly GCA_945859915.1 of Cuscuta epithymum. Lineage (NCBI taxonomy): Eukaryota > Viridiplantae > Streptophyta > Magnoliopsida > Solanales > Convolvulaceae > Cuscuta > Cuscuta epithymum. Next base: position 2,535,450 of record CAMAPF010000972.1, on the reverse strand, counting down.
GTTTTGATCTTTTCTTTGACCTCGAGGGCGATGTCACCCCTAAGTGTGGGGAGGTTTGGTTTTAGCTTGGACATGGCATTTGGTGATGAAATTATTCTGCCCAACGACATTTTGAGGTGTACGAGTTCTTTTCTGGTTTAGCAACGCAACAGAGGTAACTTGTTAATCTTTATTTTCTTTTGTGAACTTCCATCTCCTCCATCTTTCTTGGAAAGGATAAGTAATGGTGTAATCATCGGGGTGGTGTGTATATTCTTGGGAGATGTTGGCATGTTGGATGGTTTGATTTGTGTTGATTAAATTCGGTCTTACTCATGATTCACTAGTTTGCCTCAGTAATTGCTTGACTGGCCAGGTGTTGAAAATCCTTACTCCGTAAGGAGCTCTGCTTTCTAAGCATATCGGGATAACTTCATGCTAAGCAGGTAACTGATTCTTGTAATGGGGCTACACTTCGTGTGTCGAGAATTTCATCCCCGAAATGGGGCTCTGCTCATCTCGCGAATCACCTCGTGTGAGAGTTGAGTACACAGTAATGAGATAAACTCCCAGGCCCTGGAGCTTGAATCAGTCCTGTAATCCAGAACCTGGTCAACTTTTCATATATATAAAAAAAAAGAGAGAATCACGAGTATACCAGTTTTCATCACACAACTCTTGGGTTTTTGGAATGATTGGTGGTTTGAATTTCACACACCTACACCGTTGGGACCCTCATGCTTTTCTCTACATTTTAGTCGGTTGGAGAGGAATTTTACTTTTGAAAATATTGTTTAACATGTGAATCTTGGTTCCGTTGTTAAGAAAGAAAAGACCTTGTGCAATCATTTGTTTTGGGTGTGAATGATTTTTGAACCAGGTGTTATAGGTGATTATTTTGTTTTCCGTGGATTAATGCACTGTTGCTTGGGGGCAAGCAACGCTCAAGTGTGGGGAGATTTGATAGGCTCGTTCCGTTCCTATCTTTTCACCTATGCTTTGGGTGTTAATTGTCTAATTTTTACAATTAATCGGGTGACTATTGGGGGTTTTGAGTGAAAATTTGTTATTTTTCGGTTCCGGTGGCATTCATATTCAGTGTAGTATTTTTGTACACAATTTGACATTCTTGGAGTAATTTGATTGTAAAGTTACATATTATTAGCGGGTGTGGTGAGTTGTTATTGTACAGGCCGAGTTTGCGGTAAATATGTTTGGACCAGATCATTTAAGGACTGTTTTTGAAGTTAAGTGCAATCCAAAATGAAAAAAAAAGGACAGCAGCAGTTTGTTTAATTGATAGCAGCCCAAAAAGAGAGTAAGAAGGAGCTGGGGTTTTTCCTGGAGTAAGCAGCCCAGCCTGGACTCCATTCATTCCTCCCACTTCTGAAATTACGTAGCCGCACCAGCAGTTTTTTTCATCGTTCTTTCTGTTCGTAGACAAGTCCTGATATCCGTCAATTAGCCGCAGCCGGCAGTAGTAACCAGAAGACCAAGTAGCCGCACTTTTTATTTTCTGATTCATTTAGTAGCAATTAGCCGCAGCAGTAATCCATAACCAAGGAACTTCGCTTTGCTTTCATTTCAAGTATTGTAAGTTTAGTTATTTACGGCATTAGTTCTTCAATTTTGACTGAATTTCGAATTTCTTTGTTTCCAATTAGCAATCTCAGATTTTCCCATCAAATACTCATAATTCACTCTCTATTTCTAGCTTCTTATCATGTTTATTATGCTCATTAATATTTTTGTGATGTTAATTTTAGTTATGAGTAGCTAATTTCATATAGGGTTTGAATTGGGACTAGGGTTCATGGGTTCTTGAGGGTGTGAATTTAGTTCTTTAAAATTCAATTAATCTTCTGGAAAATTTGTATAAGATTAATCATAATTGTCTATATGAATTTGATCACCTCATATATGAATGTCTGGATTTAATTCAGTTCTTGTCTATGAGAAATTGAGTTAAATTAGGTCGGATCTTATACAAGCAATCTGATCTTAGAAATAAGTTAGGATTGTGATAATATGATTTTGCTCTTGTCTATGAGAAGTGATTTCATTTTCTGTCCAGGAATAATTGAATATTAATTTACTTGATTCTAATCCCGAAAGAACACCCAGAACCCGAACCATCCAATTTGAACCCTGTTTTTAATATCCTGAATCAATTTAATTTAATTTTTTTTCTCTATTTAATTTTGCACTCACTATTAGTTAGTTTTATTTTTAAACCACTCAAAAAATATTTATTCGGAAAGATTACCATGACTTGTGCTAACCTATGATCACGGACTGTATTTAAAACTTCCTTTTTGCCACTCCTTGAGAGATGATACTCGTGGTCTGGTTATTCTTCGGATTAGCCAACTACGTTTTACTCACTAAAAAATACACCGATCAGATGCTCATAAATCATAAACTTCATCTGGGTTATGCCATCTATGAGTTCTGGTTTGACAATTGCCATTGTCATGCTACTGCTGCTCTTGAATAGGTACGAACACGGTCCTAGTTCCTGATCGGTCTTTAAACCAAATGCCGAACTGGCCGGCCGACCGGTCTTGGACCGGAGCCTGTACCGGTGATCGGGTATTTGCAGACTAGTAGTCAACGAAATAGAGTAGGAATCAATCAGGAACTGGATACAAAACCTTTGTTTTGCCCAGCCCAAAAACAAGACGGGCATTACATGTTGGATTCCCGGGGACTAAACTGTGCTTTCTTAACATTGCTGGTCTGGAATCTGAAAGTGTCCATACATACTCAATTGGGTTATCTTCTCATTGTTAACATTTATAAGGCATAATTTGTTTTTTTTTTTTTAACTTTTTACATGTTTGACTCATGTTTGACTCATATTAGCTCCCCAAAATCTTTTGGGAATAACTACTGAATAAGGCTTGATGTTGTTGTTGTACATGTTTGACTCATATTTTAAATATTTCTGTATTACGACCATGTACTAAGGTGCGTTATGCTAGTTGTTACATTGTTTATTAATAAATATACTCCGATCTCTCTAGAAATCGGACATTCAATTGAATATTTTCTATCGCTTTATTCAGTATTACGGTTATATATCTCTGCGTTAAGCTCATGTTTGGACATCAATATATATATATATATATATATATATATATATATATATATATATATATATATATATATATATATATATATATATATATATAAAAGAGGAACTTTTTAAGAGCATACGGCGCGCCACATAATCCCGCCATGTCATCATATGTAATAATTATGTACTCCCTCCGTCCCGGGGAGAAGTTCCCAATTTCCTTATTTGGATGTCCCAAAAGAAACTTCCCATTTCCCTAAATCGAAAGTTATCCTACATTAAAACAGTGCCAAACAGTGCAAAACAGTGCCAAACAGTGTCGAAACAGTGCCAAACAGTGTCGAAACAGTGCAAAACAGTAAAATTTACCCCTCAGTAACTTTATTTCCTAAAAATGTGTTGGTCCCAGTTTATGCAGACTAACACACAGCTAGATGGTATTCAACGATTAAACAAAAGAAAAGAAGATCTGATAATGATAAGGCAATATCGAGAACAGAGAAATTTTTCTTCTAGTTTATCGAGAACTATTTGGGCAGCGTAAGGCTAAAAGTGTATTGATCGATTGATGTCTCACGGTACCTGTACACAAGGCGCATATTTATAGGCGCTGTACAGGTTACCGATTTAGGTAAACCTTGGAAGTTGGGCCATGGCCTTTTTGGGCCTTATTCCCTTTACCTTATTTATTACATAATAATACTAATCTAATACCATAAACGGTATAACTAGTCTACTTTATTAAACAAGACTTAACAGACAAACTTGACCCACAATAAAAGTTCTAACAATCTCCCCCTTTGTGGTCAAGTGCCGTCTTGCTGGGTTTCTTCATTTCTGAGCTTTGTAATAGTTCTTTCTGAGATTAAGTGCATGCTCATAGCTCCTGAGTGAATTTCTTTTATCAAGTTGCTTTTCAATGGCCTGTAGGATGTTGTCAATTCTGTGTGCTTCCTTTAATTCAGCATCTGTTGCATCTGCATACTGTTGCTGTCTTTCTTTGAATGCTTCTCTGATCGGTTGCAGTTTTTCTTTCACAATCTTCTGGGTTCCGTCACAGTATTTGTTAATTTCATCAATGAATAGCATACGTTTCTCACCATTGTGATTCAGATAGATAAGCGTGATTGGACTATCAAAGATGTAATACTCAGGAAAGTCTTCCAATTCTTGTCCATACAGCTTTGGTCTTGTGAGGTTCGTCTTTGGCATGTTTGTTTCAAGAGCCATCTGAAGATCATGAGAGGCAAAGAATTTGATTTGTCTGATCATAAACCGCTTGAGTGCATCCAGCCCATCTTGTGTAATTTTGTCACGAATGCCTGGAATTTCCTGGAATGCAAGATACATCTGATAGATGTCGTCCATCTTTAGCATGTAGAGATCATTTTCCTTGCATGTGAATACAGTTCCGTCAGAGCGCTGAAGCTGGTAGACTGATAGTTTGATATCTTGAAAACTGGTTTCAACCACATTGAGAACAGCCCAGACAGGGTCCTTGGCTGTTTGAAGTTCGTGTTGCCAGACTTCTCTCTGTTTTCCCATATAGTGATGACTAAGTAGAAACAGCTGTCCGCCCTTGTTTTGTCCTCGTAGATGGTTAAGACCACGAAACTTCAATTCATCCAGTTCTCTGACCTTATCCTCTTTTCGCCAGATGTTTTCCCTAATTTCCTCTTGAAAGGGGGCGTTGATGTCGATCTTTTCCCAGGGCTTCTCATTTCTGGGCATTTGAGCCGCTGTTTGTCTAATGATCGCCTCAAGCTCCTTGGGTGGTGTCTCATAGTTTTCTCCCTCCTTGAGTTCATCTTGATCAAGTAGAATCACATCAGCAGCACAGTTGACTAAGAGATCTCTGAGGTATGCTCTTCGCTGTGCTTCATCTACATCTGTCCAGAGTTCAGACCATTTGTTATGCACCAGCATTTCCTCAAGTTCATCGTGCATTTGATCATTGTAGTAGCTGGAGGAAGCCTGTTGCTGCTGTGGCGACACGTCTGGCGTAGCATCGGGATCCTCAATTATCTCAACACGATGCTCTTGCGCAGAGACTAGACCTCTATACTTCGTTTCATGCAGCCAATCCTCCCTTGGCTGAGAAAGTGAAACACCGGGATCCTCAGGATTGCCCGTTGACATCAGTTTCGAACTAGGTTCTAGCTGATGGCCTGAGTAAGAGGATGTACTCGTGGTAGCATCATCAGGACTTCCATTCCGTCCTTGGTTAACATCTATAGGAGATGCACCTCGGGATGTTATGTCTAGCTCGACCATGCTAGAAAGAGTGGCTAGGGATTTATGGCTGGCTGAAGTAGTGGGTTGCTCATTGGTAGAGGTGGAGGGTTGGTTTGGCTTTGAGGGTTGGCTAGTAGAAGCAACATGCTCAAGTATCCGCGGGCACTTGTTCTCCCCCTCATGAGAATCTGAATCATCAGGATCCTCATGTGAACGTTTAGCGCCACGGAGACTGTCACGGCATGTGTTCTGTGTATCTAGAGCATGGAGAAGGGCTTTTTGAGGAGGGGTGAGGTTGCCTTCTTCCATGTCTAGTATACGGTCGTAGATCTCAGCTACAAGATCCTCGGAGGGTACAGTTGTTAGGTTGGGTTTGGTCGTTGTAGGGGAGAATACTAGTTCTGTATCCTGGGTTCCCTTGATGAGGATGGTTGTTGGTTTTCTATGGCTAAAGGTTTGGAAATAGGAATGGAAATGGTTGGGGGCTGTGTCGTTTGAGGTTTGGGTGGTATATCCTGAACAACTAGGGTACTTCCAGAGTTTTGTGCACTAGCGGTTATTGCTTCATGCACCCATGGCTTAATGGTAGACTCTAGAAAGCTATTCAGATATACGAGAATGTCTTCGGGGATAATGGTACCAGTTACAGGGGTTGTAACTGTTGTCACAGCATCAGTGAAGATAGCTGATGTGTGGCCTGCATTCAATGATTGAGGCATTGTTGGCGTAGCAGGGCTTCCGACCATCATAGTTTGCACTCCGGTCGTTGCATTCAGGGTGAGTGCACCTGTATGTGTAGTGAATAGTGTAGGTGTCCTAGAAAAATGTGAAAATGTAGGAATGGTGACACCTAGACTCGATGTGATAGAACGGATGGGGGTAGTGGTCCGGGGCTGTTGACCACTAAGTCTCTCAGCAGATTCGGAAGGAATCAGTGAGGTCGGTGTAAGTTCCCCTTGAGTTATTGAAACCCCACTCTGTTGGGAGACTGGAGAGTGGATGGGAGATGGCTATGCATGCGCAGTTGAACCGGATGCTGCGACTTCTACCCGGGAACTGACAAGGTCAGCTCCTGCTCCTAGGGGCGTGGTTCGGTCTATAGTGACGAAGGTGTCACAGTCATCGTACAGTGCCAGCTCTTCTTCCACTGCACTCTTCTTTCGGAGCTTCTTCTTAGGCTGTGATGATGCAGGCTTCTCATTGCGTTTCTTGGAGCGCTGCTCACTGATGATGATCCCTTTGAGTGGTCGGGGTGTGAGTGCAGCCTCAATATCTTCTGATGAGGAGTCGGAGTCTATCGGAATGGCATGTTTACCAGCTCTCTTCCTGTTGCTGATCAGGACTCCCTCCATGTCATCATCATCATCTGCATCATCATCATCCTCATCTCTTCGTTCATTCCCTTTGGCCATGCTATCGGAGGCCTCATCACCAGCCTTATTAGAAGGGGCCTGGCTTGATGGTTCATCGGCAGTGTCCTCAGCATTAGGGTGGCCCTCAGCAGTCTGGGTCCTCTCGGAAGAGTTAGCAGATTGATCATCATTAGGCCGGGTTGCCACTGGTTTCTGTGGCGGGGCTCTCTTCTTCTTACCCTCACGTTCACTCGGCTTGGTCCCCTGGGAAGGTCCAGCTGGGTTTTGCTGAACCATAGGGACCGTTCTCTTCAGCGACTCTTTGTAGTCGATGACTGCTTTATCCCTCGGATTTGCAAGGTCAAGTAGAGAGTCCGGGATAGGTAGTGCTTCAGCCTTGTTGCTGTCTCTTTGAAAGTACTTGAGCTTTGGGGCGGTGAAGTGCCTGTCCTCCTTACGCTTTGGTATTGAAGGGGTGGCTTCCAACATATTGTGGATCATCAGCGCCAGCCACCGAGCGTAGGGGATGGTGTTTCCTTTGTTGTTCTCTTTAATCTTCACTTGATCCATCAGCTCCGTCCAGAAGAGTTGGGCCATGTCGTAGTTCATATCAAAGGCAATCCCATGGAAGATTTGCAGAATTTGCTTGTTGCACTTGTCGTGTCCGGCGTGCTTAGGAGACAAGCATTTGTTGACCAGGCCGAACAGACTCTTCCATGGGTGCGGAAGATTTGAGATTGTGAAGTTTGACAGCAATGGCAGTGGGCTGTCATATCCCAGATCTTTCATCCCCTTTATCAGTTCTTCGTTGGAGGGGAATGGTGCGTAGCTTTGGTGCACTGGGAGCTTCAGGATCTCCCGGATTGTAGATGGTGTCAGCACCACTCTTTTGTCACCCAATTTGGTCATGATTTTGGACCGATCCTTCTTGCTCTCAGTTCGCATGCAGCCCCAGAATTGCTGCAGGTATACCTCTGGCACCGGTTTGGTTTCATTGAATGCAAACCAGAGGTAGTGCTTCTGTAGAATAGAGAGAATGACTGGGTCCTGACATTTGAAAAGTTTTAGGTCCAGTTGAAAATTGTTGTCATAGATTGGGACCCAGTTCTCCTCCGGGTACAGTTCATTGCCTGATTGTGCTGTTCTGTCTGTTCCTGACATGATTGACTGAAAGAAATGGGTCAGCACAATTGTTCGTTTGAAAGTTTTATTTTTGTTCTGTTTTTGCAATTTTCCAGATCAGGTGTGTATTGGTGGGACCTCGAGAAAATTTCTGAGTGTAAACCACGAGAACCAACTTCTCGAGGTTTGAACATCGAGAAGCTCTTCTCGATATTCAAATATCGAGAACTTGGTTCTCGATATGAAAGTATCGAAAAGTCCTTCTCGAGATTTAAACATCGAGAACTATCTTCTCGAGATTTAGTATCGAGAACCTCTTCTCGGTATTTCCAACGTCGAGAAGTAGGTTCTCGGTATTAAACATCGAAAAGATGCTTTTCGAGGTTTAACATCGAGAACCGAACCTCGAATTTTGAAATATCGAGAAAATGTTCTCGAATTCTAAACATCGAGAAAGTGAATTTCTCGAGTTCGCACTCAGAGAATATGTCGAGAACCACCTGCAATTTCACACAATCATAATCATAATGATAAAAAATAAAACTTTTCGAATCCAAAATTCCAAGTTCGAGAAAAATAGTTCTCGAGATCCAACTCCGAGAGAACTTTCTCGAGTGAGATTCGAGAACTCGTTTTGAAGTGTGAAAATCATTGTGTCAATGTTGTTGATGATCAAAAACCTTGATTTCTACCTTAAGATTGATTCGAGAAGATTGTGAGAAAAGGATTTAAACTTCGAGAACTCTGGACTTCGAGAAAGCTTATGCGAGAAAGTGAATAATGCGAAAAGAAGTTCTCGAAGTCATCTTTTATATGCGAGAAATTGGGTTTGGGCCTTGCGAGAAAATGTCCTGGGCCCAAAGGTTTGAGTTGGGCCCAGTTTCCCTTTTGTTTTAAAATGTATGGGGCCCAAAAGCACTTGCACTCTTGTAGATAAACAAAACTCCCCCTCAAATTGTGCATGGAAAAAAATGAAAAACACACACACACACACACTCTTTTTCTTTCTTTTCTGATTTTCTCACACACGCACACACTCTTTTTCTTTCTTTTCTGATTTTCTCACACACACACTCTTTTTCTTTCTTTTCTGATTTTCTCACACACGCACACACTCTTTTTCTTTCTTTTCTGATTTTCTCACACACACACTCTTTTTCTTTCTTTTCTGATTTTCTCACACACACACACACTCTTTTTCTGATTTTCTTCTTTTCTCCCCCTCAAAGTATTCCTCTCTCTCTTATTTTCTCCCTTTTCTCCCCCTCAACACATGCAACACACACCACACACACACTCATTTTATTCAGACCATGGAGTTAACACAATTACATAGGATCGAGATTCAACATGCCTAACTTAGATACTAAGAACTGGAATCTCTTTTCATCCAATGCCTTGGTAAATATGTCAGCCAGTTGAAGCTCGGTGCTAACAAAGTACAAATCAACATCTCCCTTCTCCACATGGTCCTTAATGAAGTGATACCGCAGGTCGATGTGCTTGGTGCGTGAGTGATGAACGGGGTTGCTAGTTATGGCGATTGCACTCTGGGAGTCACTGTAGATGGGAATATGGTTGAATAAGAAGCCATAGTCTCTGAGTTGTGTCCTCATCCATAGGATTTGTGAACAGCAACTAGCAGCCGCAACGTATTCTGCCTCGGCTGTAGAAGTTGACACGCAGTTCTGCTTCTTGGAGGACCAACAGACTAGCTTCTCTCCCAGAAATTGAGCACCACCGGATGTACTCTTTCTGTCTAACTTGCAACCTGCGAAATCAGCGTCTGAGTAACCAACAAGGTCAAAACCCGTGTCCTTGGGATACCAAAGTCCTAAGTTGACTATTCCTTTCAGGTATCTCAGGATTCTCTTTACTGCATTCAGATGTGATTCCTTTGGATTTGCTTGAAAGCGAGCGCACAGACAGGTTGCAAAGACAATATCCGGTCTACTAGATGTCAGGTACAGCAAGGAGCCGATGATCGCCCGATAGTTGGTAGCATCGACTGATATCCCGGAAGGGTCAGAGTCGAGCTTTTGTGAGGGAGACATGGGGGTTTTCATGGTTGACTTGCTGTCCATCTTGAATCTTTTGAGCATTTCATGGATGTACTTCGACTGGCTGATGAAAATTCCGTCTGGCAATTGCTTGATCTGTAGCCCTAGAAAGAAGTTCAACTCTCCCATCATACTCATTTCAAACTCAGTGCGCATCAAGTTGCTGAATTCTTCGCAGAAGTTCGGGTTGGACGAGGCGAATATGATGTCATCGACATAGATTTGTATCAGCATGATGTCACTGTTCTCTCGCTTGATGAAAAAAGTTGGATCTATCTTTCCCTTCGAGTAGCCTGATTGTACAAGAAAATCAGATAGTGCATCATACCAGGCTCTCGGTGCCTGTTTTAGTCCATACAGAGCTTTCTTCAGCTTGTAGACATAATGTGGGCGTTCAGGATCAACAAAGCCTTCTGGTTGTGCCACGTAAACTTCTTCTTTCAGTTCTCCATTCAGAAACGCAGTCTTTACATCCATTTGATAGACGGTGAAACTCTTATGAGCAGCATAGGCAAGGAACAACCTGATTGCTTCAATTCTGGCCACTGGTGCAAAGGTTTCATCATAGTCAATTCCCTCTTGTTGATTGTATCCTTTTGCAACCAGTCGGGCTTTGTTCCTGATTATCACACCGTCTTCATCTTTCTTGTTCTTGAAGACCCACTTGGTGCCAATTATTGTTTTCTTTGGGGGTCTTGGCACCAGGGTCCATACATCCAATCTTTCAAACTGATTGATCTCCTCCTGCATTGCTATCACCCAATCTGGATCTGTTAGAGCTTCAGAAACTTTGGTTGGTTCAGATTGGCTGATGAAGCAAGAGAAGAGACATTCATTTGCTGTGGCCGTTCTTGTACAAACTCCACGACTTGGATCTCCAATAATTTGTTCTGCAGGATGTGCCTTTGTCCATTTCCGCTCATGAGTTAGAGGGATTGGAGTTGTGATGGGGTGATCCGGGTCCTCAAAAGTAGTAGATGTGGTTTGTTGAGGAGTGGAGTGCACAGGGGTTGATTCAGGTTCTGTGTCTGCTTGAGCTGATATTTCTGAAACTTGTGCTGGTGAAGTTGCTTGTGTTGCTGCCGTGCCATGATCCTTAGTATTTTCGTGATCTGATGTATGAGGTGAGTCAGCTTCTTCCTCACTGAGGTCAGGCATGAATGGTGGTTGAGCAGCTTCTATTGGTAACTGTGGGTTGGCGGTGCGTGCATTTTCATAGAAATGTTCAAAAAGAGAGTCAAGAATTGCACTGTCAGTCGTTGTTTGCTTTGTTGCTTCAGCTCCATCAGGTTGCTTCCTTTGAGCAGAGAGTGTGTGTTCTATCAAGAAATGTTCAGAAGCAAAGTCAGCCATTTCATAGAATGCAACGTTGACACTCTCAATGACTGTTCTGCGATCACGTAGATAGACCCGATACGCCTTTGATTGCGTGGAGTACCCAATGAATACTCCTTCGATGGCTTTCGGGTCCATCTTGCTTCTTTCATTTCTGTCATTTAGAACAAAGCACTTGCAGCCAAACACTCTGAAGAATGAGATGTCAGGTGTTCTGTTGAAGAGTATTTCATAGGGGGTCTTGTTGAAGCGCTTGTGAATTGATGTTCTGTTCTGAGTAAAGCACGCTGTGTTGATTGCTTCAGCCCACATGAAATGGGGAAGTTTTGACTGAATGAGCATGGTGCGTGCTGCTTCAACAAGAGTTCTATTCTTTCTTTCAACGACCCCGTTTTGTTGTGGTGTCTTTGCTGCAGAGAATTGCTGGGTGATACCCTGAGTTTCATAGAAATCAGCAAGAGACTGATTCTTGAACTCGGTACCATTATCTGTTCTGATGATCTCCACACTCTTTTGTAGAAAATTTTGGATCGTCCTGATGAAGGTTATGATGGTTGCAGCTGTTTCATCTTTTGTCCTCAGAAATTTGGTCCATGTGTACCGAGAGAAGTCATCCACAATGACCAGTGTATATTTGCGTCCATTGATGCTTTGGACTCTCATTGGTCCACACAGATCCATGTGAAGTAGTTGCAGCAGTCGGGAGGAGGATGGAACAGGTTTTAACTTGTGAGAGCTCCTTTTCATCTTGCCTAGTCTGCAGGCATCACAATGAGTGTCAGCGGAAGTCTTCAGAGGAGGCAGCCCTTTCACAAGTTTCTTGGAGGACAAAGTAGTGAGATATTTGAAGTTGAGGTGAGACAGGCGTCTGTGCCATAGACTGTTTTGTTCAGAGGAAGCTTTGGACAGCAGGCAGATGGAAGAAGGTAATTGTACGCTCTTCAGATCAATGGTGTACAGGTTGGAAGTTCTTGTGCAGGTCAATAATACCTTTCCAAACCTGTCCAGCACACAGCATTGTCTGGCTATGAACTTCACTTCCATGCCACTATCGCAGAACTGTCCAATGCTTAGCAGATTATGCTTCAGTCCTTTCACATATGACACAGCCTTGATGGTGACACTTGCACAGATGACATCCCCATATCCTAGGATTGGAGATGCTGCGTTGTTTCCGAATCTCACATTTCCTCCGTAGCATTTGGTGTAGTTGCTCAACAGCTCCTTTATTCCGGTCATGTGGGTTGAGCAGCCAGAATCTAAATGCCACACATGAACGTTCTGCAAAACAGATTAAGGATTTTTAGGTACCCACCGCAGGATGGGTCCTTCCTTATCAATTGAGAATATCTTTTTGAATTTTTCTTTCAGCTGTGATCCAAGGTCAACAGCCTTTTCAGATAATGTTCTTTGTTTTTCAAGTTCAGCTTTTGGTATCCATTTTTGTTGGATTTTAGGAGCAGAGGAGACAGAGTTATTGTCTTTGTGTGTGAATGGCTGGTTCGTGAGGTAAGGTTTGAGAATTTCTTCTTTAGAGAGACGGTGTAAGTGTTTCTTTGAATGAACCTTAAGAGGGTACTTTAAATTTGGAAAATTATAAACTCCCTCTACAGATCTATTCTCAGATTGTTTCTTTTGTTTGCGTTCTCTCCGTTTATCCTTACGAACAGAATTCATAGCACATTCAAAATTAGAAACATCAACACAATCATTTTCAAGTCCAGGAGCATACAACTTATTATTGAAATAAAGTTGATTAGAAGGAAATTCAGATGGATTCAGCTTGGGACACAAGACTGAATTGGAGCTACATGGTTGTGACTGAAATCTAGATCTACTTTTATTCGAGTAAAACAAAACGCTAGAACAGGGTTTTTCATATTCAGAAAACATTTTCTTCTTTCCTTCAGCTATCTCTTTTGTGACTGGAGCTACATTTTCTTTTTTCATAATTGTTTGTCCCTATTTCATTCAACAATCATATAAACGATATAGAGTAGAGAAGAAAATAGCTTTGATTCAATACCAACAATGATCGAGAATTGTAGAACAGAGTATCGAGAATGCAAAGTATCGGCTCTCTCTCTCACTAGAATGATATATGCGCTGAATAATCTGTAAAAGCCTCTTTGCATATTCCCTTAAAGGCAATATTTATATGCCTAGGGAATGTGTGATGTGACCTAAGCATGATTGGGCTCTTTTAATGATTGGGCCCAATAACACACTTTACACACTTCCTAAGAAAGCTAGTCTAATAATACCTGAAATATCTAGACAAAATAGCTACACAAATACAAAGATATTTATCAGGATTGGACACCAGAAAAAGTCCTAACAATCTCCCCCTTGGTGTTCAATCGTGTTCAATCAGCATTGTAGCGCGAATATCTTTGTCTTTGTGTTTATTCAGCAATGTAGAGGAGAGCGTAGATAAGATTGGTTGAGTTGCTCCTCTTTTGTCTTGATCTTCAGTGCAACTCAGCTTCCTTTGTCTTTGTTTTGAACTCAGCTTCTAAAGAAGGCTTTTTGAACAAATCCTTTCAATCTCCCCTTTGATGTCTTCATGGCAATTTGTTCTTTGATGTCAGGGAGTTGAAGAATCTTCACTATCTTGCATGCAGTCCTTGCCTTCCAGAAGTTGCTCTTGATCAGCTTGAATTAAGTCCGATGACGCCTCTGGAATGAATGTCTGATGATTTCCAGGCGCACATGGGATTCATTTTCAGAATTTGATTACCCGACCTCTGTCTCCTTCAATGTGTAGGTGGCACAGCGGAAAAAGATTGACTTTGAGGAGATCTCGTCGGTGGCACAGCGGAAAGAGATGGTTAACTTCTGAGTTTAGCTGACCATTTGATGATTTGAGAGAATAGAGAGCCGTCGTTGATTTTTGTGATGGAGAAGAGAAGTGCCCAAGAATGATTTGTTGATAGTAAACAGCATGTGGACCATTCTCCCCCTCATGACGATCCGATGAATCGAGACGTCATGCTTTTATTCTTTTATTCTGGATAACAAAAACGAAAAAGAGAAAAAAGATGAAAACCGGATACACTAGTGTTCCGTTATCACAACATCAATGTAAACACCGATGTGTGGCCTGTGTAAAATGATAGAAGCAATAAAGTTCTAACAGGACTTCCAACCAGTCATTGTGAAGCATCTGAAGTAGATGTCACTCTGGTTGTTATGGCATGATCATAAAGACCAGCAATGAAAACCTTGTAGCCCCCCCCGGGGTCGCGTAGACACCCGTTATCATCACCATAAAGATAAACTCTAAAGCGATGGCCTGAACATGTTGGTGATTTCTAGGTTGCAACAGCAGGACTTCCTTCCAATCATTGGTCCACATCTATAGTAGATGAGCCCTATGGAAGTTCTCGCGGGTCATGAAGACCTGCAACTGACTCTAAAAGTGTTTGTGTCCTAGAAAATTCAAAACATTTGGGAGTGAGATAACTAGACACAACGTGATCAATGAATATTCAGTGGCATGGGGCTAAGGCCACTATAGTCAGTATCACTTGCCTCGGAAGGAGACAGTAATAATAGATGAGGTTCCCCGTGAAATATGATTAAACACGTGTCTGTTGGGAGGCAAGTGAGTGGTCTAGGGTAGGATTGTGCATGCGCCGTTTGGACAAAATGCAGCGACTTCTACCCAGGATCTGAATAAATTCAGTCCTGAACCTATGAGAATTGTCCGGATTATTTGAGTGACTGGGAGTAATTCTCTCAATTGAAAGCGCAGTTGAGGTAGCAGACATGTCATTGATTATTGTTTTTTTCGCTCACTTGAGCCTTTTGCTTCCTCACTCTCATAGTTTCACTCAGTTACACACTCACTCTCGGCTTTGTCCCTTAGGTAGGCTTAGTTGGGTTTACTAAGCCATTGGGACTTGACTCTCATTTCTCTTTGCTCTTTTCTCTTTGTGCTCCCCCTCAACTGTAGCACTCAATAGGGTGCCTTTGATGATAATTGGCGCTTGGGAGGAGAACATTGAAAACTCCCCCTCAAAATCTGCATCCTCGAGAGAATTCTTGCATTTAACTTGGTTGTTTGAGGATTCAGGTTGGGGTTATTGGCTAGATGAAGCACCATGCTCGAGTATCCGTTGCCTCTTATTCTCCCCCTCATGAGGAGCCGAATAATCAGGGTCCTCATGTGAACGTTTGTGACCGCGGAGACTGTCATTGCATGTGCTTTAGGTTTCATGTACCACAATAAGAGCTCCTTGTTTGTCAGTGAGTGGAGCTTCTTTGGTTTCCAGAATTCTCGCTAGCATAATGGATGCTAGGTCATCGAATGGCATGGTAAATGGTCAAATGGGATAGGGTAAGGATTGGAGTGAGTTGCTGTTGGGAGTGGGAGGATGAAGGTTGAGTTAGAGTTTGGATGATGTCATTAAGAAGCGCCGGGGTGGTCCTGAATTCCTGTGACTAAGCGGTTATTGCTTCGTGCACCCATGGCTTAATGGTGGAATCCAAGAAGCGCTGCAAAATGACAGAAAGGTCGGTAGGGTTAGGGTTTCCGGTTACAGGGGTAGTAACCGTTGTCACAACATCGGTAGAGATAACCGGTATGTGGCCTGCAAATAATGATTGAGTTATCTGTTAAGCAGCAGGATTTCCGATCATCATCGACGTATCTCCGATCGTTGTTGACAGATAAAGTGGACCTGTAGAGTGCGGTGGTGTGAAGAGTGTACGTGTCCTAGAAAAATTGGAAAATTTTGGAGGGTGACACCTAGACACAAAGTGGTAGAAGGAGGGGTAGTGACCTGGGGCTGATGGTCACTATATATATCCTCGACCGCTCCGAAAGGGGGCGGAGAGGTGGGTATGAGATCCCCTGATATTGAAACTACTACCTGTTGGGAGGTAGCAGAGTGGCTAGGGGAGGCTTGTGCATGCGCAGTTGGGCTGGATGCTGCGTCTTCTACCCGGAGACTGAAAAGATCAGTCTTTGTGCCTATGGGGTTAGCCCGGTTTAGTTTATCTAGGTCTGAGCAACCGTCATACAAGGCCATTTCTTCAGCCTGGTTGCTTGATGTTTGCACTCTTTGCGTAGGAATGAGTGATGAAGAGAGGACATCATGATGTTTCTTAGAGCGAGTCTCACTGATAATCTGTCCTTAAGTGTTCTTTCTCAAGTAAGACACCTCTTTATCTGCAGCCGTAGAAAGCTTGATATCGAATCAAAAATTTTGTACCGGAGCTTTCATGGCTTTCCTTGCATTGTCGTCTTCATCATCTTCGTCCTCATCACTTTTGTCATTGTTGCTCTTTCCAGCCTTGCTCCCGGAGCCCTCATCGTCAGCGTTTTGTAGTCTGGCAGCGCTAGACGAGTCATAGGTAGTCTCCTCAGTAACTCGGGGGTGGCCCTCAGCAGACATAGTCTGATCATCATGGGGCCGGACTGCCACTGGTCTACGTGGCTGGGTTCAACTCTCAGGACCCTCACTTGCGCTCGGCTGACTCCCTTGGGTAGGCTCGGGGGGGTTTATCTGAGCCATAGGGAGTATAGTGTTATTCTTCTGGCAGTAGCGTCGAACAGATGGATCATTCGGATCAGCTAACTGCAACAGAGACACTGGTATTAAGAGAGGTACAAGCGTTGAATCCTTAGTCATCTTTTGGAGATACTTGCTGACGTTCTCCGTTGGTAGTCTTCAGTGGATGGATGGAGTTGTTTTGGAGAAGCGTCACACCAGTAGTGAAAACCATCATGGAAGACAATCAAAAGGTAGATGTTGCACTAGTCGAAGCCGGTGTGTTTGCCAGTGCAGCACTTGGTGCATCAACTCTTTGGTAATCATGACCTTGGTGTCCTTGATAGTGGCGGTCAGCACGTCATCTATCTCATTATCATCCTCATCAGTGTCCTTGCCAAGTATTACCCAAAATTGCTGGAGATACACCTGGGGGACTTTAGCTGATTCGCTTATGACTTTCTTGGGTTGTCTTGCATTGATCCTTGATTGGCGTCAGGAGGAGAAAAATGTAACTCCCCCTCAGAATGTTTAAGGTGTTGTTGATCACCCAGGGAGTAAAGTGGAAAACTCCCCCTTGGAATGTGCTTTCTTCGTTGTTAGGCACCAGGAAGAGTGAAAAAGAAACACTCCCCCTCAGAATAAGCACTTGTTGTTTGTTCTTGGCATGTGTTGGCGTTGAGGTGTGCATTTCTTGATTTTCAGCTCGTTGAGGTAGTATACATGCCAATACTCCCCTTCATAATGTGCACCAGTTGATTGCTCACAGCTCGTCTTCATACCCGCCATGCGTGTGGAGCAATCGGTTCAGTTACCACACATGACGGACCTGCAAAAGGTTAAGAAACCTTTGGTACCCATTTCAGGGTGGGTCCATCCCTTTTAGCACAAAAGAAATTTTGAAATTTTTGCTTTATTTTAGTTCCTAAACCAGTCTCTTTTGAAGCTTTTGGAGAGCTATATGACTGGGATTCTGATTTAGGAACCCATTTTTGAGTTATTGCAGGTGTATGAGAATTTTCAGCGCTGGTGAATGATGGAACAGATTTCTGAGAAGTAAAGATTTTCTCCCTTGATAACCGTTTCAGGTGTTTAGCTGAATAAACCTTGAGGGGATAAGTCAGGCAAACACCATCACAAACAGTATAGGTTGAAGCTTCAAATCTTTTCTTTTTCGATTTGCCATCATTCACATCACAATGAGGTTTGACAGCCTTAGCCTTTTGCTTAGGTTTCTCAGGCTTTCTAACCTCAGCTCTAGAATGAGAAAACACAGATCTAGAGTCATTAGAAAAAGTCTGAGAAGAATGGTGTGTGACAGAGCTAAATCTACTTTTATTTGAATAAAAAGCAGCACTAGAACAAGACTTCTTATTTTCAACAAAATTCATTTTCTTCTTCGCTTCAGCTATTTCAGCTCTCTTCAGCCTCCACTCTCTTTTCCTCTCTAGTTTCCTACTCACTTCATTTTCTGTTTTCAAAGGAGACGTGGAGTGAGTGGGTGGCCTTTTGAAAATGTTAGTTTTGTTCAGAATTGGTTGAGAAGTATCAGTATCACTAGATGATTGAGAAGTTGTGCCAGATTGGGAACTTTCTTTTAAAATGGTCAATTCTCTCAACAACCTCTCCCTCTCACTTTCAAAATTTTTCCGTTCCTCTTCAAAACTTTTTCTTTGATTTTCTAAGGAAATGTGTAAGGTTTCAAATTTTCTGATTAGTGGAGGGATATAAGGTTCTTCTTCACTTGATCCTGAGGTTGAAGGGGGTTCTGAATCCGACACAGCTTCCTTTTCAGAAGGATAGAAACTGACACTCTCATCAGATGAAAAAACAGGTTCAGCTATTTCATAGCTTTTGTTCAAAGAATCATAACTGAAAGGAATTTCGGCTTTAGAAGGATTTGATCGCTTTACCTCTTCTTCTTCTGCGGTTTCCTTTCCATAGGTAAAAGCCATCAACTTAGTCAATCCTAACCCCATATAATTTATGTCATAAAGTTGAATACAATCCACCTTTTTCAAATTATTGGGGTTAGTGAGACCAAGACCCTCCTTAGAGTTATAAAATCGTGTGTCCTTGTTCTGGTTAAGAAAAATGGTTTGTTCTGTCTGTCCTCTCTTGGCTAGTAAATCTTCTAACTCTTTGATTTTTGTGTAAAGCTTGCCTCTTTTTTCATGTAGAAACTCATTTTCACCTTTGGCAATGTTTCGTTCTAATTCAGTGTCACTTACCTTTTTAGTCAGTTCAGCTACCTTTTGTGTGAGCTGTTCTATTTCCAAAGTTCGCTTCTTAACAATTTCCTTTTCATTGTCCAATTGTATGGTGAGTGAGGTAGTCTTATCCAGTTGCTGCAGTAAGACTCGGTGATTGTTTGCTAATCTCTCTTCCAATTGCTTGATAATTTGTTGACTGTCAGATTGCCTTACCTCCAGCTTATCAGAACTTTCAGCACATTCATTCTTACACAATGATGATGAGCAAGAGGTATCCATTGATGATTGTTGAATGTTGACCGTAGACGTGAGGTTGATTGAAGTTTCTGCAATTTTCTGGACCTTGAAGTGTAGCTTGGAGTTTGAGAAAATAGCCTTAACCTTGAGATATTTTTTTTTTTTTGATTTTTTTTTTAATCTCAAGGTTGACTCTTGGAAGCTTTGGTTGTAAGGTTCACCTTTGGTGTTGGAGTTTTGGACTTTGGATATAAAGTGGCTCAAAACTAGCTCTTGGAAAAAATTGATGAAAAGTGTACACTTTCAAGGAAAGGTGGAAAGTGGGCTTCTTTAACTTTCCCACACCTTAACTCCTTGGGAAGTTTGAAGCCTATAAATATGAACCACTCCTCTCTTAATATTAAAAGGTGAAGGAGAAGAGGGGAGCTCTCGCGCACACAAGAATTCTGGCTTTCAGTTCAAAATTGAAAATTCGCACCCCCCCTGCGCGGGCGACCTGCGGACACGATAGCCGTAGAATTCAGCGGGTCTCAAAGAACAATTTTGCCCCTCCTTCCTCTTTTTTTGTTGAGTTCTCGATGCTTGGCCTTTCTCGGTATGAGTTTTCGATGTCAGACTTTCGATATCGATAGTTTGTTCAGTTTTCGATGTAGTCTAGTCAGGCGAGAAGTTCTTTTCGATCGAAAACATGTACTTTTCGATATTGCCTTCGAGAAAGTCTTTTCGATGAATCTTCGAGAACCTGTACTTCGAGAAATTTTCTATCGAGAAACTTTCTGTCGAAAACTTCCTATCGAGAAGTTGTTGTCGATAGCCTGAACTTTGAGAAACTCTTTTCGATGATCCTATCGAGAACCTGTGCTTTTCGATGCTCCTATCGAGAAGTGCTTTTCGATGAGACTTCAGACTTCGCGAAACCTGTACTTCGAGAAGCTACTTTTCGATATTCATTTCGAGAAGCCTTTTTCGATGTCCAACCTGCGAAAACTGAAAAAATCTAACAGCACACAAACGAAATTTTGCTTTGCTTTATCTCAAAGTGTTGATCGAAATATTCCCAAAAACAAAGAATCGCATCGAATGCAAGTCCATCAAACCCAAAAATCGCAGAAACTTAGTTTTTCGCAAAAACTTTTCTTCAACGTCAACGACAGATCCGAAAATGCATAGATTCTTCAATCGATTTCACGCTCGGCTCTGATACCAATTGTTTGTCCCTATTTCATTCAACAATCATATAAACGATATAGAGTAGAGAAGAAAATAGCTTTGATTCAATACCAACAATGATCGAGAATTGTAGAACAGAGTATCGAGAATGCAAAGTATCGGCTCTCTCTCTCACTAGAATGATATATGCGCTGAATAATCTGTAAAAGCCTCTTTGCATATTCCCTTAAAGGCAATATTTATATGCCTAGGGAATGTGTGATGTGACCTAAGCATGATTGGGCTCTTTTAATGATTGGGCCCAATAACACACTTTACACACTTCCTAAGAAAGCTAGTCTAATAATACCTGAAATATCTAGACAAAATAGCTACACAAATACAAAGATATTTATCAGGATTGGACACCAGAAAAAGTCCTAACAAAATGTGTGAAAGCCAACCCGGGAACTTCTCCCCGGGACGGAGGGAGTAGTTGATCGGGCAAAACTTGCAAGTATACAAGTGCCGATGTAGTAATAAAATACCGGTAAATACCGGGTCGATCCACAGGGAAATCGTTGATATTATAAAGTCGAGTATTGAATGAAAAGAATGTAAATGATATATTTTTTTCAGGAACCTTGCTCTTTGAGATTGGTTTAAACAAGAATGAGAATTACTAAGGCAATCGGGATTCACCTAAATGCTTTAATATTTGTTTAATAATAGTTCTTCCCCAACAATCATGAATACGATGTCGCTAATATATTCTCAACTCCGGTTAAGGCAGCGAGAGCGTGGTTTTCGTTACGTGTAAGTCCCGTTACGGCTTACATTCATCTACCGAAAACCCCGTTGAATATCAAGACATCACACCCGTATCATATAAGACCGGATATATTTCTATTCTCGGTACTATATATGTTTATCCTTTAATGTTCATAGTTTAGACTTCAACGTTAATTGCAAGTATAAACTAAATTTAACATACTTCTATGTTGTACACCATAGTCATAAACAATCAAAATGTAAAGGATAAATCACAATTTATTGGTTTAGAACTTTTATCAAACACCTAGTGTGCATAGAGGTTCATCCCTAGCCTTAGCTAAGAAATTAGCCTCTAATGCTCATATTAATCACAATACAATATTGAAATGTAATGGAACATGAAATTACAAAGGAAATAATACCTAAACACCAATGGTTTCGGAGGTTGAAGTTTCCTCCTCAAGAACTTGAAGAAAATACCAAGAACAAAAATATAAAAGCTAGGAATTAATCTATGGAATGGAATGTGTTTGCTTGATGAATTGAAGGATTTATATAGGCTAAAGAATGGCATCTTTTAGTCTATTCGAGCCCAACAATCAAGTATGGAGCAATATTTGATCAAGAGATGAGGAAGGTGAAGTTTTCCCATCAAAAATCCTCTTGCACGACCTTTTGTTTGAGCTGAAATCGTCCCAACCGGCCCCGGTCAGTCTAGAACCGGCCCCGGTCGCAAACAGGCTCGTTTAGTGCAAAAAAGCCTTCCAACCGGCGCCGGTTATAGGCTGACCGGCGCCGGTTGCAGCGCCCAAAAATGCGCTTCCTTTCTCTTCTTCTGAAATTGGTCAAAAAGTGTCGGTTTTTGTCCCAGGATTTTGAGGATGTTCCGCTACGAATTTGGACATGATTCCTTCACCAAAGTTGTAGATAATGAAGTCTTCTATCCACCAAAACTTGAATGACGTGATTTTATTTATCCAATCAAACGTTATGGCTAAAACACTGAGAGGTATGCATCCTGAAATCCCACCAGCAACATCTGACTTTGTTGGTTGATTGAGTCTTGTTCCTTTCATATTTTGGCCATGACGTCTTCATAACATTTGTACCTTATTGAGTTAGCATTCACATGAAACTCGAATCGAGTGATTTCGAGTTCTATAGAATACGTTATACTCAAATTATGGGCAGAACGTCATTCTCTTGGTCTAAAAAGTCGTTCATCGCAATGTTTTATGCTCTAGCTCTCATTCTGGAGGTATTTGCCTGATTTCTCTTCCTTTCTTCAACAAATACTTATAAATACTTATGTTAAACACAAGTAAATATAACGGCTATCAAATCCCCCCACACTTGAGCGTTGCTTGTCCTCAAGCAATTTCTTCAACTTTGGATGCCTTGGTTAGTTTCAACAAAAATATATGAACAAAAATAATTTTAATTTTAAGAGAAATAAAAACTCATGTAAACTCTTTTATCTTTCTCGGTCCAAAACCAACTTTCTATTAGACACACAAAACTATCATTAGATTTAGAAAAATTACTTATACCCTTGAGAGTAGATGAGTGGATTGTGACTAGGACTTTTTGGGTGTGTAGGATGGCTTTTTTTTGTGTATTTGACTTTTGAGTATATAAATGGATCGGTTGAAATTCTTGGTAGAGACCATGAGTTTTTTTTTCATCTGAATGGATTCTCAACAAGTATTTACTCAAAGTCATTTTGATGATCCCAATTTATTTGATGAGTTGTGGGGTGGCTTGTTTTCCAAAATGGTTCTTGAATATTTGAGATGTTCTTAAACCATTTTTTGGAAGTCAAAGAAGGTGGTGTTCCTAGTCACAAGTTTTTTTTTTGGGTGGTTTTCAAGAGTAAAGAGTAGTGTAATAAATCTAAAAAAATGATAGTTTATGTGAATAATCAAAACTTTCTCAACCAAATACCCATTAAAAAGAGAATTATCACAAGTTTTACCTTCCTAAAAAAAATTATTTTGCACACAAAATTTGTTTAACTAACCATGAGATGCACCCCCCACACTTGAGATACATTGTCCTCAATGTAGGTTTTTGGATACAACGGAGGACGAAAACTTCAATAGTAGAATGGACCATCTTGTGAGAGTAGGAGTTGCATGATACCTGAGTTTAGATGATTTTTTTCTTCTTTTTTTTGTTTGTTTTTTTTTTTTTTTTGTATTTTTTTTGTTTTTTTTTGTTGGGTTGCCTCCCAATTAGCGCTTAGTTTAACGTCATAGGCCGGACGAACGTACCTCTTTTGTGCAGCTGAATTCCCGTAGGTGTTTAGCTAGTAGGACCTCTCTTTTAAAATCTTGCGGGGGAGGAGAGGATGAGGAGCTATTATTTTCAATATTGAGAAGAGTATCACCCGGGTCAAAAATGTACCTTTTTGGCGTGTCCCGATTATGTCCTCCTTTCTTGTTGGTGTATCCTTCTTGAATGGAAAAGAGGTCTCCTCTACCATTTGGAGGCGTAAGAACATTAGTTTCCGACTTCAATAAAGTCCCGTCGTGTACATCAAGTATGTCTGAGGTCTTCTTGCTCTCCGGAACTTTGGGATCCTCCTTTCCTCTTTTGCTTCCCGTTGTGATGACCATGGTACTTCCTGCTATAGTAACTTGTTGAGCAAGTTGGTCAATCTGCAATTGTAGAGTGTGGAAGGAGCTTTTGGTATCTCGTTCGAGGTTGTCCATCCTTTGATTAAGAATTGTGTTTTGATTTTCAATTCGGATGTCAAGTTTGGTAAATTGAGAATGAAGATTCTCAACGGATGCCTCCATTCTACTATAATGTTTTTCATTTTCAGCTTGAATACTTGTGGTAAGAAACGTCATCATCTCTTCCATGGTGGACTGAAAGTTTGAAGAACTCCCTTGCGGATTCCAATTGTTGTCTTGGTTCCCCTTTTGTTGATTAGAAGAGTTGTAGTAGTTATTACCTCCATGATTCCCCCACTCGTCATAGGAGTTCATGTAATTGATCTCCTCGGGTTGAATAGCATACTCTCGTGTAGGAAGAATGTTTCTTAAGGCGGTTTGTAGGCTTTCTTTCAGTGTTCGTTCAAACTCCAAGAATCTTCTATCAAGCACATCACCAATAGATATTTCCTTCACTCTAGAGAACTTTATGTCTCTAGCTTGAAAATGTGGATTATAGGCAACAACGGGCATCTTGATCTCATTTAGTGAAGGATTTTTTTCACCTTTTTTTTGTTTGTGTTTGCACACTCTTTTAACTTCGGGACCGAAGTTTTACTTAGATCCTTGAACTTCTTAAGAGCATACAAACACAAGGAATTTTCTGAAAAGCTTAACAACAAGAACAAGTGAAATGTAAAGTGTGTATGGTTTTGTCTGATTGACTTTATAACAACAAGCCGTATTTCCCCGGCAACGGCGCCAAAAACTTGATCGGGCTGAACTTGCAAGTATACAAGTGCCGATGTAGTAATAAAATACCGGTAAATACCGGGTCGATCCACAGGGAAATCGTTGATATTATAAAGTCGAGTATTGAATGAAAAGAATGTAAATGATATATTTTTTTCAGGAACCTTGCTCTTTGAGATTGGTTTAAACAAGAATGAGAATTACTAAGGCAATCGGGATTCACCTAAATGCTTTAATATTTGTTTAATAATAGTTCTTCCCCAACAATCATGAATACGATGTCGCTAATATATTCTCAACTCCGGTTAAGGCAGCGAGAGCGTGGTTTTCGTTACGTGTAAGTCCCGTTACGGCTTACATTCATCTACCGAAAACCCCGTTGAATATCAAGACATCACACCCGTATCATATAAGACCGGATATATTTCTATTCTCGGTACTATATATGTTTATCCTTTAATGTTCATAGTTTAGACTTCAACGTTAATTGCAAGTATAAACTAAATTTAACATACTTCTATGTTGTACACCATAGTCATAAACAATCAAAATGTAAAGGATAAATCACAATTTATTGGTTTAGAACTTTTATCAAACACCTAGTGTGCATAGAGGTTCATCCCTAGCCTTAGCTAAGAAATTAGCCTCTAATGCTCATATTAATCACAATACAATATTGAAATGTAATGGAACATGAAATTACAAAGGAAATAATACCTAAACACCAATGGTTTCGGAGGTTGAAGTTTCCTCCTCAAGAACTTGAAGAAAATACCAAGAACAAAAATATAAAAGCTAGGAATTAATCTATGGAATGGAATGTGTTTGCTTGATGAATTGAAGGATTTATATAGGCTAAAGAATGGCATCTTTTAGTCTATTCGAGCCCAACAATCAAGTATGGAGCAATATTTGATCAAGAGATGAGGAAGGTGAAGTTTTCCCATCAAAAATCCTCTTGCACGACCTTTTGTTTGAGCTGAAATCGTCCCAACCGGCCCCGGTCAGTCTAGAACCGGCCCCGGTCGCAAACAGGCTCGTTTAGTGCAAAAAAGCCTTCCAACCGGCGCCGGTTATAGGCTGACCGGCGCCGGTTGCAGCGCCCAAAAATGCGCTTCCTTTCTCTTCTTCTGAAATTGGTCAAAAAGTGTCGGTTTTTGTCCCAGGATTTTGAGGATGTTCCGCTACGAATTTGGACATGATTCCTTCACCAAAGTTGTAGATAATGAAGTCTTCTATCCACCAAAACTTGAATGACGTGATTTTATTTATCCAATCAAACGTTATGGCTAAAACACTGAGAGGTATGCATCCTGAAATCCCACCAGCAACATCTGACTTTGTTGGTTGATTGAGTCTTGTTCCTTTCATATTTTGGCCATGACGTCTTCATAACATTTGTACCTTATTGAGTTAGCATTCACATGAAACTCGAATCGAGTGATTTCGAGTTCTATAGAATACGTTATACTCAAATTATGGGCAGAACGTCATTCTCTTGGTCTAAAAAGTCGTTCATCGCAATGTTTTATGCTCTAGCTCTCATTCTGGAGGTATTTGCCTGATTTCTCTTCCTTTCTTCAACAAATACTTATAAATACTTATGTTAAACACAAGTAAATATAACGGCTATCAAATCCCCCCACACTTGAGCGTTGCTTGTCCTCAAGCAATTTCTTCAACTTTGGATGCCTTGGTTAGTTTCAACAAAAATATATGAACAAAAATAATTTTAATTTTAAGAGAAATAAAAACTCATGTAAACTCTTTTATCTTTCTCGGTCCAAAACCAACTTTCTATTAGACACACAAAACTATCATTAGATTTAGAAAAATTACTTATACCCTTGAGAGTAGATGAGTGGATTGTGACTAGGACTTTTTGGGTGTGTAGGATGGCTTTTTTTTGTGTATTTGACTTTTGAGTATATAAATGGATCGGTTGAAATTCTTGGTAGAGACCATGAGTTTTTTTTTCATCTGAATGGATTCTCAACAAGTATTTACTCAAAGTCATTTTGATGATCCCAATTTATTTGATGAGTTGTGGGGTGGCTTGTTTTCCAAAATGGTTCTTGAATATTTGAGATGTTCTTAAACCATTTTTTGGAAGTCAAAGAAGGTGGTGTTCCTAGTCACAAGTTTTTTTTTTGGGTGGTTTTCAAGAGTAAAGAGTAGTGTAATAAATCTAAAAAAATGATAGTTTATGTGAATAATCAAAACTTTCTCAACCAAATACCCATTAAAAAGAGAATTATCACAAGTTTTACCTTCCTAAAAAAAATTATTTTGCACACAAAATTTGTTTAACTAACCATGAGATGCACCCCCCACACTTGAGATACATTGTCCTCAATGTAGGTTTTTGGATACAACGGAGGACGAAAACTTCAATAGTAGAATGGACCATCTTGTGAGAGTAGGAGTTGCATGATACCTGAGTTTAGATGATTTTTTTCTTCTTTTTTTTGTTTGTTTTTTTTTTTTTTTGTATTTTTTTTGTTTTTTTTTGTTGGGTTGCCTCCCAATTAGCGCTTAGTTTAACGTCATAGGCCGGACGAACGTACCTCTTTTGTGCAGCTGAATTCCCGTAGGTGTTTAGCTAGTAGGACCTCTCTTTTAAAATCTTGCGGGGGAGGAGAGGATGAGGAGCTATTATTTTCAATATTGAGAAGAGTATCACCCGGGTCAAAAATGTACCTTTTTGGCGTGTCCCGATTATGTCCTCCTTTCTTGTTGGTGTATCCTTCTTGAATGGAAAAGAGGTCTCCTCTACCATTTGGAGGCGTAAGAACATTAGTTTCCGACTTCAATAAAGTCCCGTCGTGTACATCAAGTATGTCTGAGGTCTTCTTGCTCTCCGGAACTTTGGGATCCTCCTTTCCTCTTTTGCTTCCCGTTGTGATGACCATGGTACTTCCTGCTATAGTAACTTGTTGAGCAAGTTGGTCAATCTGCAATTGTAGAGTGTGGAAGGAGCTTTTGGTATCTCGTTCGAGGTTGTCCATCCTTTGATTAAGAATTGTGTTTTGATTTTCAATTCGGATGTCAAGTTTGGTAAATTGAGAATGAAGATTCTCAACGGATGCCTCCATTCTACTATAATGTTTTTCATTTTCAGCTTGAATACTTGTGGTAAGAAACGTCATCATCTCTTCCATGGTGGACTGAAAGTTTGAAGAACTCCCTTGCGGATTCCAATTGTTGTCTTGGTTCCCCTTTTGTTGATTAGAAGAGTTGTAGTAGTTATTACCTCCATGATTCCCCCACTCGTCATAGGAGTTCATGTAATTGATCTCCTCGGGTTGAATAGCATACTCTCGTGTAGGAAGAATGTTTCTTAAGGCGGTTTGTAGGCTTTCTTTCAGTGTTCGTTCAAACTCCAAGAATCTTCTATCAAGCACATCACCAATAGATATTTCCTTCACTCTAGAGAACTTTATGTCTCTAGCTTGAAAATGTGGATTATAGGCAACAACGGGCATCTTGATCTCATTTAGTGAAGGATTTTTTTCACCTTTTTTTTGTTTGTGTTTGCACACTCTTTTAACTTCGGGACCGAAGTTTTACTTAGATCCTTGAACTTCTTAAGAGCATACAAACACAAGGAATTTTCTGAAAAGCTTAACAACAAGAACAAGTGAAATGTAAAGTGTGTATGGTTTTGTCTGATTGACTTTATAACAACAAGCCGTATTTCCCCGGCAACGGCGCCAAAAACTTGATCGGGCTGAACTTGCAAGTATACAAGTGCCGATGTAGTAATAAAATACCGGTAAATACCGGGTCGATCCACAGGGAAATCGTTGATATTATAAAGTCGAGTATTGAATGAAAAGAATGTAAATGATATATTTTTTTCAGGAACCTTGCTCTTTGAGATTGGTTTAAACAAGAATGAGAATTACTAAGGCAATCGGGATTCACCTAAATGCTTTAATATTTGTTTAATAATAGTTCTTCCCCAACAATCATGAATACGATGTCGCTAATATATTCTCAACTCCGGTTAAGGCAGCGAGAGCGTGGTTTTCGTTACGTGTAAGTCCCGTTACGGCTTACATTCATCTACCGAAAACCCCGTTGAATATCAAGACATCACACCCGTATCATATAAGACCGGATATATTTCTATTCTCGGTACTATATATGTTTATCCTTTAATGTTCATAGTTTAGACTTCAACGTTAATTGCAAGTATAAACTAAATTTAACATACTTCTATGTTGTACACCATAGTCATAAACAATCAAAATGTAAAGGATAAATCACAATTTATTGGTTTAGAACTTTTATCAAACACCTAGTGTGCATAGAGGTTCATCCCTAGCCTTAGCTAAGAAATTAGCCTCTAATGCTCATATTAATCACAATACAATATTGAAATGTAATGGAACATGAAATTACAAAGGAAATAATACCTAAACACCAATGGTTTCGGAGGTTGAAGTTTCCTCCTCAAGAACTTGAAGAAAATACCAAGAACAAAAATATAAAAGCTAGGAATTAATCTATGGAATGGAATGTGTTTGCTTGATGAATTGAAGGATTTATATAGGCTAAAGAATGGCATCTTTTAGTCTATTCGAGCCCAACAATCAAGTATGGAGCAATATTTGATCAAGAGATGAGGAAGGTGAAGTTTTCCCATCAAAAATCCTCTTGCACGACCTTTTGTTTGAGCTGAAATCGTCCCAACCGGCCCCGGTCAGTCTAGAACCGGCCCCGGTCGCAAACAGGCTCGTTTAGTGCAAAAAAGCCTTCCAACCGGCGCCGGTTATAGGCTGACCGGCGCCGGTTGCAGCGCCCAAAAATGCGCTTCCTTTCTCTTCTTCTGAAATTGGTCAAAAAGTGTCGGTTTTTGTCCCAGGATTTTGAGGATGTTCCGCTACGAATTTGGACATGATTCCTTCACCAAAGTTGTAGATAATGAAGTCTTCTATCCACCAATTGAATGACGTGATTTTATTTATCCAATCAAACGTTATGGCTAAAACACTGAGAGGTATGCATCCTGAAATCCCACCAGCAACATCTGACTTTGTTGGTTGATTGAGTCTTGTTCCTTTCATATTTTGGCCATGACGTCTTCATAACATTTGTACCTTATTGAGTTAGCATTCACATGAAACTCGAATCGAGTGATTTCGAGTTCTATAGAATACGTTATACTCAAATTATGGGCAGAACGTCATTCTCTTGGTCTAAAAAGTCGTTCATCGCAATGTTTTATGCTCTAGCTCTCATTCTGGGGGTATTTGCCTGATTTCTCTTCCTTTCTTCAACAAATACTTATAAATACTTATGTTAAACACAAGTAAATATAACGGCTATCAGTAGTATTTAAATAACTTTTTATACCTTCTTTTTTTATTACATTCTACTCCCTCCGTCTCGTTGGAATGTTCCCGTTCGGTTTACGATGCTTGACTGACAATAAAGTAACTCGATCCCTGTTCACACTCCGCTTATTTTAGTAAATAAAATTTATTTATTCAGAAACTACATTAAAACCGTTACAAAGCCTGATCAAGAAAAGTTTAATTTGATAAAAATTTGATATATAAAGTAAAAGATTAGAAGTGACCTAAGTTGACCAATGAATAGTGAACGGGAACATTCCAACGGGACGGAGGGAGTATTTTTTTATTGCATATTGATATGGAAACAAATGAGATAGAATCCACCTTATTTGGTAATTTTTGAGAACTTAGGAATTTTATCAATTCAGGACCTGAAAGATAGATGCATTATCGATTCAGGACCCGAAAGATGAAACGTATCAGTATAGGATCTGAATGATGGAAAACTATCAATCTAGGACCTAACATTTCTTAGGTTTTGATTTGTTTAAATTTTTATGAATTCCATTGCCAATTTTTGATAAAGTTATCTTCACAAAAGTTTATTAGTTCAATAAAACTAAATAATATTTAAAATTTTTAAAATGAAAAAATTAATAAATTTCATGACAACTTAGGTCTTAGATTGATAATTTTCAATCATTCAGGCCCTAAATTGATAATTTTCTATCATCCGGGTCCTATATTGGCAATGGAATTCATAAAAATTTAAACAAATCAAAACCTAAGAAATGTTAGGTCCTAGATTGATAGTTTTCCATCATTCAGATCCTATACTGATACGTTTCATCTTTCGGGTCCTGAATCGATAATTCATCTATCTTTCGGGTCCTGAATTGATAAAATTCCTATTTAAAACTTCCTACACTTTCCCTTTTGGGTAAGTTCTTCCTTGAAAAAGTTCCTAACATTATCCCTTTTGGGTAAGTTCTTCCCTTTTGGGTATTTAAAAAATTCCTACTATTGAAAAAAATAAATTATCCGTGTTTTGCCCACCTAACATATAAACCAACCAAATTCCTATTAATATTTGTTCTTCAAAGTTATTTTATACACTTGGTGTAATATAAAGTCGTTTGATAATACTAATGTTTAGTATTTTAGTTTTGTAAAATAACTTTTTTGCATTTAGTAATGATCCATTTTTTGCATTTTCAATATGATGAAATAATGAGTAAAATGTTAAAACTTAAAAATACTTATTTCATACCATGTTGAATGAGAAATAATAATAATAATAAAATAGTGTTTTGAGATGCTTGATAAAGTAATTTAAAGTATGTGAGATAAATTAAAAAACTTTTTTGTAAATTCTTTAAAATCGGGTAAAAGGGATAAATTAAACATAATTATTATTATGTTTAATTAGTTGGGATGCTTATGTAGAAGTCCATTTTTTTTTAAAAAAAAAATCATATAGTTTTTATTTTATTTTATTAATATAATGATATATGTAGTATATTTTTTTTTGCATAATTCGGGAGATTCCATTAATTCAGTCTAATCAGTTAGATTTAATTCATTATAGTAGAATTAGACAATTCAACTAATTTTAATATATCAAATGGATTAATATTATACCAAATTTATTTTGCTTTTGTATCACATTAAGGGCCCGTTTGGTAACATCAAAATCGAGTGAATCAGCTGATTCTGTTGAAATTTATGAAGTTCTGGCTAAAGTGACTGTATTAGCTGATTTTGCTGATTTATGTAAAAAAAATATATTTAAAATATACTTTATTAATGAAATAAAGAAAAAATTATATGAAACATAGATTAAATGGTCCTGTACAGTAACTTCAGCAATACATCTGAAAAAGTGACCCTAACCCTACGTTTTTTTATTATTACACAATTCAATGCGCGAAATCAAAATTTACATGTTTGGTGAAAAAGTTGACTGATAAACCTGATAACCCAAATAATGTGGTTATCAAATGAGCTCTAAATTATACTACGTATATGATTTCGAAAACAATCAATTTTACAATTAGCTAAATTATGTACTACACTACTGCTCGTGCATCGCACGGGCTTGAAAACTAGTTTCAAATATTTCGAAATCAGCAAATGACATACGAGTGCACGAAAGGATAATAATGCGGCTGTTTTACACCTAAAAGAATGGCCGGTGATAAAATACCAACCCAAATAGTGGGTTGCAAAATAAAATTCATTGATCTATTAAAAAAACCAATGGGAAAAAAAAACAAATGGACTAAAAAAGTGAAAATAATATTACTTTTGTCACTAGTGATTTTCTTTTTCAAAAATAGACTAAAGGGGTGTTTGGCACTTGGTTGTTGGCTGTTGACTGATCGGGATAGCTGATTGACAACAACAGATTCTATCGGCTGTTTTGGTTAGCTGATAAGATTAGCGATTTGTAAAATGGTGTTTGGTAAAATGGCGGTTTTAAATCAGCAAATAACTTGCTAAATGACTTTTAAGGACATCAATTAATAATGAAAGCGTTTAGCTAAAACGGTGAATTGGCTGAAGAGCATTTTAGTTTTGCTGCCCATATAATTTTTTCTTTGATTTATAATTACATTAGTTTTTTTTTTTCATAATTTAGAAGATTCAGCCAATTAAGTCATTTCAGCTAATTCAACCAAATTTAGTCTTACCAAATAGGTTCTAGCTAGGTAGCTTTTGACTTTATTTACTTGTTGGCTTAAAAAGATGTTACGACACTTCTCCTTTCATAACATTCAGCAAACTTTGCCATTTGAGCCTCAAGCCTTAACAAAGAGCCACTGAGTGTTTGTTTTGCCCTTTTTCTTTTTGAGATCTTTTTTAAAATAATAGTCGTGCTACTAGTGCATAAAGTGTTACACAAAACGTATCAAATATATCTGACAAGTGAAGTTGGGGACTGGCCACTGGGAAATGTGTAGTGAAAGGTATTGGGAAGGGTCTGAAGTGATTATCCTCATTTCTTTGTGAAGAATGATTATGCATTCCATTTACCCTTTTTTGAACCTTTCTCTTGCTCAGTCTTGCTAGTATTTGGCATGTTTGATAACCATTAGTGTAAAGATGATATTGAGAAAACAGAACTTCTTCATCTTTGTTATGCATCAGGCTGAACTTGAGAAAAACAATGGAATGCTGATGTCACCCAGGATCAGACCGTGATTCAACTAGATATTGATCAAAATTTGGTTTCAACGTCCATCAAGCAAGGCAGGAAAACCGTCAAACAGGGGTCCCACACTTCAGATCCTTCTAAAGAAGAATACATGCATGTTCGGGCTAGGAGAGGACAGGCAACAAATAGCCAGTCTTGCAGAAAGAGTTAGCTTTTATTATTCAAATTCTTGCAAGTGATTGAATGATATATGCAAAGTATAACGTGTTCTAGGATTCGACAAACTGATTTGCATGCTTTTTTGAATCATTCTTGGTGTACACCCTGGGATACACCCCATTTATTTGCCCTTCACACAGACAAAAAACATGAAAATACAGACACTTTCAATTAAACTGTCGGTGTGAGTTTGTAGATCTGTCAGGCTAGTTGCACGCAAACCAATGTCGGTGTGCACAGACTTAAATCGAGGGTCAACTTAAATCACTCTTAAACTCTTACTTTTTATATCAAAATTTTATAAAGTTGAATTATTTTTTGCAGGCTTTGTAGCGGGTTTAATGTAGTTTCTGAATATGTAAATAAAGGGAAAAGGGGCAAATAAGCCCTCGAACTAATAAAAAAAGTGCAAATAAGCCCTTTTGCAGGAGGTTCTGTCCGATCATCGTCATTTGGGGAGGTTCTCGGTGTAATTTTTTGATGAATTTTTTTGAGCATCTTCTTCATTAAGTCTAGTTTAGCCATACCGAATATCAGCTAAAAATTCAACCGGGAAGACACTCAAATGATTTTCGGAAATATACTGTGTTGTTTAACTGCGCAGTTTTCTTCAAAAATTCATTTGACTGTCTTCCCGGTTGAATATTTAGCTGAAATTCAGTAGGACTAAATTAGACTTAATGAATAAGATTCTCGAAAAAATTCATCAAAAAATTCCACTGTGAACCTCCCCAAATGACGATGACCGGACGGAACCTCCTACAAAAGGGCTTATTTGCACTTTTTTGATTAGTTCGAGGGCTTATTTGCCCCTTTTCCCTAAATTTTATTAACTAAAAATAATCCGAGTTTTCACAGGGATCATTTAACTTTATCGTCGGTCAACCTTCGTAATCCGCAATTGGAACAACATTTAGGGACGGAGGGAGTAAAAAGAGAGAAGGAAAGAAAACCGACAAAAATTGTATATGTACACACACTATTTTCTACACAGACAACTAATGTCTGTGTACACTGACACTAGTTTCCCATCCCCTGAACTTGCAAACCAACTTTGTTCGCACCGACACTTTTTTGTCTACACAGACAACTAGTGTCTGTGCACACCGACATTGGTTTGTGTGCAACCAGCCTGACAGATCTGCAAACTCACACTGACAGTTTAATCGAAAGTGTCTGTTTTTTTACGTTTTTTGTCTGTGTGAAGGGCAAATAAATGGGGTGTACCCCAGGGTGTAACCCAAGGTGTACCTTAAGAATTTTCCTGCTTGTTTTAGTTAAGGAGAGAGAAAATCAGTCAAAGGATGAAATATCTTCAAGATCTTGTCCCAGGTTGCAACAAGGTAAAGTAAAATTTGTTCACTAATTTCATCTTGGTGTGAAAGCCCCTCATTCCCATTTCTTTTCCTATCACATATTTTATCAAACACTACCAACTTTTATTTTTCAAAAATCACTTTTTTCTCAAACACTATCAACTTTAACTATTAGTCACTATTTCAAAATCACTTCAAAAATTGTTTTTTTAAAGCAAAAACATTTGCAAATTTTGTTACACAAAAGAGGAGAAATCATTCTTGTTTTACACGCTCTTATACTTATCTTATAGTTTTACACGCTCTTATACTTATCTTATACTCACCATGTCTGTGAAGATTTTTTTGTTTGTGAATTCGATTCATAGATAAAATAATTTGCACATATATATTTTGTCTGTAAACGGGATTCACCAACAAAAGAAAAAAATGATGCATAAATATTGTGGATAAAAAGTGAGTATAAGAATGAGGATAAATGAGTTTTTTTGGAGGAGAATAGCATAAGATTCTCAAACTAATCCCGAGTAATGCGTTTCCACTTTTCCGCTGTTCATACATATATCTGTCACAAGCATTCTGCCATTACCAGCGAAAAGCGAATCTGATTGTTCTAGAATACCCTTTGCACTTCCGTGTTGTACAGTTGCACTATAAATTGATCTTCAACTCATATCATTGATCCTCTGCCATTACAATTGCTCTTATCTTATCCTGTTGATTCATCCGGCGAGCACCTTTGCATCGTAATCGGATCAGCTCAAAATGACGACGGAAACGGCCGCTGAGAAATCTGTGATGGTGGTTGCCGTCGACGACAGTGAACACAGCTTCTATGCTTTGGGTTGGACTCTGGATCATTTCTTCTCCGGACCCGCCTATCCTTTCAAGCTCGTCCTCCTCCACGCCAAACCTTCCCCGGCTTCCGCCGTAGGCCTCGCCGGTCCCGGTAATTACGAGCGTCTAATTCTCGAAACAAATATACAAATTAATCTCATATGTGTTATGTGTATGAGGATTATTTTTCTTATGATCTGAAATCGAATGAAAAAATTGTAAATCTGCAGGCGCTGCAGAGGTTCTGCCATATGTGGATTCGGATTTAAAGAGAATCGCTGCACGGGTTGTCGAAAGAGCTAGGGAAATTTGCGCCTCTAAATCGGTATATCTTACGGAGTATATGATATGAATCTGTTTTTGTCATTTAAAATTTGATTAGTCATATGTTCGCTGATCCATGTGCAAAACGATCATTTGAAATCAGGTTTCTGACGCAGTAGTAGAGATCGTGGAAGGGGATGCCAGAAATGTCCTCTGCGAGGCTGTAGAGAGACACCATGCCTCTATCTTGGTTGTGGGCAGCCATGGTTATGGAGCTATCAAGAGGTAAACTTTTATTCCGTATACCCTCGATTAGATTATACGATAGTATTGCCAAACAACTGTATTTTTTAAAAGAAATTGTTACATAGGGGGTTTGAAAGAGCCTAGCCGAGCCAGAGTTTTTGTAGGCTCAAGCTCGGGATCGAATATCTTGTATTGACTCGAGCTCAAGCTCGGCTCGAACGAGCTCAAAAAATCCGGGCTCGAGCTCGACTCACAAATATTAACATGGCTTGATAAGCTCGATACGGCTCAATATGGCTCGATAATTTTGGTTCGTCTAAAAGTTACAAGTTCAATTAGCTCGAAAGTTCAGGTTCGAACTCGAGTTCAAGTATGAAACAATCTTTAAATATTTGTGCTTAACATTTTCAAATTGCAACTTACATGCCCAACTACAAAAACTTACAGGAAAATAAACAAAATATAATAAGTCTCCATCCAGTTGTACTTCTAAATTTCTAATATAAATCAAAGTGGTCAAACCATGAAGAAATAGTGGATGAAACTTTGATTATTTTTGTTAAATTACTTTATAATTAATGATATCTGCCCGGACCTCATATACATATATGAATCGGTATTATTATTATTATATATATATATATATATATATATATATATATAAATTTGTACTATATATTATATATACTAATATATATTATATATTAATTTATATTGTATATTAATATATTATATATATTAATATAAATATACACATATATAAAACTATTAAAATATTAAAAAAATATACCCGGAGTATATATTGATATAAATATACACATATATACAAAAAACAATTACACATATAGAACTAGGCTCGCGAGCCAACGAACCTAAAATTAGTAGGCTCGTTTATGGCTCGACTGCTAAACGAGCCGGCTCGAGGTCGAGTTTGACCGATCTTGATTCAAGCTTTGACCGAGCGGCTCACGAGCGGCTCGGCGCATTTGCACCCCTACTGTTACCTATTCCAAAAAAAATTGTCCCCTTATTTACTCCTATTATACGAATAAAATATTCAATAGGAGTAAATACGTTCTATTTAGAGAACAAAATGAACACTAATATTTCAGGAATTATGTTATATTTTACTCTTATTTAGGAAATTTTATCTTTTTAGCAGTTTTTATTACATATGATAAATTTCTTATCGATCAGTTATATTTATGTGTAACCAATATCTGTAATGCTTCCTCCTACATGTAATATATGTATGTTTGGCACAACTAGCTGAAAAGATACTTTTACAGACTTTTTAGTAAATGTAAGTTTTTAGTGACTGAGAAGATCTTAAAAGTAAAAGGTGATAGTTATTTGGTAAAATGTTGACTGTTTGATTTAGTTTGTTTGGTATACAAGTTGTTGGGACTAATTAAAGTTAAAAGCCATAAGCTTTTCTCAGATGCTACTTCTTGTAGCATCTCAAAAAAGATCTTTTATTTTTTGAAAATCTCTTAAAATTTGCCATACCAAAATATAACTAAAAGTTTTTAAAGACTTTTTAAATAGTACAAAAGCTAGAAAGCAAATTTATGTATGTCAAACATAGCTTATGTCTACTACTGTATCTTTTGGAAATTTGGAACCATCCCAAATATTAATTTCACACCCCGGAGCATTTCAAAAGAGTTAATGCTTTGAAATTCAATGTCTTAGCACAAGTTCTCTCAAATTGAGTACCACATTTCAAATGGTACTCAATTTCACCATTTGTTTGTATTTAAATTATTTAATTGCAAATATCAATTGGTCCATGTACGTACAAATCCAAATGAGAAATTAATTTTAGTGACCAAAGCAATATTTGATTGTATTAACTCTCAAGGAAATGTTGTATTAACTCTCAAGGAAAGGTTATCCCCGGTCTGTTTTAAAGGAAGTACGGTAAGAGCATTTTCATCCATGCCCTTCAATTTTACCGTTTTCTATGGCTTGTTATTGTCATGTCACTTACATAAGAAAATCTTAAATTCTCCACATCAATTAATTTCTCCTCAACCATAATCTTAAATTACTTAGATTTTTTAATTCCCCATCATCACTTTTTGGAAGTGAACGATGGATCACTTGCAATGGAACCCAAATTCAAATTTAATGCTTGTGACATTTAACATTTCATATTTTGAGAGAGGAACCTAGAAACTTGGGAATAATCTTCAATGATCCTAGATTTAAATTTTGATACTAGATATTTAAATAATCTCTTCAAATAATCTGAAAATCTCAATCATGATTCCTAAATAAATCTATGGATGGGGATGCCCTAAGAAAAAATTTTTGCCTCCTCTTCAAAGGCACAAATACCTTCACTCTTTCATATTCTTTTTTCAACCTTTTTCCCTATTTATTGATCTTTCATGTCTAGCTTCTTTCTTGCCTTTTCATTTTTTATCACGCTTTTCACTTGTTTCAATTTACTCTTAAATTTTACGACTTTTAGTCTTTGATCGACGCCATTGCTCTTAATTTTCTTGAAAAGCATTTTGCACGGATTGCGAGGGAACGGAGGATGGAGTCAGGGGCGTAGCCAGGACACTGGGCTAGACTGGGCCGGTACAAAGAATATTATTGAAAAAAAAATTACACGAAATTTTTTACACTAAAAATATTGACATTTTTCAAATTTGGGGTGGGCCAGGGCCTAGCCTAGGCACCGCCTAGCTCCGCCCCTGGATGGAGTAATGGATTTTTCCTTATGTGCCGTAATATAAATCAGAGTATACGCTGTTTGACTGTTATTGTATCCCAGCCCCACGGTATGTTATGGTGGGCAATTATTTTGAAAGAGAGGGAATATAGTATGGCATTTGGAATATCTTTATATTGGCAATAACAACTAAAATGGGATGGAAGGACCAGAGGACTAAAGCAGTTATTAACCAGATTTTATTTTGATATTAGTATTAAGGTCTGTTTGTTAATACCTGGCTAAACGAGTTGAAATTAATGAAGTTATAGCTAATGATGATGATGAAGTTATGGCTAAAATGACTAATTTTTTTATTGATAAAATAAAGAAAAACTTATATAGGAGTACAAAATAATGTCGAAGGCAGGCTGTTTAATGTTGCTTGGTAAGCTAAAAGAATGAGTTATCAAATGGGCACTAAGCGTTCCGGATTGTTTGTGTGAATTTCATGACTAGGCTCCAATCCAAGAGTTGAGAGAATACAGATCACATCCTATAATGCTAAAAAGTTTTGATTTCTTGTGCAGGGCTGTTCTGGGTAGTGTTAGTGACTATTGTGCCCATCATGCCCATTGCAGTGTCATGATTGTGAAGAAGCCAAAGATGAAACACTGATCTTCAAAACTAAATATCATTCATCCAGCTGCTTGATTCGAAATTGTTTCTTGTTGCTTAGACGGTACAAGTCATTGAAAGCCTTTGAATTGTCTAGTGTTTGTATCAATGCATTGATGCTACACATAGTAGTATAAGACGCGCGTGTAGATTGTGATTACTGTATAAGTTGGCTACGCAATAAAGTTATAAAGGCTTGGTTCATCTTGCGTTTCAGAGTAGCGAGTCTAAATTAAAAACGTCATTTGTTCATCTTGATTTTTAATGTCATGAATATAATATTAGAATATTGAAAAATGATAGGAAAAAAATCACAACTTTAAAATCGGGATTGTTTAAGTAAATCTAGTCTGTTTAAGTTTGGTCTGGGGCTGAAAACAGTCCAAGTAAAAACATCCTAATTAGCTGTGAGCATAAAAATTGAACTGAACTAATATCAAACCGGTCCATAACGGTATCGAACTGAATATCGGATATTTAAATGGTTTATAGGATTTTATTTTGAACGGTTTATAGGATTTTATTTCAAACTGAAATCGCACCATTTCAAATGGGTTTTTTGAAAGGAAACTATCCAATTTTATTAATAAATCAAGTCATTAGTCAGAAGGCTTACAATAAGATGGGGTCAATATAAAAATCTTTACAACCTGACTTAGAAACTGCAGCTCTAGCTAAATCATGAGTTACACGATTCGCAGATCGTGGAATATACTTGACTGAAAAGTTTGCTTTGGAAGCAATCATAATATACAAGAAGACTAGTCTTGGACCCGGTTCGGGCCACCTGAGGCAATGACCTCTTGGGCTTCCATTATACTACCATACGTCAAGTGAAAGATGGATTAGCATCCAAAAAATTTGTCGTCGGATAATATCGTGCTTTTAGAACTCTGCCGACTATAGAAAAAGGTTCCCGAACCTGCCGCCATGCTTGCTTTCCTAGCATGGCTACGTTAAACTCTCGTAACTTTCGGAAACCCAAGCCGCCTTTTGATTTAGGGGCGCACATTCCCTGCCATTTTCTCCAACGTATCCCCTTTTTTGTCATGTCGACTCCTCTCCACCAATAGCCGTTCATAAGTCTCTCAATTTCATCACACAACTCCATAGGAAGTAAAAAGACATTCATTGCATATGTTGGCATTGCCTGAATGACTGACTTTAGCAAAACTTCTCTTCCTGCACGAGATAAAAAACGGTGATTCCAACTTTGCAATCTTTTAATAATTCTCTCTTTAAGGATGTCTTTCTTACGCCGCCCCACCAACGATGGTAATCCCAGGTAATGATCTGTTTCCTTTCCTAAATTGACCCCCAAACTTCTTCCGAGCTGCTCCCGTAGTCCCTCACCCACACTTGAACTGAACATGAGTGTAGATTTTCTGAAATTAACTGTTTGGCATGACATAGTCTCATACCTCCTTAATACCCCTCTAACCGCCTCACAATCCGTCTTCAGGGCCCTAAAACATAGGAAGCTATCATCGGCGAAGAAAAGATGGCTTACCTTGGGTGCTCCCATAGCTACTGCTACTCCCTTTATGTTCCCATTAGCTTCCTCATGTTGAAGTAAATAGCTCAATCCTTCCGCTACTAGAATAAAAAGATATGGAGACAAAGGGTCTCCCTGTCGAATCCCCCGTTGAGGTACAATGGGTCCCAAAACAGATTTGTCAAATGGTATATAATATTCAACACTTGAAACACATTCTAAAATTAATTGAGTCCACTGCTCCGCGAAACCCATATTCAGCATCACCGCTTTGAGATAATCTCATTCAACCCGATCATAGGCTTTGCTCATATCAAGTTTCAGAGCAGCATACCCTTCTTTTCCTTGCCTCTTCCTTTTCAGAAAATATTGTGTTTCGAAAGCTATTAAGATATGGCTAAAGGGTCAAATAGGCCCTTGAACTGACTTAAAGTATTCAATTAGCCATTTATATAAGAGGTTCTGTCTGGCCGTCGCTAATTGGGGTGGTTCCCAGTGGAATTTTTTGATGAATTTTTTGAGCATCTTCTTCATTAAGTCTAGTTTACTCATACCAAATTTCGGCTAAAAATTCAACCGGGAAGAAAGTCAAATGATTTTCCAAAATGTACTGCGCTGTTTAACTTCGCAGTTATCTTCAAAAAATCATTTGACTGCCTTCCCGGTTGAATTTTTAGCTAAAATTTGGTATGAGTAAACTAGACTTAATGAAGAAGATGCCCAAAATTTTCATCAAAAAAATCCACCAGGAACTGCCCAATTGGCAACGGTCGAGCAGAACCTCCTATATAAGGGGCTAATTGAACACTTTAAGTCAGTTCAAGGGCCTATTTGACTCTTTAGCCTTAAGATATTATCCACTATGCTGCGACACGATATAAAAGCGCTTTGGTTTTCGGAAATAATGTCATTTAATATACCTTTCATTCTGTTAGCCAAGGTCTTAGAAATTTTTTTATAGATGTCATTACAGAGCGTAATACGCCTCCAATCCCCCATCTCTCGGGGGCTCTTCTTCTTTGGTATTAAAACCAAATTTGTGACATTAACCTCTCGTGGCACTCTACTTTCTGTGAAGAGTTCAGTGCAAAAATTAATTACCTCCCGCCCGATAATGTCCCAGAAATGTTGGAAGAAACCAGGACTCATCCCATCCGGGGTCCGGTGATTTATCCGGAAACATATCGAACACAACTTTATTTATCTCATCTGCCTGTAACGGAAGTAGAAGTCGATTGTTCTGCTCACTGGAAACCCTTCTCATGTTTCCAAAATAAAAGCTTATGTCATTGTGTTGTGATGAATGAAAAATATTCAGAATATAGTCACAAATAATCATAGACATATCTTGCCTATCTTCAGTCCACACCCCTGCTGAATTGTTCAGACCCAACATCCTATTGCGTCGTCGCCGCTGTTTGACCGAATTGTGGAAATACTTTGAGTTTATATCCCTCTCCCGTAGCCAAAATTATTTACCGCGTTGTTTCCAAAAGGTGTTTTGGTGCTCCAGAAGTGTTAAATAACTTGCCTTCACCCTGAAAAATTCATCACAACTCCTCCTGTCAATGTGTCCCCATAACCAGTTCAAACGTTTTTTACACCCATCAATTCGAGCTTGATAGCTCCTTATTAATCCCCAACCCCACTGCTGCAAAGCTTGCCCGCAGATGCTAAGTTTGCTCGTGATAGAGCAATTTCCCGCTGCCGCCGAACTGTGAACATCTGCCTCTTTACAGTCATCTTCTCTAAGCCATACATTCTCAAATTTAAAAGGTCGGGTTCCTTTGAACACTGTCTCTGTGCATAACTTGATAAACAAAATAAGATGATCACTCGCCTCCTTCCAATGAATAGGCCTTTGCGGCCCCAAAAACATTTAGCCAATCTTCATTAACCAAGATCATGTCCAGCTTCTCTTCAACCCACCACTCTATACCTCTGCCTCTC
The DNA here is from genome assembly GCA_945859915.1 of Cuscuta epithymum. Classification (NCBI taxonomy): domain Eukaryota; kingdom Viridiplantae; phylum Streptophyta; class Magnoliopsida; order Solanales; family Convolvulaceae; genus Cuscuta; species Cuscuta epithymum. Next base: position 2,492,877 of record CAMAPF010000972.1, on the reverse strand, counting down.
TCCCACGTCCACTGGTAACCTTCAAACTGAAAACTTTGCAAACCGTTCATCCAAACAGTTTCACAAAAGCCACGTAATAGCCATTGAGGTTGCGGAATTCTCCCTCTTTTTTCACTTGAAAACATAATGTCATTGAAGTCTCCATGAGCATCCATGGCAAGTCCCCTCTAGCTCCCAGTGAGTTGAGTAAGCCCCAGGATTCTCTTCATCTTCCACGATCTGGTATCCCATAGAAGCCCATAAATCTCCACAACGGGGCTCCCTGTTCCAACTGCAAAGTACAATCAATGAAGAATGAAGAGGGAGATTCAATTTTCAAGTCCACCTCCTCAGCCCATAACAGTGCCAAGCCGCCACTCTGACCCCGGCTTTCAAAAATATACATATGCTGGAAACCCAACTCTCGGCATACCATCTCCGATATTTGGGCCCCATGCCTTTGTTTCAATTAGGAAAACAAGTGAATGTCGTTTATCTCTAATAAGGTCGATCAATACCTGGACAATAGCAAGGTTCCCTAAACTGTTGGGTGTGTTTCGGAAAATAAAGAAAAATTAATTAAAATAAATTAATTAAATAAAATGACGAAAGAAAACAAGAAAAGAGATGGAGCAGAATTTGTCAAAGCTCGTGCTACGCACGATGTCCTTAAAACGTATTTGTTGCCTCCCACGGTGCTAGGAGCGTTGCAATAATAGTTTCCCAGGATACGATGACAACGAACTAGTGTTTGAGCACTCAAACAAAAGTTCCAGCGAACGAGAACAAAGGCTGAACACAGAAGGAATTTGCAGATTGCCAGCAGTGTGTTTTTAGAGGTGCAAAACGTGTATGAATTCGTGTAAGAACGTGTGTTGTTGCAAACCACCTGCCAGCCTTTATATAGGAGGATTTGTTGTGTGAAAATAGTGAATTAATGGACCTGAACGTTGGACATCAATGACCAGTCCGTTTGGCATTGAATCATCCATGAACTGTCCATTTAACGTTGCATTAATTGTTGTAACGTGTCAGAAGCGCGACAGAAGACCTCCATCAGAACACCCCGGGAGGGGTTCTGATCGGAGACCAATCAGAAGACCCCAACTCTGATCCGCGGCCATCAGAATACCCCCAACTCTGATGGGCGGCCATCAGAATACCCCATCTCTGATGGGCGGCCATCAGAATACCCCATGAGGGGTTCTGCCATCAGAACACCAACGAGGTGTTCTGATCCGTAAGCTTCTGTCCGAGCACTTCTGCCGCTGGGAAAAAATTAAACGTTTCGGGAAGAAAACAAAAAATAATCGTATCTCTTGAGAGATAGATTTTTGGACGACATTCGTGTCCGCAGGTCGCCCGCAAGTCGCGACTTTTCTTCTCCGAATTCGGGAATTGATTTGCACCCCCCCTGCGCGCGTGGAGAGAGCCTTTACCCTTAAGAATCTTAACTCCATAAGGGGGGAGTCCCTTTATAAAGGGTAGCAAATCCCTTGGGTTTTCCGGTGTGGGAAATTAACACACTAGAAACCCATCCTTTTTCCCTTCTAACGGGTAAACTTCGAAAAGCGATTTGAGCGTACCATATATCGAATTGTAGCCCTTAACAAGGACAATCCGAAACCACTTTGACCTGACCCAAATTGGAAGTGGACCCCACTCAAAAAATTGCCCCAAAATAGCCATTTAATGCAATTTTTCACACATTTTTCAACATAAACCTCTACAATTCCAACTCACACAACTCATGAAGGTGATGAAATTCACAAAAACGAAACTAGAAAAAACTGTCCCAAAACACCCGAACACTAATCAACCTTGAGTGATTGAGTCGATTCGCTGGGAAAAAAACAACCCTAGACAGAGCTAGGTACAGTCCGCATTAAGAAAGTCTCTAAAACATACCGATTAGTGGAAGCGAGGAGGGATGGAAGTGGCGGACTCAGAGCCGGCGGCGCTAAACATACGGGTCTCTGAGCATATTAAAAATTATATGTTGATGTTACGACGATGTAGAAGATTAGAATACCTTCACACCATTTCAAATGGGTTCGGATTTTTTTTTTTAACAAATCGTCCAAGATTTTAAGAACTCAAACATATCGGACCGAACTATTCAAAAATAAAGCATTTGAGATTTTTATATTTTTCCATATCAATAAATATCTTATATAAATTAGTAATTTTATATTCCAAGTATGTATTAATGCATATCTAAAATACCTAAATGTGTGCGTTTATATAAATATTGTTAATTTTCTTTTAAATAATTTATGTTGTATTTGGTATAAAATGAAAAAATGCTAAAGTTTTATAAATCATTAATGACTATTGATATCTAGTAATGTAGTCTATGTGACTTTTTGTTGCATCATATTTGTGTATTTTTACACCTTAATTAATATGCTTTGAATCTTTACTTTTACGGGGTAAAAAAAAGAACGGTTCAATTATGAATTAAATTAAAACTAATATTCAATCCAGAATAAAGAAGAAGAACGTTAAAATTTTCATTATATTCAACAATTAATGATATTATTTTTATATTTTCACATGAATTTAGTAAAGGTGATATTTATCTAATGTATTATCATTTTGCTACAAATTACGGAGTATATTTTTACTTAATTGTGTTGCATTATTTGAGTATTTGTGAATTTAAATATAAATAAAAAATGTGAGTCTTTTGAATCTTTTCTAGTATTTATAGCATGTCATTTCTTGTATTTTAATCTACATTTCATGTGAATTGCCGGTTGATATTCGAAAATATCTATCAATCGTAAGATTTGTTTAAATATTTTTAACGAATAATCCAATCCTTAGAACCGGACTATACCGAAGCTTACAAAAAAAATATCATCAGACTATCCGATTTTTTTCTACCAAAGCTCACAATAATCGCACAACGGCGGCTGTGGGGCTTCAAGTTCCCTAGTCCCTACTAGGGCTGGGCACGGACCGGGTCGGGGCGGGTAATGCAAAATAAAATGGAACCGCCGGTTCCATTGTACGGGTTGGTCCGGTCCGGGTATTGTAATTTTGAAAATAGGAACCGGACCTTACTCGGCCCGTTTGAAACGGGTCGGTCCGGTCCGGGTTTTTCGGTTTTAGATTGTATATCTTAAAAGTAGTAACAACTTACAAAGTTATTAAGGTCTTAGCCATTCTGAATGTGCTAAATGCCACCCATTCTGTAATCTATAATTCTTAGTATCTATATTCTTAAGTATTTAAAAGTTTAAAGTGGTCAAATGGTTGTGTTGATTTACTCTCACCTAATTAATATACGAAGTATTTCCTTACCAATAACAAAGTCATATTTTACGGTTAGTAAAATAGAACCTACGTGTAACAAGAATAGCAGTAAGTTAATGCTAGTTTGTGATTGCGTATAACTGAGAAAATACAAATGATGCATTCCATGAAGAAAATACCAAACACTTAAAAATAGAAATTACATATATAATGGGCAACTCAGGAAAGGGCTAAGTTGCATTATTGTAATGGGCTAAATTGTCACTTCCCAAACGCTTAAAAAAATAGAAATTACATATATTACGGGCCGAGCCGGGTACCCGGTACTTTTATAATTTGGAACCGGCCCGGACCGTAAAAAATTAATACCCGCCCCTATCCGGACCGTTTTGTAGTATACAAAATGGAACCGGTCCGTTTTGGATTCGAACCGCCATTACCTTGACCGGATCGCGGTTTGATACTCGTTTGCCCACCCCTAGTCCCTACCTCGAGTGGCTACTATTATTCCATCACAATAATGGTACACTAATACACAATAATGAATTGAATAGAATGATGAGCGTATAAAATATTGATTTTAATGGATACAAAATTATTGGAGCTATCTTATGAATAACATGTTCAACACTAGGGGTGGTACGGTACGGTATACCGAATATTTTATCGCATACCTTTACCATACCGTAAACTTTCGGTATGCAAAAATACATACCGTTACCATACCGAAATTTCGGTATACCTTGTTTCGGTATACCAAAATTTCGGTACGATAAGGTACGATATCGGTAAATTATCATGATTTAATATAACAAATTATTATATGTCAAATGAAATAAAGAAAATCAATGTTAACAGTGATATGTAAAATCATTAATGAAATTAATTATAAAATACCAATGAGATAACCTATTTGCTATGTAGCACCGATACCGGTATGCGGAAACGCAGAAACGCGGAAACGGGTACGGAGATACGTCAAAACCAAAAAAAGTAGGATACAGATACGGGGCCATATTTATAAATATTAAAAGTTATGGGGATGTATTTACAAATATTAAAAGTTAGAGGGGTCTATTTATAAATATTAAAAATAGATTTTTTTTTGTTGAAAATATATACAAGTATATATACATATAATATCTTATGATGTCTACCCATTCATTGCATTGAAGCATTTTCCTTTTTCAAGATACTTAGTAATAAATTCATAATATTTCTCATATACACTAATGCATCTCGAAATATAAATATAATGTAGTCAATAAGTTATTAATTTAAAATGAGAAATAAGTCAAACAACTACAATCTTGAAATTATAAAGTGCAAGTACCCAATTCGGAGTATGAGTTAATGACTTAATTCGGATATAGCCATATAGGCCCATTATTTGATTACCAAGTAAAATGTAGTTTTAGATTTTTAATTTTTTAGAATTTTATTAAGTAAATTTTGGGATTTTTAAAAAAAAATTTAAAAATTTTGGGTATCCGTCAGGATGCGAGTATCGGAAAATTTCAAAAAATTACAAAAAAAAATGCAAACTTTTAAAATTGCAGATATGGCTCGGGAACGTATGATACAGGTGTTGGGATATATTATCCCGGCCTATTACTGTTCAGGAGCCCAAGACATTATCCAGTACGGAGCCCGAGCAGCTAGGCCCATTTCGGCCCATTAGGCCCAATGTTGGCCCGTTTGGCCCATTAGGGTGGAGAGCACCCTTTCCCCTTTGTCTATAAATAGGGAGCTTAGCCTCCATGTAAAGGGGCCTTTTTTCCTTAGCTTGTTCTTCTTCCTTCTCTCTAGCTAGCTTGTTAACAATACTCCATTGATGGGAGCTCAAATTGTACTATGTAATGGTGAGGAGAGTCCTAATGAGAAAGAGAGGGCTTGAACATTAGCCTAAAAAGTCCCGTGGTTTTCTCCCTTTCGGGTTTCCACGTAAAAACTGAGTGTTCATACATATATTTTCTATATCGTGTTGGATTAAGCTCAACACTGGCGCCGTCTGTGGGAATCTGTCCAAAAAGTTGAACGTGTTCTGCAAAGATTCATACGAAATGGACTGATTTTCAACAAAAAAAATGGATACGAAGAATGGCTGATTTCAACAGCAACAAAAAAAATTCTACAGAAAAGATACGAAATCTGGAAAGCTTAGATCTGGACTTTTTCCAGACCTGATGTGAGGTCGCCGGAGCCACCGTCACCATCCCCGACCGCCGTGGAACCACACTTGAGTTCACCTGCAGCAGACGAAGCTCGCTGCAGCGCCCCAGATCTCACAACACCTGCAACGCAGTTGCTCATCGCTCGCCGCAGCTACCTCCACCGCATGATTCGTCGCACCGCTACTCGCCATCAGGGACCAACCGCAGGCCGTTCCTCCACCTGGTCCGAGGCCGTGAGAGCCTCCACCACTCGGCTGACGCGGCCTGGGGTACCTGCCGGCTGGGAGTTCTTCGATTCCCGCCATTAATGGTGGTGTGGAGCTTAGGGGAGGTACCAGGGACTGGCCGCTTATACCGTCCTTACTCCGCTGCGGCCACCATCTCCACCGGCAGGAAGTTGGCCGGCACGAACGAATTACGTCTGGGCTGGTAGAAAGGTTCTCCACATGTTGTTTCTAAAAAGATGTACGCCATGTAAATTGATATGGTCCCAGGCGGACCACGTCCGCAAGATCGAGAACAATAATGAAAGGCCCTCTACGGCTTGGACCTGTATTTCCGCGGGAGTGGCTGAGTAATTGAGGACAGCTGACAAGCAGGGATGTTCAGAATTTTGACCAAGTCAAAATTGCAAAATGGGAACCAAATCTGGCTCTAGAATCCCTCCTGGCCGAAGCTTTATATCCAAAGCTAAGTTTCTAACTTCTTCACCTTTTCATTAAAGCATGCGTCGTAATTATTAAAGAAGTAGAAATATTGCTACTAATTTTTATCACTATTATTTATTAGGGATTAAAACTCCCGAAATTAAATAATGAGAGCGATGCTCTAAGTGATAATTAGTTTTCACCGTCATTTAAATTTAATGACTAATTATTGTGGGCCCGTCGGCCCGCTCCTGATCGGCTTTAATTAGCGAACGGAGTATACTTGAATGGCCTTTGGTAGGATAATATCATTGCTATTACCTGTTACGCCACTATTATTTATTAGGGATAAAAATGTCCCGAATTAAATAATGTGGAGCGAAGCTCTGGTGATGGTTGGTTCAGCCAACATCTTATTGAATATTTAATTTCTTGTGGGCCTGATGGCCCACTCTCGATCAGCTTGATTCAGCGGTCTGAGCGTCTCCAAAAGGGCGACGCCCCGACGACGCATTTTAATTTGAGGGTTGCACGTTAGTCCGCACGGCACTACGTGCCCGATCGACGATCGTACCCCAGTATCATCTACGCCATTAGGCGCGAAGTGACTATTGCCAGACGCGGCCTGTGGGGCCCCGAGGGCACCAAAGCGCTCGGCCTCGTGTTTCCGAGGGCGGTGCGACCAACTTGGGTCTGAGTTTGAAAACTCACAGACCGATGAATATCTCTATGTGACGTTCGGCGGGCTGCTAATTGGCCCCGCCGCGAGCTGCTACGTCCATTAACCCCGCACGATGAGCCGGGCCGAGGGTCACGATAACCCATAGGCCGGTAATCGTGGATATTAGAGAGAAAGCCATGCAGATGATTGCGTGTGTATACATATTGTCGGGCCGTGCGGCCCGTTACCATGCTTATTGCGCAGCTGAAGCCGCTCGACGCGCTCGAGTGAAATGATTAGAAGACGCTCGGCCCGAGACTTGAAGACGTGCAGGGCCGGCTAAAGAGGAGAGCATCACGGCTGAGGACCGTGAGACGAGCATCTCCACCTAGAGGCCGAGGGCCTAGAGGAGACCACCACGGTTGAGAACCGTGGGACGAGCATCTCCACCCCAGAGACCGATGGCCTAGGAAGAACACCTAGAGGCCGAGGATCTAGAGGCGAATGCCATGACAGAGAATCGTGAGACGATCATCCATCATCCAGAGGCCGAGGGCCAAGAGGAAACCATCACGGCTGAGAGCCGTGATACGAGCATCTCCACACCAGGAGCCGGTGGCCTAGAGGAGACCACTACGGCCGAGGGTCGTGGGACCATCCTTACATCACGACCGACCTCACGGTACGGCGTATTTATCACCTGAAGACCGGTATCATCCCCGCGCTGCGCGGATGAGAGCCGTTGCACGGATACACTTGATCGGCCTCTCATTGCCGACATCATTATACCACGACCGGCCTCTCGGCTCGGCGTGCCTATCTTTTGAAGACCGGCCTCGTCCCCGCCCTCGCGGACGAGGACCGTTGCTTGATTTTTGGGATCGGCCTCTCATTGCCGACACTGTCATATCATGTTCGGCCCCCCGGCCTGACGTGATTATCATCTTTGAAGACCGGCCTCGTCCCCGCCCTCGCGGACGAGGACCGTTGCTTGATTTTCTCAGATCGGCCGCTCATTGCCGACACTGTCATATCATGTTCGGCCCCCCGGCCTGGAGTGATTATCATCTTTGAAGACCGGCCTCGTCCCCGCCACCCCGCGGACGAGGACCGTTGTTTGATTCTTTCAGATCGGCCGCTCATTGCCGACACCATTATACCACGACCGGCCCCTCGGCTCGGCGTGCTTATCTTTTGAAGACCGGCCTTGTCCCCGCCCCTCGCGGACGAGGACCATTGCTTGATTCTTTCAGGTCGGCCTCTGACTGCCGACACTATCATGTTATGATCGGCCTCTCGGCACGACATATTTATCTTTTGAAGACCGGTTTCATCCCCGCGCTGCGTGGATGAGAGCCGTTGCTTGGATATATCGGCCTGATCGGACACTATTTTCATCTCCTTATCAGGACCGACTGCTCAGCGACATTATGATCATTATCGGCTCCCAACGCCGACCTTCTTGGGTTAGCGATCGGGCTCACCCCTCCCTTCGGGAGGGTGACCATCGCCTTCGCATGACGACCAGCATTTCCATCGCCTCGTCATTCTGTTCATTTTGATATCCCACCACCATTATGTGTGACATCACTTGTGGTCATTCTTAGAACCGACGAACGTATTTTCCTCCCTCAAAAAAAAAAAAAAAAGAAAAAAAAAAGAGAGAGAGAAAAGATGGGGAGAAGGGGAGAGAGAAGCTCCTATGAGAGAGGGAGTCTTGACGAGGTATGCCTGATCTTCCTTCGCCGCATATGACGAACGTCTCCCGACGCGGAGGTTAGTAGGAACGTGGGGGAGGCTAGACGTACCAAAGGGAACCGCGGCAGGATAAACCAGTTCCTCCCATTTCCCGTGGATCGATGAACACCTTCTGCCAAAGCAGAAGGCTAGTAGGGCCACGAGCATGGGACGACGAAGCAGGGAATCCCGACGTGGATAAACCAGTGACCTCCTTGCGATCGTTGGATGACCGAACGTCTTCTTCGAAGTAAGAAGATTAGTAGGACCACGACAGGGACGAACGAAGAATAGGGAATCCCGACGTGGATAAACCTGTTCCTCCTTGCGATCGTTGGATGACCAAACGTCTTCTTCGAAGTAAGAAGATTAGTAGGACCACGACAGGGACGAACGAAGAATAGGGAATCCCGACGTGGATAAACCTGTTTCTTCTCATAGTTGGGATGACGAACGTCTCCTGCGAAACCAGGAGACCAGTACTCACGAGACTTGGGAAGAACGAAGAACCCAGTTCTTTACCGGAGTCTGTGCGTGCCGAGTGTACACCGTTTAGCGGTCCATACATAGGACCACGGATACGGTAGACGAACGAAGACCAGCTCCATGGATCAGACACGATGGACCAGTTCTTTACCGGAGTCTGTGCGTGCCGAGTGTACACCGCTTAGATGTCCGTACATAGGACCACGGATACGGTAGACGAACGAAGACTAGCTCCTCAGATCAGATGGGAGGGACATCACCCAGATTTATTTCAGGCTCACCATTCCTTCCCGAAAGGAGTCCTGACAGACGATTGGCTTCCCACAGCCAATCAGGAGAGAGACTTGACACATCACCAGCACGGCCGAGGGCCGTAAGACGATTACCACTCACCGACAGGCCGAGGGCCATGAGATGATCATCACCATTTTTATGTATCACGATCGGCCCCTCAGCGCCATCGTGTCCAGATTCACGTTCAGCTCGTCCATCCCTTCCAGGGTGGCGACGAACGTCTTATGCATCACGATCGGCCCCTCAGCGCCATCGTGTCCAGATTCGCGGTTCGGCTCGCCCACTCCTTCCAGGATGGCGACGACCGTCTTATGCAGTACGATCGGCCCCTCAGCGCCATTATACCCAGCTCACGTTCGGCTCGTCCATCCCTTCCAGGGTGGCGACGAACGTCTTATGCATCACGATCGGCCCCTCAGCGCCATCGTGTCCAGATTCACGTTCAGCTCGTCCATCCCTTCCAGGGTGGCGACGAACGTCTTATGCATCACGATCGGCCCCTCAGCGCCATCGTGTCCAGATTCGCGGTTCGGCTCGCCCACTCCTTCCAGGATGGCGACGACCGTTTTATGCAGTACGATCGGCCCCTCAGCGCCATCGTACCCAGCTCACGTTCGGCTCGTCCATCCCTTCCAGGGTGGCGACGAACGTCTTATGCATCACGATCGGCCCCTCAGCGCCATCGTGTCCAGATTCACGTTCAGCTCGTCCAGTCCCTCCAGGATGGCGACGACCGTCTTATGCATCACGATCGGCCCCTCAGCGCCATCGAGTCCAGATTCGCGGTTCGGCTCGCCCATTCCCTCCAGGATGGCGACGACCGTCTTATGCAGTACGATCGGCCCCTCAGCGCCATCGTACCCAACTCACGTTCAGCTCGTCCATCCCTTCCAGGGTGGCGACGAACGTCTTATGCAGTGCGATCGGCCCCTCAGCGCCATCGTACCTAGCTTCACGGTTCGGCTTGCGCATTCCCTCCAGGATGGCGACGACCGTCTTATGCAGCACGACCGGCCTCTCAGCGCCATCGTGTCTCTTTCACGTTCGGATCGCGCATCTCTTCCAGGATGGCGACGAACGTCTTATGCAGTACGATCGGCCCCTCAGCGCCATCGTACCTGGCTCATGTTCGGCTCACCCATCCCTTCTAGGATGGCGACGAACATCTTTTATGCAGCACGATCGGCCCCTCAGCGCCATCGCGTCTCTTTCACGTTCGGATCGCGCATCTCTTCCAGGATGGCGACGAACGTCTTATGCTGTGCGATCGGCCCCTCAGAGCCATCGTACCTGGCTTCACGGTTCGGATCGCGCATCTCTTCCAGGATGGCGACGAACATCTTTTATGCAGCACGATCGGCCCCCTCAGCGCCATCGCGTCTCTTTCACGTTCGGATCGCGCATCTCTTCCAGGATGGCGACGAACGTCTTATGCTGTGCGATCGGCCCCTCAGAGCCATCGTACCTGGCTTCACGGTTCGGATCGCGCATCTCTTCCAGGATGGCGACGAACGTCTTATGCAGTACGATCGGCCCCTCAACGCCATCGTACCTGGCTCATGTTCAGCTCGCCCATCCCTTCCAGGATGGCAGCGAACATCTCTTATGTAGCATGATTGGCCCCTCGGCGGCATCATGTCTAGTCCACCTTCGGCTCCGCTCATGCCATCCTGGATGGGGGACCCGTCTTACGCAGCACGTCTGCCTCTCGGCGCTGACATGCCCGGGTCATCGATGAGAGCCACCACTTCTATCACATCTTGCATTCCCTCTCTCATACATTGCACCCATACATTACATGCATTCATGCATTCGTGCATCATACCTCATACATTCATACGCACACACGTGCATCATGTTTTGACAGTACCGCGACGTCGGTTTATAGATGCATGGACCTCTAAGCTTCTCCGATTGGAAAGCTCGAGTCAGAGTGCTTTACTCCCGCCTGATGCATTCAGGCGGAGTGTGCCCGTGGAGGAGCACCCTTCGCCCGACCCTGTCGGGGAGGGGGGTGCCTCACTGGAAGATTACGTTCATGAGTGCAGACACTCACTCATAGATGATGATTATGTGAAGACACAGTTTCCAGCAAGACAGAGGAGGAGCACAGGCAGAGTATATTTTCTCGAGCAGATTCGCACGCTCACTACTCAAGAAACTGGGGGACTTGTGTTGGGATATATTATCCCGGCCTATTACTGTTCAGGAGCCCAAGACATTATCCAGTACGGAGCCCGAGCAGCTAGGCCCATTTCGGCCCATTAGGCCCAATGTTGGCCCGTTTGGCCCATTAGGGTGGAGAGCACCCTTTCCCCTTTGTCTATAAATAGGGAGCTTAGCCTCCATGTAAAGGGGCCTTTTTTCCTGAGCTTGTTCTTCTTCCTTCTCTCTAGCTAGCTTATTAACAATACTCCATTGATGGGAGCTCAAATTGTACTATGTAATGGTGAGGAGAGTCCTAATGAGAAAGAGAGGGCTTGGACATTAGCCTAAAAAGTCCCGTGGTTTTCTCCCTTTCGGGTTTCCACGTAAAAACTGAGTGTTCATACATATATTTTCTATATCGTGTTGGATTAAGCTCAACAACAGGTATCCTAGAGTATCGGACACGGGAACGTATCGGATACGCTGATACGCTACCCTAGGGAAGTATCCGTGCTTCAGAGCCTATTTGTGTTCTATTCAACTTTGAACAAAAAATATTATAAATATGTATAAATATTTGAACATACGATATATGAAGATAACAACACATTTTGCTAAAATAATTTAAACAACATAAATATAATTAACATAACACCGATCTCCAACAAAAAGTACAAATAATTCAAGAAACATGGATATAAAGTCATTTATCCTTGAATTAGTGTTGTGTTTTTAGTTATTTTTATAATTTTAAGGAAATTATTGGCTTGGAATTATGGTATGACGGTATACCGGTATACCGCTTATTTCCAAATTATATACCGATACCATACCGAAATAATTCGGTACGGTATCATACCGTACCAAAAGTGTCGGTATACCAAACATTTCGGTAAATTCGGTATTTTTCGATATGATAAATCCGATATACCGAAATTTCAGTATTTTTTGCCACCCCTATTCAACACGTATAAGCTAATGATGATTAAAAGATGAAGAGCATTCGTAGTATTAAAATTGTTTGGTTTGCATTTTGTTCTAATTCTCATTAGAACGGTTGAATTGGTTACAGAAGTGTTTTTTAGGAGAGTTCAATAACGATGTCTTTACTTAGACTGTAATCTGTCCTAGACCAGACCAGACCAAACTTGAATAGTTATAAAAATACAAAAAAAACAGACCAGACCAACAAATTACAGTCCAAGTAAAAACATCCTAAATTATACTCTGTATAGAACAAGACCTCTGATGGCACCCTAATTTTTAAAAATCTATTAGTTTTTTTTAACTCGGGGGGGGGGGGGGGGGGGCTGGTTGGAGCCTGGAGTAATCAGGATTGAAACTCCATTGAGTTTCAAAAACCAGCTGAGCGGGAATGCTTGGTTAGTACTATATACTCCGCAGTAATAATCAGTAAAATACAGTTCATAAGGAAGAAAAATAAAGATCCACGAGTCTCTTGTGAGACATTTTAATCATCTTTATTTGGTCATATATATGTAATTATTTCTTGTTTTATACCAAACATTATTATTTTTTTTAATTTTCGATATTAATGTTTTAATTGTCTACACTGAAACTCAAATGAAATTTTCTATGCACAAACAATTACTAAGCAAAATTCTACTCCGGGCCATTTTATCATTTTTTAAGTTTTTCTTTACCACATACGTAGTACATCATACGGAGTATAAAAACTGACTTCGTATTAATACGGAGTAGTACGGTACTTTACTGTGAAAATCAGTCCTCCACATTTTGTTGGTTGTCATCAACGCCATTGAAGAAGAGATCTATTGTCATGAAGGATCAGTCCATGTCGTCCAAAACCCTCGACCCAAGGCGTGCTATCGAGAGCTGTATATTTCACCTTCACAGTTGGAGACCCTTTCAGATTCAATCCAAAACCCTAGTCACGGATTCACCTCGTTCACCCACGCCCTATGCTCCTCAAGGTAATCGCTTCTTCAGCAAACGGCCCTGCCGCGCTGATCGAGCGACGGCTTTTCCAGTTGACGCCCTCGACATGTCGAAGCTCAGTTTATTTGAGGACGACCGACCCTTTTCCGTCCACAAGCGGGATAGCAGTCGGTGGATGGCTGTAAAACGCCGCCGTCGAGGATCGAAGTCGGTTTCTGGTAGAAGCAGCGAGCGCAGTGGGACACGACTGAGGTGCTGTTCTGTTGGAGCATCGGCGGCTTGCGGAACCTGTTCTGATTTTCCGATGGCCCCTGGGACGGATACGAGCGGGGAGTTGTTCGTGAATGGGGATGTATGTTGGGCGTCTGATGTGAGTGAAGCCGCTAAAACTTCTAGGAGGGAGAGGGAGAGTGGAGTTGCAGATAGGGAGAATTTGAGTGTTGCATTTCAAATTGGCAATTTTGAAAGCCAAGGTAATGAGTCTGGGTATGGAAGTGAGCCAGGGTATAGAGGTGATGGTGAGATAGGATATGGTGATGAGTTGGATGAAGAAGAAGAAGATCAACGGCTCCTAATCTGGGGCCATGATTTTGGAGGTATTTTCCTAAACATCTTTACTGAGTTCTAATTACATTGGGTTAGTTTATAATTTTGTAGCTTTTGCATTCTTTGCTAAGTAAAAGATATTGTTGTCATTTCCTATTGCCATGATGGCTAAACTAAAATAACTAATACAGTGATACTTAAACATGTTTGAAGTATATCTATACCAATGTTGATCTATCCTGTCTATTTTAGTTAAAGCCCATTTTAGATAATGCCTAGTAGTCTATGTTGCATGGAATAGTGAAAATCTCGGGGAAACGGGTAAAGTGAAACATCATCTTTTAGTAGAAAAACAACTATTTGGAGAGTTTCCAAACTGTTTCCGAAACAGAAACGTACTTTTTCCTGAGAGTTTCGGTGCTTCATAGCTAGTAGTCTAAAAAGATCTTTGCGTGTGTAAATACTATGAAATTTTAATCTGACAGATAGCTTAAACCAAGGAACCTTTATGACAGTATTACTTTGAGCATTTCAAATGTAATCTCAAATATTAATTAGCTGTGTGCTTGTGTATAAATTGCATTTGAAGATTGCATTGTTCATTGCATGATTTGGTTTTCAACATAAATGCATCCATCCAGATTAATCGTCAACACTTCCACAGTTCTTCAAAAATAAAGGATTTCTGATGTGTGCCCCATAGGCACACACAGTGAAGAAAATGTCCTTCAGGTTCAAGTTGCTAGAAAGAATGATGATTTCAATAAAAATAAATGGATGTAATTTTAAAAAATGTGCCGCTTTTGATCACTTTTGGTCATTTTCACTTATTGTAACCAATTTAAATTTTGATCACTTTTGATGCATGAATGCATGAATATGAGTAAATTGCCACTTAAGGTCTTACCCATCACTTGTTTCATCCCCTTATTTATTTAAGTTCTGGTTGATAACCCACTTATTTATTATATTTATGGTTGATTGTTTGCAAGATGAGTGGTCAGGGCTCAACGTGTTAAGAAATTCAAAGATGTGCGCCAAAAGAAGAATAAGTAAAAGTCAGAGATCATTTTTTTATGAAAGAGTACGGCCAATAGTGTAATGCTTTAAAAAATCGATATGATTATCATTACAATATGATTAAAATATACCCATGTCACTATTATCAACAATGGTTTTAGACAATATAAGCATTAAGTACTCATTAAACTTTCTTTCATGCCCTCCACATACGCACATAGAAATCCCTTTTTAAAATACGGAAAAAAGGGTCAAATAAGCCCTTCTACAATTATAGATCCATCACCTAGACCCATCTACTAATAAAAGCATCACTTAAACACATTTACTTAGTAAAAATGATCAATCTAACCAAATTTACTGGAAAGCAACACTTTTGCCGGTTAAAACACAAGTTTGACCTATTCTTTTCATTGTTCTTCTTTTCTCTTTCTTCATTACTTCCCTGGTTTCTCCTCCCGTTTCCGACTCCACAATTCTTTCTCATCTCATCCCATTCTCAACAAATTCCTGGAAGACCAAATTCTCAATGATATATCACCCCCCCCCCCCACAAATCTCCCTCCAGCCTTGCAATTTCAAATCGATGGGAAAGGAGGTGTCCATGAAGACCATCATCTGCTGCCTACTCTCCTAGCTTCAAAAAACACCGGGTTGCAAGCAACGATGGTAATCCTGTGGTGCGCATCCATGGAGGGACGGCCTGAGATGGGGATTCCATTGATGCATCTTTGTGCCTGGAATAGATTTTCATGTAGTTGCGGTGGATGGGTTGGGAGAGATGGAGAAGGAAGACTGACGGTGCAGAGAGAATTTCCTTCGTCACTGGAATAATTACGGCGACGAAAACCATTTCCGGTAATTGAATGGTGACAAACGAGTAAGGGTGATTCACTCCCAGGATGTTCGTCTCTCTCTGTTCATTGATCAGGTCTCTGGAAAGCTAATTGATTTTTCAATCTACAAAAAACAATGATTAAAAAAGGGAATGGGATACCACAAAGACTAAAAGATAAGAAATTAAAATAAAATGAAATAAATGAAAAGGCAAGAAGCAGAGAAATTGACGGAGGTGGAGGTTGGCTGGTTGGGGACTTCAAGGAACGGAGTGACCAGAAAAAAAAGCGAAAAATAAATGAGAAATGAAAAGAAAAGGATCAGCTTTTAACCTACTATTCAAGGTCATCTTCCGGTAGTTTGAGTTAATTGACTCTTTTTTAATACTAAATGGAATCATATGATTGATTTTTTAGTAGATGGGTCTCAGTGATGGATATATAATTGTAGAAGGGCTTTTATGACCCTTTTCCCTTAAAATAAAGACAAAAACCTTGAAGGGCTGAGAAAGGAATGAGAGCCTTGAGAGGTAAAAGTTACCCGAAAAATTAGTGGTGGCAGATTGTTACTATTACCTCTGTCCCATCTTGAGTAAGTGATACATGTTAAAGAATGTGGAGTCGTGTAACTGATATTGAATTGGTGAAATATGAATGGATTGAAGATTTGAACCATACAAGTATTACCAAATGTAGTATGAGTGTAATACCAAATATAGTATGAGATGGAGTTAGTGGAACATGCAAAAAAAAATGATTGTACAAACATAGAGGACTGATGAAGTAATACATTTTAACTATAATACCTAATAGGCGAATATGGAGAAGTCGAAGTGCTAGTCTCATTCAAATCTTAATTTGGGGCAACATTGTTAAACTCGAGATCCTAGCACAGATCGGAAGGAGTCTAAGAGATTGTAACCCGGGGATCGCAACTTGGATATTAAGATCCTAAAATCAAACATACCATGCATTAGTTATATACATCTATGGTCTACCTGATTACGAAATGTGTACATTAATCAACTAATTATTAATTAATTAATAACATAATATCAAGACTCAAGACCCATGAATTAAAAGATTTAACTACCATATCATGTCAGGAAAATGTGTGGATATAATATATTAAATTATTACTCCGTAATTTAGAGACTGCTGCAATCAAAATACGCTAAAAAGTAAAGTGAGGAGGAAATAATCTGGAGAAGTCTTCTCTAGCACATCCCAGTGCTGCTAACGGTACAGACAAGAAAAGCGGATGAAGTTGAGAATAGATATAAACAAGAGACAGTGTTTTAAAAGGATTCAAACAATGAAAAGATATGTTACATCTTTACAGTTTCTACGTGTTCTGGATGCTTGATTGCATCGCTTCTCCAAAGTTTCTGTTGTTGACTGTACATGGACCTGACCTAGTGCCCCGTTGGTTGCTATACCTCTGCTTCCTTGTGCAGATCCACGTGGTGGTGTGATGATCGGTGTGATTTTTAGTGAGTGAAATGTAGTTGGCTAATCCGAAGAATAATTAGACCACGAGTATCGTCTCTCAAGGAGTTTCAAAAAGGAAGTTTCAAGTACGATCCGTGATCACAGGCTAGCACAAGTCATGGTAATCTTTCAAATTTTTTTTTGAAAAAATTACGCAAATATTACTACTTTAAACCCCACTAACAAAAATATGACTGTACCCCCTAACTTACACTTATGATGCCATATGTGTTCTATATTAATAGTCACTTTTTTGTAACTCCATATATTATTGGTAATATTTATGTAAAAATCTCTTTTTTTTGGGTGATTAAAAAAACTAACTAACAACGAGTGCAAAAATAATTAGAGAAAAAATAATAATTAAATTGATTCTAGATTTTAAAACAGGGTTCAAATTGGACGGTTCGGGTTCTGGGTGTTCTTTCGGGATTTGAATTAAGTAACTTAATTTTCCATTATTTCTGGATAGAAAATGAATTCAATTCTCATAGACAAGAATTAAATCAGATTATCATAAATTCACAATCCTAACTTATTTCTAAGATCAGATTGCTTGTATGAGACCCAAACTAATTTAACTCAATTTCTCATAGACAAGAATTGAATTAAATCCATAAATTCATACATGAGGTGATCAAATTCATGTAGGCAATTATGATTAATCTTATACAATTTTCCAGAAAATAATTAAATTTCATAAAAACTAAATTCACACCCTCAAGAACCCATGAACCCTAGCCCCAATTCAAACCCTATTCATATTTAAAACTAACATCACAAGAATAATATTGATAAACATGATAATGGTGCTAGAAAAAAAACTGAATTATAAGTATTTAATGGAAAAAATCTGAAATTACTACTTTACTAGTTAGAGACAAACAAATTCAACATTCAATTCAAAATCATGGACTAGTAATGTAAAATATGCTGAAAGTTAACAAGGATTACTTGGAATCTAAATTGAATTGAAAAGAAAAGTTTAGAGCTCCTCCTTGGATTCTTGATTGCTACTGAGGCTGCTATTTAGGAGAAGGAACAAAAACAAACAAACAAACAAACGCTGCTGCTAATGGTTTCCGGAAAAGAAAGAATGGAAATTGCCGGCTGGGGTTAACTCCAGAGGTGAAAAGAATGGATAATGGATGAACCCCGCTGGTTTTTTCTCTTTTGGGCTGCTTAAGATTAATGCTCTTCTGTTTTCTTTTGTTGGGCTGCTGTGCCAAATCAATCTTAACAGGATTCTCAAAATGTCCGGTCCGAACGCAACGTGTTATTCATCGCAAACTTCAGTCTATAAAATTACAACTCACTACTCCCGCTAATAATATGCAATTTTACAATCAAATTACTCCAAAAATGTCAAATTATGTAGAAAAATACTACACTGAAAATGAATGCCACCAGGACCGAAAAATAACATTTTTTCACTCAAAACCCCCAATAGTCATCCGATTAATTGTAAAAATTAGACGATAACACCCAAAATATCGATGAAAAGATAGGAACTTTATGAGCCTATCATGCGACGATCCTGTGATTTTACAATCCCAATGTCAATCTGTTGACCTACTCGACCCGACCTTAATATCCGATCTGACCTACGATCCAGATCGCCCAGACTCTTCCGAGTCATAAGATCGTTCGATCCTACGATCTAACTCGCGATCTTAACAAGCTGATTTGGGAAACTCGTTGAACTTGACTTAAAAAACTGGTTTGGGAGAAAGACTAAGCTATCCACCTACTTTAGTGATGCTTAAGGTATGCTTTACACATTCAGTGTCTTAACCTTTGGCAGATGGAAACCATGTTTTTTGTTGATCACTAGGTCCGGAAATACTTTTAGCACATGGTTTTGGTTCAAACTCATTTTCTTATACTCCATCCTCTGTTCCTAATTAGTTCTCCTGGTAGGGTTTCATCTAGGTTAGGATAATGTTTGTAGGGGTTGGAAACAAGTGTCTTTTTAGGGGTTCATTTTGCTCTTTAGGTACTGAACACTTTTTGGAGGTGCACCGTTGGTCTGTTGCAGTTTTTTTTTATATTACCATTTCCAAAAGGGCAAGTGAGGCATGTTATTTTGAACAACCCAAAAAGGAAAGTGGATAGCTAATAAGGAACAGAGGGAGTGCATTTGATCTCCTTGTCATTTCATGTTACCAAAGCAATACTATGAAGCTCTGGGTGACTAAATTTAATCCTTCCAATCTCTCTCTCTTGTATGTTTGCATGTGCAGTATCTAAGGCAGAGAAGAATGCAGTACAAAAAGCTCATCATAGGTGCCGGCGCAGGAAGAGTGATATGAAAATGGTGGTAGATCTCATGAGATAACATCCCATTGTATGCCTTGGTTTTTTATAGGTTTAGTTGATTTTACTGTTTTATCACGCAGCTTAGCTTTACTCTCTGTCACACACAAAGTGCGTGATAGATAACATGGTCTGTGCAGAGTGCAGACCCTAACCTCATGAGTAACCCAGTAATAACCGGACTTACAATGATAGTCTATCAGGCTGTAAGTGTTTATGTATCTATCATATTGGAGCTGCGTTGTATGCTGTACACGTCGTACATTAAGAACTACTAGTATTTGATTCGTGCATGGCACGAGAAAAGCATCTATGGGTTAAGTATTTCTTTCAATGA
This sequence comes from Cuscuta epithymum, assembly GCA_945859915.1. Lineage (NCBI taxonomy): Eukaryota > Viridiplantae > Streptophyta > Magnoliopsida > Solanales > Convolvulaceae > Cuscuta > Cuscuta epithymum. Next base: position 2,473,024 of record CAMAPF010000972.1, on the reverse strand, counting down.
ACACATACAAGTATATTTTATGCATTAGAATTGTAGAATTTAAATATCTAAAGAGTGACATGAGGGACGTCCCAAAAAATTCTTCTCACTTTCCTTTTATGGACGATTTGTGTGGTTCACATTCATTTCACCTTTTTCTTACATTTCCACTTTATTCCATTTTCTTAATCTCTGTGCCAAGTTAAAGCGGGAAACATTTTATGGGACGGAGGGAGTATTCTTACACTTCTTTGTAAACAACACTTAGAGTAGTATCATTTGGTTGACCATTATGGACAGAAATGATGAATTTCAATCCACAGGAGTACAGGACTCGTTACTCTATAATAGAAGTCTAGAACATACAAATATACATTGATAAAAAGTGGATGGTGCAACTAAGGGTCCAACCCTTTCTAAGTACTGTTTCTGACTCGTAATTGATCATGAGAGGACACTGATTATCTTAAAATCATCAAAACAGGGGTGGATTTGGGCCGGGGCGGGCCCGAGGCGGGCCTAGGCCTGGTGGGCTTTCTGGGATTTGCGGTTGGGCCCGGGACCGGCCCAGGTATCCACCGGGTCTGGGCCGGGCCTTGGGCCTCTTTATATATTTTTTGCCCTTTCTAATTAACCCCCAAACACCCAGCTTAACCCGTTGGAATTAAAAAAAATGAAAAAACAAAAAAATTGATTTTGGCCCGAACCCATAATAGTAGTCTTCTGATAATCAACGGGAATTTTAATCTCCTCTAGATAATATCCATAGACTGATCAGGTTTCTTTTTTAATTTGGGACAAAAGACGCTTTAATTCCATATATCTAGTTAAATTGGAAGACATAAATCTAGATTCTAACTATTCTTCACAAGAATGTTTTAAATCCCGAACATCAATGAGAACATCACGAGAAAGAGTTGCAAATAGCCACGAACGACTGTTTTGATTAATTCGTGGCCAAGTAGAAAATTCGGGATTGGGAAATTGGCGGTTGGAATAAGAAGGAGGTACCTGAATGGAGCCATCAATCATGTCGAGAAGACCTTGCGAAACAAGGAACGACTCAAATTGAGTCTGTCACATAGTGTAATCTTCCACAGCCAGAAGCTTGGTAGTAACAATATTAGTAACGTTGGTAGCCATGTGGGAAATTGTCTGAGCCAGTTTTGCCAGAGGAGACTCGGTGGTGCTGGCCGGTGTGGTTTGAATCGGCGGTTGGGTTGAGGAAATCCCAGGTGAGCTGACGAACATGGGCCCGGAGAAGGATCTGGTCGTGAATGGTGGCGGATCAAGTGGGACGTACCCGCTGCATCGAAGATGGAGTCGGCCATGGAAACACCGGTGGCAGATTCTGAAAAGGGGAATAAGGCATAGAGGTCCGGCTGGGTGATGCAAAGCTGGAAGAGAATGTCACGCCGGACTCGACAGAGCTGATGACTGACTGCGTTCCACAGGAAAGAGGAGCGCCGATTGTCACTGCGGAGCTAGCCGCGGCAGATGAGCTAGAGACGACAGAGGGGAATGCCGTGCTGGAAGTTGTGGAAGTGGTGGGAGTCGAAGAGGTCATCGTGCGGCGGCGTTAGTAATGACCGAGCTGCGGCGACAGCTGTAGGGAAAGTCGTGCGGCAGCGGCGGTTTGTAGAGAGAAATAGATGAATGAAAAAACTAGGTTTTTACTGTGCTCTTGAAATCATGTGAGAATAATGGAACATGATGCTCTCAAAGGAGCCCTGACAGATACAGAGTATATTTATAGTAAAAGAGTTTAGGGTAAAGTACATAAACAACTCTATTATTAATTCTATTAGCCTGGTCACCACAAAGAGGCCATAAGCTCCTTGAAGATATGAAATTTGATCCGCCGGTAGTGAGCATCATGAAAGTCACCTTACCATCACCCGCCACATCTTCACCTCCTTTGTCATCATCGAAGTTCAGTTCCGATCCTCTTTATTCTTGCCAATTGTCATGTTTTTGTACTGGTTAACTACATCTTCCATCGAATACCTGCGCTAGTGCCGCCGATTCAATCTCCGTCCCCAAGCACTCCGTCATGTGCCTCAATTGCGCCCGTCCCAACGGTCTGAACTAGAAGCAGTAAAGCCGCTAGCCTTCAGTAAGCCCCGCCCCACTCCCAGTCTCAATTCTGCCTCCCGAGGCCGCTCCTCGGTAGAGCCGATGGCCGAGACTTTTTTATTTTTTATATTGCAACATCCGTAACGGTGCTTCCATTCAGTTAACTTCTTTTTTATATTACGAGTAATAATGTCTTAATACTCTTTATTACATTTATTTATTTGTTTGTTTGTTCGTTTATTTGTTTATTTATTACTCCGTTTATTTATTAATATATATATATATATATATATATTAAAGATGAACTTTTTAAGAACATACAACGTGCCACATAATCTTGCCATGTCATCCATCATATATAACAATTATTTAACTATATTTATACCTTCTATTTTTATTAGATTCTATTTTTGATTGCATGTTGATATGGAAACAAAAGACTATATGATAGAAATATACCTTATCTTGTAACTTTTTCAAAACCTATTACATATTTGGTAATTATTAAATTCAGACAATAAACAACAAACCGTACACATAAACTATTATTTTTATACGGAGTACTTTTTATGAGAGCATGACTAACAATTATTTAGTTATTTTATACTTCTTATTTTTATTACATTCTATTGAAGAAATAAAGACACAACGAGGTTTTGGAACACTGGTGGCGGGAACATGCCAGGGTCGAGCATGCAACATTAGATGTAGTATTAAATTTATTATTGTATGTACATATTTATTTAGGAGTAATAAATTACATTAAAAATTACATTTGTTTTGTTCACTCCCATTAAAATTACAAATGTTGTATTTAAGGAAAACATAATCTTATTGAAAGAAGATTACTCTTGTCTAGCTTACAACATTATGCATCTAATATTAAAGATCCTTGGTTGGTTGGAGGAGATTTTAATGCCATAGCTTCTAATGGTGAACATTTGGGTGATGCTATTCCTAATGTTACTAGTATGGTGGAGTTTAAAGATTGTATTGCTCAATGTAAGCTCATTGATTTACCATACTCAGGCTGTCAATTTTTTTGGACTGGGGTAAGGTCAAACGGGAGACTTTGGAGGAGACTTGATAGATGCTTATTTAATGAAAAATTCCTGGACTGTTTTGATCAGATTAAAATTAGCAACTTAAATCAGGCCCCTTCAGATCATTGCCCTATGCTTGTTCAATGCAACAGAAACTTTCAAACTGGTCCTAGATCTTTCAAGTTTCAAAACATGTGGTTGACTCACCACTCTTTCCTTAACACTATTTCTCACAATTGGAAAGATGGTTATTATGGAGGTGGTATGCAGGGGCTAGTGATTAAACTTCAAAGATTAAAAAAGTGTCTCACAACTCGGAACAATGATGTGTTTGGTGACATTTTTGATGATATTAAATTCTGTGAAGAGGAAGTTACCAAGGCTGAAAAAATGTTTCAAGATCACCCTAATGAGACCAATAGGGAAGATTGGTTCCATAAGAAGGCTTTACTTTTGGCAAAGTATAAATTAGAAAGGAAATTTTGGAAGCAGAAGGCTCACATTCAATGGCTGAAAGAAGGGGATTGCAATTCACACTATTTCCACTCTCTTGTCAAAATAAAGAAAAGGAAACAGACTATTGGTTCTATTACTGACTAAGAGGGGAGGGAATGCAGTACAATACCTGAGATTGGAAAGGCTGCAGTAGATTTCTTCTCCAATCTTTATTCTATGGAACCTGAAGTTAGATCCAATGCTATCCTGCAGCATATTCTAGAATTGATTACAGAAGAGGATAATCAATTTCTTATAGCCTTACCTAATGAAGTGGAGATCAAGGAGGCTGTTTGGGATTTGAATCAGAATGGGGCTCCTGGTCCTGATGGTTTCTCAGGAAAATTTTATAAAAAATGCTGGAGTATTATTGGGGAGGATGTGGTCAAAGCAGTTCAAGAATTCTTTATGGGAATTCCCCCTCCTAGAGGTTTTACCATTTCATTCATTGTTTTTATTCCAAAGAATGACATCCCATCTACATTTTCAGATTTCAGACCAATTTGCCTGTCTAATTTCATTAATAAAATATGCACCAAGGTGATGGCAACTAGGCTGATCAAAATATTGCCTAAGATTATTTCTGATGAGCAGGCTGGTTTTGCTAAAGGCAGAGATATTTCTGATCAAATTCTCATTACTCAAGAGATGGTTCATGCAATAGACAAGAAGGTCAGGGGCTCTAATGTTGTTATTAAATTAGATATGGCCAAAGCTTTTGATAAACTCTCCTGGAGTTATCTCAGTCAGGTTCTTTCTAAGTTTGGATTCTGTGGGAGATTTATCTCTTTGGTCCTTTCAAATCTTAAAGCCACATTTTTCTCAATCCTCATTAATGGCAGCCCACAAGGTTATTTTCAACCCAAAAGGGGTGTTAAACAGGGAGACCCTCTCTCCCCATTCCTTTTTATTATTTCCTCAGAAGGCTTTTCTAGAAGCTTGAAGTATAAAATGGAGCAAGGCAACATCAAAAAGTTCTGGATGGGCAATATTGGTTTTCCAATCACGCACCTAGGGTATGCTGCTAAGTTATTAATATTTATTAATGGTGATTCTAGATCATTAGCTAATTTTAATAAGTTCATTAAAGACTACCAAGATGCATCTGGTCAAACAGTTAATCTGGAGAAGAGCACTTTCATTTGCGGTAAACATGCTACTGGGAAAATTTCTGTTATGAAAAGAATACTCGGAATGAGTAATTCTAGTCTTCCTATTAAATATCTTGGGGCATCACTGCATAAAGGAGTAAACAAATTTACTGCTCAGACATCATCAAGCAATTCGATAAAAAATTAACTCCTTGGAAGCAGAAGCACTTATCTCAAGGGGGGAGGCTAATTTTAATCAAGCATGTACTGTGCTCCATTCCTAATCATATATTAGTTGTAGATACCCTGCCAAAAAAAGTAATCAACTTGTTAGAGAAGAAAATGGCAGCTTTCTTCTGGGGTTCTTCTAATGAAAAGCATAAGGTACACTGGGCTAAATGGAGTACATTGTGCTATCCCACTAATGAGGGGGGTTTGGGGATTAGGTCTCTTACGGATGTGGAAAAAGCGTTTACCTTAAAACTGTGGTGGAAATGGAAAACACATAACTCTTTGTGGAGTGAGTTTATTAAGGCTAAATATCCCAGAAATGGCAACCTTACCCCTAAAATTACAGATTCCCCGGTTTGGAGAAGAATATGCAATATGGATGAAGTGGCCAGTGATTGTTGCTTTAATTTTGCTTCAGGTTCAATCTTTTGGAATCTGGAACGACATGGCAACTTTTCTTTATCATCTGCATACCATGAGATAAGAGAGAGTAAATTTTCTACATTTACTTTTAAACACATTTGGAATACTCATCAATAGATGCAAATCAAGATTTTCCTGTGGAAATTGGTGATGCATTTTCTCCCCACACCTGATAACCTACTGAGATTTCAGGCTGCTCTATTGCCTTCAATGTGTCCACTTTGCAGAAAACAATTGGACACTACTAATCATCTTTTCTACAATTGTGAATATACCATGGGAATTTGGAACTACTTTATGAATATTTTCGATATTCCGGTTCCAAGGCATCATCCCTCTATCAAACAAATTCTCATAATTTGGTGGTTACAAGCAGGATCCAAATCTTTGGCAGACATCTTCAAGCACAATTTACCGGGCATTATCATCTGGCATGTTTGGAAAGTTTACTGTTCTTATACCTAGGGTTCGGAATCTATTCCCACGAAGGAGCATCTAATTTGTCAAATCAAGATCTACACCCAAAAGTGGTCTTCCAACTTTTCGAAACTTAAAAGGAGGGATATTGATAAAACTCTTTTTGAAGAAGAACTGATACCTTCTAGGTTCAGTTTCAATGGACCTAGATGCAGAGTAATTAAATGGCTTAGACCTACAAAAGATTACAAGTTGAATATTGACGCTTCATTCTTACCTGATAATGCTTCAAGAGGGGCGGTGATGAGAAACCGGAGAGGAGAATTTCTTTGGGCCATCAGCTTCAAGCTCAATGCATCGACGAGTGAAGAAGCAGAGTTGAAGGCACTCATGAAAGCTACGTCTATTGCGATGGAGAGGGGATACGTTGATTTTCAGGTGGAGACAGACACTGACCTTTCTGTATTCCTTCTCTCGGACAACGTTGATTCAGGTAATTGGATTGATGGGCTTCAGACATTCAAGCTAAGGGCAAAAGAACATGGGCTTGCTTTTTTACATATGTATAGGGAGGGGAATTTTTTGGCCCATCACTTAGCTCATCCGAGTAGTGTTTTGGGAGATTTCATCGATTACGCTAATGTGTCTGAATTGCCCATTCTTGCTAACCGCAGCTATTTTGATGATTTATTTGGGTTCCCATACTTTAGATTTTAATCTTTGATTCTTGGTGGTATGCCACCCATACATGTTTGTCCTTTTCAGTATTTTGCTTCTTTGGGAGAGGTTTTGGTCCGGTCCATCTCTTCCTTGTGTTTCCCTTTGTTTTTGAATAAAATAATGGCATCTGACTCCTGACATTTGCCCCACTGATTTCGGTGGTTTGTCTTCCAGGATAAAAAAAAAATACAAATGTTGTATTTTAAACAAAATCAAATTTATATTTCATTTTATGAATTTATTTCACAATAGGATTAAAACATGAAATAAAGTAACCAATGTTTTGTTATTCAATAAATTAAATCAAACAGTATATTTTTCATTTTCATATATATCATGGTATTACTTTTACAGTAGAAATAAATAACTTTTCTAAAGTACAAATAAATAAATAAACTTGCACTCTAAAATCGTAAATGGCTAAAGCTAGCCTTCATGGTCGGAACACCCAAATCCGACAGGGATTTACAAAAAAAAAAAAAAACTTTTCTAAACCCTAACTCTGGTCGGAACACCCAAATCCGAGTCCCCTTTCTTGGAAAACCTAGTTTTTTCCCGTAATAAGCCATGCATCGGGAATTCCAAAAGTCTAGACACTTTGGCCCTTTTATTTAATACGGACTACTCAATAGTCAGTACTCCACATGAATAATCCCACCTTTTGATAGTCTTCTAATATTAATACTACATATGAGTTATTCTAAAATAATCCGATCTAGAGAAGGCATCTTCCCAAACTAGTTTGGTAACCAGAATACAAAATTTCATTAGGTCACCCCATCACGTGTCAGAATATGATTGGGTTAAATGTTTTATTAATGTTTTCCTTTTCTTTTCTTGCATTTTCTTTTATTTCTCTCTCTCTCCTCAGTTCCACTGACCCCCTTCTTCTTCTTCGTTGCCTGCTTCTCATTTTTCTATCTTCTCTGTTCTCCGCCCTCCTCTTATTAATTCTTCACAACTTTCTCGATTTTTGTCCCCTTCTCTTCTTCTTTACTTCAAATTTATTTCGACATTCGCGCCTGCCAGAAATTTGTGAAATCTGTGGAGAAATTACAGAATAAAGAGCATCGGTAAAAAGTCTCGAGAAATTTTCTCAGCCAAGCTTTTAGCGGCGCCATCTCTGTCGGTCATCTCCTTCTTCCATTATTTGATTTAAATTTTTTCAAGAAAAACATTTTAGTGCCATTGAGGCGTCCAAGGGATTCCGGCGACATAATGAAGAAGTTGGGATATTCAGTTGAATCATCTCTTGTCATCATCCTCATTATCCGATTTGTAATGTTCATGGACAATCTATCATTTTTCATCCAAGATTCAAAGATTAAGGCTCGGAACAATGAAGCTTTATTTTGGGAAGAAAAGTCTCGACACATGCCAGATTGCTGTTCTTTTATCCTTTTCTTTTTTTGTCCCCTATTATTATTACTTGTTTGCATTTCCCTTCTTTGTTTACCGGTTTAGCAGGTCTTGGGTAATGGGGATCAATTTGAGAAGATGTCATGTTAATTTCGGATTATTTTAGAATTACTAATATTTGGGATTAATATTAGAAGGCTGCTAATAGTTAGGATTATTGGTGTGATTTTTTTTTTGTTTGAAGGTTATTGAATGCATTGTCTTTGTCCAAACAGTATTAATTAGAAGTTCGAAATTTAAACTCAATTTTGTTCGGCCAAACACTGCAAGCAATTAATCAATCACCCCACCCAAGAACGAAAAACACAAAAAAGAACAAAAAAATATCTATGTTCGCGCCCAAAATCTCCTCCCCACTATTTTTTGTACCCCATATTATGTACATATAGATATGAGTAATATACTACATCCGTTCCAATTAACTTAGTCATCATTGACTTTTGTAGTCAATGATGGTAATCTTTGGGTGATCATTTTAACATCTTTGGAGTATATTTTAGTGACAATCATAAATTTTATATTTTTATGATAATATTTAACCAAGAATGTTTTCATATTACTTTCATATTTTAAATATCTTCATATTTAAAGATATTCTTGGTCAAGTCTAGTATCTTTGACTGGAAAAGTCAAAGATGACTAACTAAATTGGGAGGGAGGGAGTACGTCTCTACTTCCAATTCTACCCCAACCTATAATTTCTAATAGATTTAGTTATTAATAAAAAAAATCACAGCTTTAATAAAACTAATATGTAGGCCACTACCATTGAAAAAATCTTAGTTTTAATTAAACATAATGATAAATTAATTTAAAAAAATGGGAAAAAATAAAATAAATATAAATCATTTTTAAAAAAATAAAAAACTTTAAAAAATCTTAAAAAGTAAATAAAATACCTAAAAAATATTTTTTAAAAAAACAATGTATACCACCACTACCATTGAATCCTCCTCCATCTAGCTCTACCACCTCCAATCATCCGGTAAAAATGTCATTGTGTAAAAAAATGCCACATTTTTCTATAATGCCATCAAGATCACATTTCTACTCTTTGAATTTATCCAACTCCCTTTTCAAAATTATCATCACGATGACATTTTTTTTCAACCTGGCAATTTTTTTTCGACGACCAGAGGTGGCGGTGCTTGAAAATGGCTTAGGTGGTGGTTGAGGTCTGTATATTTTTTATTTATTTTTTACGGAAAAATAATAAGAATACTCTAAACTTTCAAAAGGTGTGAGCTAAACACCCCAAACTTGCATATGTAATTTAAATAGCCTAAACTTTAAATAAAAAGTTATTTTTGCACCATTATTGTCATGTATTATTTCTTTGAAATTAAAAATGTAAATTTATGGGGCTAATTCCATAATTTAAAATAGAAAATTAATAGTGTTGCAATTATATAGATTAGGGGTAACCTTATTTATTTTCTAATGCAAGCTTACAATGTTTATTATGTCTTCATGAATTCTAAAATATTTTAAATTATGCAAATAACACCATAAATTTAACATTTTTGAAAGAAATAATAGTTGACTATGGTGCTAAAATAACGTTTTATATAAAGTTTGAGATATTAAAATTACATATGCAAGTTTGGGGTGTTAATTTTACACCCCTTCAAAGTTTGAGTTATTTTAATTATTTTCCCCTATTTTTACTACTTTTATTTTTATTTGGTTATTTTTTATGTTTTATAATGTTTATTTAAAAAATCATAATATATTAGAAAGGACAAGGGAAAGGGTAGAATTGAATACGAAGAATTATTTTCCCCTATTCGATTGTACAAGTTTGTTAAAAGAATAAATATAAGAATCAATAGTATTTGATGGATAGTCTACCCGGGGGTATCTTATCCGAGGGGTTATTGTGGGAATAACAAGAGAGAAGTCAGAGCGAAATAGGAGGAGAGAGAGTCGATTTATTAAATGAACTCCAAGTGTGAGAGTTGGGATGTGGATCGTTTACAAGGAGAAATGGGCTGCTATTTATAGCAGCAATAAATGCGATGAGAGTACACGTGTCAGCAATCCGACGGCCGAAGGGTCACGTCAACTGGGTGGCACCGGCAGTGGCATGTTCGCCGCATTAAATGCGGTGGGTGGATGTGACGCTGCATTAAATGCGGTGGTTGGCTGTCTCCAGAAGGAATCTTCGATGGTGGAGTTGTTGGCCGAAGGCTCCCCCTTCGGCCGAGGGCTCTGTGTAGCCGAAGGCACCATAATGCCGGGGGCATCATTCATGCCAGGGGCACCTGTTGGCCGAAGGCTACCATTTGCGTCGTTTTCTCCCAGTAGCTTGACAAGCTCGAATCTAGCCGCCCTATGTGATTTGGAGCCCTCGGCATGGGAGGCCGAAGGCGTTCCAGTGCGTATTCTGGGCTCCCTTGATGCTTGGGCCGTTGTATTTGGGCCTGAGACTCTCCCCGGACCCAGTGGGCTTGTCTAGGAAAACTAGGAGTCTAAGGGCCGGGGGCTCCTGGGCCATATACTCCATCAGTATTATATCAGTGAAATTCTGTGTATGTTGTGAGTTAACCCATTAAGAAAAAATAAACTATTACTTTGCTTCATCGTTAAACGTTAACACATAAAAATATAATTTCAAATTAACAAATACTAGTATTTAACTGCAAATAATTAGTTTTCAAAAGAAAACTGCAAATAAGTAAACAAAATTTAGCAAAATAATTATGAAAAGAAAACTAAACAATTATTAAAAGGAAAGATTGATTGCAACTATGTTCGTATCACATGTAGAAATGATGAGTGTAACGTCTGTAATGATTAATGTTCTTACTCATTGAGTTGTGTAATAGAGAATATAACAATTGATCATAAGGAGATCGAGATTGTTGAGCATGCATTCTCAAAATTTGAGTTTTCTTATATATAAAAATAAATGTGGATGCTTATGCATGTTTAATTTATTTTTGTAGAAATCTGTGTTGCTAGATGAATCACACTTGTTTCATTTATTTTTTTTAATTGTTTTTATCATATTATACAGCAGAATTTACTTCCAGTAGGACCAAAACATACTGTTCTTTCCAGAGTATGATCATATGTTTGATTTTCCTGAACATGACTAAACATAACATTTCTACTCCTATTTTAATTAATTAATATAATAACTTGCCCATACGTAGTACTTCTATTGCATAACCAAAGTCATTTTGTGGGTGACGGATCACTCTGATGACGGTGGCAACGAACTCTAATGATGTGTGGAATTGTGGATGGTGGTGAGATTCAAGCAGATGGATGATGTGCGGATGGTGGTGAGATTCAAGCAGATGGGTGCTGCGGTCTAGGTGAAAATTCCAATAATCATTAGTGACAGTCCACATTTAAAAGTCTACGAACTTTTTGAAAGTTAATAAAATTCATTCATAAAAAATGGGAAATTTACCGGGATATGACTGAAACCCAATGAGTTTCTCAATCTATGACCTAACTAGTTTTTATACCTTTGTATGACCGAAAATCCAAAAACAAATAGAAAATTCGTTTATATTTAAATGTTGAATGACGAAAATATCTTTATTTAAGATATGTACATTTTGCACTAATTTCGTCCAATTAAAATTATTGCACTTTATATTGCCGTTAATGCACAAAATTAATGCACGTCTTTACTGCACATCCGGTAATAATCACTGTACTTCCACAAAATTAATTCTCTTCTCATTCACTCGAGGAATTTGTTTTTGTTTTTATTTTTGTTTTTAGATTTAATAATTTTATTATTTTACGTCTCATTAAGTATATTGTGTTTCATGGTGAAATTACTGATATGTTTTACGGCATTATCGGTCATAATCAGTGCACAATAAACTTCATTAATGCATTCATTTAGTGACATGTACAACATATATATTCCCATATTCACGATCATGTTCACTGCCAATATCCAATGCTTATATTTAATGCCCACAAACCCTAAATTCACCCACAATACTCAACAATATCTATTATGATTTCACTGCCCATATTCATTGCGCATATTTAATGCCCACAAACTCTACTTTTAGACTCATAATTTAAAAAATGGAAAAGCAAAAATGTGAATGGAGGGCCACCTAGTAGCAAATCTAAAGCAGTGGCCTACAACTTGTCTAACAAAAATCTAAAAACCCATCTTCAAGCTTCACGTAACAGGCCCATAATAATAACATGCCCATCTTCAATAATAACATGACCTACGCCGCACTCCCCCTCCCTGTTAGAGTTTTGGCAAAACTCCAATGGTTAAGGTAGCGCATGGGACAAAGGCGATTGGCTTGGCGGCTAGCTGGGCAGCAGATCAGATGGATCGGGATGTGGTGGTGCGCATAGATCGGTACGGCGGCGGCGGCCTTGTCTACGGATGGCGGCGACGCACTTGTCTAGGGACGACGGTGGGGGCTGGTGGTTTCGGTCTGGGCGGTGGCTGCGACAAGGAGGCGTGGGGCTGGGGTGGCCGAACAATCAAGCGACTGGCTGCAGCGACCGTTCTCTTAGACGACGGCCCATGGGACAGCGACAGACGGCGGGGCATGGGGCGGTAACGGCAGTAGCATGCTGCTGCGGGTGGATCTCTGGAGGGGTGAGAATGAAGGTTAGGGTTGAAGAAAATAGTAGGATCTTAGGATTTTATAGATATAATTTAATGGGTACATGTGTTCACCTAAATTATTTATTTACTTATTAATTACGAATTTTAATTGAATATTATGATTTTTAATATTATTTTAGTAAAAAAACTAGTTAGGTCTGATGAGATCCGGTGCATTAGTGCTGGTATGATCGCTGGTGCAAAAAGTGAGGAAGTTTTCTAAAAAAATATGTGATTTTGTCAAGATTTATAGATCTATTTAAAAGATCATGGATAAAAAGAGGGAAAACTATCAAATAGGTGCTTCTACTATATCAAAAAAGTTAATTAAGTCCTCGTACTTTAGAATCAATCAATCTAGCCCCAACTCATAACAAATGTTCAACTGGGCCGTTTAGCAGGTGAAGAACAAGTTTGCGGGTTGCAAGGCTACATGGACCTCCATTTGGCTATGTTTTTCTTTTTCGTTTTTTTTGTTCCTTCTTTCTTTCTTCTGGCCGTTCGCACACTCATGAGTCATGACTCATTTGCACCTACACACCAAAGAGAAAATGAAGAATCAGAAATCTTTCTCTTTAAGGCTCTCCGCCCATTATTCTTATTGATCTTCATTCTAAGTGAGCTTTCCAGTTCTCAAACCTCTTCCCACAAAGGAGATGAACTAAATCTGGAATTGCTGCCATCTTCGGAGTTGTAGCTTGTGGCCGCCATCGCCAGAATCATTCCTCACTCACAGGCTAAGCAAATGGAGAGGTGCGGCTAGATCTACGCAGTGGCGTCTTGCAAGATGGATGAAAATGAAGGCTGACTGGACTAAGTTGCAGAGGACGGCGAGGTAGACACCGGCACACAGGTGTGGTCGAAGAGGATGCCGAAAATGCTCTGCGTGAACAGAATGGAGGAGACGAAGGGAGGATACAAACATTGGGAACCTTACAATTGCGTCTGCGAGTGGTGGGTCGGTGGCCGGCCGTCGAGTGTCAAAAACATTGGGTGTTGCTGCCGAGGAAGGTGAGGAACGGTGAGGGATGCTGACAGAGGGGGTTTAATGCACCAACCTGTGATATGGAAATTCGGCGCATTAGCCCCTGTGATTTGAAAAATGCGTGAAACTCCCCTGTGTTTTAATAAATTATACACAAAATCTCTTTTATGAATAAATTCAATTGTCAAATAAAAGAAAAATTATTAATATTTTTAAATGATTTAGACATTTTGACATATTTACTTTCATATTCAATCAAAATATTAGAAAAAGTGATTTTCAAATCATTAAATTTATTTACAAGAGGGGTTTTGTGCATGATTTATTAAAACACAGGGGGTTTCACGCATTTTTCAAATCACAGAAGGCTAATGCGCCGAATTTCCATATCACAGGGGAGTTTGGTGCATTAAACCCGACAGAGGGACATGGAAGAGAAAGATTAACCAGAAGACAAGTTGGAAAAATAAAGAAAACTAAAATAATAAAGACTGGTTGGAAAAATAAGCTAAAAATAAAATATAAAAACACTAAAAAAAAAGCCACGTGGATAGTCCACGTAGACGGTCAACCGGGAAACTTGTTCTTCATCGGCTAAACGACTCAATTGAAATTTTTTTATGAGTTGGAGAGCTCAATTGATTGATTCTAAGGTACGGGGACCTAATTGACTTTTACGACATAGTAGGAGGATTTATTTGACAGTTTCCCCTTAATCCATTTCATTACACGGTCAAAATCTCACCGCTTGGGAGACTTGATCGGTTGTGGTGGGCCTGTGGCATCCACAACCTCAATATTGCGGCCCACAATTTAAAATCCGGATTCCTTCATTTAGGTAACTAGTATCTTTACCCGTGGCGTGCACAGGATAAAGTGATTTTATTTTTTAATTTTAGTCTATGTGTGCGTGTGTACGGGTGTATGTATGCGTTATTATAATTAGCGGAAAGTCTTTTATTAAATCGATTATAAGATAAGTTGGGAATGCATATTCTCATTTATTGGATATGTCTTATTTTTTTACTAATTATCTAAACATGTTGTCATTCTATATTTTCTAATTAAAAGAGCCCGTTTTTTTATAACAATCAGTTGCATTCAAATGAAAGTATTCTTTTTAATCAGCTTTACCTGATAAAAAAGGAAGTTGCTTAATGCCCATTCTTATCTATTAGATTTAGTCTATGACTTTCTGTAATTCTGTTTTTTCAAAAGTGACCACATTTTTTCTAATTTATATACTCCATCCGTCCCCTTATAATTGTCCTATTTTTCCATTTTTGGATGTCCCCCTATTATTGTCTCATACCATAATTGGTAACATTCATGTGACTTTAATTCATTCTTACTTTATTTCTACTTTATGAACTCATTATCAACCACATAATTATACTTTTCTTAAAAACCACATTACTCTCTTTCGTTCCAATATTAGGGGGACAAAGGTAGTATTTAATAATGGGTGTAGTCATTTTTGTAAAAATATTAGCCTTTCTAGATCAATTTTAAAATTCAGCAAATTAGTCCTTTGATCCTTTATTTACGAAAAAGTTTAGAATATATAGTTTTGTGACATTCTGGTTTTAGTGAAGGTTATGGCCGCGACATTAGTTTGCATAATGCGATTGGTAGTGGTTGATTCATTTTCATTAGTATTGAGATCTTGATGGTGTTATCATATTCTTAGAATGATAGGAGTAGTATTTTGATCTTATAAAGTAAAATTGGGGGTTATTGAACTAACAAAGATTGCATATTTTAGACTTTTAGTAGATAATTTTTACCTAGAAGGTTAAATGAAATAAATATAGAAAAAGGTTCTTACATCAAGTGGTAGTTAAGATATAATTGAAACATAAACTTATCAAACTATTCGTTGAAAAATAAAAAAATAAATGTCCCATATTAAAAAATGAAAAATGATCTTAAATTTCATGTTCAAATAGTACTATATTAAAGTTACATCCATAACTAAAAGAATTCCGGAGTCCCATATATTGGTTGTCTCGTATTTGATATATTGGTAATCCAAAGATACATAAAATAATTTTGATTATTGTTCAAAATAATCACTTTTTCAAACTTGAGAGTAATTACTCCTATTTTGGGAGTAGAACATGACCGTCCTTTTTTTGAATTTGCAAACTTTTTTACTCCTATTTTTGCAAAATTTCCCAAAAATATATCAAAATTCATCACTTTTTATTATGTTTCATACTATATATTATGCTAATATTAAATATATAGAAATAAAATAATAATTTAACATTTTCAAAAACATCTAATATTTACAAAAAAGTATATAAAAATCATCAATTTTTATATTATCTTTCACATGACACCAATATTGCATATATATATATAAATTAATTTTTTAAATTTGTGCAGTTTATGTATTTCTTTTAACCATGCACACTACAAATCCGGAGTGACATCTTAGAACAAAACTGCACAAATTATAACGCAAATAATAAAACAATAAATAAAAGTAGTGGAGTTTGTACAGTTTTATTCTAAGCTATCGCTCTATTAATGGGGGAAATAATAAATATCTCAAACTTTGAATGTGTGTGATGAATATATCAAACTTGCATATGCAATATATATAATCCAAACTCTATAAAAATTTATTTCTTCACCATGCTGATATGGTTTGTACACATATAAATTTATTGAAAATAATTTGAAATACTCTACGCTTTGCTTAGATGCATTTAACAATCTAAAAGGTCATTTGTGAAATAAATAATATTACATCCGATATAATATAATTTTAATTGCATCATCATAAGTGTTTTGTGAATTTTAAATTATGTACTTCAAATCATTAAATTACATTTGTTAAAAAACTCTATGATCATAGTGTCAACATAATTGTTTATATGAAGTTGAAGGTATACATATTACATGTGCAAGTTTGATAAGTCCCCTAAATAATAGGAGTTGTATTTTAGTCGAGTAGTACTTTTATTTTACTACAATTATAGGTTGGCAATTAAGGGGAAGGTTAATAATTGCCAACATATAATTGTAGTAAAATAGAGGAAGGTAAAAACTAGAAAATATTTTTTTACTTTACATATTCAATATTGGTGTCATCTGAAATATAATAAAAAGTTGTGATTTTAATATATTTTTCGTAAATGTCGAAGTACAAATAAAAGGTATATCACTTTAAAACAATAAGTGTTTTTTAAAGTGTTAAATCATTTTTTAAACCAAGGGAAAAGGGATACTTATTGCTTTCAAATGTGAAATATCTATGGTGGGTGTACACAAATGATAAAAAAAACGTTAAAATTGATCCGTTTGAAACTTTAGTGTCGAATATGAGATACACATGAACCCATAGTGTCCAATTTGGTTCAATTGAAACCTTAATGTCCAATATGAGATTCTCATATAACCGTAGTGTTTAATTTGACCCTTATCCCATAAAAAATTTAGAGGAAGGTAAAAATCAGAAAATATTTTTTTACTTTATATATTCAATATTGGTGTTATATGAAAGATAATAAAAGTTGTGATTTTAATATATATTTTTGTAACAGTAGAAGTACAAATAAAGGGTGAATCACTTTAAAACAATAAGTATTTTTTAAAGTGTTAAATCATTTTTTAACTTGTTTAAAAAATCATTTTTTAACTTTTGTATGTTCAATATTGATGTCACTTGAAAGATAATAAAAAGTTGTGAAATTTGCTATATTTTTTATAACAATCGGAATACAAATCAAAAAGTTACGTTGTATAACACATTAGAAAAACATGATATTTTAGTTTGTTGGGTCTCCTAAATGATAATAGGAATTGTATTTGACTACAATTATAAGAGGAAGATATTAATCGGATTCCTATTAATACGGAGCATTACCTTTAATTGGATTCCTAATTTCATATTATTTAGAAATTGATTTTAAAACAATAATGGCAACAATTTCCCAACCTTATCTATAGATAGATAGATCGGTATTATTTGTTCTTGGCCTGGCCCAAGTAGGACATGGGGGATACTAGGCTTTCAACATAGACGAAGGCATCACAAAACTCGTTAGCAGACTCACGTGGAACAATGATTCGTGAAATAGGTTGGTGACAATCCTCCTTGGAGTTGAGGATGACGATCTCACCTAGACAATATAATTGGGTCATGAGTAAGAGCTTTCCATCTTCGTACAAATGCAAAGCAGCGGTTCTGGTGAACTTGCAGTCGCCGGAGAAGGAGGGTCGTCCATCCAAGGCGGGGTGTGGAACGTCGCACAGCTTAGTCCACGATTCCTCCACTCCGTAGTCTTTCATGGCCCACAATGCCAGGTTTTTCTCCGCATAAGTGCTCACGTAAACACACAACATTCCTTTCAACACCGTGAGTTTAGAACAGTAGGAATCAGCTATTGAGATGGGGAAAAACTTGGATTGCGGAACCAATCCGTACCTTTCACTCGACAGATCAAAGGAAACAATGGATACGGAGGTTTTCTTGCATGTTGTGTAAGATATGGTGTTATATTTGATGGGGTACCCGATCCAGTGGAGGGCTCCGCCCACAGGAACGGTGGTGCTGTCTGTATCAAGCAACAGGACGGTGGTCGAACTTTTCGCCGGCGGAAAACAATGATTCTGAATCTTTCTCCAAGCATTGCGCCGGAGAGAGTATACATGTGTCTCCATGCATAACCGGCCGGTCCAAGGTTGGGCGGCGGGCGAACCGAATTGGTGAACCCGCAACAGCTTGTAATCGTCCCCACGTGCGTCATACCCCACCCCGTAGCTCTCCCTGAGCCTGCTCCTGCCCGGCAGAGGAGGCGGCGGGTCGGGGAGTTTGACATAAGAAGAAGAAGAGAGAGACGGGTTCCAAAGAAACAGGGATTCTCCGACGCTGACACACCACAGTTCTGGGCAAAAGACCTTCAGCATAATGTACCCACGACAACCTTCGTACAACGTTAACGGCGGCGGGGAGGTGAGATTGGTGGTGCCCTCTAGGCATTGGTTTGATACGGAAGAGAGGGTGCTTTTGCAGGGCTCAATGCCCATGGGCTGGCCACGCTTCGGCCCGAAAGCGAACATGTACACAGAGTATATGTAGAGTTTATGCTCCGGGTGCCGGTGGCCGTCGTGGTTGAACACCAGCTTCGGCCTTCTCCTGATGCCTTCGGTGACGTGTTTTCTGGTGAACCAAGGCTCGGAAATAAGGGATTTCCATGGGCGTGACACGCAACGGAACCGCAGCAAGGATCTCACCGGAAGCTTCGATAATATTTCTTCTATGATATCTGAAGGGATATCATCCATTAAATATACAAGCTGCTAGGAAGTTATATTAATTCCAGTACCTACGTTTCTATATATACACATGCACGCACTTCTCACCAATCCTCATCTCCAAAGCTCTGATTAATTAATAACTAACGAACCTTAAATCAGGAGAAATGATTAATTAATTCTCGCATACCCTGGAGACTAGGACGTACTCGATGAGATGTATGGATGAGATCGAGATTGCAAACTAAACCACACCATTTTGCCCCATATGACCATATCTATAATTTTTTATATAGCAAAATTAAGTTAAAAATAATGATGTGTCACTTTCTAATTGGATAATACAAACTTATTTATCACTACTACTAAAACTATTTATTAATTCTCGGCTTCTATTTATTAAAATATCACTATACTATTGATTCCCCTCCAATTGTGCATCACCAATGGTTTGGTAAAAAAAACTCGATAATTCTTTAACAAAAAATAAGCACGGTCAACACTATGGCTTTTTTGTGGCAATCATCCATGCATTCATTTGTTTGTTGGAGTTATTTAATTGAACACCAAATTTTTAGGTTATCTACTATATACAAACTTCTTACATTCATATATATGGAGTCCGGGATTTTTTTTAGAACATTTCCTGCATAGGAGTAAAAATGTTTTGAAATTCCAAAATAGAAGTATCATGTTTTTTATTCACTGAATATGAGTAAATTTTTGTTAAGTTTGGCATTACAAGGCTTTAAACATGACATTTTTTCAAACTTGGTAGATTACTCGTATTCAGCGAATAAAAAACATGATACTCCTATTTTGGAATTTCAAAACATTTTTACCCCTATTTAGGGCAATTTCTTTTTTTAGAAATCCTAAAGTATTGCCTATTTTTTAGGCTAAACCAAAATAAAATTTCATGTGTTTTTAAAATGTTATAACTTTTGTATTTGTACTCCAATTGTTATGAAAAATATATAAAAATTCATAATATTTTATTATCTTTCAAATGACATCAATATTGAATATATAAAAACAAAAATTTAAAAAAATAGGGAAAGTATTGACACATGTCAACTCTACGATTATTGAATTAAAACCTGTTGAGGAAAATAGTTATTGTTATCAAGTTTGTCTAGAGTCTTGTTATCTTAATTAGAATAGTTTTATCTTTTATAGCTTCTATGTAAAAATAAATCAACTAAGGGAATAAGGGCCCAAAATGGTCTTAGGCCCAAAGTTCTAGGTTACCATTTTGATACCTGTACCTACGCCTATAAATATGCATACATGTGGTACAGGACCGGATGATCGAATAATCAGCAATATTGATCCTTTTCATTCAAAGTTCTCGTTCCCAAACTTTTTGATAGTATAGCGTAAGGATTTCTTCTGTTCAGATTATTTCTTGATCATTATTAAGAATCCTTCTCTATATTATCGTAGATTACATTTAGCTGTTCTTTGATCTTGTTATTTGGGACCAACAACTGGTATCAGAGCCGATCGAGTACTGATCTTCATCTAAGAAAACTGCGAAGAAATACTCTGTTTTAAGCTTCTCGATGTTTTCTTAAATTTGCTTTTGTAAACCTGTTTGTGGACATTCATTTGTAAAAGTTATACTGCTGAATTCGCCATTCAAAAACGAACCAGGAGTTTTACAGCGGAAAAAACGAACTAGGAATAATAACTTTTATTTGAAAACATCAGAGTTTTACAGCAGAAAAATATTCAAAGGGAAACAGGGGCGTTACCGCCACACCCGGTTCTCTCTTAACTGAGTGCGTAGGCAAAAAAAAAAATACTCAAACTCCAAAATGATTATTTAAATCTTGTAAATTTACTACATTGGTTACTATAACTACGTTTTCTAGCGGAGACTCTCTCGAAATCAACAACTTCGTCAAATCATCACCTGTATAAAATCAAGTACTGAAAGAAAAACAAAAGAAAACAAAAATTAGCAACAATGCTAAGTAAGTTCCATCCAACCCCGTAAAACAATATAATTTGATACATATACATTTTTGTAAAACATTTTCGGAAAGAAAAATATTTTTAAAAGCACTTTCTGTTAATAATAAGTAAAACCATATTTATACGAAGTTCTCATAAAATATCTCTGTTGGATAATTGATACCCATATTGTATGAATAAGGAGAGATTGATCAAAAATGTGGAGAAAGAAATAGGTGTGTATAGAGTATGGACTATGAGTTCTATGAGTTGTGTATACAAGTCTCATATAAGGAGTATATATAGGGAAAATCCGGGCCTGGACCTCCAATACGGGCCTGACAGACCCGACATAAATGGACTGATAGTATAAAAAGCTAATCTAGAACATCTGAATAATAATGTACAATAATATGAATCCGCTAAACGTGTGTGGGCCGCTGTCCAAGCCCAGTAGTCGGCATACCGGGGGGTCGGAGTCCATATACTCCATCAGGAGTCCCCCACTCCCTGAGTCGAAAGTACTCGAGGCGAAAGGGAGTAGTCCAAATTGTATCTGCAACGTTCTTCCTCTTCGGCTGGGGGACCACCACCCTTGTCAATAATGGGGAGATGCCTCGTTAAAAACCTTTACTAGGAAAAACCCAGTGGGAAAAAATCCTAATAAAGGGAAAAAGAGTACACCTAGCGCCCCCAACATTAAACAAGGAAGGTAAGTCCCTCCCGACATAATCAATCTAGCTCAGCTCCTCTTCAACCGAATCAGCTCTTGTTCCTGCTCATGCGTGATATTTTCTTCTCATCTAAAACTCTGACCCCTCAGTCCCCCAGTCCCCACTCTTTGAAGCGAGTGGAGACGAGGTGAAAATGAGTAAAGTCATCTTTGTACCTACACATTTAACATACATATAAATTTTTTCTTGGGATTTATGTTTCCGATCGGGAGTTCGTTACTTGAAAATAAGTGGAGATGTGAATTGTTAATGTAATGATAAAATACTTAGTAGAATGGATGTGTGAGCCATTCGTAAGCAACGGTCGCCACTCGAGCAAGGAATGACTAAGACCGGTCTTCGTACCCAACTTGGTCAGGGTTTTGTCTTCGTGCCCGACTTGGTTGGGGCTTTGTGCCTGAGGAGACATGGCTTTGTGCCTGAGGAGACAGGGCTTTGTGCCTGAGGAGTCAGAGCTTTAAATCCTATTGATGGGTCTCAAGCCACACTCTACTAGGCATTTGATCATAAGTGCGCGATAGTGTGACATTCACCAGACAAAAGAAATTATTTAAATAAATATACATAATATGAAATTAAGGAGTACTCATCTTTTTGAAGTGGGATGGAATAATGGACTATTTGGTTGGATCATATATGACCCGGCACACTGCTTCCCTCTTAGCCCAAAAAGTCAGCTGGACTTTTTCTTTTTAATTGTTGACTGGAGTCAATTGAAGTGCTTGACCACTTTTGCGAATGATGTGTGCGGGCATATCACATGTGGCCTGGCCCACTGCCTTACTCTTGGTGCATCCCAATTAGTATGAATCTTGGCAGATTTTTAATTAATCTGGGCCAGACTCACATCATGCGCGTTAGGTGTGGAGATAAGGAGGCAGGCCATTGATGCCAGAAAGGGATGGAACCGACAGGTCATCCCTGTCCTTGATGTCGCCGGAAAGGGATGGAACGCGGATCTGGATGCCGCCGACCAGAGAGCAGACGTCCTCGAAGATCATGCCTGACGCGTCTCCGTGGTCGTCGCTGGGAAAGAAGCAGCCTTCGTCCAGCTGAGCCGTCTCCAAATAGAGAGGAATGTGAGGCCCCTAAAAATAAACGGCACTGGAACTGAGGTGGAAGAACGAGCGACGGTGTTTCGACTTGCTGGCCAGTGCGGTGGCAAAGTCCGATGCAACTGGCGTCCGGAGTCGTCTGCCGGCGAAGTGATTGGGTAGAAGGAAACAGGCGCGAGCGGTGGTGTTGCGACACTGGTGGAGCCAAGAGCGAGCTGTCGTCGTTGTACGCCAATGATAGGTGGAGGAACTTGGCTTGCTAAGCTTGCCTTTTCTAGATCCAAAAGTGTAAGATTCCAACCTGGAAACTATAGCCGGCGGTTCACGGCGGCGGGAGAGATCTGTGTCGATGGTTTCTAGCCGGCTGCAGGGGTGCTAGACTAGGAGTGGGGCGATGCTACCTGGGGGCTGGGGCGCCGATGCAAGGTGACGGTTGCTCCGGCCAGTTCTTCAATTGCGTTTGGTGAGTTCCAGCAAGCTTGAATGGAAATTGTAAAGTTGAAGCATGCTTTTAGCTCAGAGCCCTGCATCTATACGCCTAGGAGCTTCAGTAGGCCATAAATGGCGGACACAACTCGTGAAGCTAGAGAAAGTAGAGAGAGTTTTGGCCAGTGAGGGCACTTTTGGACAGATGAACGAGCTAAAAACGACCGGAGGAGGCGCCACGCCGAAGGAGGATTGAGCTGCGCGTCGCGGGCCGGACTGGGCCGGACCTGATCCCTCCCTTGCTACTTCGTTGACTTCAGTTCTGTTCTAGCCAGAACTACTTCACAGGACCATTCTAAACTCTTTTTTCTTTGCATTTCAGAAAGATCTCGACTGATTTCTTGTGATTCCAACTGTTTTGGATGAAGTTTTTCAAGATTGGTATGAAATTTTTGGTATTTTGGGGAGGTTTTCTCACTTGATTGTGTTCAACCTCTGAACGAGAGCACCATTGTTGGATAATTGATACCCATATTGTATGAATAAGGAGAGATTGATCAAGAATATGGAGAAAGAAATAGGTGTGTATAGAGTATGGACTATGAGTTCTATGAGTTGTGTATACAAGCATCCTTCCTATAAGGAGTATATATAGGGAAAATCTTGGTCTGGACCTCCAATACGGGCCTGACAGACCCGGGTACATAAATGGACTGATAGTATAAAAAGCTAATCTAGAACATCTGAATAATAATGTACAATAATATGAATCCGCTAAACGTGTGTGGGTCGCTGTCCAGGCCCAGTAGTCGGCATACCGGGGGGTCGGAGTCCATATACTCCATCAATCTCATTAACTATAATAATTCCAAAAAAAATACCAAACACTCATAAAACACCAAAACTTCTCTTCTGTTTGAATTTCTCAAAAATCACTTTTTCACTAACTTCCTAGTAATTTACAAGGGCGGTGCTCAACACTTTGGTTGAGCCCGGTGGTCCGTTGTTATGTACGGCCACCCCGGGACTTTTGCCGGTACCACAACTGCTCAATGGAATCGGAACAACTACCGTAAGTGTGCACACCCCTTAAAGGGATTCCAAGCCCTCCAGGTTAGTAAGTCGATCCGAGTAGCCGGGATGTTTTCTACCAACTACCACACCTCAATATTCTTCTGAGTGATTAGGACCACTACTACGACTACTTCTACTACTCAAAAGCTGGGGTTTTTTCTACCGACCCTCCACATTTATCCGGATGTGGAAAACCGACACCAAAAATTTCTCTCATGGTGCTCACCTTTTATAAAAATATTAATTCTTCTTAGAGTAGTAGTAGCCTGAACCACCCTCCACATAAGGCAATGAAGTGTTACGTAATGGGCCGTTAGTGCAATATTGCAGTGTTACCGAACAGGGCATGCGGGATTGCGGGTGTAGTGTTGACTGTTGAACAAGAAGGGTAATTTAGAGAAGAAGTATCTTATTGGTCACATTTTTGGAAGTTAAAAAAAGATGTCTTTTTTGTCCATTACATTTTTTAGGTAATATTCATGTCAAAACCCCAATAAGCAATCCCCGAGTAGTAGACAAAAGATTTTTACACCATCGCTACCATATGTAGTGTTTTTTTCTAGCATACTTATAAACACTCCATCTATATATTTTTTTTAATTAATTTAATAGCGCAATATAGCTCATCTGCATTCCTTAACTGACCCAATCAATACATTTTCTCCTAACAAACTAACCTAGCAGCAGCCACACAAATGCTCACCGAGTCACCGCTTCAGGGTTGCTTAGATTGTATTTGATTCATATCGGGAAAATTGCCAAATAGACCATCCTAATATATCAAAAAAGTCAATTAGACCTCCAATCTGAAAAAACATCCAATGAGACCTCTAACTATACAAAAAAACTCAAACTTATAATTTAGCCCGTTAAGTTCCGGTTAACCGGTTACATTTTGACGTGGCAGTCCAAGTGTCGTTTTTTGCCTTTTCATTTTATTTTTCTCTCCCCTTTCCTTCGATCCTTCTCTTTCCCACTTTTTCTTGCGGCCCACCTACCTTCTCTTTTTTTTTTTTTTTCCTTCTCTCCTCCTCTGCTATTTCCTCGCAGCTTGGTTTCTCCAGTTGAAATGTTAGGCGGTTTTCATTCGTTACAGAAGGGCGAAGGCTGCCGGAATTCCGGAGCACCCTTTGCCCACCGGAGAAGGGGTTGAACTGAGACCCGGACGGCGGACACCCATATTCAGATGTTCTTTTCATCTTCGCTGGAGACCTGGTTGAACTGGGGTTGGACCATATCGGCTTGGAAGAGGATGCCCGGAGGAAAAGGCTAAGTTCAATAAGCTTGGATGTTTTCCCCCCTTGAATCTGAGTAATCATTGTTAGAATATTTATTTAATTATTAATATTCTAATATTGGTCATGTATTTGGGGTTATATGTTATTAATAGAGTTTGTATAGTCCTAGACATTTAATTGGTTTAATGATAGGCTGAACCTATGTTTAAGTCTGTCTAGGACTAGGGTTCCCCAACCCTCTCCTGTGCCTTTATATATACGCTTATTCCCTATGGAATAACAACACAATATTAGTGAGAGATCTCTATCTGTCAAGAATCTCGTAAGGAAAAAAGCCAGAGGGATAAGGGATTTATTCCAATTCATTCATCTATCATGGATCCAGGTATTCCTGAATCTCAGATCTATCAGTATATAATTATGTATAATTATATTATGCCGATCTTGGAATTTAATCTAACAATTGGTATCAGAGCCAAGTCCAATTTGACATCATAAATTATACGTAACATTCGGTATACGAATCATACATACGCCGTCTCAAATCTCAATCATCTTTCATTCGTATGATCTGGCAGATCAAAATTTTAGTTACTGACAGTGTTTTGCCAAAAGAAAAATTGCATTTAATTAGCACTGTATTCTTTTGTGCCATTTGTATGTTGAACTTTAATTAGGATGAATTTGATTTTTTGTTAAATCTAAGCGTCATCCATTATTTGTTGTCAAAGTGCCTTTAATTTTTGCCGATCCGTTAATACCGGCTTGAGTTTATCGATGAGGATTGTTATGTTCGTTCAGTCGGTTTTGTACGATCTAGAAGCCTGTTTTTTTTTCTAGATTAAATTTAGTCTTGGTTTATAATTATTTGAGGCATTGCATCAAACTTGAGAATTTTGATGTGTTTTGTCTATGACGGCAAATCCCTAAGAATTTATGTTTTCCTTGCGCTTGGACTGTCCAGATGATTTAAGTGAAAGAGCGTAATTCAATATTTGAGTCTCCAAGTTTGTTTTGATCCATTCTATTTACTGGAGTAATTGAATTTACTTTCTTTTTATTTAATTTTATTGACGTAAATTTACTATTGAATTTAATGTTAAATTACGTCAAATTTCAAGACTTCAATTTCTGGACCTACAGCTTCCGCATTTGTTATAGTTCAAGAAATTTATTAGGGAGTTTTATGCACTAATAAAATTTGATGTGATATCAGTTTTGTCTCATGTTATTATTTACTCAATTAATTGTTTAAATATTTTGGTAGCCTAGCTAGTTTATTTAGATCATTTTGTTCAAATTTATGTACTCATTTAAATTTCTAATGATAAGATAGGTTGTTAATCACTAAAGTGATACAACTAGTTTGGTTATTTAGAAATTTGTGATTGAATAGATCAAACTGATCATAATTAATTTACGTTTAATGAACATTTGAGTTTAATTATTTGCGTATAAGGAGTTTGTTAGTCACCAAAGTGGCCTGACTCGCGTGATAGTCAAATAATTAAATTTTTATGACCCGTTTGATTAATTAATCTATGTTTGGTGAACATGTAAATTTAATTATTTACTTATAAGAAGTCTGTTAGTCACCAAAGTGGCCTGACTCAAATGAGAGTTAAATAATTAATTTTTTTATGATCTATTTGATTTATGTCCATAAATGTAACGCTTGTTAGTTACCAAAGCGATCGGACTAAATCAATTTAAGCAATTTAATTGAGTAAAATTTAATACACAACTATATTCGCTCATTTAAATTTCTAATGTTATGATAAGTTGTGAATCACCGAAGTGATTTAATGGCTAACTTAGAAATTTTAATTGAGAGAATGGTCATGATTTTAGTAGATATATATTTAAATTTAGTTATTTACATATATGGAGTTTGTTAGTCACCAAAGTGACCTGACTCATACGGTTTGTAAATAATTAAATTTTATGTAATTACACTTCTACAATCGATTTGATTTATTGTCTATAAATATAATGCTTGTTAGTCACCAAAGTGGCCTGGCCGAGAGTTATTAGACAAATATATCTGAAAGTTAAAATCAATTTTTTATAATTTTAGGATACTAAATAATATAAAAATAATGCATTGAGATTATATTGCTATACGATCACCAAAAGGTGGATCATGCATGTATAATTTTTGCAATTTAAGAGACTAATTTTTATACTTGGATTAAATTGGGTTAATGTCCAAAGACAACACTCATTTAGTGATGTATAATTAATTGTCTAATTTTGTATATTATTTGGCATCATCTTATGTATATATTTAAGAATCACCCAAAGGTGAATTTAAGCATATATGTTTAGGTTTTCTAAGAATGAATCTGTATTAGTTAATTCAAAGCATTAGTAGTAAGCATGTATATTGTTGCAGCTTCGTTAAATCTCTTATCGTCCACGAACGATTTAATTAGGGAATTCATGTTAGCTATCAAGTCAAGCAAGATTGATACACATTTAGGTTTCGTGTGTTTCGAATCAAATCTCATAGAAGTTCCTAATAACACTTGGTGGTTAGATTCGGGTGCTTCTACTCATGTTTCTCACATTATGAGGGGATTTAAGTCCATCCAACCAATAAGGGGAAATGAACAATTTCTATTTATGGGGAATAGGATGAAAGCACGTATCGAATGCATAGGAACATATATGTTGATCTTAGACACCGGATGTCCTTTAGATCTAGATAATTGTCTTTATGTGCCTGATTGTGCTAGAAATCTTGTTTCAGTTAGTAGGTTGGATGTTTCAGGATTTCATATCAAGTTTGGGAACAATACCGTTTCATTATTTAAGGATAATTTTATTTATGGATTTGGTCTGTTGGTTGATTCTCTGTATCGTTTTAATCTTGATTTGAAATTTAGTGAATCTCTATTTAATGTTGAAAATAATGTGGGAGTTAAGCGTAGTGCACTAGATGAGGACTCAGCTTTCTTGTGGCACCAACGTCTTGGTCATATTTCCAAGGATAGGCTAATGAGGTTAGTTAAGAATGAAATTTTACCTCAATTGGATTTTAGTGACTGGGATGTGTATGTTGATTGCATTAAAGGAAAGCAAACTAAACACACAGTAAAGAAGGCGTCCACAAGAAGCACTCAATTGTTAGAGCTTATGCACACTGATATTTGTGGTCCTTTTGATGTTCCTTCTTGGGGTGGAGAAAAATACTTTATCACCTTTATAGATGACTACTCACGTTATGGTTACATCTATCTTCTGCATGATAAGGCCCAGTCGGCAGACATCCTAGCGGTGTCTGTCAACGAGGTGGAAAGGCAGCTAGAGAAGAAAGTTAAGGTTGTGAGATCTGATAAAGGTGGTGAGTATTATGGGAAATCCAATGAATATGGACAATGTCCAGGTCCATTCGCTAAATTCCTTGAAAGTCGAGGCATTTGTGCTCAATACACAATGCCGGGTACACCACAACAAAATGGTGTAGCTGAGAGGTGGAATCGTACGTTAATTGAAATGGTTAGGAGCATGTTAAGTTATTCTACCTTACCCCCTTCGTTGTGGATGTATGCATTAAGGACTGCTGCATATCTGTTAAATCGGGTTCCTAGTAAGGCAGTTCCTAAGACCCCTTATGAATTGTGGACAGGTAGGAACCCTAGTTTGAGACATCTCCATATTTGGGGGTGTCCTGCAGAAGTAAGAGTATACAATCCGCATGAAAGGAAACTTGATCTGAGGACAGTCAGCGGATTTTTCATTGGCTATCTTGAAAAGTCGAAGGGGTTTAGGTTTTATTGTCCTAGTCATAGTACGAGAACTGTAGA
The DNA here is from genome assembly GCA_945859915.1 of Cuscuta epithymum. Taxonomy (NCBI): domain Eukaryota; kingdom Viridiplantae; phylum Streptophyta; class Magnoliopsida; order Solanales; family Convolvulaceae; genus Cuscuta; species Cuscuta epithymum. The sequence continues at coordinate 2,443,976 of CAMAPF010000972.1, read as the reverse complement.
GACAGGCAATGCTCGGTTCATTGAAAATGGTCAAGTTAGTGGGAGTGGTGAACCACGAAATGTGGTCATTCAAGAACAAAATGATAATGCCATGTTCCCACATGTCGGACGCATCAATAGCATCTCAAACACCAACGAACGACCTGAGTATATAGTTAGCGACGCAATCACTAATGATTAGAATGAAGGTGTAGTTGGTGAACAAGATACTAATGAGCATGTTGTGACCACTTCAAATGAACATGTCATCACTCAAGAAAATGATAATTCATCAGAAGGAATAGCGTTAAGAAGGTCATCTAGGGAAAAACGATCTGATATTCCAGATTACTATTTACTATATTCTGTTGAGCATGAGTGTGACATGAGCATTGGTGATGATCCAGTCTCATTTAAGGAAACCATGGATAGTATAAACTCAGATAAGTGGATTGATGCCATGAATGAAGAGCTTAAATCCATGTATGACAATAAAGTCTGAGATTTAGTTATGTTGCCTGATGGATCCAAAAGAGTTGGATGTAAGTGGGTCTTTAAGACCAAGCGTGACTCTAATGGAAACATCGAAAGATATAAGGCCAGACTTGTTGCTAAGGGATTTACTCAGAAACGTGGCATTGATTACAAGGAGACCTTCTCTCCAGTTTCAAAGAAGGACTCCTTGAGAGTTGTTATGGCTTTGGTGGCTCATTTTGATTTGGAGCTTCACCAAATGGACGTGAAAACCGCCTTTCTGAACGGAGACTTAGAGGAAAAAGTGTATATGGATCAACCAGAAGGATTTTTTACCACTGGTAAGGAAAATTTTGTGTGTAAGCTACGAAAGTCAATATATGGACTAAAACAAGCTTCCCGACAATGGTATCTTAAGTTTCATAATACCATTTGTTCTTATGGTTTTATAGAGAACACCGTTGATCGGTGCATCTATATGAAGGTCAGTGGGAACATATTTGTAATTTTAGTCCTATATGTTGATGATATCTTGCTTGCTGCGAATGATATGTCCATGATGCATAATGTTAAGAAGTTCCTTTCTAAGAACTTTGAGATGAAAGATATGGGCGAGGCATCCTATGTGATTGGAATTGAAATATTTCGAAACCGTTCACAAGGAATTTTGGGTATGTCTCAGAAGAGCTATATCAATCAGATCTTAGAAAGATTTAATATGGACAAATGCTCTCCAGGTGTGGTTCCAATTCAGAAGGGGGACAAGTTCAGTTTATTACAATGTCCTAAAAATGAATTGGAATGTAAGGAGATGGAAAGAATTCTCTATGCGTCAGTGGTTGGATGTTTGGGATATGTTCAGACTTGTACTCGTCCCGATATTAGTTTTGCTGTTGGAATGCTGGGACGATATCAAAGTAATCCCGGAATGGACCACTGGAAAGCTGGAAAGTTGCAAAGAAAGTTTTGAGGTACTTGCAAGGCACCAAAGATCACATGCTTACCTTTAGGAGATCCGATCAGCTTGAGGTGATTGGATATTCAGATTCAGACTTTGTTGGATGTGTCGATAGTAGAAAGTCAACATCTGGTTATCTGTTCATATTGGCTGAAGGAGCAGTATCTTGGAAGAGCGGTAAACAAACAGTTATTGTTACTTCCACTATGGAGGCTGAATTTGTGGTATGCTTTGAGGCCACTGTTCATGGTTTGTGGTTGCGGAACTTTGTTTCAGGACTTAGAATTGTCGACAGTATAGCTAAGCCGCTGAAAATTTATTGTGATAATTCCGCAGCAGTCTTCTTCATGAAGAATGATAGGTACACTAAAGGTGCTAAACACATTGATTTGAAGTACTTGTCAGTAAAGGAAGAGGTTCAGAAACATAGAGTGTTTATTGAGCATATTGGCACTGGACAAATGATTGCGGATCCGCTGACTAAAGGATTGTCACCCAAGATTTTTAATAATCATGTAATTAATATGGGTGTTATTGATAAAGCCTTGCTATGATAATTTTGTTAGTGATTTATGTTAGCTCATTTTTATATATCATTGTTTAGACACTCATTTGAATACAATAAAGGTTATGTTTCTGGTTTACTTGTTATCTATGTTGATTGTGATCACATATAATTATTTGTAGTGATAACAAGTGTTGAGGATTTAAGTATTCCTCAAATTTAAGATTTGAGACTTTCAGATTTCTCAAATGTTTCAGATGAATTAGGATTGTCTTGTGATACATGAAAGGAAGCATGTCAGTATAAATGGTGTGTAACCGCCATGATCCATTCAATTTGAAATTCAGTTAAGTTTTCTTGGTGAGTTTGGTTTGATGAATATTGCGCAATTTAAGTTTTCATCAATTCATCAAGGATCACATGATCAAGTGGGAGAATGTTAGAATATTTATTTAATTATTAATATTCTAATATTGGTCATGTATTTGGGGTTATATGTTATTAATAGAGTTTGTATAGTCCTATACATTTAATTGGTTTAATGATAGGCTGAACCTATGTTTAAGTCTGTCTAGGACTAGCCGACTAGGGTTCCCCAACCCTCTCCTCTGCCTCTATATATACGCTTATTCCCTATGGAATAACAACACAATATTAGTGAGAGATCTCTACCTGTCAAGAATCTCGTAAGGAAAGAAGCCAGAGGGGATAAGGGATTTATTCCAATTCATTCATCTATCATGGATCCAGGTATTCCTGAATCTCAGATCTATCAGTATATAATTATGTATAATTATATGATGTCGATCTTGGAATTTAATCTAACAATCTCACAAGTGAGTCAACCCCATGGGAGGAACCGAGGAAATGCTCCATGCTCGGAAGTTGCGAAGGAGAGAACGTCGCCGGCGAGCTGATTTAGAATAAGGAAGATGAAGGGCGGCGGCTCGCACCCAGGGGCGGCCCTGTATGTTTGAAGGCCTAGGGGCGAAAAACTAAAATAGGCCTAATGTTACAAAAAATTGTAGAACTCTTTTCTATCTTAAATGACATGCATAATAATTATAATAATAATAATAATATTTCAAGGCATTTAGAATTTGGTTGTGTTCTCATCTTGAGAAGGACATCCAGAATTTGACTTCTTTACACAAACAAACTTTTTCATTGAGTTTTTTTTTTCTTATCGCCGCTTTCTCTAATCTTCTATTATTTTGTATTTATCGTATTCAGATTCAATCCTTTTTATTACGCTTTGAAATTAAATAAGTATATATATTTTATCATAATTGAAAATGTTTGTCTAACAAAATCAACAAGTTATAACACAACAATTAAGAAATTAAATAACCATGAATGGAATCAATTAATAAACTAATCAAATAATCATATCAGACTAATATGCTTTGGAGTGGAATTTCTTTATGAAATTTCAAAAGAATGCTTTTCATCACGTGTAGATTATGTCCATAAAATTTCAATTTAAAATGCAATCGTGAAGTCAATTAAATAAATTATTGAAACACAATGCGCCAAAATATGTATAAAAAGCAGTGTTTTCAATAATTTATTTAGGTGACTTCTAAATTAAACTTTAAACTTATTTTTTCTCACATACTCTAAACTTCATAGAAAACATGATCATAAGTTTCGCTAAAAAATCCATTTAGAAGAACTTCAACAAATTCCACTCGAAAAATTGTTACTTTAGGGCCGAAAAATCAGCCTACTCACATCTGTTACGAAGAACTAAACTTGGGCCTATTTTTTACCCATATTTTTTGGGCCTAGGGCGCCCGCCCCACTTGCACCCCCTAGGGCCGCCCCTGTCGCACCAACGACTTCAGAGGAGAAAGCTACAGATGGTAGAGATACGTCAACTTATTACCATTGTTGCTGAATTGAAAGGACTAAAAATTGATGATCGGAGTAGATTACAGTTGAACAGGTAATTAGGGGGAGTAGGTCTGGGCGGGTGGAAAGAAGAGAGGGGTAAAGAAAAAGACAGTGAGCAAGGAAAAGAAAAGAGGTGGGGCCAAAGGAAAAAAGAAATGGGGTGGGCCGAAAGAAAAAGGTGGAGGGACAACGAAATAGGCAAAAAAAAACTAAAAAATGACATGTGGACTGCCACGTCATTGTGATAACCAGTTGACCGGAATGTAACAGGTTAAATTTCAAATCTGAGTTTTTTTTGTATAGTTTGAGGGTGTAATTGGACGTTTTTTAAGTTCAGAGGTCTAATTGACTTTCTTGATATATACTAGAAGGGTGTATTTGATAGTTTTCTCATTCATATTCGAACGGCCACTTGCCTTCTCTTCTATCGGCATACTAGACAACTTAAAATGACATAATATTCATGTATATTGGTGTAATGCTCATTTTAAATTTTTCGATGCTCATTTCATACATTATGTATTCTCATTTAATATTTGAGCATCTAGAGGTTTTAAATGATCTTTTTGAATTTTTCAATACTCATTTTGTAAGTATGTGTGCTCATGTGATATTAATGCAATGCTCATTTTGTAAGTTATCTATGTTCATTTGATATTGGCTTATATTCATTTCAAAAATATCATATTACATTAGATTTGCATATTGAAATTCGTAAGACTGAGTTGATTATATATGTAATTTAATAAGTTTTTATAAAAGAAGAAATAAAGAAAAAATGAATTTGAAGATATGAAACAGTTATCACGATGCTCATTGTTAGGCTCTTAATGCTAAATATAATATACTTTATTCTCACTAAAATTGCCATAACATTTTAATATGAACACTACTACGTGTGAATTATTGAAATGAGTTTTTTGAAATGAGTTTTTTATGTACTACAAAGAGCATAATGTTTAACATAAATGTGCATTGATGAAACATTACAAAACTAACAAAATAAAATTTAATTTTTGAATAGCGTATTACAGAGTATAAAATTGTTGATCTATTTGTTATAATTCTTATAAATATAATTATTGATAATTTATTAAATATTTATTCGAAATTTGTAAGAGTCAATTTGATATAAATTAAGAATTATGTATATAACAAGAGGATGAGAAAAAGAACATGAAAATAAATTAGAGAGGAGAAAAGGGGCAAATAAGCCCACGTACTAACCAAAAAATGTCAAATTAGCTCTTATATAGGAGGCTATGTTCGGCCGTCGCCATTTGAGGCGGTTCCCGGTGAAATTTTTTGATGATTTTTTTTTAGAATCTTATTCGTTAAGTCTAGTTTACTCATACCAAAGTTTAGATAAAACTTCAATCAGGAAGACATTTCGATGAATTCGTAAAGATAAGTGAGCAGTTATCTTCAAAAATTCATTTGAATGCCTTCCCGATTGAATTGTTAGCTGAAATTTGGTATGAGTAAACTAGAACTAATGAATAAGATGTTCGAAAAATTTCATCAAAAAAATTCACCAGGAACCGTCCCAAATGGCGACGGCTGGACAAAGCCTCCTATATAAAGCCTTATTTGACTTTTTCTGGTTACTACGTGGGCTTATTTGCCCATTTTTTCAAAGAAAACACGGATGTCTAGTAAAGTAAGAACTAAAGGGGTGTTTGGAACTGATTCTGCTTATGCTTCTTTTTTAAAACAAAAGCAGAATCAGAATCAGTTTTCAGAAGCCGGTCACCCCCAGCTTCTAAAAAACCTGATTCTAGGAGTAAATTTGAGTATCAGAATCACTTTTGCACTTTCATCCAAACACTCCAGCTTCTGCTTCTGCTCTGAGGAGCAGAAGCAGTTTTAAGAATCAGATCCAAACACCCCCTAATAAGGCAACGTAGCTGCAAGCACACGACAAAGAGGGGAAGCATGGGCTGAAGGTTAAATTAATCAGGCTGAAAGTTAAAAACAATTACAAAAAGTGGAATTCTCTTAGCAACCTCCATATTACTAAACACAACCCCCAAATTAAATATGAATAATTAAAATTATTTTAAATGTCTAATTTACCCTTTTTATTATACATTAACCGGGTTATTCATTGCAGTCCACGGCCTCTCATCCCTTTCGCGGGTTGCTCCAGTCCTCTACCCAATTCGCAGGTTGCTCCAGTCCTCTATACCCTATATAATTTAGTGTCCCTCAATCATCGAGGAGTTTTCCGGTTATGTTGACTTGTTGAGGTCGCCCCTGATTCCATCATGAGAGTTAAATTTTTGAAGTTAGAAGAGGGACACCAAATTATAGAAAGTACTCAATCAAAAAATCTGGCGGATGGATGTTGCTCAGCCATATAGTTGGTGAAATTGCTGCTCAAAAGATGACGAAGGGGTTTTCTATTACTTCAATTGGAGTATTTGGAGGATTTAGTTGATGATGTCCATGCGTTAGATGACCAAAATCAAAATCCAACCTCAAATGGAAGATTAATTCCAAAGATAATGTAACTACAATTTAGCCAAGTTCATTCGAAAGAATGGACTCAAACCGCTTGCGAGCTGTGTCGTTTATGGAAGCTTGAGGGTGGATACAGTCATCGTAACTTGAGTAGCATATTGGGGACTGCTTCTAGTAATCGGTCAAAAGTATTAGGAGTGGGGTAAATTAGAAATTTAATATAATATTAACTATTAATATTTAAGTTTGTGGTTGCGTTTAGTAAAGTGAAGGTTGTAAATAGAAAATACATGGTTGTACGGATCCCACCTGTACAGCCAGATGTATCATATACGCGTCATGTACAAGTTGGGCTTTCAAGAAGTTGTGTACTACGAGGTAAAATTTAGAGGTATACTACGTATGTTCCAAACAAAAGCATTAAGACATTCACATTTGTTAGCCAATCAAATTTCTAAAAGAATGTTTTCTCATTAGGTGATACGGAGTATAATTAAACACAAGGTTAATCAAATTACACGGTACCGCCGGGTGTACCATCCGCACGGTACAACCGGCGGATTTTAATTAGTGCCTATTAGTCATAGGGCCCTTTTACTTAGGACTTAATGAGCTGAATTGAAAGGATGACTTATTCGCTCAACTATATACACTTGTTTACTTAGGACTTATTGTAGAACATGACTTATTCGCTCAGAATATTTTTGACTTAATCGTTCAGCCTAATTTGAACACTCCTTACGCTTCAGACATAAAATGCAGCGGCTATCTCTTTTGGTAAAATACACCCTACAGCCGGTTGTACCGTGCGCACGGTACAGCCGGCCTTTTTTCCGATTCTGCGCTCGCCCTAGCTATGGATTCTCCGATCTCGCCCTGCTTCTGCGCTTCTCGCTCAGGGCTTCGCCCCTGCTTCTGCGCTTCTCGCACTGAGCTTCACCCCTTCTTCATAACTTGGCCCTTCGCTTCGTCTGGTTGCTCGTCGCTGCAGCTCACTCGTCTCCTTCTCCTCTAGAACGAAAACAACAGATTCGTTTCTCCTCCCTCCCCTCTTTCTTTCCTTTCACTCTTTTCTTTTTTTCATTTTTTCTTATTCAACTTTGGTGTTTGAGATTGTGATTTTAGAAGACAAAGGGAGCCTAATGCAGACAAATGAATCCCTACTATTGATCTCAAATGAGTTTTATATTGAACTCAAATGAGTACAGACATAAAAGAAATGAACATAGACAACTGAATATTAAGCACATTAAAAATGAATTTTATATTAAACTCAGATGAGTATACGCTTCAAAAAAATGAACATGCACAACTGAATATTAAACACATTAAAATGAGTTTTATGTTAAACTTAAATGAGTATAACGTCCAAAATCAATGAGCATACACAAATGAGTTTTTTTTAATTTTTAAACTCATTTTGTAAGTTATGTATGTTCATTTGGTACTGCTTTATGCTCATTTTAAAATGATGCACATATAAAATATAACGCCCAAAATCAATGAGCATACACAAATGGGCTTTTGAGTTTTTTATACTTATTTTGTAAATTATGTATGCTCATTTGGTACTGGTTTATGCTCATATTAAAATGATGCACGTATCAAATATAACGCCCAAAATCAATAAGCATACACAAATGAAGTTTTGAATTTTTTGATACTCATTTTGTAAATTATGTAAGCTCATTTGGTACTGATTTTTGCTCATTTTAAAATGATGCACATATCAAACATATCATACTACATTAGATTCACATATTGAAATTAATTATAAACATAGTTTAAGAACTTTTATAAACGAAATAATAATATAAGAAACTAAATTAGAAGATATGAAGCAAAGATCACTGGTGCTCATTGTTAGGCTCCTAATACTTAGAAAAACAGAGTCGATGATCATCCAAATTATATCAATGCTCATTTAAGAGAAACCATGAACTTCAGCAAAATTACAAAACTGCCACCGACTGTATGATGGCCGTACAACCAACTCTATGGTATACGCTTCCATCTCTTTTCTAACCCTCGCTACTTTATCTCGAATATCTCCTACAGGGGAAGTGAAGACCATATCTCCTACGGTAGAAGTGAAGACCTTGCAGCCTATCAACCCAATCAACCCACCACAACACCCTAAGGGACACTACTATTGCATTTTTCTTTTTATAAAATAAATTTGAAGACAAAATTAATACGTAGTAGCAATTTGATTGATTTATCTGTTAAGTGGGCAAAAACGCATACTTTATTTCTTCAATAGAATGTAATAAAAAATAAGAAGTATGAAATAACTAACTAATTGTTAGTCCGTGCTTATAAATAGTACTCCATAAAAAAATAATTTATGTGTACGGTTTGTTATTTAATGTTATGGTTACAATGATTGAATTTAATAATTACCAAATATGTAATAGCTAGGTTTTGAAAAAGTTACCAAATAAGGTAGATACCTATCATATAGGAGTAGTCTTTTGTTTCCACATCAACATGCAATCAAAAATGGAATCTCCTAAAAAATGTATAAATATAATTAAATAATTGTTATTTATGATGGTTGACATGACAAGATCATGTGGCGCTTTGTATGCTTTTAAAAATTTCAACTTTAATATATATATATATATATATATATATTAGTACGGAGTAATAAATAAACTAACAAACAAACAAACAAATAAATACATGTAATACGGAGTATTAAGACATTATTACTCGTAATATAAAAAAGAAGTTAACTGAATGGAAGCATCGTTACTGATGTTGCAATATAAACAATTAAAAATTATACGCCATCGGCTCTACCGAGGAGCGGCCTCTGGAGGTGGAATTGAGACTGGGAGTGGGGCGAGGGATTTCTGAAGGCTAGCGGCTTTACTGCTTCTAGTTCAGATCATTGGAACGGGCGCAATTGAGGCACATGATGGAGTGCTTGGGGACGGAGATTGAATTGGCAGCGTTAGCATGGGTCTTCGATGGTAGATGTAGTTAACCAGTACAAAAACATGGCAATTGGCTAAAATAATGAGGAACTGAACTTCGATGATGACAAAGGTGGTGAAGATGTGGCGGGCGATGATAAGGTGACTTTTCTGGTGATTGGCGTGATACTCACTGACTCGCTGATCAAATTCCATATCTTCAAGGAGCTTATGGCCTCTCTGTGGTGACCAGGCAAAGGTGTTTCAGTAAAGGAGATAGACGAGAGGTTGGGGGTGTTTGGCAATTGGTTGTTGGCTGTTGACCGATTCTGTTTGCTGATTGGTAGCAACAGATTCTGTTGGCTGTTTTGATTAGCTGATAATATTAGCGGTTTATAAAACAGTGTTTGGTTATACAACTGTTTACAATCGGCTGATAAATTGTTAAATTACTGTTAAGGACATCCATTAATTTATTTTGTTTACTAACTACTTTTATACTACGTATGTGTTTAACACATTTTGCTAATATTACTAATACAGCTACACAATCCGTTTATATTTAATAAAAATAAATTTTTTCAACACATGGTTTTGCAAAACATGTCCAAACATTAAACTCATTGTAGTATAATATTATTATTATTATATACTTCGTATTTATAATTTATTTAATCATGTAGTCATGATAGATGGATAGCCCATGCCCCATAGTTGTACAGTATTTGAGGCCTTGTCTCTAATGGTGAATTATAAGGGAGTGTTGGCAACTGTTTCTGCTTAAAAAAACACTTTTGGAGATGTAAGGAAAAAGTGATTAGTAGTAAAAGTTGATAGTGTTTGAGAAAAAAAATGATTTTGAAAAGTAAAAGTTGGTAGTGTTTGGTAAAATAAGTGCTTTTTGTATAATATAAAAGAGAAAAACACTTTTCACACGCAAGCCGAGAAAAAGTAAAAATTAGTAGTGTTTGGTAAATAAGTGTTTTTGTAAGCCAAAAGCTGAGAAATGTTTTTTTAAGTTGTTGCAAACACTCCCTAAATAAGCATGCGGCCAAAATGGAAAACGAAGTGTCGAACAGGAACAAAAGGAGGTAATGTGGGCACAATCGGAATTCGCTATAAATATTCCAGCGGCCTAAGTCCAAAATGCTGTGTTCATTGGCTTTTAAAATTTTAGCTGTTTGATGCAAAAGGCCAAGTTTAAAAGCCAATTAACCAAACACATGAATTAGTTGTTTATTTGGTCAAAAAGCTAAAAGGCGGTTAAATTAGCCAAAAAATGATTGATAGTCTCCTAACCAAACACCCCCACTATATATTTTTACTTTTTATCATATAGTGGATATGAGGCGTGTTTTAAAGGATGGTCAATGGTTGTTTAAGAGGAATTTGTTGATTCCCAATTAAACTAGACCGGAGGATATTCCTCTCAATATTAGCCTAAATGAAGATGAGTTTTGGGTACAGCCATACAGGTCCATAATGTTTCTTATGAGTTTAGGAACGACTAGGAGGATTGGTAACTATGTTGGAAAGTTTGTTAGTTTTGATGAAAGCCAATTTGATGAAAAACAGGTGGCTAGTATGCGGATTATGGTGTGAACATTGGGTTGATTTCAAATATGAAAAGCTCCTAAACTTTTGTTTTATCTATGAGATTATTGGTCATTCTGATAAGTTTGGTCCATTGGTGTGTGAGGGGGATAACATTATTTTGGATAAAACTTATGGAATTCATCTTATAGGGTGGGGGGACCAGTCCTACAGAGGTAACAACAAGTGGCTAGTGGAAGAGTCTCATGCACAGGTATATTTCATGTTTTCTATTTATTTTGGTTTGTATTTCCCGAGTTTATCCTTGTTCTCTATTATAGTTTTCACTACCTATGCACTTGCAATTTCGAATTTTTAGGTAAATTCATTAGAATTTTATATTTACGGCACTCTTGTAATTTAAATGACATACGGCGTATGGTTATACTTCATGCTTTTGTTGTTCAATAGTTTTATATTAGATTTTTGTAATTTAAGTTACATAAAGTTTCTTTTTCTTTTTCAAGTTTTGTATTTATTTATTTATTTATTTATTTTGTTGCATTGAGGTTGTAGCTTTATGTGATTTTTTAATCTTATGAGTTCTTTGCTTTGAATAATGAACGATTCAGGCTTATGCACAGCTCTAGGCCGCTGTGATTTGTTTTTGTACAGGTTCATATTTTGTTTGTATTGCTCTGTATCCGAGATTCGTGTCTTTGACCATTGGATTGGTTGTGTTGTTCATGGATGATTTTCTCATGTGTTTTTGTTTGTATTGCTCTGTATCCGAGATTCGTGTCTTTGACCATTGGATTGGTTGTGTTGTTCATGGATGATTTTCTCATGTGTTTTTCCTTAGATGTTGTTGTATAATTTAGCTAATTTCATAACAGTTAATTATAAAAAATAAGGATTGAATGTAACATGCAAATTGTTTAATGAAGCCCAAGAGGAAGGAGAAGATATTGGAGAAGTACATGCACATGAGGAAGTCTAGGATATATGATGAAGTTGCGGGATGAAATCTCAAATAGACTAGTGAAAACGTTTAGATTTAAAGTGTTGTTCTCGTAAAATGCTTGGCTTTTTTCTTATCATGTAATGTAACTTTTTTATTTTAATAATTCATATGAAATTATGTTTCAGAAAAGAGAAAGTAGGGTTGGGTCAGAAAAACCGAAAACCGAAAATCGAATCAAATTATACCGAACCGTAGCCAAATAAAATCGAACCGCTAACAAACCAAAACAAAATGTAAAAAACCGAACCGAACCGTAGTTGTTTGGTTCGATTTTGGTTTTTACCCTTCAAAACTGAACTAAACCGAATAAACCGAACTAATTAAAACATAAAATTTATTTATCAGATGTTAAGCATTAATCCTAACTAATCCTAATATCCAGAATAATCTTTGGTTTTGTTGTGCTAGAGAAATAATGTTTGTGTTATGTTTAGTTTAGTTTATAAATTCATTTACACATTCATTAGCTGTAATAATATAGCTATACTGAATGATGATATTATGTTTTTACTAGTTATTAATATTAATTAACTTTTATTTTTATTTAACTTAAAGAATTCATATTGATGAAACAATAAATATTCATTTCAACTATATATATCACATAGAACGTATATACTCGTGAAAATCCTATGAAACTAGTCACAAACAATGTAAATTAATAGTATATAAACTTTTATCTCTCCCGCATACTCATATAATTCAAGACATATTATTAATTTTCATTTTTATTTTATTTGCTGTATGTAGTGTTCTTGCGTTTTTTATGTAATATGTTTGATCCCTCAAAGTATTACAACAATTTTACATCAAATGATAATTTTTTGGTAAACCCGAAACAAAAACTGAATCGAAACAAACCGAACCAATCAAACAGTGGTTCCAAGTTTTGGAGCGTAAAACCGAAACCGAACCGGACTTTTTAATTTGTAACTATATTTGGTTTTAGGTCGAAATTGAACCGCAAGAACCGAACCCACCCCTAAGAGAAAGTAAACAGACAATATACATTCAGTACCTGTTCCAAACAGAATGGTTATTTGGTCATTTGACGTGATTCTGACTTCTCATTCAGCACACTTAGTAAACAGTATGTTATCTCACTGTCACTTAATCCAGTCAGACAACGTAATCCAGACAAACATCTTAATCCATTCAGGACTTGGAAAAAAAGTAAACACACCCATAATTAGTTTACGTATATATATGGCAATTTTTTCCGCCTACTAATTTGACTTGCTTACAATTTTTAGCTTCTTCGTTCTTTTTTTGTTAGTTTTTCTTTAACCACTTTTTATTTATTTGTTTTATATTAAAATATTAAGAGATTGTATAAAATAAATAGTCTGATATTTGCCTTTTTAGTTTGTGCACTATAAGATATTTTAGGTATTAATGTTTTATTTTTTCCATTTTCAATTTTAAGATGAATGCTTATTAGTCTATTACATATTGTGTATTAATATTAATTACTAACATGAGTTTTACGTTATATTAAAATGAGTATTGTGTAAAATAAATGTGTATGAGTGAACATTATAAAAAGAATACGATTATATTTGCAATTCAAGAACGAATGACTAAGTTATTTTTATTTTCTCATATTTATATATGATGATAATTTAATGAATTGTTGATAAATATTCTACTACAATACAAGTACATATTACATAAAAGATTTTATGTTATATTGGAATGAGTATGACAATTAAAAGAAATGAACACAACAATGAATATTTGTGCACAAATTAGAGAGTTCAAATGAGCTTTTTATTTTTTCGATACTTGTTTTATAAGTCATTTATGCTCATCCAATAATGCTTTTATGTTCATTTTAAAATGTCAAATCAATGCATATTTCAAAAATATCATATATTACAATCACATATAATATATTACAATCACATTTATAGGAGTTAATTATATACAAGAGGGCAGAGATCATGATACTCAATTGCATGCTTCTAATACTCAACAGAGGAAGTTTGTTGCTCAATGAAAATGTTTTAACATTCAACTAATCAAGTTTATGGTTTTCATATCAATATTCATTTTGCAAGTTACATGTGCTCATTTGATACTGATGTTATGCTCATTTTAAAATATCATATCAATACATATTTCTAAAGTATGATATTACATTAAATTCACGTCATCACGTGAAAGAAGTTATAGATACGAGAGCATAGACGAGGATACTCATCACATGTTCTAAGACTCAATAGAGAGGGTTTGATGATCAAATGAAAATATCTTGATACTCAACTAAAAAACACTTAAACTTTTCATGTCAATGCTCATTTCGTAAGTTATGTATGTTGAACCAGTATTCATGTTATGCTCATTTTTAAAATGTCATATCAATGCATATTTAAAAGTACAATATTACATTAGATTCGAATATTGAAATTTGTAGAAAATGATTATAGATGTAATTTAATAAAACTTTTTTAAAGAAAAAATAAGAAAAAGAAAGTAAATAAAAAATATGAAGCAGAGATCGCGATACTCATTGTTATGCTCCTAATTAGGGATGGACCGCAACCGGCCGACCAACCCGGGTACTATTTTAACCCTGGTGTTATCTAGAGCGGGCCTGGGTCAAGTAAAATAGGAACTGGCCAGACCCAGTTCAGGCCTTTTTGTTTGTTTGTTTTTTCAATTTTCTATGTTTTTTCCGGCTTGGCTAAGTGTTTTGGGGGGTGGGGTGAGGGGGGGTCAGGGTTAATTAGAAAAGCAAAACAAAAAAAATGAACCGGCCAGGACCCATCTAATCATGGTGGCATCCCGGGTCGGTTTCGGGCCTTCCTCTCCACAAAAAGCCCGATTTGGACCGGATCAGAACCGGTCCAACCCTACTCCTAATGCTCATAGAATGAAATGAGTTTTCTATACACTAATATGAGCACAATGTTTAACATAAATGTGCATTGATGTAACATTACGAAACTTGTTACAAAACTGCTATAATTTTTACAGATATATTTATTGACAATTTATTAAATAACGTATTCAAAATTTTTAAGAGTCAATTCGATGTGAATTAAGAGTTATAAATATAAAAAGATATAATAAAAAAAATGAATGAAGAGAAAGGCAGAAAGCATGGTGGATTGAAGTTAAGTGAAATAAAGGCTGTTGAAGTGAAATGCATAGGCTGAGACTAAGAATGAAGTGAAGTATGGTGAAGTTAAAACAACATGGGCAACGTCTGGTGAAATACATATCCACGTAGGCATCATAGATTCATAGCACGCACATGACCAGCGGACTAAATGAAGGCTGATAATAGAATAGTTAATTGGGTCGAATGTTGAGAGAAATCACAAAAATACCTGGCTGTACGGTTCCCACCCGTAGAGCCGGGTGTATCGTATACTCACTCTTTCCGATGCAGCTTTAACTTTTTGGCTGCTCCATGTCATCTCTTCACAATAATAAGTTCCTGTATATAAATAATAAAACGCCTGCATCAAATCAACATGATAATAAGATGTGAATCAAAGCAAATCCACATGGGCTGTCAAGCTTCCTGTATAGTGTATACTTCGTATAAACTATTTTTACCCACATACTTACTCCTCGTTATTAATTCAAGTTGAGCTAACCCAATTTGCAACCCTGATTAGAAAAGGCATGAGGGGGTTGGTTGAATCTCCATATACAGGGAAGTAGGATTCCAATTAAGACTATTGGCACTTATATGTAGGCAATATAATAGCATTCTGCAAAAAAATGTATTACTACTCATTTAAGTTTTATTTTGAATTTCTATGCCCTACGGACTAGGAGATTATGCAGATAGCTTGAGTATAAGCAATTCTAAAAGTATGCGATTTGATGAAATAGAAAACTTAAAAAACAAACTTGATTATATGTCATGGTCTGAATTTTAAATAGAAAAACAAAATTGATAGAGGTGCACACTACTATTTTTACTATCAGAATACACAGAGAAATCCAAGCCTGCCCGATCAAATAAAAAATAAAAAGAGTCAACAACAACAACATCCAAAGCCTTAATCCCAAAAGAATTTGGGGTCAGCTAACCTAAATCGATCTATGATATTGATGCCAAATAGAGAAGAGAGACAAGAAGAGAGAGAGAAAAGTAAGAAGCAAAAAAGTCGTTCCACAAAAAAAGATAGGTAGAAGAGGAGCTAGACAGAAGATCGAAAACCACTTCTGAAAAGTTACTGACGATTTGATTTTGAGTGCGCCTTCATCCAAATGAGAAATTTATATTAAAAGTGCAAGAAAATAAAAATAAATGATGTGCCATTAATTATAAAAATAAATTTTACTCCGTACAAAATAAGAAAAATATAAGAATGATAATAATAGATCAATGGGATTACGAAATTGTAAATATAAAATTGGTGGATGATAAACCTACTTTGAGAAATACTTGGACAGTTTTGGTTGAACTAGAGCGGTTAACGAACCAAGCTTTATGAACTATTCGAGTTCGAGCTCGGTTTCGAACCTAATAAGACGAGCTTAACGAGCTTTCGAACCGAACCCAAGCTAAGTTTTAAGTTCGAAAAATTAATTGAGCCAAGCTCGAAGCCTCGAACATAGTATTATTCGGCTCGGTTCAAACTCGAGCCTATCGAACACCCTGGAATTATAAATATAATTTATATATAATCAAAATTTAAATATAATTAGTATGATTTTATGAACTTAAATATGATTATTAATGAACTGAATACTTGTCGAATCATTCGAGCACGAGCTTATTAACGAGCATCACCTAAAATTTTAATGAGATTTGATGAGTAAACTCTTCAAGGAAACATCTCTTTTCAGACGGAGTATAATAATATTATCAAGAACATCTATTCAAAACTAAGAAAAAAAATAGATACTTGAACACTTAGTGTGGGAAGACAATATAGTAGATGAGAATTGGCAGAAGATGAATCAGAAATTTTCAGGAAATATGTGGTGGAGTCTCCAATAATTAGAAAAAGATCTTTGGAAGATGTGTAAAACTTACCTAATTTAATTGAGTGTGGTGTTAAAATAGGATCTGATTTATAATTCTCAATTCCTGAACTGAAAAAAATTAAAAAATCAGAGGGCGGCTGAAGATGAGTCAACTTCATCATAGAAGAATGTAGAGGTGATGGAAGTATGTTGATAGGAGAGAAGGCAAGTGGCCGTTCGAATATGAATCAAATACAATCTACGCAACCCTGAAGCGGTGACTCGGTGAGAATTTTAGTTAGGCTGCTGCTAGGTTAGTTTGTTTGGAGAAAATGTATTGATTGGGTCAGTTAAAGAATGCAGATGAGCTATATTGCGCTATTAAATTAATTAAAAAAATATATAGATGGAGTGTTTATAAGTATGCTAGAGAAAAATAATACATATGGTAGCGATGGTGTAATATTTGCAAATTTGTGTTTTTATTATGAGTTGTATGATTTCTTCACCCATATTAATTAGATACGTAGTATTGTTTTTTAAAAAGTTTTTCTTTTTAATATAGAGAATAACAATCATGATGATATAAGCACTAACAAGTTAGTGAAAATCTTTTGTCTATTACTCTGAAAGGGGATTGCTATTTGAAAACTATTTCAAGATTTTCTATTGTACCTTCTTTGGTGGATATAGCAATTGATAAATTATACTTCTTCAGAAAATAATATTCCCATTCCAGAACAAGATTTTGTTTTGGCCATTTTATGATTAGGGTAGAATATGGACATTATTGTTGAGTCGGCAAAATGGTCTTTGTTTAGTTTTAATTTTCAGCATTTGGTTAAAAAAGAGTCAAAGTTTGCCTTTCTTAGTTTTACTTTAGAGGAACTATTTTACAAAACATTAGTGTTATTAATCTATTCATATTGTAGGGATATTCTTAGTAATTCTCAAATATATTCCTTCTTATTAATTTGTGTAATTTTTTCAAGTAAATAAGAGCCACCAAATTTAAGTATTTGGGGTCTAATTTCCTCCCGTGCAAATTTAAGTAAACAACGCACGGGTAAGATACTAGTTTTGAGTGTAATCAAACCAAATGCATACTATTACAAACAAATCATTTGGGGATTGCGCTACAGAGGTCAGCCCTGTTATATTGTGCAGCCATATCTAAAAAAGCATAAGTTGACTTATTACCTATTCTGGGATAAGCCTTCCATTGTATATTCTCCGAAAATTGCAAGGCACAGTTTTAAACGATATATAACACAGCGAATGGGGGGGGGGGTAAACATTAGTTAGGAATGGAAGAAGGCTAAATAGTATTTACCAAAAAAAAGTATCAACATGTGGAGATGTCGTCTGGTAAGAAGTGCATCTGCTTTCTGACATGAAAATAGGTATGCCCATGATCAGAAGATTTCCAATAAAATCTTGCTCGGGATGCAACTAACTGAGCATAGTATAATGGTATAACTGCACGACAATATTTCACAAATAAGTGTCACGAAACTAAGAATAACCAAATTGGATATGAAATGTGGGTGCAAGTCATGTATAATGTACTGGCCTGTAGGATGACTTCGTGTTCTGCCAGCATTACTGCAGAAAAAAAAACATATTTATAAATGCATATTATGATTTAAGGTTGTATTGAGACAAACACAAACAAAAAATCATAACATACACATCCCACGGTATTACTTACATGTAACACAAGGTATGGCAAATCGTCTTCATTGCATCAGCACTAAATAAGTTTTCGTCGCATGTGACTCGGTAATGAGTGGCGCAGACCGTCCCCTGCTTAAGAGAAAGTAAATTGGTTACTTAATAATTTGTTGTGCACACAATTTACTAAGGTCTAGTTCCGGATTGAGATTTCAGTTGGAAAAAGATTTTTATTGAACAAATACTTTAAATGTGGAGTAAGTTTGTTTATTGGTAAGGACTATGGAAGGATCAGTTTGGACAGAGTTATCTTTGAACTTTAAGGAACCATTGTTTCCTTTAAACTGTGAGGAGTAGAGCGGGTTGTCATGTAGAAGGTTCTGGAATTTCTGGAATTTTCCAGAAGAGCCACACTAGAATGTCGTAGGTCCCTCTACAACATCGGCCTTTGCCTCACGGGGCATAATGATGCATTCATAGGAAGTCAATATCACCGTAAAAGAAAGAAAGATAAAAATCAGCAAATCACACAAACAAATCAGACTGATTTGGAAGATAAGTAAAACCAAACAAATCTGGGAGACAAATAAATCAGACAAATCTGATTGACATGTCACAGTCAGGGATTTGAGATCCTGGGAGATCTGAGATGTTATTTTCTGATTGCAATCTTTGAATTATTGTTTTCTTTTAAGGTGTTTTCTTTATTTTATTTTCCACTCTGGAAAGCCTATTTAATGGCCAGTTGAATGCAGGGAAAAAGTATGCAAGTTTTTAGCAAGAAAAGTCTAAGGGAGTTTCTGGAATTCTCAACAAAAAATTCCAACTTGATAAGAGTTTGCATAATTATATTCTTCCCAGTTTTCTGCCCAAACAGTAAACATAGCCAACCCTTCCAAAGCTAAGTCTACCCTCCCACTCACCCGAAGGCCTGTGATGAGATCCTGCACACAAGCTGCCCGTAACACATAAGCCCCAAGGCAAAGCAAGGCGTAAGCCTCTAAATTATAGGCCTAAGCCAATATTGATAGTTTAATGTCATAAAAACTGGATATGATGAAATAAAAAAATACATAGAAATCAGTTGATACGCGTACTGCCCAAGGTAGTCAAAGTCGCTAGGCGCACTTAAGGCGCTAGAGTACTTGTACCCCCAGAGGCGCTAGGTGCAACAAAGCGCTCGCCTGACTCGGGTCAAGCGCACTATTATATTATGTAGACTATTCTAGAGTGATCAAATATGACATATTCAACATCATATTAAACTAAATATATCAAAAAATCATGTTTCTACAAAATAAAGTCATGATTTACCAAAATAAAGTCGATGTTTACAAAAAAAACTGTGGGGTCTGTCTTTGTTGATTTTGCAATTTTAGCACTAGGAATAGCATAAATTATAGTATTAACTGAGTTGGATTATATGAGGTTTTTATACAGTTAAAATATGAAATAATAATAGGAAGATATGGTAAAGTGGTAGATCTACATATAATATGTTTGAGTTGTAAAGAATATATTAGAAGCAAAAAGAACTATAAAGTATGCATAGATTATTGGAACTGATAAAAGTAAAGAAAGAAGATAGACTGAACGAATAAAATGAAAGGATCACCAAGAAAAGTACATAATAGATGAAAACTAGAAGCTGAAAAAGAAAGAAAGAAAGAACATGGGAAGATGATGATGAAGACACCTTATGGGTTTCTGGCTGAGCATGAAAACTATGTTCGTTGAATATGTTTCAGTACTGAGCATGTTGCGCAAGAAGAGCACATAGCAGCATAGGAGAGTCACGATGAAGTCAAGACTCGAGATAGAAGACGTTTCCCACGACTAATAAGGGTTTAATATGGGTTTAAGTTGTTTTTACCTATTACTTGGACAGGGCTAAATCTTATTATCAGTATGGGCTTAGTATAATCAAACAAAAAAAGAGGCTGATAAGCCTTTTGCGGCCCTGGCGACTTAAGCATGCGCTTTTCTTGGCTTTGCACTTGTGCATCTAAACTGCGCTTTAGACAGGGAGCTGCGCATGGCCATTCTTCAGTCGCTAAACCTCATCTTTGTGTTGCGTCTGGTGCGCTTAAGCGCTCAGGCACTTACTTTTGACTACCTTGGTACTGCCCTATTCAAAATAAATCCTAATAGGGATTTTTCAAAAGTTTATAAAAGAAGGGGCAAGAAGGTAAAAGACCAGAGAATGGAAGAGAAGGCCAAAAGTAACGGACTGACTGGAGGGGAATAGGCATGCGGAAAGAAAGAAGTAAAAACAGAGGGAAGGGGGGGACATCTGGGAATTGTTCGGAACTAGGAGAGCGAGATCATCTCAAAAGATCTCATTTTTATTTTCTGCTATTTCATTTCTTTATCTTTCATTGTTCCCCGACGTTGATTTTGAGTTTTATGAATAAAACTTTGAGTTTGAGTGTGTTGTTACTGTGTTCTGGAGTGCTGTTCTAACATCAGTTTAAAAGAATTACCTTGACGCCACTGCCACTGTGCAGATAGAAATTTAAATCATCTTGGGGGCATATTTGTGAATCAACTACAGTCCCTGATTATAAAATTAAAATATAATGAATGAAAAATGGAAAACATAAAACAGTATCCACAACCCAGAGCCTAAATTCAGATCTCATACCTGCTCGAACAATACCCCCGTCGTGAAAAAAACGACAGTGGCTTTTCTCATCGACAACCACAACCGTTATCTTAATGTCATTGTAGCTTTGATCCCGAAACTAAATATTAACAACTTATGTAAATACAAATCTTTACAGAAGACCGTTAACATAAAATTAAAAAATCGTAATCTAGTACACCTGTTTTATTTGCAAAATCTCATTGCTTATAAGGTTTTGTAAACCTTCTTCTTTGGCTCCATTTCTGCCATTTACAAAACTTATTAGCATAAACAAAATGAAATCAATAAAGTTCATAAAGGAAATGCACTTGTGAATAATCCAACCGGAAGAAGATCAATCGTTGTGGCAAGGCTTGATTTTTAGAGAAATAGCGCTTCACGAGACTACTGCAAAAGTGAAGTGACATTAATATTAAGCTTTAATCTGAACTGTTGTGCAAGCAAAAGTACCATATGTGTAATGAATTTGTTGTGAAATTACTTTTTAATCAATACTCCCTCAGTTAGGGCTGTTAACAAACCGAGCTTTTATCGAACTATTCGAGTTTGAGCTCGGTTTCGAACCTAACGAGCCGAGCTTAACGAGCATTCGAACTCGAACCCGAGCTGAGTTTTATGTTCGAGAACATAATCGAGCCGAGCTCGAGCATAGTAGTATTAGGCTCGGTTCGAACTCTAGCCTATCGAACATCCTAAAATTATAAATACAATTTATATATATATATATAAATATATATATCAAAATTTAAATGTAATTAGTATGATTTTATGGATTTAAATATGATTATTAACGAACCGAATAATTGTCGAATCATTCGAGCACGAGCACATTAACGAGCATCACCTAAAACTTTAAAATCGAGCATATTTATTGAACTTATCGAGCGCTCGGTCCTAACATCGAACACCTATCGAGCCGAACACGAGCCTCATTTGTAAAGCTCGTCGAGCTTCGAGCTCGAACGCGAACACCACTTATTCCTTATCGAGCCAAACTCGAGCTTTGAGTGTTCGGGCTCAACTCGGTTCGTTTCCCTTAAAATTCTTCCCACCTACCTTTTTGGGATGTCTCAAAAAAATCTTCTCATTTCCATTTTTGGTGAATTTTGTGTATCTAACATACATTTTCACTTTCTTAAACTCCGATCCAAGTCAAATTGGGAATAATTTTATGGGACTGAGGGACTAACTTTTAACTTCTCAAAACTTTGTTGTGGTCAAAATTTTATGTGGTTTGATAAACTCACATGTGCACATACACACATATGAACACAAGAGAGAGGGTTCAAGTTAAAACTACTTTTTCCTTGAAAGTCATTCACTACATTCATGCTCATGCTTGACTTTCGAGGTAAGAAGCACATATCATAGCTTGAGGGGAGCAATATCATAGCTTTACACGCAAGTTTAGACGATGTGTGGCTATCAATGGACCAGACCATTAACAAAATGTCAAAGGAGATACTTGGGAAATCTAATGGATATTTGCCACGAAAAGGGACACGTCATCGTGGAATGAGCATGTGAAGCAAGCCATAAGGAACAAAAAACATAACACAAAATTTTGGAGAAGTAGAGTGATGAGAACGTAAAGGAGAAAGCTAAAAGAAAAATTGAGAGAGCCGTGAAGGAAGCATGAAGAGAAGTAAACAAAGAGATGTGTGTAAAATAAGACTCTTAAAGGGGAAAAATAGATTTAATCGTCTTCGAGATCATATGACTCAAGATATTGAAAACGTTAAGTGGGGTAGGATGTCAATCAATGAATACTTACGGAGGGTGATGAAATAAAAGAGAGGTGGTGGTTTTATTTTGGTACATTGCTCAATGGAGTAACGTGCAAGATATTGATCATACGATACCAGATTCTATGGTATATCGGAATTTTATGGGAAAAATTGAAACCTCAAAAGTTAAAGAGATCCTCAGAAAGGTGGGTGGAAGAAAGAAGTGTGTCCATATGATTCATGCCATGAAACTATGGAATCGAGTGACTCAGAAGGCTTTTTAGGTCATGTTAGGTCACTCAACAAACGAGATATTTCACCTTTTTAGGCAACTTGTTGAGAAGTATAGAAATACAAACAACGACTTGCATTCATAGTTGACATGGCGCAATCCATGGCGCACAAGCCATTTCCCATGGCGATGGCGCAAATATGGCGTCGCAACGTGACAAAAAAAAAAACTTCAAAATGAATGATAGACACTACAATTCATCAACCCAACCACCAAAACATGATAAAAAGGTTGAATAACAACATTCTAAGTAAAACATGTGAGGTTAAAATAGTTTAAAGCACTTCCAAAAAGATAATATTAAAAAAAAAGTTTCATGTCTTGCAAAATATGTTAGGATTTAGGCTTGTTAGCTTGTTTTTGTTTGATGATTATGGCATAACCATCATCAATCATCACACTCCTCATCATCTTGGTCTAAACCTGATAGCAATGGCACACCATCCATCAACTTTATATTATTATGAAGTACTTATAAGTGCTAACTGCTAACATACAGTTTAAGAGTGCTATGTGCTAAGAAAATTGTTTGTAAACTGAAGTTATAAGAGTACTTTATAACTGTATAAACTATAAAGTTAGCTGAACTGCTGAAGTAAAAACTATAAAGTCAAAACTTCATTTTAACATAAACTATAAAGTCAAAACTCTTTCAGTTAGTTAAACAAAACTATTGTTCTTCAGTTAGTTACTTAGTTAAATTAAACTAAACCTCAAATGCGAATTGTTTTTTAGCTATAAACAACTAGACTTAATTGAAGCCTAAGAGTTTTAACTAAAGCTATTTTTTTATACAACAGAAGGATTTAACTAAAGCTATACTTAAGTTGTTTAAGAGCTTTGATAAGTTTCTTAGTTATGAATGTTATAACTAAGAAATTTTTAGGGAATGTTATGAGTTGTATCCAAGTTAAGAAATTTTTGTCACAGACTACCATCTTTAACTTCTACTGTCCGCACTTCGCAGGCTTTGTTTATTTTTTTTGTTAGGGTTGTTAATAATGGGCTTTGTGTGTTTATAATGGGCTAAAATATTAAGTTTTATTTAGTTTTATTAAGTTAGCATTCAGCAGGCCCAACAGCCCCAAAATCCCAAACCAAATGTCCGCAGTTTTTTTAAAATAGCCTATGCATCACCATGGCGATGAGATAAAATGGCGATGACGACACAATGGCAACACCATGTGTATACCCAACGTCACAGCCCACTTTATGGCGCGGGCCTTTTCCGCGCCTCATGGCGCAAGCGCCATTGACAACCATGCTTGCATTTGATGCTCATTGACTTAGAAAAGGCGTATAATAGAGTACCTCGAGAATTTCTTTAGTAAGCATTACCTACAAAATGCATATCATGTAAGTATACCAACACCATCATGGATACATTGGATTACATCATCGATACATGATAGGATCTTCCAACTATCCAGAACAATTAACAGGAAATTAACAAGAAACAACTGAAATTTGTATTGATGAAGAAGATCGATTACAGTAACAAGGCTGAAGCCCCCAGATGAGCCGAAGCCCCCAAAGAGAGAGAAATAGTTCTCAATCTTCCCAGTCCCAAGACCTAAGTCCCAAAAGCCTCCCAATTATTCCCACTTTACATCTATTTATACTAGAGACCCCCTTATTACCAACATTATTATTATTACTTCTAATATTATTCTAATAGGTAGGTCCCTATCAATACTCCCCCCCTAAACATCCACCTTGCCCTCAAGGTGGGTGATAGGAAACCGCTATGATCTTCCGCTTCCTCTTCTTTCTTGCGCCTCTTCCTTCCCAATACTTGATTGGTTGATGGCTTTGTAGCTTCATTACTTGAACTTTCCAGCTCACATATGTTTCTGCAGACTTCAGATTTTCCATATCCATTGATGTTTTCATGCTTTCCTGAGCTATAACACTTACAACAGTAGCAGAATTGGTGTTCATGTCCTGAACCTCCACTTTAATGTGCTCATCAGAATTGTGATTGACCTTCAGAATGCTTTTCAGCAATACAATGCCATCCACTGCTGTACTTTGAGTACACCTAACATCATTCCACCAAACAGCTCCCACAGGCATATTCCATCTAGATCTTTCTACCACTGCTTGTTCCTCAAAAGGAGAATCCATTTTTACCTGATTTCTTGAAACAAAGAGTGGAAAAACCCAAACTATCTTCAAAATTGCACCATTTTTGCCGATATGAAACAACACAGAAACCAAGCAACACTTTGTGGATGAGAATACAAAATCAGTTCCTTCTTCACCAAGTACATCAGCCATAATTCTTTGGTTCCCTCGTTGCCTGTCCGATGAAGGCAGTCCGCTTTGTCTAAAAGAAATCCAATCTTTGCTGTTGTTATTCAGGTTGGAGAAATCATGAAGCCTAGAATCCCAATTGATGTAGCAGCATTCTTTGCGAGTTTTCCAAACAACAACTTCTATGAAGATAAAAGAATAACCCTTCATTTTCCTTGGTATTCTTCTGACCATAGCAGTAAGGAACAGGACAATACTCCTATATTCTTTGCAAGGCTTTAGGTTCCGCTCCTCTAGATTATCACAACATCCTTTGATAAAAGATAACTTTGCAGAAGTTAAAGCAGACACTCTCCGGTCATCATTTAGCTGTTGAAGGAAATAGTTTGACCAAAATGAGGTTATAGAAACTCTTTCCTCAGTTCCAACCATACTAGATTCCTCATCTATGTCTGCTGAATTCATAGAATGTTCAGTTTTGAGTTTAGCTTTGACACCCTGGACTCTTATCCCCTTTTCACCCGTAATAACTTGATCCTTGCTGTCAGAATCAGCAACATACTTCTCCATAGACACATAATTCACCAATTCTTTTTGAATATTTTTCATAGAAGTAACCCCTTCCCATCTAGGAATATCAAACATGTTTAATCCTTCCAATGTAATATCTAATGAGTGACAATACATTCTTTCAGTCTTGAAGACATTTGGCCAATTCATCTGCTGTACAATATGAGAAGAAATAGCACCTTCCTGAAAAAGCTTGAACCTATCGATTTCAAGGTCTGACTGGTCCAGATCGTTCTTGGAAATTATCTTACGTCTGGGGAATCCAACAACTGCTCCATATTCAGGATGAAGATTAACGGATGGTTTATCATTGCGTTCCTCTTCTCCTTTGGTGTGCTGCTGAATAGCCAACTCCTGTTGCGACTCTGGAAACTCATATAGAGATTTCGAACTAGGGTTTTCTACTCGAATTGAAGCCAGAGGACCGTAAGAAGTATCTTGTGACTGCGACGGACCTATGTTTTTCGAATTCGTGCCGCGACGTACAGTCCTTGACCTTCCTCGCCTACGATTTTGCCGCAGCTTGGGCTTCTTCTTCAGGTTTGAAGGCTTTTCCTTCTCCACTTTTTCGCCCTTCTCTTTCTCCACTTTTTGGCGTTTCTCTTTCTCCACTTTTTGGCGCTTCTCTTTCTCCACTTTTTCGCGCTCATTCTTTTCTGCGAGCTTCACCATTTTTCCGCTGGAAGCCTTTTGCGACATCGAACCAGAGTGAACAGTTCGCGACTCCTTCTGCGGCTTGGTTAGCGGTGGTGACGCACTCTGCTTGTCAGATAGACGATGATGCCTGGTGTTGCTCGATTGATCTCCAGGTTCCTTGCGAAGCTTCGGTTCTTGATGCGACGTACCTGAAGTGTGCGACCTGTTCTCTTCCGACTTTCCAAAACTAACGGACTTTCGCGAATGAAGCGAATGGTGAGAGTGCGAAGTATGATGCGATGCTGATGAGGCATGCGATCTATTTCGCGATCGATCTTGATTTCTCGCATCCAATCTGGCGATCATCGTTGTCAATATCTCCATAGTTCGTTGATGATTCCTCTTCAAGTTATCCCATCGTGCTTCCATATTTGCGCGCGTCAGGACATCCACAGTGAATCGACGACTCTGATACCAATGATAGGATCTTCCAACTATCCAGAACAATTAACAGGAAATTAACAAGAAACAACTGAAATTTGTATTGATGAAGAAGATCGATTACAGTAACAAGGCTGAAGCCCCCAGATGAGCCGAAGCCCCCAAAGAGAGAGAAATAGTTCTCAATCTTCCCAGTCCCAAGACCTAAGTCCCAAAAAGCCTCCCAATTATTCCCACTTTACATCTATTTATACTAGAGACCCCCTTATTACTAACATTATTATTATTACTTCTAATATTATTCTAATAGGTAGGTCCCTATCAATACATGAGTATATCAACCTAGTTTAAGGAGGACTCCAACGTTCCCCAGCACGTTAGACTACACCAAAGCTCGGCTCTCAATCTTTTGTAATTTACTATAGTCATGAATGAACTCGTGAAGTGAATTATGGGACCTCTGTAGAGCATATATCATCTGCCGAGAATATAGTGTTGATTGGTGTGCAGAGATCAGGTGTTACAGAGAAATTATGGCGGCAACCCCTGTAGAGCAACAGTTTGAGTTAAGCCCGAAGCAAAGTTGCGTATATGGAGTGCAAGTTTAGTGGGTGTAGAAACGAAGATATTAGTTGTGGTAAGAAGATCTTAATCGGTGATAAATGTGATATGTTCGATCACTAGAGCTCCATAACTCAGTTGGACGATAAATTAAATGATTTTCGTTTGGGCCGGCGGTGATAAGTGATGAGGATTGTAAGGTTGGACGTGGGTGGATGGTAATAGTTGTGTGAGGGTCTAATGGAGTGTGGGTAGACAACTAGACATGGATATAATAAGGGACTCTTTTTAGGTTGGGGTATGAGTAACGGGAGACGCCTTTGCTAGTGATGTATCTGAAATAGGAAGATAAGAAAGAGATGGTTGAGGCTTGAGACAGTTATAAATCTTAGAGGATAAATTCGTAACCGGTGTCAGATTGTTAGAGAAAGGAAAGAGACTCATTGAATACACATGTCGACTAATGAAGATATGATTGGTAGTAGGATCAGGATAGTGTCATAGCGATAAGCACTTTGTTGATTGCAACACCCAAGGAAATACAAGTTTTAGATTGTGGTTCTAACTTATGAGTTGTGTAAGGTTGTGGCCAATGAAAACAAAGACACCCGAAAATAGCAAGTTTTATGTAATTCGGAGGTTTCTGAAAATGTTTTTCATAATAAGTACGGCCAATATTTTAGTGGCATGGAAGAGTGGTATAGTTAAGTGATCTATGTTTCTACATGTTTCTACAATAGGAAAATATCGGCATTCAGCAAAATCGTTATGTTCAGGGGTATAGGGAGGAGGGGTATAGGGAGGGGTCTGTACGTGAGAATTACCAAATGAGGCAAGGAATTTCTCTAGGGAAACATATTTGCACCCTATGAGAGTAAACCATTTTAAAAGTTCTTTGAAAAGACTCAAAAGAGTTCTTTATGGTTTTATTACATTGTTGAAAATTTGAGGCTATCTCAGATCTGTGGGTGATGGTTGAGGCACATAATAGAATGAAGCAGCAAGCAGATAGACACCGGAGAGAGGTTGAACTTGATGTGGGAGGCATGGTTTTCCTAAAAATACAACCTTATAAGCTGAAAAGCTTGGGGCCAAAAGAATGAATCAGAAGCTCAGCCCTAGGTTTTACGGGCCTTTTGAAGTGATAGACATATAAGCTCAAACTGCCAGAAGGGTGTGCTGTGCACCCAGTTTTCCATGTTTCTTTGTTAAAGAAAACTGTGGCCCCTAACATTCCTAGCCAGCCTCTATCGAGCTGCTCGTTTGAGGAATGGGAGTTGCAAACTCAATCTGCAAAGGTGTTGGACACCAGGATGGCAGGATGACTCCTACTGGAAGGAAGGATATCTTAGTGCAATAGAAGAACTTACCTGACTTCAAAGAGTAAGGTGAGTTTTCACCTTACTCTTCCAGCTTTTCACCTCGAGGACAAGGTGAGTTTTGAAGGGAGGGGTGATGATATGAGCCCATCTAATTTTAGAATTAATCCCAACCAGGATTTCTAAACTCTATAGTCTATACCATAGGGGCAAAAGAGATCTTGACTGGCGGTAAAGGAGAGTGGGGGCCTAACTGGCTATTGGAGGTGTCCATGTGGCTGAAGCAAAGGAATAAAGTGTATTAGAATAGGGAGAGAAAAGTAGTCTGGAACTCTGGATTTGGCAGAACTCTGGTTTAGGAGAGAGAGACCCTCTCGAACTGGTCTCAATCTGTATTTACTTCCTGCGTTTTTACTCCGGTTCTTACTTACGTATATCCTCATTATTGTATTCCAGGCTCTTATTAATCAATAATTCAATATATACAGTATTTGTGTGGGTGTGGTTCGGTTCTATCAATATAGAAGTACTATGGTCTGGACTTCTTTGAGTAGTCTTTACAACGGAACCACACCTTTCTAGGTTCATAGTTACAACACAGAACGAGTTAAAAATTCCGCTTGACGTAGTTTGTCTTCAAATCCAACCAGCAAAGCGTGAAGTTCTTCAAAACTAGTATCGATTGTTCGGATGGAGTTCTCCATAGCTTAGAAGTTAGAACTCAGGATGAAGACCCTCCAAGGCTTGAATGGTGAAGTTCTTGTTGTCTAGTGGTCGGCCATCCATGGTAGCTGATGAAATTGCAAGTGTTCGCCCCTTGGTTTGAAATAGTGTCCTAAGCATATATTAGTCTTTCAAGTAGTCTACTAGGAAGGCATTAGTCTTTTCAAGTAGACTACAAAGCTAATAACATGCACCGAAAGCCCCCCAAAACTGTGCTAATAAAAATGCAAAAAAAAAAAATAATAATTATTAAGCTACACTGATCTGCTCATGCAGTATACTAAGCAGATAAGATAGGGAAATCAAATAAAACCAAACGTTCTCTATTTCCGTCCAACTCACCAATTTCATCAAGTAGTTGTGCAAAATATTATAAGATTAAGACAAACTAACTGTATCATCCCCACGAGTTGTTGGCCCCCAGGCATCGTTGAATAATAAGATTCGTACACTGATGCTCCCGGCACGTCCATTGAGCCAACGACCTGTAAATACATGTGATTCATCAATTGGCCATTATAAATAAATATTAAAGAAAGGGTAAAAAATCTAATGCAAGAAGCATGTAATTTACCCCCCAAGATTTGTTTCTTCTCGAGATTCCAAATACCATTGTCGCTTCCTTTCCCATAGAAGGAATTGGTCTTGATAATAAAATATTGCGTCCACCAAGCTAATACATAAATTATTGCAAAAAAGACCAATTAATTAAGAAAATGTAGAAATAAACATAGTAAAATTATAAACGCCTAGGGCATTTCGCAATACAATCAACTTTGTACAAACCTTGGCATTCATCGTGAGTGCAATCGAAATAAGGTATTCTGTTTTACACTTCACGACATTTTCCAGATTGCATACATATGAGATAATGTTCAAATTACAATCCAATATTCTATGGAGTTCACCTGTGAGGAAAAAAGAACATGTAAAGAGCACCTAACTGTTTTAAAACTTAATTTGCTAAATTTAAGAACCTTGAAGGCATCACTAACCACCGTCAGACGATATGTGCAACTCTGGTACAACCACAATAACTAATGACATGTTCTCAAGTAATGGGTGCTGAAGAATATCATCAGTGTGATCCAATGTCATAAAATCTGGATCCTTTGCATCAAAACTCTACATAAGTGAAAAGACAATATTTGAAAATTTTATTGATGAGGCATATAATCATACTCCCTCTGTCCCGGAAACAAGTTCCCGGGTTGACTTTCACACGTTTTAAGGAAATAAAGTTACTGAGTGGTAAAATTTACTGCTTTGACATTGTTTCGTCACTGTTTGACATTGTTTCATCACTGTTTGACACTGTTTTGCACTGTTTTGATGTAGATAATTTGCCAAATAAGGAAGTGGGAAGTTTATTTTGGGACATCCAAATCAGGAAAGTGGAAACTTCTTTGCGGGACGGAGGGAGTAAATAAGAGTGGGTTTAACGGTTTGTAGACTTTCAGCATATAGAATCAACTAAGCAAAAAAGAATTACTCCTGTACCATAAAACTCTTCCTATTTTCTTATTTGGAAAGTTGTGTGTGGCTAACATTCATTTACCTTTTTGTTACTGAACCACAACCATGCATTTTGACTTTACTCCCACTTTTTTAAACTCCGGTCCAAGCCAAATCGGGAAGAATTTAATGGGACAAAGGGAGTAGATTTTTATAAAGAAATTCATGGAAAGTGCTAGACTGCTGGTTTTATTGATTTAAGTCTACAAATAACATAGAAGAGTTGGTTACAAAGTTAGTTAAAATTAGAGAAAATAAGATAACATTATTTGAGATCATTTCACTTATTCGTGACACGCCCCGCAAGATGAAGGGACGGCTAGACTAAAGCCAGATAAAACAATATTGGACCAAAATAAAGAATTTGTGATCAATCAATTGGTTTAGTTAAGTCATCTTCAATTTGAGCTTTAGAGAGGATATAATGAACATGGACAAAACATTTGACTAAAAAATTACGCATTAAATGTAATATCATGAGTGCAGCATCATTTAATTCATTTTCCACAATTGGACAAAACTTTAATACGAGTTTTAAATTTTAGTGATTACTCAACTCTAAATTACTAGCTTTTAAATATACTACGAGTACAAACTGATACTTATACTTACAATCCCTAAAGCAGTGCATATACGGACAAGATCATGTATAAATGAATCAATATGACTGGAATCATTCTTCCAGCGTATGCATGCCCAAGGGCCAACTTTCTTGGGATCTACTAATGACTGTGGGAAAAAATAATAGAATTAGCATATTTCAATAACTAATATAAAACTAACATATTTTAAAATTTTAATAGAACTTGCAAGTTACCAAGCCGTCTAGAGCCCATTTTCCATTCATGGGCTTGATCTCAGTCACAACATCATGTTTCAAGTACTGCAACTGACATTAAAAATGATATAGCAAGTTAAAATAATGTATATGGAAGCAAATACGGTATAATAGTTGGAAATCATACCCAGGGTGCAGGCAAAACACGTGCCTGCACACGTGTTTGCTCTTCATGAATAGCAAGACTAATGTTTAACTGCTTTGTATGAACAAAGTAGTTTTCGTTCAGGATCTGTAAATGAATGATAGTTAAGACAGCTAGTAAGTTTGCAACACCACATTCTATTGAAAAAATAAATTAAATCCCTAAGAACAAACATGCTTTTTAAATAAGACCTTAGTAATCGTTCTCTGTATGATGTTTGGCTTCTGGAGCATGAAGGTTCTCATCTTTTTTAGTTGCATCTTCGTTAAATCAAAGCACTCTTGACTATCACAAATTCTGCAAAACTGTAAACAACAAAGTTAGCATACAAATTTATAAAGAGAATGCAACCAGGCAATTAACTGAAACCCAAGATAAATATGATTTTAGTGTAATTACATACCTCCATCGGCATGTAAAATTGCCTGGAGTCATGGTTCAATTCGATAGCAGGCAAAGAAGGGTAATCTGGAGTAATGGAGTACTTTCCCCACAGATACGAGCAAAGCTTTAGATTATCAGAAAATTTATCCTCTCCAGGAATCCTGACACATTAATGTAAACGTTAAAAACAAAAACAAAACATTTACTACAAATGCATATTGTAATATGGTCAATCAAACAATGTTATTTCTGGATAAATACTGAACACTTTAATTATCATCAAAGGAATACAAAGTCATAAAAACAATCACAAGGCTTTGTTTTGTGGCCTAAAAGTCAGCACAGTAAACTGATACTTGATATATTCCCATTTCTGCACTGGATTTTGACCATTTTTACACCAAATTCTCCAGAATGAATGTTACTTATGTGGGTAAAAATAACTTCAAATTAGTTTCAGTAAATTTGCCTAATTGGAGACTAAAAATATCATAGTTACCCAAGACAATGTGAGGCAGTAGATTGTCCCTCCCTTCAATTTGCCTATGGACACCTTTGCTCAGACAGTTTAAAGTCATCATATTTGGATATTCACAAAATTGGATGATCTGACTCCATCCTCTAAAATCTTAAAGTTCCAAAAGTAATTCGCCGGAGAGAAGTCTTCTGCAACCAGTTGTCTAGTGCAACTTCTATCCAGTGTAGCCTACCAAAACAAGTCTAGACAACCTGATACTTTTGGGATTCAATCTTCCATCATAGTAGTCTTCTTATGGTATCATTTCATTGGTTTACTCCCAGTTACATTAACGCTCGTTTTGTACCATTTGTAAGATAGATGGTCCCATTTGTGCTTTTATCTATCATTAGACCTTTTACTTTGTGTACCGTCGTACTACTTTTTCTTCTTTTTTTGAAGCTCAAATTGTAAAAAAACAAGAATCTCCTATATTTTCTTAATTCAAGCCAAACCAAACATGTCTTACATTTTACGACAGAGTGTCATAACAATTATTATTATATTTTTTTTATCATAATAATAATATAATGATGATGATGCCTCGTTTAAGAAGGTTGTTGTCAATAATTATAAACGTATCCTCTCACCATATTGACTATATGTTCTCAAATGCAAAACATAAACTTTAAGAAATCAGAAACTAAAGCTTTGAGCAGTTTAATTCAAGATTATATGTTGCATTGTGGTTAGAACCATATAGAAGGAAATAAACAGCTTTTTAAAAGCAATAGAAATGAACTTACACTACATCGTTAATGGGAACACGAGTCAAACTTGTGATTTGTCCTCTCAATGATGGGTGACAAGAGGTCTCAATCTCAACCCACAGGCCTTTTAAAACTCTTTCTAGCTGTTTAAAGAAAAAAAATATGATCAGATATGTTTTGGACAGATAGGTGATCAAAAGGTGGGTATGATTTACCACAATAACCATTATATATACACTCATTCTCAACCATAATCTTCTATTCTCTCAAGGCACTTCACTGACCACTACCCTTCCCGGTTAGGAGACCGCCACCAATTGATACGCCGGCCTTGTCAGACCGGAGACCGTTTACCAACTTCATGCATTTAAAGGCGTGAGGCGGCATGAGGCCTTTTGTTAAGTTTACCCGAGGCGGAGGCACATGCCACACGGAACTCATCCATACATGATACAACTTTGTCAAACTATATTTAACCTACTTTTGCATGAAACCCTCTACCCAAAAATAACGAAAAAATATCAAAAACATTATAAGACATTAAGCAAACTTAATAAACACAAAATCAATCACAAAGAAATAAATAAATATTCAAGCAGTAGCCAGATACGTGTTAAACACCAAGGCCAAAACTTATATTCAGATTATAAACAACATAGAATGTGTACTAAAAAAATATGCAGAAGTATACATAATATCCAATAAAGTATACAATAAATCCAACTCATATATATATATATATATATATATATATATATATGTCGGAATGTGTGTGTGTGTGTGTAGAAAGCATGGGTGTACTGGCAGCACAATAAAGAACAACTTTTAGCACATCAAATCCTTTGATTTACATATTTAAACCTATGTTTTTTGGAAGATTGGAAAATCATACTATTATACACCCATGTGTACACATTTACACTTACACCCATGTAAATATAAAACATCACTAAGAGGATCATAAAGAGGCATAGAGCATGCAAAGAAGTAAAGCAAAGGAGTACAACTGCACAAAGAGGCATAAAGCATGCAGTCAACAAGAAAGAATAACAAGTAAAATACAGAGAAAAGCACATGGCAGCACAGGGAAGAAGATGAGAATGAAACAACCTCACGACGTACCAGCTATTTTGCATAGAAAAGAGAGGATGGAAGAGTTTTTTTTATAACAAACAAGAGTTGAATTTGTTATGGAGTCTCGGAACTAATGAAGTAAATGACTAATAAATAACTTACATACGAGATTGCAAATTGCATTATATATATATATATATATATATATATATATATATATATATATATATATATATATTATGTGTATATATATAGGGAGCGGATCAGGTGAGAAGTGCTCTTACGCTGAAAACTGCAAAGTTAAACTTATAGACTAAATATAGGAACTTTTAACTAATAAATCATAACTTATAGACCTCTCGAAAATAATTACAAAAATGCCACCGCAAAAAAATAATTACAGAAACCTGGAATTTTTTTTACGCGATGGCATTTTCGTGATTATTATGGAGAGCTTTATAAGTTATGATTTATTGGTTATAAGTTCCTGTATTTAGTCTATAAGTTTACTGTGTTGTAAAATCATATGCAAATCCAAGGGCTAAGATTACTTCTCACTTCTCATTTTAAGGGGCACTTCTCACCTGATCTTTTCCCTATATATATAATTATATATATATACACACACACATATTCTCACACAACAAATTGTAGATATTCTAGTTTTTGGACCTGTAGGGTATATGTGTCCTGGTCTGGAACAAAATCAGTTTACCAAATGCAGATTCAGAATATGTGATTCTGACCCATATCCGGCGGCCCAATGACAGGTCTACAGATAGGAAATGTGGTCATAGATGGTCTTTTGGGTGGAGTGGTGGTAGCTAATGGCAAAGACTTTATTGACTGAACGGGTCATAGACAACTTTTGACTTTTACAGTCACTTTTAGGCTTTTGGGTGAAGGAGTGGTAACTAATGGTTGCTGCAAAGTCACCGATGGTGGCGTATTAAGACAACTAATGGTTGCTGCAATTGAGTTGCGGCGGTAGCTGGAGTGGGGGTGGCCAGAAAGAAAACAAGGATTATAATAATGTGGTCTTGAAGTGATAAATGTAGTCTTGAACTATTAAATACAATGCTAAATAAAGGTCATGTTTCGCGAACCTAGTCATTTTTTTGGGAAAGTTCAAAAAAAGTAATATAATTGTATTTTGCATTTATTTTAGTAATATGTAAGAAAATAGGCCTCCAATAATATATCTTAGTGTGTGTTAATGTCACAAATTCATAACATTGTAAAAACAATCAAAGATATTACATTAGAGTGTACTGCATCAGCAAGCGGGAACGCTAAAGTTTCCAGTGAGCACGAAAGCTTTACAAATTCAGACACCATAATGGACTCAAAAGTGGGTTTCCTTAACAGATCTGCATCAAATAATTGAAGCATTAGTTATAATTCATGTAAAATCAACAAAAAAGTATTAGTGATTGAGAGTTATAGAATGATATTAATTATTGAATTATACCGATAATCAAACAAAGGCCTTTCTCGGTTCGCCGGATATTTTGGTGAAAAGCATCCACTGCACATACCCCATGACCGAGGCTATAAGCTACATTTCTGATCAAGGAGCTTCCCAAAGATTTGAAGCTGAAATTAAAAAATATAATACAATGAAACTATATCATTAAATATGTGTGTAGAATTTTTAGATCAAAATTTGAACCTCTTGAGCTGGAATCGTAGCATGATCGAGTCAAGAGCTCGTGCAAATTCAGGCGATGGTAACTCTTTGCCTGCTACGCTTTCAACCCATGACTGCTCTATGTTAACGGTGTAAGCGGTACTACATGGAACACAAAGACATACATTGATAAACATTTTACCATATACAGCACGCACGTTAGTATTAGAATGATAAAACGAGCATGAAATATAAATAGAAAAGGATCAATATCCAAGGTTCCATTTGAAGCACTAAATAATCTAATATTCAATTTAAAATCATTAGACTATTGGGAGAAGTGAGCATTTTGAGGGATATGAATGAGTATTGCAATTTTACAGCTGATTTTAACTTCGTTGTCCGATGTGAAAAAGTTTGTTGAATTTCCATGTAAGGTCTTAAAGTTCATTATATTATTAAACGTTGTTAGAAGAAACAACCGATAACACCATGAGACTAAGGGTATGCTTGAGGGTTTGGGAGGGAGGGGGACAAAGACTTTGAAGGTTAGTCGTAGGGGGCGAAGGGAGGGGTGAAGGAAATCCTTCTTCTTGTTTGGGAGTTACAAACTTGGAAAGCAAGTGTGGATGATTATAATTAGCATCAAGGGTACGGCGTATTCAAAATAGTTGAACATGTCATCATTTTAAATTGCTTTCCATCATTTGGAATGGAGCCAAAGACTTACTATTTTGGGGCTTGACAATATGATGGAATAAAGCAAAATGGCTCATTACACTGTCTCCAATTTTCACTATGGGTCATCCGGAAACAATCTTTTTGGGCTTTCGTACAGGGGTAAGACTAAGACCGCGTACATCTGACCCTCTTTACCCCACCGTAGGTGGGAGCCTATGTGGCACTTGGGTAATAATGATGATGATGATGTAATCATTAAACTGTCTGCATTTTGTTATGAAGTAGCAGTCAGTCCTTGGACGCAATTTTCACTATGGGTCATCCGGAAACAATCTTTTTGGGCTTTAGTATAGGGGTAAGACTAAGACCGCGTACATCTGACCCCCTTTTTACCCCACCATAGGTGGGAGCCTATGCGGCACTTGGGTAATAATGATGATGATGATGTAATCATTTTAAATTGGACAAAAGTGGTAATTTAATTAGTTATACTTCAAAAAAAATCAATTTTGAATAATTTAAAAATTGAGCATTAAAGGGCTTTGGAGCCATGGAGATTGGAGGGTTACAAGAAGAGTCCAAAACCATCTCTTCATTTCTCTAAACTACCAAACAAAAAATAGAGTAAAAGAACTACTCACCCTACCCTCTAAAAACTAATTCTCAAACGTACCCTAAGAGGCTGTCATAGGTGCATATAAAAGTATTTTAGAATGGAACAACAGTTCAATAAAATAGATTACGGTTCTAAAAATTAGTGTGTCCAGAGTCACACTAGTGAACCCGCCAACACGGCAAACAGGTCAAGCAGGTCAAACATACAACTTTTATGGGACTTTGAAGAACTCCTTTTACTAGAAGTGTCAGTCTAAGATTAAATTTATGTTCATACTACACAGTATATTGGCTTAAAATAGCACCTTACCTTTTGTTCCCTTCATGAATCGTGACTGGATAATCTTTCACCGTAAGTATAGCTCCTACTGAATATAAAGCTTTATCATTAAAATCCATACCAATCTGCTCCAGCTTCCTCATATTATGAAATTCCATAAGAATATCCTCCCATACATGTTGTTTGGCAGAATCCGGATAAATCGAAACCTGCAAAATAGAACGTATCAGTAACACGAGAAGCGTATGAACCTATGAAACTAAACTAAAAGAGTACAACACAAACTAACCTTGTATGCAAATATAGTGAATTTCCCTTTAAAATCAATAGGAAAGTGGTTAGTTTCCAGAGTAACCACTTCTCCTTCTACAGCTTCTCCTTCTACAGCTTGAAGTGTCGAAGGGTGCATTCCGTAGGAGGTCAATAATAGGAGCTTAGCGTGCGTTTCCCGTCCGGTGCGGCCGGATTAGGGCGGTAAGAGGTCAATATCAAATATCGGACTAAGCCGCGGTAGGGCTGGTATTTTCAGCTGAGAGCGTCAAATGGAAGTCAAATTGAAGTCAAGGGGAGCTGTTAAGGGATGGACGGGATTGGCCAGATGGCACGTCCTAAATCCTAAAGGGGTGTTTGTGGTTTGCTTTAAAAAAAAAAGCCTTTTTTCAACTTTTGATTTAAAAAAACTGAAAATAGTGTTTTTAAATGATAGCTCCTTAAATTAATCACTTAAAAGCTAAAAGCTGGAAGCAGGTAGAAAGATGTTTTAAACTGCTTCTCACTTTTTCTATTACACAAAAGTACTTATTTTACCAAACACTCCCAACTTTTATTTTTTCAGAATCACTTTTTTCTCAAATACTATCAACTTTTACTATTAATCACTTTTCCCAAAATCACTTTAAAAAATTACGGAGTACTTTTTTAAAGTTGAAGCAATTGCAAACACTCCCTAATTTTGCTTACGAACCTCCTGGGCGCACCCCTTTTCTTCCACAGTTAGACAAATTTGTCCTTTTTGTTTCAGTCATTGATTCTATTACTTTAATTCATTTGGGTAACTAGTTATTCCACTCGTGTGTTGCACACGAGTGAAGTAATAGTATAGAAGCAATTATAAGGAAATGGAAAACAAACTTCATAGTGATCCAATAAACTTAAACCATAAAAAAAAATTTAAAGTAAGATGTCATTGTAATACCAAACTAAGAAATAAATGATAGAAATTAAATGGAAAAAATCATGCTATGAAAAAATGTACTTGTTACATGGAACTGTCAAGAATAACTACGAACTATTATTAATTTCTTTGTATGGAACATTCAACTTGGATGAACTTGTTACTCTAAAGACCTACTACCATATACGACTTTTCATGCATAAAAAGGATAAAGATCATGTAGGAAGATGATAAATGTTTTCAAAGATTAATCATCCCTTTTCCTATTAATGGTCACTGCACGCAAATTATACCATGCGATGGTTACATTGTGCGCACGAAGTATCAAACCCAATATGAGATCATTTTCTAAACTAAAAAGAATAGCAAACAACTTGTCTTCTTCTCTGGCCATATATTCATCTTTTTCACGGACATGTCTGGTCATCTATTCTTCTTTTCGGCCCAGCTATTTGACCATTTATTCCTCTTCTTATTACATGTTCAAACATTATCTTAATCGACTTTCCTAACTTTTCTTCTTTTTTGTTCAACCCCCATCTCCTTCAATCATAATTTGTTACTCTTGAGACATCACCATTTACCACTTTTCATGCATAAAAAGAGGTTAAGAAAACATGGAGGAAGATGATAACTATTTCCAACGATTAATACTCACTTTTCCTATTAATGGTCATTGAATTGCACACAAATCATACCAAGAGATCGTTACACCGTGTGCACGGTGTACCGAACTCAATACATCATCGTTTTATTAATTTTAAAAAAAAAAGCAAATAATGTGTCTTCTTCTCCGGCCATCTATTCATATTTTTCATCGACATGTGTGGCCATCTATTCTTCTTTTCGCCTTTTCGGCCCAGCTATTTGGCCATTTATTCATCTTCTTACATGTCCAAACATCTTCTTAATCTACTTTTCTAGCTTTTCTTCTTTTATGTCCAACCCCTATCTCCTTCAACCATAACTTGTTACTCTCTAGGCATCACCATTTACCACTTTTCATGCATAAAAAGAGGTAAAAAAAAACATAGAGGAAGATGATAACTATTTCCAACGATTAATACTCACTTTTCCTATTAATGGTCATTGAATTGTACACAAATTATACCATGATATCGTTACACCGTGCGCACGGGGTGTACCGAACTCACATCATCGTTTTATTAGTTAAAAAAAACAAATAACTTGTCTTCTTCTTTGGTAATCTATTCATCTTTTTCATCAATCTGTCCGGACATCTATTTTTCTTTTTGGCCCCAGCTATTTGGCCATTTATTCCTCTTCTTACATGTCCGAGCATCTTCTTAATTGACTTTTCTACTTTTTCCTTTTTTTCTGTCCATCTCCTTCAACTATAATTCAATTACGATTGACTATAAATATGATTAATAATCAAAATTCACGACCTCATGTATGAAAAGTGTGGTGCTTCCCTTTTATAGGCAACACATAGAATGAGGAGGAGTTGTTTAGTTATAAGGGATATAATCTACTTCTTTAGCAAGGTAAAACTTCCACTTCGATAAATTAATTTAAATTTTGAATTTGATGAATACAAATGATTTTTATTAGATTTATAACTTTCATACGAAGTATATAGTTACATTATCCGAGGTATAAAACTATACATATTCTTCAAATCATTTTTAAGGAGCTTTGATTTTAATCATACAAATTATTATGGCATTAACAGTTGAACCACCGGTTAAAGAAAGTAAAGGTCAAAGTCAAAAGG
This sequence comes from Cuscuta epithymum, assembly GCA_945859915.1. Taxonomy (NCBI): domain Eukaryota; kingdom Viridiplantae; phylum Streptophyta; class Magnoliopsida; order Solanales; family Convolvulaceae; genus Cuscuta; species Cuscuta epithymum. The sequence goes on along the minus strand of CAMAPF010000972.1, from coordinate 2,403,144 downwards.
CGCAAAACCAAAATATGGAGCCTAATGAAAACAAAAAAGAACAAAGATTTCACAAAATTATACTCTCTGTCCAATTAGATTTTGCCTTTTGCTCAACACAAATTTATCACTTTCCCATTAAAGTAATTAATTTATGATTTTGTCTATTTCTCTACAAACTTTAAATTTGCAAAGTTTAATGGGACTAGGATTATATAAAAAAACAAATACCTATCAATTTTGTACAACACTAATCACAAATGACAAATCTTTGCATTTTTTTTGTGAAACTTGAGAGAGCATAAACATTAGGCCATTGTCATCGATCTAATTTACATTTAACTTTATCAAGATTTATTATTGCGATTGTATGATCCTTTTTAGCTTCTTTTATTTAGCAATTTTACTGTTTTAAAAAAAAAATTGCAGTTTTGGTTCGTCTAGCTTTCCTTTTAATTAACAATTTTACCGGTAATCCGCTTTATTAAGGTTGTATAATCTTTTATATATGCATATTAATGGTGAAAAGAGTTTGATTAGTGTTTATAGAACAAACGGAACAGACGCAGAAATGCAGAATACTAAAAATCTTATAAAATCTTGCTTCGCCTTTTAAACAATACGGAGTAAATTACAAAAGGAATACCCAAACTGGTTTCCTATTTTTCAGAGACATATCGGTCTAAAACAAATAACATGAATGAATCAAAGATAATTAATCATAGACAATGTTCACTAAAACAATACTCGAGACTTCCAAATCAATATCAATCTATGAGAAAAAAACATAAGAGTAAATGATTAACTTGGATCATCTGGAGCTTTGTTTTGCCGCTTACCCATCTTATCAATATCAGCCATTGATATATACCCTAGGACACTTGACCAAGCAGACGGATGTCCAAATGAAAGTTGTGGAGGTGCTAAAAATCATCATCTGCCATATCAGGCGACTTCTTCGTCTTCGTGTCAATAGCATCACCGTAACCCATACATAGAAGCATTAAAAACAAAAAAAAACTGCAAAATATTAAAGCAGGATGTTCATATTTTAATGTTTTCATCGTTTTGGACCAGTCAGGGGATGTTGGTGCTTCCATCGTTCACCGTTCTGCCTGTTAAGACCCGGGTTCTATGCTAAAAGGTCAACCCTGATAGGAGGAGTAACCCATTTAATTGTTTGATAGTTTTCCGGTGTGGGACAAATGCTTCAACACGCCCCCTCAGCCCGAACCGGGCTGGACAATACCGGGGTGTATAAATAGGCCAAACAAACCCTTAACAAGCTACCCTTAATCATGGATGCTAAACAAGCCGTCAAACCACAACCGGAATTGGCTCTGATACCATGTTAAGACCCGAGGTTCCATCTTAAAAGGTCAACCCTTAATCATTGGTGCTAAAACAAGCCGTCAAACCACAACCGGAATTGGCTCTGATACCATGTTAAGACTCGGGGTTCCATCTAAAAGGTCAACCCTTATAGAAGGAGTAACTCAAAGCCTTATATAGTGTTTAATTGTTTGATAGCTTTCCGGTGTGGGACAAATGCTTCAACACTGTCTGGTGTAAAAGAAAAGGTTGAAAGCTTCATTTTAGTGGCTGCGAGAACATCCGATTGGAGGCTACCATGTGATGGATACAAAAAAAAATATAGTATTAAATTCCATGAAGACATTACACTGGCCGTGAGATGTTCATTGAAGGCATCTTAAGTAGTTTAATATCTACTCATCGGACTTCCTATTAGTGGTATTAGAAACTAGAAAGCCTATTATTCGTTGGACACTTGTCATATTTTTTTAAGACTACACATTCAAGCATTGCGGATGCTCTAAATACGGCCATGTGAATTTATATCAAAGCAATAACACTGTAAATTAAAAGATTATGGCCATGTAATTCATGAGTTCACTATAAAACCAAACTGTTTTTTGCTCATTTTCAGATAAGTTTCGTTCAACTAAAAAGGAGATTAATAAAGAGTCATCAAGTTACTGGTCTTGAATCAGTTAAATTAAGTTAGGTTTCATCTTAACGGGGAAGCTCACAGACTTATAACTCATCAATTAGCAAAGAATGACACACACATTCATACGAATGATGATTCAAAGAATGTAAGACTAACTTTGCAATAAGCCAATAACCATTGTCTATATAATACTTGGAAGAAAACTTTGCAACAATTCCCCTCCGAAAGTGAAATTAAAAAGTTTGGGTAAGCTAATGCAGAGTGCAAGGACTGGAAAACCTAGAATAGTTTTCACCGAAAGAAAGCACAAGTGTAAAATGAATAAAACATATAAAGAATCACCACAACCTGTTCGAGCAGCCTCTATAATTAAGCGCATCATTTTTCCACCCCTCCTTTTTCCTTTTACTTGGTTAAATAATCATTCATGATAAAAGACTCCTGATTATAAAGGTGATATATACAAAAAGACATTAGAATAGGATACTAAGAATTAATAGTTCTTTCATACTAATGAACAGCTAGTGGCCTAGTCATTCCATCCTTCATGCTCCCCTTGTAAATCCCATAACCAACATATGTATATGCTAATCTTTGAGAGAATGTTAAAGATGAAAACTTGTAAATGGACCAAGGCAATATATGAAGTTAAAAATACCAAAGCTCTTCTAAATGGGAAACCATTTTAAAACAAATTTATATTGAGATCATTTAAGATCATGTTTGTGAATCAATCAGATTTTTAATTGAAGCCCAGAATGATAGCCATCTTGATGGGGAAGCTATTCTGTTTTGAGCTGGTTAGAAAGTTGATTTATAGTTATATGGTATGTCGATTTTACAAATAATTAGTTTCGAAACTTATATAGCAAGAAATTTAGACATTATATTAAGAGAGTTTCCACTTACTTAACTTCTATATTCCAAGATTTCTCAATATAATCCATGACACATCCCTTTTTTCAGTACAAAGAGTGATTAAAAAACAGAAGAATCCTGCTACAAACAGGTGCTGAATTTTTAAAGAAAATATAAGAGTGCAAAAAGAGAGAGAATAAATTAGGAATAAATACACTTACAACTTAACTGAGTGCTGATGAATGGAGCATTCTCCGTTACGGACAGAAATGCCCAAATTAAAAAGAAAAAAAGAATTTTTTTGAAAAACTTTTCTCTAATTTTTTTGAACTATA